>OX123192.2:27600658-28337787 GCA_944739405.2 Euclidia mi
TTGGTCTTTAGCCAATTAACTTTAACTTTATTATTGAACATCTTTAGATTTATTATATTTTTTTCAAATTTCTCCGTGCTCACAAAGTCTTCTTTTTCCATCTTTATAGGCACCTGAGGATTCTTTTTCGTGCAAGTCCTTATCACATCCATTGTTTGGCTAAAGACCAAACATAATATCCGAATAAGAAAAAAAATATACGCTATTTTTTCATGAGATCTGTTAATATTGAGGAATATCAAGAGCGTTACATAGAACGAAAATGTAAAGGAAGTGTGCTACCTTTAAGCTCAGAACTTTTTGTTCCACTCTAGCTGAACGGAAAACCTATTACCCAGGCAAAATTAAAGGACTTAAAGTCAATGTTTAGTCTAATTCCTGAGGATTGTGTGTCTTTTTATAAAAACCTGCTGGGAATGGAAGGACCCGATTATATTGAAGGATTTGCTGGTGAACAAGACTTTGATTTTGAAGATGATGAAGAAGAACATTAATCATAGATATTTTTCACAACAAATATATTTTCTTTTCTATTTAATCTTGTTTTATTATTATTTTTCTTGTCATACATGTAATTTGGAACGTTTTGTATAAATTTAAATTTTGAATGTAACTTGAATATTGCAATAAATCAAAAACGTTCCACAGCCATATTTTTATGAATATTGAAAAAAGTAGTAACATTGGAAGTCTAAAATAGGGCCAAATTAAAACTAATTCATGTCCACTTTAACATACAAAAGTATCGGTAGTTATAAAATAAAATTTCATAGAGTAATACAAGATTGAACTTTAATCGCAATTATCTCAAAATGGCTTGTGGGCTGGAACGTTTTTCAGAAACTACGTCCAATTGGCTGATATCAAGTATTTAGTGATAAATATATATTTTCGAGATGGATAACATTTATTTAAATCAAAAACGTCTCAAATGGTTTGGACCATTGGTTTGGACCATTTTAATAAAATATTAAATCTACGGAGAGTGCACATTATTATTTTAAACAATAATGTTTCAAGTGGGTTGGCACATTTTAGTGAAACATTTATTATTACGAAGGTCGTACAGATTTAATAAATCAAAAACGTTGCAGATGAGTTGGAACGTTTTAATGAAAAACATGTTTTACTAAGGTCCCTTAGATAAAATTAAAATAAGCCAATTTAATATATATATTTGTCCGTGTGGTGACGGATTAAGAATACGAAATGTCACCACCCCATATCATCCCATGGGTGTCGTAAGAGTCGACAGAGGGACCATATTATACAGAGAACAGCACTGTAAGAGAAGGAAAACTTGATACAAACCCTATACCAACCCGTTTGGCCAGCGTGGTATAGTAGGCCAATTCCTCCTTTCAATGGAGAGGCCTAGTCCAGCAGTGGACTGTTAAAGGCTGATGATGATGATGAATTTAATATATACAATACGAAAAATAAATTAAAATTAAATTTAGAAGGCGTCATGGAAGTCATCCGCATCGCAGTCAATCGGAAGCGTGCCCAGAAGACTGGCGGCATTGCCTCGTTGTATAGCAATGCTTATCTTTTGTGCTAAATACGTGCCGGCCCTCTGGTCACCCGAGGCGTCGATCAGTCTCTTTGCGAGATCCCTAAAAAGGGATCTCGCACTTGGACCCCATGGCCCCAAGGTTTCGACCCCAAACGGCTCAAAAACATAATCTCCTACAAGATTTACGTATTTGCGCCGTTTGAGGGTCTCTGCTGAAGCAGCAGCAGCGCCCGCACAACCTGCTGTGCTGGAAAGATGGGATGGCGCAAGAGTATCGACACATGTCGCGTCCCATACCAAAGGCCTACCCAGCTTCCACGGCAGTAAAGACATCCCGTCCGGTCTCTTGCCATCGTCTCGTGCCAAGCCCTGAGGTTCAAGTTGGGCTGGAACGCCAGCAGTGACAAGAGCACGGCGCAGAATGTCGTTGAGGTTGGCGTGTCGTGAAATACGACCCGCGCTTCTGCTGCATGACAGTCCATGGTGACCAAGGCTATCGACAGCCTCTCCGCAGTGACAGCGATGCGCAGAGACACATGACGTGCCTAAACGGAAGCAAGTAGCGAAGCGGAAGGTTGTATCGTCCAACATGGTACCTATATTGGACGATGGCAGTGCCTGAAGCCAGAGGCCCGATTCCCATTCTCCCACAGCCAACAGGCGAGCACGCTCCGCAGCGTTGGCCGATGTATTGAGGAGTTTTTCTCGTACCACGCTGCAAAGCGGCCCATCCCATTGCCTCTGGGAGAACAAGTTTCGGGGTAACTCAGTTCCTGGACAAGAATTTCTCCAAGCGCCAAGATGCCATGAAGGCATCGGCCTTACACGGCACCTCAGAATCAACCAGTGTAGGTGCTAAGATTTTCCTGGTCAATTCTGTAGTGCTGTGGACCGATGACAAGAACGCTGGCAGGCTTACGTCAGAAATTTTGCGAACGCCGAGGCCGCCTTAGCGCACAGGTAAGGACGCCTGTTGCCACACTCGGTCAGAGCCACATTCAAAATTTTACTTAGGGAGTTCTGTATAATTTTGTCAATTTGAATGAGTGGGGTAGGATTTTTCCAAAAAAGTGAAGACCGTAACGCGTGTGTAAATTTAGGGACAAAAAGACAATATCGAATAATAGTAAAAGCCGAATGTATATTAATTTTGAGTAGCCTGTCTGAAACATCATTAAAATTTTGATTTTTTTCCTGTATAAAGGAATCAAAACCGTCGTCTAAAATTGGGGACCCCAGGAGGCGAAGAGAACTTTTTTCAACTTGGGTGATATTGGGTGCCAGATATTGGAATTTTGAAAGAATAGAGGATTTATCTAAATTGTCATTAATAAAAATTTCGCATTTGCTTGTATTCAAATCTAAGCCTATGGATAAAAATTTGAGGTCCCTTAGATTAAAATAATCAAAAACGTTTCAGATAGCTTGGATCACATTTAAGAAAATTGTTTATGAGTTTTTCTTATATTCGGGTTATTCCAAACAGCTTGAGCTCTTTTAGTTTAATATTTATTACTAATCTCCATACATGTGGGTTGGGTTGCCATATCATAATTTCATTATTAAAATGACAGTAGGGCCACCAAATTTTGACAGTTAATAAATAGCAATCACGTGACTTTTTTGGTATCAATAACTCTATTTTGAACAGATTGTGGATTGGAACGTTTTTCAGAAACTGCGTCCAATTTATAAATGTCAAATTGACTGAAGTAGGTAAACTTTATTCGTAAGATTTAATTTTGCTGCCGTATTCAATAAATGGCGATAGCTAAGGAGATTGGAAGTGAGCGATTATAACTAATAGACGCACTTGGTGGCACTCCTTGGAAAACCGTACATCGAAAGCTGCCTGCATGCTCACATCAAAACGTCAAACCTATGTGGAAAATCTTAACACCGACTTTTAATTTTTCTAGTGGTGCGATCTAGTGACTAATTAAAAAAATATTTTCAATAACGTACTCCATAATTAGTGTCAATAGATGACGCACAATAGTAGGTTTGCAGCTTCAACATTAATTGTTATAGTAAAAGGAAGTTTTTTATAGAATGTGTTCTTACACTGTTATTTTGCATTTAATGTAATGAAATTTAAATGAGAATTTAGGCAGTTACGATTAGGTAGGGTACCTACCTACCTATTTAAAGAAAAACATTATTATTATTAAACAATTATCGATTAACTTGAATAAATAGGTATTTTTTAAATAATTAATGTATTATTATAATCCAGTGTTCTAAGGTGACACAAGTATTACCTGATCATTAACTTTATAATCTTATTTAATCCTTTTCCGTATTCCGATGGAGCTTGTTAGCTAACCGTGCAATATTTACATTGTCACATTTAAAAGAAGAAGTACCTAAAGAAACATAGGTAACTTAAAGCGTCTCGAATTTTAAGTACAACCGCGTTTTAAACGTAAATTTTGACTCGAGCAGTCTAATATATGTACATATTTGTAATGTGCTCACCAATACCTTTCTTTTGATACCAAACACGTAATGATTACTTCAGATACATTTCTTTTGAGGTTGGAATCTGAGGTATTAATTCCGTAATAGAAAATGTTAATAAAATGTATATAGGCTATGTCACCCCATTTATTGAAATCGGTGCATCAGTTTAGGCGGTACGGTGAAACATACAAACATACTTACATACATACATAGACTACCAAAAACATTACCATTCCTTTTGGCTTCACCATAGTCGGGTAAAAAAGCGCGCATTTGTCACCAAAGTATTTGAAATTTGTTTTCGGCTTTTTGATTTTTAATGAACTCTCACTCTTTTAGAGTTTTAAAAATATTATGAGAAAGATTACAGCTATTTTGGATGTTCATATTTGAAACGAATGTGCGTGAAAACCGAAACTAAACTGTTTTCCCTGACTTACAATCTCAATAAACTGTGTATATAAAGACGATAAAGTGGTACCAAATACTACTTTAGTTACCCTTTTTAGAGTTCTGTAGAGCGTTAGTATAGGATCCATGTTGCAGATGAGTAACTGTCAATTTCAAAATTATCATAATTGTTTTGACGTTATTTCAGTTGCATTTAAGACTTTCGCCTTGGAGCCCGGGTTCACATATAGCAAGATTATACATCTTGCATGCAACATGTATGCAGTTGAAATATTAAAACTTGAAATTATTAAAAAATGAACTCCCCAGAACCTTCGAAATCTTTTTGTATTTACATAATATTGTTGGAAATTTCATTTCGAACAATTTTTCAAATCTTTCTGCTTTAAAAAATTGTTGAAAATTTTATTTCGAACAATATTTCAAATCTTTCTCTATGAAATATTTTGGGAAACTTCATTTCTAACTATTTTTCAAATCTTTCTGCATTAACATATTGTTGGAAATTTTATTTCGATCAATTTTTCAATTCGATAAAACGTTATACGCAACGACGTGATCTGGCAGTAATTGGAAGATATTTCATTTTATAGGATCATATTATGTTAAATTATTATTGTCTGAACTTCTCTGAATTTTATATAAGCTACCTACTTTTGGTAAATGCAGTGTGCACTATACTTGCTTGTCTCATATTCGTGAAACCTTGTGTAGCAAAACTATCTTGTAATTATTAAATTGTAATGAATTGTGTACTATATCATAACTAAAGAGAAATGAACGTCTATTCTACTCTATCTTACCAAACTGTGACCGAAATTTAACAAATTATATGTGAATGTGTGTCTTTTTTAAACTTACCTAATGTTTATAAGGTATCATTAGCCCTACACTAGATCACGGTGCATTTTATAAAAGTATAAGTGACGATATTCAATAAAAGTTCTGAATTTATGTTACGAACCACAACGAACGAATCCTTTTCATGCTTGACGATATTTTTTTATTTATCGCGGGAGGCGGTTCGCGAAATGATTTATAGCAGTTTTCGCAACTGCTAACGTAATGCTATAAACGGCTTGTGACTAAAGTACTTTCAATATTCCTAGGGGGTGCAAATTGTGTGATATTATTGAAATGGGTCAGTGAAGAGGATGGAAACTACTGTAATAGCGTAGGGAGATCAGTTTTATAGTATGCTCGATTGATATTTATGTGAATTATCTAGCTACTATCATTGAGGCAGCGATAACTTAGAGGATATACCAACAGACTGCTATGCAGAGGGTGTTGAGTTCGAATGCACGGCACGTACCAATAACTTTTCGGAGTTATGTTTGTATTGAATATAAACAATAATTGCCATAATTTTAGCTTTTTTTACTAGATAAAAGAATATATATTATTTTTTTACTTGCAGGCATCATCCCTACTGTAACACATTCTGTCCGCCTGTCTGTTTTGCAGGCATCATCCCTACTGTAACACATTCTGTCCGCCTGTCTGTTTACTGACACTAGACTAATGGGGTGAGCTGTGCCCTATTAGTTTTTGTTAATATGACATTCGTCTATAAAAATGAAGGTGCAACAGTTTTGTATAGTGCATTGTTATCATTATTAATTTAAGTGGTGAAGTTCAATGTGTAATTAGATATTATGTATTTGTATTTCAATGCGTAGGGTGGTAAAGTTCGGCTTTAATGGAACCGATTTATTTACCTGTGATGCTTTTTGTGATGTCTAAGTAAGTTGTGCAATGATGGTTCTCGCCTCCTCGGCGCGTTGCAAGTAACACGCTCGCTCCGGTAAGCTATTTACCTGACTTTCAGTTGATGCTATATCAGGTGCAATCGACCTTCTGACAATCTGTCCCATGGAGCGTTATGTGGTCAAAATAACCTGTTTGATGTGCTTTTGTTTAAGTGTTGTTAATTAATTATTTATTCAATTATAAATAAGTTGTGAGTCTTTGTCGTAATATTGTATTATGTATTAGTAGCGAAAGGTGCCTTTAAGGTAGTATGTGAATTTGGTTAGTAATATGCTTGTTATTAGAAGTTCAATCTTTCGGATCTTTATGACCTGATATCAGCGCCAATGTGCAAATGTATCGATAACATTTTATGGAGGTACGTAGGTAGAATTAAATTCTTATCGATATGAAAACAAATACTTTTATTCAAATGGGTAATATAATGTTTAAAGATATTGAGCTTATACTTATCGTTGTAGTTATGTAACTTGTAAGTTATGTCCTGTTGACAGGATTTTTATATGTCTGCTGGGTTGAGGTGTTGTGATTAGGTCTTTGTCCAGTTGTACTTGTATTTCATGGCATACTATTTTTGTTTTTGCTTTCATCGCCAGGCAATAAAACTTATTTTTAGAACTTTTCCTTTTGTAATTTTGCATAACAATTAAAAACACGTATTGAAATTAAACTACAGTTTACGGATTTTATCGCGTTATATTGGTTTCACTTACACACACACAGAGGCAAGACGAGAGCGCATGTAAAGGAATCCTTTACATGCGCTCTCGTCTTGCCTCTGTCAGTGAAATAAAACACCTACATCTCTCTGACAAGGAAACAATGGTTAGTTTTGATGTACAGTCATTATTCACATGCTTACCAGCACATGACTGTATTGAGATAACTAGAAGGAAGCTAATAGAGAACAACATGCCTGAGGAATATGCAGAAATATTGAAACACTGCTTAACAACTGGCTATCTGTTATGGGATGAGAAATACTACATACAAGTAGACGGTGTGGCAATGGGCTCTCCAGTATCACCTGTTGTTGCTGACATCTTCATGGAGGACTTCGAGGCGCGAGCCCTGCAGACTGCCACCATCACACCGAGGTTCTACAAGCGGTATGTAGATGACACTTTTACAATTTTACCAACAGATAGTGTTAATGTATTCCTAGACCATCTTAATTCTATTCACAACCAGATAAAATTTACAATGGAATTAGAGGCAAACAATTCTTTAGCTTTCTTAGATGTACTTGTTATCAGGAACAAAAACAACTCTTTGAGCCACACTGTGTGTGAAAAAGACACATACAAATAGGTACTTAAACGGTGAATTTCACCACCAACCTAAACAGTTAGCTACCATAGGAATGTCTTTGTTTCAGAGAGCCCGGGGGATCTGTGACAAGAAACACCTGGACGCCGAGCTTCAACATGTCAAGCAAGTTCTGCAAGACAACAAGCTCCGACCGCCGCGCCAACGTCACAGATCCCCGAAGAACAAGCCAGCCACAGTAGAGAGACAACCTGCTGTCCTCCCATACATCAAGGGCGTGACCGACAAGATTGGCTACATCTTGAAGCGAGCTTCAATCAAAACTTTCTACAAGCCGCCAACGAAGATAAGCCAATTATTACCATCTGTCAAGAGTCAGTTACCCTTACAAGAGGCCGGGCTTACAAGATAGACTGTGAGTGTGGGCTCTCATACATTGGACAAACCAAGAGAAGCATAGGCATTCGACTAAAGGAACATATACCTGACATTAAACACAAACGCTCGACGAAGTCTGCTGTGTGTGAACATGTAGAACAAGGAACCAACCATTACCTGCGATTTGATAAACCACAGATACTCGCAAAAGAACACCGCTTTATTCCAAGAATGATACGAGAAGCTATTGAAATTAAAAACATCCTAATTTCAATAGGGAAGATGGTTGGAATGTTCCTCCAGCTTGGGACCCTGTTATCAGGCTAATGAAACCCAAGAAGGACAAAGTCACCAGAAGACATCAAGACACAGTGAGCACATTCTGCGTAGATAGTAACACCAATAGTTGAAAAATGTTCGGGTACTTTGAGATAACTTTTAAATTCAAGACAAAGACAAATACCACCTCAGTCTGCCGTGAACATGAATCCTGTAAAGAATTCGAAACGTCGGCTAGTAATTAAAATGTAGTTTCTAAATCATTCGGTTTAAATGTAAAAACAAGTGAAACCAATATAACGCGATAAAATCCGTAAACTGTAGTTTAATTTCAATGTGTAACATTCGCGTAAACCCAAGAAAATATTATAAAAACACGTATCTTACACGGACCACCTACGATCACATCACTAGTAAAAATAATGAAATTCCAGTGCGATTAGCGAGTCATCGGTCATCAGATCTTAAAGACCCGATAAACGCACCAAACAATTTTTTTCTTCTGGTGCGTGTCAGGTCGCATCGACCCGATACGTATTTTTTGCTAAATATGTAAAGTATTTAACGAGACAATTCCAGAACAGTATTCATCTCTTTTTTATTATTTAAGGTTTCGTATATATCCATCCCGCACCTACGGTAAGACAGGAATAATTTGCACCGCACCGTAGGTTAGATCTGCATGGGGTTCCTTCGACCCGATATAGCAGTGAACGTGTTTATTTGTGATTCTCATACGGGAAAACACTTTTTATAAAACTATTCTTACTTATTTCGACGTTATAGCTATTGTGTGTTGGGAATTTTGGTAGTTTCAATAGGTAACCACATTTATGAGAGTGTGATATTCAACTTTAATAGAATGATGAAAAAATGCGCTTCACAGTAAACAACAAATAAATATTTCTTGATACTTTTGAACTAAAGGGCTTTACATACTAAGTCATCATTATCATCCTAGCGCTGCCCCAATTGCGATCCAAAACCTACGCTTTGGAACCCGGGGTCCGCAGCGGGTTTACATACTAAGTATTCTCTTACAAAATAACATAATATTTATAAGCGTCATACACTTCAGTATCACAAACCCATGTATTTTACTCCCGTCTCCAACTCGCTAGTTTCGTGGCTCTACTAAAGTAAGATGGAGAAATAGAGACGCGCCTAGACGATTATCGACTACGTATCTTGACAGATCCCTTAATGGGATCGGAGGGCGCATCACTCAATTATCCACGAGAGGTTTTGCCAATGTTCCTACAATGCCTTGTAGTAGGTGACCGTTCTACGTTAGACTTCGTCGGACATTTGGCTGGTGTCCTGTAGCTAGATAAGTGTAGGTGAATGTTCTTATTAGTTGAAATTAACTGTAGTAGGTATGATAGCGCAAGAATATTTATTATAGATTTTGTATTGGGTGCATAGGGTTCCCACCAAGAGGGTGCATAGGGTTCCCACCAAGAACTTAGGGTCCCAAGCCAACCTCACCTGCAAGTGGTGCACCTGCCGATCAACGGACGAGGCTCTGGCAAACAAAATTTCCCGATAAGCGGCAAGAGGCTCGCCACCTATTACGTGGGATCAAAACACTGGCGAAAAGTGGGCGTTTAATATGCCTCTGCCTACCCCTTCGGGGAAGCAGGCGTGAGTCTATGTATGTATGTATATAGATTTTGTATTAATTTATTATGCAAAAAATTACGAGTTGATAAAATATATCTATAATGTAAGTTTATGGGGATGGTTGGATGCTTGTTAATGTTCACGTAACATCTATCGAACGGTTAACAAGGCAACGATAGCCGAGTGGAGATACCAACGGACTGCTACGCAGAGGGTATAAGGTTCAAATCCACGGCGCGCACCAATGATTTTTCGGAGTTATGTGCGATGGAATAGAATAGGGCTATCCCTTTGGATTGCGGAGGTCAGACGTCAGTCACTCGGTAGAAAAGCTAATTTTCTGTCAAGTCTGGTTAGAATAGTAAGTGGACCCCGGGTTCCAATGCGAGAAGTCTTGGATGCAACTGGGGTAACACTAGGACGATGATGATGATCTATTGAACGGATATTTATGAAATTTAGCAGTGATTTAGATTTCATCAAAATGAAACGTAAGCATATTTTTATTAAGATAGCTGACACCAACGCGAAATGTAGTGTAAAACTGGACAAAATTTATTAAAAATGAATTTAGATAAAATCCAATACAAGTTACCGCTTGTGTGGCTGGATAAATATGAGCGGAATTCACTGGCAGTCACTGGATAGTAACTACGGTTAGATACTGAAACCAGAAACATCACAAAAATTGGACACAGATTTAATCCTCTTTGAGGCATGTAGCTGGAAATTTGTAGTTATAGCGTAATGGTACATGTAGTTGAATTTTACACATTGAAATAAAACTAATTCATGAGGTTTTTCAGTTCACAAAAGCCAACTCAAGAATAATAATTGGTTTAAAAACATAAATTGATAAACAAGAAAAATTGATAAACGATCTTATATACCTATTTAAGAGTATATAAGATCGTTTATCAATTTTCAGGTTGCCATAGTAGCTCTGCTTAATTTGGGATTAGATGAACCGTGTGTAAGCTTGACGAGAACAGTCATATAATATCCGTACATATTATATGACTGTTCTCGTCGACACGAATTTCTATTTGAATTTGATTTTGTTTGTTTTTCAGTTTCTTCTTGTGGTCTCTCGATGGAAACCCTATGTTGAGCCTTCCTGCACCACTTGTAACTTTAGTTTGAAGTTTAGTAAGAAGAGTTCATACTCTTCTTAAGGTTTCCCTAAAGACGTTCCAGCCTACTCGTCTAGACTATCGTTGCGCTCTTGGCTCCCTTAACGACGAGGTTACGCGAAGCCACCACATTTTGGCATATTATAGCATGTAGGATCTCACCAGCAATCGGTATGCAGCTGCTATATTATTAGCCTGCAAAACATATAAATTACAGTGTGCCTTATTAGATTAGAAGGCTAGTCTTAAAAGCCACGATTGCAGTAAGAGTAGCTATGTGATCTTTACTCGAAAATCCCATTACCAATCATATTTCAAAAGAGTATGAAACAGTAAGAAAAGTTATAGAGCAGGTTTAAATATGGTTTAAATCATTTATTTGGGTATAAAGCAATGAAAAATACATTAAATATAACACCACACACAGCAACCGTTTCCATTGTCAAATCACGAGTGAAATTCGTCACATATTCTATCAATTTTAATGAGTCAGAGTCCGCTTTCACATCACATTTTTCAATGACATCCGATATAGAGCCCGTATTTCCATTACACAAACAATAAATTCTGATCACAGTGAACCAACAAGGAATATATTATTCGTCGAATTAGAACGGTGATTGGTCAGCGGAGATTTCTGTCTCAGGCCAATCATGACGATAGGGAAGTAAGGGTGCGACGTTTCTTTTTGCACAATATTTTTTAAAGAGGTCTACTTGTTTTTTAATTTCCTTTTTTTGTTAAAAGAAAGGCTAGGGATCAGTTTCATCACTATCGCCCTGGTGTTATCCCCGTTGCATCCAAGTCTTTTCGTCTTTACAATAGAGTTGTGCCTAATGTTTAAGTATGTGTGTAAATAAACTATGACTCCTCTACCGTGCTTCATTTAAAATTCCGCTTGGTAGTTCAGAGACATTTTCAATCAGTATATTATTGGTTAGTAGTGAGAATATACAGAATGGCAGCGATAGCCTAGTGGATATACGAAAAGACTGCCATGCAGGGGGTATCGGGTTCGAATCCTAGGCGCGCACCACAGACTTTTCGGAGTTATGTGCATATTGAATTATTAATTATCGCTTGCCCCTTGCCTCGGAGAGCACGTTAAACAGTCACATAACGCTAGTTTAAACACCCCCATTTTAGCGCGCTTTGTGGTGACGTCACAGTTCGCAACGTTTGAGTTGCTAACTGTCAACTCTGTCAAATGTCTGGTACTGTTTTGACACTTTTGACATATCCTCTGCGAACCGTGTCGTCATGTTGGTGTCTAGGCAATAGCGTTGCGTTTCGACATTTTAAATTTTGCGCATATATTTTCCACCTTTTATTAATTAATATTCGCAAATTTAGAGTGTTTAAATATAAAATAATATTAGAGGTGTCTTTCTTTACGAATAAATAATGCCATAAAATTTATTCGCTTATATCTGAATCACACGCATATTCCCTATTGGTAATTATCACTTGCCCCGTGTCTCGTTAAGCATATCAAGTCATCGGTCCCAGCTTTGGTGAATATAACTGTTAGTAACGTAAATGGATCCTTCACTACTAATTCTTATTCTTTTTCTTATTTTTTCGAAGACAACTCCCGCACTAGGAATAAATCCTGTGTCGCGGACGAGTTTACAAACATACAACCAACGGACACAATGGACCCCCAGAATCGGACCAACAATTAATAGATCACACAACATTTTGTCTCGTGTGGGGATCGAATCCACAACACTAATTGATTGGAAGGTGTCTTAATTTAAATAGTTACTTTTGAAGTACGCCGCAATAGCAGAGACATTATTCTTTTAAGCGTCAATATTTGACGAATCCTAAAGGGAAAAGATATCTACTTACGTATATCGAAGAGCAGTTTCCACTTACTAAAAATCTTGAATCGTATTCAAAGAGCGTTTGAAAATCAAACATCGTTTACAAAGTCGTACCCACACTATTCCCGCACCGTCTTCGGCCCATTACACACATTCGTGTAATCCTAACGTGACACCCAATGCATTGTAATGCGACATTATTCGCTCCGCTAGTTTTATCTCGGGCGGACAGTGTGAACGAGGCTTTAGGGACTCCACGTGGCCTAAATGCCGAAACGTGTGTACAAGGAAAAATATAGTTTTGAGATTAGTTCAACCGGTTAATTGGGATACTTCAAACGAGTTTTTGAAAGACATATAGGCAGCCTTCTAAATGCCACGCGTTTTGGGAGTCAGATATATGTAAAGGGGTTTTTACTAAAGCAGTCGAAATTAATGTACTTTTTCCTTTAGGTCACAAAGTGAGACAAATTAATGTCAATATGGTTTTTGAACATTTTTTCCATGTAATAAATACTGCTGAAATATAGGTGGGTGAATTTTAGACTGTTAAAGAAGTAAAGAATAGTCATAGTATGATAATAAATAAATAATCGGATATCGTATTCGCTGTGATCACCTGTAGTGAAACTTCACTGATCGAGCTTAATCAATCTGAGCTAAACGCCAGATTTAATCTAGCGAGCAAGCGAGACTTGGCTTGCCGTTTGTAACACTTGCAAGCTTTCCGTCTGGTCGGGGCCGTTTAAGAATACAATTAAATGTCAGTTTTTTATAACATTTCAATTAATAGCTAGCTATGTCTTTTATGTAATTTTACTCAGTTGGAGTCGCATTCAGTCAGTAATTGTTAGCCAGAAGTAAAGTTATATTAAACTTTCCAAATTTGTATAAATACTTACTACATTGAGATCACCAAATATGGGAAACATTTGGTGATCAACATTTGGTACCAAGATTTATAAACAAACCTACCAATAGCAACACAAGAAAACGAATCCAAACAATATCCTTAATTCGTAAAGAAACCGTTGAAGAGAAATGTCGATATGGCATTAATTAGACGTAGCCATCCGTTACATTGTTGAGGGAAATAATGGGTGACAGTCTCCGGCTATTTGTCAATCCAACTTTCTTATTAGGTTCGCTAACAGATTTTTTGTTACAGAATTACTTTGGGAGGATACCGCAAAGGAATGAGCAAGGGTTTAGCAATGATTTGTTTGATTTTAATTGGATAGTTGAATACATTTTTGTGTCATTATAGAGAATGGATTTAAAACTATATCGGATAGAAAATTTACACTGTAATTGTGTTTGTATTTAGATAGTTTTAATAAATATAATAAATGCCAATTAGATAGAAATATCACAGCGTTTTAGATTTGCGGAAGAAAAGGATGTGCCTTTTATCAACTTTTAATGCTTACAGTTTTTGAAATAGTGTGGAATATTTCGACGCGTTTCGTAGATCAGCTGAAATTGACCTCTATTAAAGCAAACATAAGTAATGTTTCAATTATTTTTTTCAATGTCTACTATCCTTTTTTCTATGTCTGTAGATATTTTAGCATTATAATTGTTAACAAATATCTGTAGAGTATTCCTTATATGATGTTTAAGTGAATTGATGATGGTTACCGATGGTTTTGTACAAGTATAAGTAAGGAACTGATAGTGAGCAGTTGTAGTTACTAAGTTTTTTAACTCAAAACATTGTAGACATGCTAATTCTATTAACTCGAACCTCTTTAGTGATGCTACACAGACGTGAACATCTTTGTAAGCATGAATGTAAGCGCATTCCCTCGGCCTACAAGTGTGCTAATCTGTAGACATTGTTGACTCATGTGAGATCGCGCAGATACAACCTAGGTACAACCAGGTCACTCGGAAACTGCACCGGCCGTCACTATACTTAATGTATTGCTGTCTTTGAGATCAAGTTTTAACTATATGTGGTGCTATATCTGCATACTTTGCGTATTACTTATTCTGGGAAATGAAGTTTTGTAAGTAAACCAGCAGCCTGTCTGAAATCAAATCTTCGTAATGAAGTACAATGCCTTTGCAAGGAGAAGCCCTGTCTAGCAGTGGACTGCGAAAGGCTCTCTAGTGATGATTTTTGTGTTTGGAGAAATAATTTATACTTCTATACTGTATTTTGACAACCGGTTGGCGCAGCGGGAGTATAAGCGACTGCTACGCCGAAGGTCGCGGGTTCGATTCCCGCTCAAGTCAAACATTTGTGTGCATGAACATGGATGTTTGTCTTGGTCTGGGTGTTTCTATGTATAATATGTATGCATTACAAAAAAAAGTATATAATTATGTATGTTTATCCATTACCTACTACCCATAACACAAGCTATGTTTAGCTTGGGACTAGATGGTGATGTGTGTATGTGGTAGAATATTATATTATATTACTGATACTGATATTATAATGTTGAAGAGTATGTTTGTTTGTTTGGTTGGACGCGTTAATCTCGGGAACGACTATTTGCACTTTAATCATTATTTGGTATTGCATAGCCCATTTATTGAGGAAGATCAAGGCTATGTATTATCACGTCTTGCAAACGCGAGCTCAGCTAGTAAGCAACAAAATTATGAAATACAGAAAAGTAAGCAATCTCACCAACTTCCTCTTACAAACTTGCCATATCATCTTACATCCAAACCGACCGCACGATTTGAACTGAGTACTCCGTTATTTGACTTTTAGTGCTCAAGATTTGTACTGTGAACCAGAAGGCATTTCTTGGACGGGAAGTTTGCACTCACAAGTGGAGTTGAAACTGTTTGAAATCTTTAGGCTTTAGGTTGTGAATTTACGATATCTGTACCCATCGTCTTATAAGTGTAATTTACACTTATAATATTAATTAACAATAAATCTAACTTTACGGCTTTATTCCTTTTTCGCTGGAAACATTATTTGTATAACAATTGCTAATGTACTGTCGGGAATGTCATCCTTATCATCGTAATAACTAGCCTGCGACGTCCACTATTGGATATATGCCTATTTCATGGTATACTGGCCAATCTTAAGCCGCCTGCATCCAACTGTTAGCCGTGATCGTAAGTTAGTCTACCTTGTGGTAGGCCTACCTCTGCTGCTTCGTAAGGTCAGCCGTCGGTTCTTCGAACTATTAGCTTTGCCCATTACTACTTCAGCTTGGCTTTTCGGACAACTATGTTGGTAACTTTGGTTCTTCTGCGGATCTTCTCTTTTTAGTTCGATTTTGCAAGAAAACAGCAAGTAGAGCCATTGATTTGAACGCCGTTATGGCATAGTTGGCATGAAGTATTCTATTTCACGGTGCTATACATACATAAATTATATTATCATCAATTATATCAGGCGCATATTTTGCGCCTGATTGAAATATCGGTACATAAAATGCTCCAAGTACACGCAACATGTTCGGACAAAGTGGCCGGGCACGGTTCCAACGACACCTTAGCATATTGTTGCAGCCAAAAAAGTAGACCAAAGTTTTGTTGGCTTTGCTTCCAGCCTCACGTTATACATAATATGGGTACCTAAGTGAGTAATAAAATGTATATTGTTTATATACTGTGCAGATATTTCAAGCCTGAATTGTTAGCATACTGAGTATATTTTAGTTTAAACTCTTATTTCACACCTTCGTCGCCAACTTTAGAGCACAAAGAAAGTGTAATTTTAACACTGCCTACGCAGTCTGACTTTGGATGAAGTTTCTATAGTTTTATAAATAAATTTAGATTCACGCATCACAGTTGAAATTAACTATTATAGATGGATAGATAATAATGTTTTATACACATAATTATATATGCAGCAGCGATAGCTGAGTGGAGAGACCGACAGACTGCTACGCAGAGGGTCTCTGGTTAGAATTCACGGCAAGCACCAATGACTTTTTGAAGTTAAATTGTTAATTATCGCTTGCATATCGGTGAAGGACAACATCATGAGGAAACCTACATGTCTGAGAGTTCTCCATAATGTTCTCGAAAGACACGTGAAGTCTGCCAACCCGCATTTGGCTAGCGTGGTGGACTATGGCCTTACCCTTCTAATAGAGAGAAGAGGCGCGTGCCCAGCAGTGGGAAAGTATATCGAGCTGACGATGAATATATACCATATATAAATCTATTAGAGAAACATAATTTTATAGTGATCAAATTAAAATCAGACACCGGATTTTTTTTTTTTCATAATGCAAGGATAGGTCTCGAAATGAAATTATACGTGCATAATCATGCATCATTTTTAATTTTCTGCTACTTAAACAAGCTTCCGAAGCCACCAGCTTGTTCAAGAAGCAGAAAATTAAAAATCGATACATTTATGTTCTCGGTCAATTCTTACTGACTAACTGTTAGCTTGTAACTATTGATCCGATATTCACCAAGGAAACAAGAAGAGACATACAAGGAAACTAAATTACGTAGGAGCAAAGGGTCCTCACACTTATTAGTACTTTTTCGATTTGAGGAAAACGATTACAGATTGAAGGGGCGTTTTTAACCCTAGCGAATCTTGGGGTACGGGATTAATAAAGCCCTTTTTTTTAAAGAGCTGGACCTTGAAGAGCGATAGAATAGAGAGACCAATAGAATAGAGCAACCAATAGATTACATGTATTACCAAGGGGTTTAGAGCCACAACGCTCACATCTGACTTCTCTCTTAACTAACTGTCGCTTGCCTCATGCCGTGAAAGAACAGTCTTGCCAGTCATGGCGACGTCATTACAGTTGTTATGAGAAGTATTTACAATACAAAATAATGTTAATGGTCTAAATTACTGACATCGCTAGTTTTTTTGTGTAGACACTTAGTAGAATAGTCTGGTAGACTAGGCAGCATATGACAGGTCTTAAGCTGAAGGTATCGGTTTGCAACTAGATCGATGCAAGGTCGATGATGAGTAAGTAAGAATATATATTTTTTAACATCAAGGCAGATTGTCTAAGATTAGTGCATTACTTCGGTATCAATGTTGTCATACCGTGCCGAAGACAATCAACACTGGCGACATCTAACGGTCAGCGCCGGTACTACATAATGATTCGCGCTATTAAAGTTTTTGCTCGAGACTACTATAAATACAATTTTTCATCAACTTCAGAAAATGGTTTACCAGCCACGTTTACTTAAACTGATCAGAGAAACCTCTCTTTATTTTGAGGAACATCTTATTCTTCAACAACGTTATATAAAATAGTATACTAAAGCTAATAATTGAATGCTACCGATAATGAATTATTCTATAATCCTAACTTTCGAGACACAGATACGAGCAGTGTTACTGAGTTTTTCCGAAATCTCAGTAGCCAATGTGCCCGGTAATGGCAATAGGCGCGCCCCCTATTACGTGGGACCTTAAAAAATCATGGCGAAATGTGGGTGTGGATATATATTACACCTCTGCCTACCCTTTCGGGGATACAGGCGTGGGTCTATAAATAAAAAAAAATTAAATTCAAATATGAAATGGTCATAATACGATGGTCGGCGTGTGATGATGACTTTCTAACTTTCAATTATTTTACTTCCATCTTTTACAAAACTTCGCAGTTCACTTCTGGACAGCTCTCCTGATGTGGATCACAATATCAATCTGAGTCAATAGGAGGATATGGGTCATGTCGTGTCAGGAGGTCAAGGTACTGGCCGAAGATAGAAATATATGGCTTAAACTCCACCGACAAGAGCAAAGCTCTTAAATTGAAGAGAGGGGAGGATATGGCCTACTCCAGGTGGTTTGGTTGTAGGACGTAAAGTTTTCAGTCTATTCACAAATAAACTATTTACTTCGCGTGTTTTTCTTAGTCGCCTCTAAATGTGCGTACTACTGTTACCAAACATATACCATGTTTCAATAATGTGGAGACTAAATTAATGTTACACAATATTCTACATAATCTATAGATGTAGCAATAGCCTAGTGAAGATACCAATAGACTGCTATGCAAAGGGTATCGGTTTCAATTCCACGGCGCGCACCAATGACTTTTCGAAGTTAAGTGCGTATTACATTGCTAATTATCGCTTGTCCAGTCCCTCGGAGAGCACGTTAAGCCGTCGGTCCCAGCTGTCATGAAGATCTTTGACAGTCTTTACGAGCAGTCAGTACCCTCAAATAAACTGATACTGGTCAAAACCATAGAATATCGCTATTCCCTGGGTTATGGCGGCCAGACGGCAGTCGCTCTGTGGAAAAGTTGATATTCTGTCATATCTGGTTAGACCAGTAAGCGGACCTCGGGCTTCAAGGCGTGTAGTCTTGGATGCAACCGGGATAACGCTAAGGAGATGAAGATGTTACATAATATATACATACCTTTACTATGCCAAGGCAGCGATAGCCGAGTGGATATTACCAACAGACTGCCATGCAGAGGGTATCGGGTTCGATTGCACGGCGCGCACCAATGACTTTTTTTTATGTGCGTATTGAATTGTTAATCATCGCCTGTCCCGTGCCTCAGAGAGCACGTTAAGCCGTCGGTCCCGGTTGTCATGAAGATCTTGACAATCGTCACAGGGCGTCAGTAACTTCTAAATAAACTGACACTAGTCCATATCATGGAATATCGCTATCCCTTCGGGTTGCGGAGGTCAGACAGGCAGTCGCTCCGTGGAATTCTAATATTCAGCGAAATCCGGTTAGACTAGTAAGCGGACCCCAGATTGTAACTGGGATAACGCTAAGAGGATGATGATGACCTTTACTATACCTACAGAATGTAATGCAGTAGGGTAATCGTAATCGGGTAATGTCTTTCCTAATCCCACACCACGCGAAATTGTTTTGTTCAGAATATTTTCTAAATGAAACAATTTTTAAACTCACTATAACAGTGAGTTTTCCAATAGCATTATGGCACCGTGCAACGGTTAAAATTATTTGGTCACTACAGTAAGTTAACTACGAATAAATATATGCCACCGTTGTTGCCGAAGAAGCAAAACTAAATCTAAAACTAGTGCAACTGGCTCAAACTTGGAGAGTCCAAGTAATTACGTATGTGTCGAAAGATTAAATGTATTTTCAGCCAGTATCACACGAAAGTTAGTTATGTGATAATCTCTGGAACGGCTGAACCGATTCAAATGAGACTTTCACTGCAAGGTAGAGGACTTTATAGCGCTATATATAGGCTACAATTTGACCCGGTAGTTGCGCTGTTGTCGCGATAACAATTCTTTACTTTTTCTACTCATATGTACATATAAATAAAAGTTAAGTGTCTGTCTGTGGATTCAAGTAACTATATTTTTCAAGTGCATATAGTTAAACTATTCTTAGTCCAAAAGAACCCTTTTTAACATTTTGTCTGTCGGTCTGTCTGTCTGTCCGTCTGTCTGTCTATATGTTTGTCTTTCTGTTTGTCGGCGTAATCTCTGGAACGGCTAAACCGATTCAAATGAGACTTTCACTTCAAGGTAGAGGACTTTATAGCGCTACATATAGGCTACATTTGACCCGGTAGTTGGCGCTGTTGTCGCGATAGTAAGTCTTTACTTCTTCTACTCATCTATACATATAAATAAAATTGAAGTGTTTATTTTTTGTTTGTTTTTTTAAAAGACGACTCCCGCTCTAGGAAGAAACTCCTGTGTCGCGGGGGACTTTACAAACATCAATCAACGGACACAAAGAACACCCAGACTTGAGACAACAATTTGTGGATTACAGTAAGTGTTGTCTCGTGTGGGAATCGAACCCACGACACGCGGCGCAGTACCAAGCGGCGAGGCAACCGCTTAAACCACTACGCCAACCGTGCAGTCAGTGTCTGTCTGTAACTTCAGAATAACTATGTCTTTTCAAGTGCATATAGTTAGCTAAACGATTCTTAGTCGAAAATAACACATTTTAACATTTTGGTCTGTCTGTCTGTCCATCTGTCTGTCTGGAACGGCTGTCCATCTCTGGAACGGCTGAACCGACTCAAATGAGACTTTCACTGCAAGGTAGAGGACTTTATAGCGTTACATAAAACTAAACTTTGACTCGGTGGGTAGCGCTGTTGTCACGATACCGACTCTTTGTAGTATATATACCTATATGTGTATATTTTCAGTTATTATTAAGTTTCGAAAATCGCCAGGCGTATAAAAAAATGATTTGGCTGAGATGTAGTTTATTTATTTTAGGCGTCCACTAAGAACGAATTTTACGAAAGGGCTTGATTGAGAAGGTTGTAGGGTTCGCGCAAAGTATGATAAAATAAAATATTATTATATATATAGTAATAATAAAACTACCAGCTAGTTTTAAATAAAACTGTGAATTCTAACTGTTGATATTTTTTCAAAGAACCCACTATCAAAACTGGATTTATCGTATTTCCGGAAACTTTTTGAATTGAATTGATCGCCGGGTTTTTGGGTTCCATTTTCGTAGAATGAGACCTGTGGTTTGTTATTTTAGCACTTTACTGCCAACACGATTTAAAACATGCACAATAAAATCTTTAGAGTTCAAAATCATTTATAATGTAGAGCTTAGGCGCTTCAGAAATGTCAAGGCACTTGCGTCAAAATGAAACCTAGCATTAATGCGGACCTCAATTTAACTTGGCACCCAAGCTTCAATACGTAAGTCATTACGTACGATTCCTAAGATCTGGAAATTATAAAAGAGCTTCAGTGTTTCTCGTCAGAATTTTGCTTATACAGACTTAGGCAATTCGTACAACGTTATTTAGAGCTTAGTATGAATTTCGTGATTCAAACCTAAATCTATACATATCTTATCTTATTATACTAATATATAAAGCTGATGAGAATGTTTGTTTGTTTGGTTAAACGTGTTAATCTCAGGAACTACTGGACCGATTTCAAAAATTATTTCAGTGTTAGATATAACATCACGCTTTGTGCCACGGGAGCGGCGCAGTAGCCCTAAATAACGCGGGTGTAACCGCGGGCTCATCTAGTATATTACTAAATGAAGTTTATGCAGCGTCCTGTCTGTCTGTATGAACACGATAAACTCATAGAATAACCGAACGGATCTTTGAAGAGTTTCACCATTAGGTCCTGGGGAATGAGGGCTTGTAGCCTTACCTGGGTATGAGTTAAGTTGAACATGGCGACATAGGAGGAAGACTGAACAGCACCTGTACTCTTGTAAAAAAAAGAAATAAGAAGGTCCTGGGGAATGCTTACGTAAGAGTGGAGGAGCGAGGGAAGCCTGGTATACTCAGAGTCTTTTAAAAGGTAGTGGGTGTAACGCTAAGGACAATAGGACTCTAGCATACGCACTTCACTGTGGTGTTTGTTCGTGTGGTGACGTATTAAGAATACGGAATGTCACCACCCCATATCATCCCATAGGTGTCGTAAGAGCCGACAGAGGGAGCATATTATGCAGAGAACAGCACTGTAAGAGAAGGAAAACTTGATTCAAACCCTATACAACCCTGTTTGGCCAGCGTGGTATAGTAGGCCAATTCCTCCTTTCAAAGGAGAGGCCTAGTCCAGCAGTGGACTGTTAAAGGCTGATGATGATGATAATACATACAACATGCACCATGTTATCAAAGCAAGAAAAGCATAGCTTCATCCTGCATATTTTAAGCTGGCGTAGGACGCCATCCGGCAGGGGATGCAGGGCAGCCTGTACGATGATATAGCCAATACGATATAATTTTGTGTTGGATAGCCCATTTATCGGGGAAGGCTATCTAAAATCAAGCTATAAGCCAGCCAGGGGTGAACCGAGAGCTCAGCTAGTAGCTACTCTAATTATAATTGTGGACTACGGCATATTGAATGTTTAGATTACATACATAGATCATGATACAGTCACAGTTATGTCGAGGCTTATAAGTATGACTCGCGTTCCAGCCATTTACAAATTGCTTAAGTTAGAATTATTCATCAAAAAAATTGCTCTGAGACATTTCGTTTATATAGTCGCCTAAAAGTCCGATGCTTTTAGGATTACCACTGTATTTATAATAACTTAAAATTTCACTTTTAAATGATTTTACCATTTAGCACAAACGTGCTTCATAGCTTCTAAAAATTCTCAAAAGTTTACAAGTCGACATAATATCTACAAGACAAAATCAAGGCAGCGATCCTAGACGGAAAATATACAGAAGTCGCGGCGACTTGGAATAAAAATAAACGTGAGTGCCACCGGTACACATACATGATTGTCACAAGGAATATAGAAAGTCAAGGAGGCGATACTAGAAAGTTTGGAAGTTAGAAATTTCTAGAAAATATGTAGAGCTTCTACAAAAAGTATTTTGATATCAATAAAAACTGTTAACTGTCTTCCTGGTCCAGTGAATAGCGTATGCGTCTGCTGATCGGGTGGTCCCAGGTCTAATTCGGTCGGGTAAAATCGGAGTGTAAAATCGGAGTTCGTGTCCATTCGTTGAATGTTTGTAAAGTCCGCCGCAAAACAAGACATACACCTATTGCAGGAGCAGTCTCTAAAACTTTGATATCAGACATAATCAATCAATTTCTTTCTTTTTCTTCTTTTTCTATTTGGGTCTTGGAAACTTTAACATGATTTCCAGGCAGTATCCTTTTTGTTCAAACATATCTTCCTCTGTGCGCAATGAAGAACTCGTCGTTTTACCAACCAATTGACTGCATTACCTGTTTTATTTAATTTGTTCGGTAGATATTTTGAAGCTACTCCATGACCTATATATTCTATAATCTGGGAGACCGACGAGAACACCTCGTAGAATATTTTCCGCGTGTAATATTGGAAAATGTTTGGCTGCCCCGTCTATTGATTTGCGCCCGCCTGCCAAAGGTTACCAAGTGTAGTTTAGAATCAACACCTTGAATTTGGCCCATTAGGAATGTGCATAATATAGCGATGTCGTTTCGGTATATATTTTGTATTTTAGATTGCTGGTGTACCAGGGCATATCGTTTTAGCAGTTGTGAGCTATATTTTTTTAAAGTTTCTATGATAGTTGTGCTTGCATATTATGGCGACGATGTTGCCAGTTGCATCTAAGATTTTTCACCATGGTGCCCGGGGTCCGTTTTCTAGTTCAACTAGATCTGAATAAATATGTATTAGAGTTAGATTTAAATGTGATGATGGGGTGTTAGAAGTGGTAGGAGTTTTCTAAACCGGTAAGTTGCTAAAGAGGTTTGAATGGATTTAAATATATTGGTGATACTGCATATTTGACCTGATTCAATCCAGCAGATAGCCTGCGATGGTGCAGAGGCTCAGCAAGTGGTAAACAGTAATCATGGTTTATGGAAATTCATAATCACAAATTCATAATCTATGGTTACGCTGATTACTGATAGATCAATGACCTTAGTCTAAGTTCCATTGAAGATCGACCTTTCTCGTGTTTTTAATTATAGCCTTTTTATTGGCATCCCATGCGCGATATAAAATCATAAAAATAAAATCTGAAATAAATCTTCCACGGATCCTCTGCTGTTTAAAAAGTTTTACTTTTAATATGTGTGTTATATGGTTTGTAGAAAACCTTGAAATCGTGCAAAGCACACAAGTTGTCAGTAATACACAGTCTGGACACATAATTTTGGGAGCTTAGACAAATGATTGGTATCGCTTCGCTATACTAGACACCGCACTGCCAAAGAAAAATAGGTCTATGTATAAGTGAGGCAACTCATTATGACAGTGTTTGTCAGTCAAAAGCATCAAGACGCATGCGTGAAGAATAGTGTTGTCAGCTTCTCAACAGTAACCCGAGTTTATAGGAAAATATTTTATACTGTGGTCTATTGGATAAGTAACTGGTAATAAATGTAGGTACAAAATTTACAATTATTTAAAAGCATCAATTTATTCGTGTATGGGTTAGGCGCAGGTTTCATCATCGAAAAAATGGTGGGTATATTATCCAATGATTTGGTTGTATCCAAATAGGTTGTTACATATGATATTTACAAATTATTACGTATTCAAAATAATCTTGTAGGTTATAAGTTATTTAGAAAATAGTGCATTCTATTTCCATTCTAGCCGTCAATTGTTAGTTACACATTATTTAGTACGTATACCAATTTGACCTTTTAAGTTTTACTAAGGTTTATTTATTGTTAATAGTCATGTAGACACCAAAACTCACAAGTAACGATAAACAATATTAACAGACTGCCATGTAGACGGTTTCGAGTTTGAATCTACGGCGTGACCGAGTGCACCATTGTCTTTTCAAAGATATGTGCCTATTAAATTGCTAATGATCGCTTGCCCCGTGCCTCGGAGAGCATGTTAAACCGTCAGTCCCGGCTTTCATTAAGATCTTTGAAATTCTTTACGGGGAGTCAGTCCCCTCAAACAAACTGATACTGGTCTAAACCCATGGAATATCGCTATCCCTTTGGGTTACGGAGTCAGACGGCAGCCGCTCTGTGCAAAAGCAGATATTCTGTCATGTCTGGTTGGACTAGTCTGTAAGCGGACCCCAGGCTCCAAGTCGCAAGGTTGGATGCAACTGGAATAACGCTAGGACGATGATGATGGTGAATGACTGCGATAGGTATATAGACGTAGATGCTATTAGAATAATTAGGTTATTCTAATAGCATCTACGTCTAATGAGTAGCTGAATGTGAGACCCAAAAGATATTTATTCTGTAACCACGAGAAGATACTGCGTAAACTGTTAAACTTTTTTAGATTTTTTTACTAATAATTAAAATAGATAAAATTGGTCTAGGTACCAAATGGTGTTGAAAGATTTTAAATTACTCTTTAAGGAATCTTATCTTTATTGCTTAAAATGAAGTCCAAACGCATGTGCGACCTATCACTACTGTTAGTTTGTGAAACTATATGAGCTCACATTTGTTCAAGATTACGCCTTATATATTTACTTCAACACTTTATGTATATAAATTACTAATGTAAACATTAAACAATACATAAATATGTTAAATAAATAATAAGGTTAGATAAATGCAATAGATTATATTATAAAATACAATAATAATACATTTATATTATAAAAATCTTAACTACGAGGAAATTGTTCTTCTACGCGCAGCAACACTGAATGATTTTTTTGGTTTAATGTAATTTTAGGGTGAAATTTCAAATTTATTGTTATGTTACAGATAATATGTGATCCCAGAGTCCTTCTTATTGCTTGCTGACTTATTTTTACACGGGATAAAAGCGCAACTTGGCATTGTACAGCGAATTATTTGCATAATTAATTTGGTGGATATATGCACCTGACACACGGCTGTCAGTGTGACAGCCTCAAACCATGCCAGCTGGCATGGTTTTTTCTGCCTCATTTTACAAGTATGAGGGCTCCGCTTAGTAGAGCAGAGCGAGACCAATCATTAGTCTATGTTTGGGAGATTAAAAGTGTCTAGCTTTCATCTTAATATAAAATCCTTGCGTTACTTACTGACTGACAGACACGCTACAGCCGAAACTATTGGGCGCAGGAAGCTGAAATTTGGCATGTATGTTCCTTGGGGACCGTAGGGGTGCACTAAGAAGGGATTTTCCGAAATTCCCACGGGATCGGCCAAAAAGGGTAAATTAAAAAAAATTGCAGGCGTAGCTGCCGGCATCCTCTAGTTTCTATATAAAAATCCATAAAGCGATCTACAAAGTCGAACAGCCATCTTAGTAATTATTAATGTAAATGTGAAAAGTTTGTGACTAATCCGAAAACGTAACGGGTAACGCCACTGTCACAACTTTGTGAAGTTAAAACTCAGTTTTAAAAATAATGCACTCCTATACTGCTGTCTTTTTCTGTTCTTATAGATAGTTGATCACTATTAAGGCTAGTTAGGCATTATATTGTCAAACAGGTCAGAAAATAGAGACTGTACATAGCAATAAATGTTATCCAAAAGACTTCAAGTACGATTAGAATTCAATGTTAATACTGTGACGGCCGGTGTCATGTAGAGCTGTCATGACTACGGTTGTCAAGGACTATTGACGTCTACACGACAAACTAGCCGGTCGTCAAACACAATAATTTTCAAAGAGCAAAGAAATATACTGGCAAAGAGGTTTGAAGACTATTTTATTATTTGGAAATTACAGTTTTTAGTTCGATGACGTATACATTCAGTCAGGTATTCGCCAAATTCACCAGTCATTGACAATAAAGCCATGGCCGTGCAGATAACACATTCCATTCAAGTTCTGAGGGCGTGGGGTCAAATCCCAGTCATAACAGTTATGTGGATTTTGGTTTTTATGAAATTTGGAAAATGTTTATGAATATTTGGCAAATATTTAAAAAAAGATTATTTAAATATTTCGAGTATAAATTAGAAAATTCTTGAAACTTCAGGATAGAATGGAAAGGTTAAAAAGAGACAGGAGATGGAAAAACAATTGAATAATGAAATGACAATCGAAATTAGTGGATCTAGAACATTCCTAGGGGTATATAAGGCGGTGTAGACGCGCTGAGCGCCAGTTTAATTTGAGAAGTGGTAAAATGGAGAAGAAAAGGAAGTAGTAAAAGGAAGAAAGAAGTAGTAGTGATATAAAGTGAAGTGAAAGTATAGTGCAGTGAAGTGCAGTTCAAAAGACGTTAGTGTTAGTGCTGTCCGCGTCGATATTGAACGACGCGTCGTGTGTGTGAAATAGAATAAAGTGTCATCAGTGCTACTCGGTGTTTCCTTCCAATCCCGTTACCCCGTCCGTAACAATATTTTTAAATTATTTTTTTATTTATTTATAGTCTCACGCCTGTATCCTCGAAGGTGTAGGCAGAAGTGTAAATGTTACACCCACATGTCGCCATGAAGTTTTAGGTCCCACGTAATAGGGGGCGAGCCTATTGTCGTCACCGGCCACATCACCAGACTCCAGGCCGCTACTGAGTATTCGGAAAAACCCAGTAACAGTTTTGCCCGACCCGGGAATCGAACCCGGGACCTCCGATCAGCAGTCGCATACACTATCCACTGGACCACGGAGGCAGTCACTTTTAAATAAACGTAGTGAATACAAGGCTTCGACCGTATTTTTCTGGTCTGCAATTCTTTTTAAAATCGAACATGCAGGATAAAATATTAATAATTAATTAGTCTCATTATATTTTCAAAGGCGTAAACTTAATACATATTTTCCCCGTTTACTATTGCTAACTGGAAAAAGAAGATGGATGGATCCACAATCGTAAACAAAGTCAAAGAAAATCAAATGCCACCTGAGAATTTTTCTAATAATTTACAAAACCAGTCGCCTTTGCAATCAAATATGATTACATCTAGGCTATCTACATCAACTTATAAAACCTACATCTTTTCTGATAGACTAGGTCATAATTTTGGGAGTCTTCTCAGTGAGTATACAAATCAGTGTGTAATGAATTATTGTAGGCCAGTGGATAGTTACACTAGTTTAGTGAATCAAATTAGTTTACACCCCTTAGATGAGAGTAGTAAAGCCATATTATTGTTTGGTAACAGTTTAACTGTAAAGAGACAGGATATCATAGAATGTGTTGAAGTGTTACTAGGACTTAATTCAAAATTTAGGTGTAAATTTATTTTATGTGCTTTGCCATACGCAAATAACTTAACACATACAGAAAATATGCACATACACACATTAAATATGTTATCGTATAATATAACTTGTCGTCATAGTGACGCAATATTATTTTTTGACGCTAATAAATTTATTAGTAAATTTACTTTAACAAAAGATACAATGTATCTACCATTTTATATTAAGCGACAGATTGCTAAGCTATTAGCATACAATTTGCAGCAAGGCAGAGAGCCTTGTTTTGACAATTTATTTGATAGGGTTAGTACTTGTACTAACGACGTTTTTATTGACGCGTCTTGTGATTTAAACTCCAAGATAGGACAACAGTTAGACTGCAATATTTGAATATAGTACACCAAAACATGCAGGGCCTAGCTGGCAAAGAATTAGAGTTAAGTTTATTTCTAGAAAAATATGAAGTTAAGGTTTTGTGCTTAACTGAACAGTGGTTAAAGAACCATGAGCTTATTATTATAAATCAATATTATACAGTGCAGAGTTCGTATATAAGAATGCAGGCTATTAGAGGGGGTTCTCTCATAATAACTTCAAATTTATTAAAGTGTAAGGAACGTAAAGATATTGTTAATTTATCTATTGAGCGCACTATTGAGTTGTCCTGTGTGGAATTAGCCCTATATATAGTAATTTGTGTATATCGACCTCCATGGTGACTATAATCTATTTGAGACTGTTATGGAAGATGCCATCAATAAAATTAAATGTAGTAATAAGAATATTATAGTTTGTGGCGATTTTAATATTTTAGAGAATTCTTCACAGTGTATTAGATTTCTGAATCTTTTCAAGTCATTTAATTTAAGTAACCTATTATGTGAACCTACTAGAGTATCTACAACATGTTCTACTTGTTTGGATTACATATTTAGTGCTTGTGCTGCCACAAACCCAGTAGTAATTAGTTCTCTCCCTTCTGATCACCGTGGACAGACAGCTAGTTTTCCCTGTTCAACATATGATAAATCACGTACAGTAGAATGTAGGCCACCAATGTCAGACTACCAATCGTCTAATATGTTTCAAAACCAATATTATTGCTAAACTCAATACCTCAATATTGAACTCACAAAATCCAAATACAATTTGTAACTCACTTTTTGGACTAGTAAATAATGAGTTTCAAAGTACTTTCAAGAGTAAAACAGTCACACTAAAGGGTACTATGGGATCTTTTAACCAGTGGGCCACTATAGGTATATACAAAAGTATAGCCAAGTTGTTTGAATTATATGGTATGAAACAACATAGATTTGACACACCTTTTCGAGATTATGTAAAAAAGTACTCAAAAATTTTTAAACAAGTTTGTACTATGGCAACATCTAAATTTATTAGTAGTAAAATTAAGCATTCAACAAATATAATTAAAGAAACTTGGAGAATTATAAATAATGAAACAGGACATTATAAATAATGAAGAGCACATTTATTAGTCACCAATAAAACTCAAGTAGCGCATATGTTCAATAGTTTCTTTGCGAGCATACCTTTAACAACTACTAGCTGTTTACAATCATCATCTTTAGACGCTGGAAATTTTTTGCTTAGCAGTGTACCTGAATGCAAGAGCGTGTATAGATTCGAGCACGTTACCCCGCGAGATATATTGATCGCATATAATTCAATTAATATTAAAAATACCGACGACTTTTGGGGCATTTCAATTAAAATTTTAGGTACTAAAGTTTTTTGCGCCTTACCTATCTATAATTTTTAATCAATGCTTTGACCTAGGCGTATTTCCGGATTTGATGAAATTAAGTAAAATTTTACCCTTATTCAAATCTGGCAGTAAAAATGAAATTAATAATTTTAGGCCCATATCTATCTTGCCGGCATTTAGTAAAATATTTGAAAAGATTCTTTTAAAGCAGCTACTAAACCACTTCAATTTAAATAGTCTGCTTCAAAAAGATCAATATGGGTTTATTAAAGGTAGATCCACTACTGATGCGGGTGTTGCCCTCATAAAACACGTTTATAGTGCTTGGGAGTCATCAAAAAATGCTATTGGAGTGTTCTGTGACCTATCTAAAGCATTTGACTGCGTTCAGCCCGACACACTACTGCGTAAGCTCCGCCACTATGGCGTAGAGAAAACCGCACTTAGTGTTGTCGATCCGTACCTGCGGCAGAGGTTTCAGTGCGTCGATGTAAAAGGGAGTATATCCTCTAAATTACCTATACAGCTAGGCGTTCCACAAGGCTCAATTTTAGGTCCTTTTCTATTTCTTGTATATATTAATGACTTACCCTTTTATTTAAAAAACATCTGTGATGTTGTACTTTTTGCAGATGATACGTCACTTATTTTTAAAGTAGATAGGAATATAAATCAATTTGATGACGTGAATAATGAACTATTACAAGTTACACAATGGTTTACAGCAAACAATTTAGTACTTAATTCTAGGAAAACTAAATGCGTTAAATTTGCTTTACCTAACGTTAGACAACTGGGACCTAATATTATGCTAGATAGGGAGGAACTTGACACAGTAGACTCTACAGTGTTCCTAGGAATTACATTAGATAATAAGTTATAATGGGGTGCACATATAGCATGTCTTGCAGGAAAGCTCAGCTCTGCTGTGTATGCCGTCAGAAAACTTAGGCAACTTACTTACATCGACACGGCTCGTTTAGTATATTTTAGCTATTTTCACAGTGTTATGTCCTACGGCATTTTGTTATGGGGCAAAGCTGCGGATATTCAGAATATCTTCGTTCTACAGAAACGAGCGGTACGAGCAATATACATGTTAGATGCAAAAGATACTCTTAAGGAACGCTTTAAGTCTATAGGAATTCTTACAGTAGCCTCGCAATTTTTATTTGCTAATATTTTGTACATTAGGCAAAATATAGGTTTATTTACCACAAAAAGCGATATACATAACATAAATACTCGAAACAGGCATAGGTTATATGCCCGTTATCATCGTTTACATAAAGTTAATAATTCTTTTGTAGGGCTAGGTATCCGTATTTACAATAAAATACCAATTAGTATTTTAGAATTACCATTTAGTACATTTAAAACTAAAATAAAAGACTGCCTTATTAAGAAAGGTTATTATACTATAAATGATTTTTTCAGTGATAAGGATAGCTGGTCACTTACGCTAGACAACTCATGATCTTTATACCTAATTAGAATTATATAGATACTTTGCATTTTTCAGTTAATCGTTATATAATATTTCTAGTTCTTTTAAATTACTGTTCATGTATTATTAGGTCATTAAACTTAGGTACTTCATTTACATTTGCATTGTTGTTCCACTAATTATTAAAGTTTTACTGCACTGTAAGATAAAGATAACTCGTGATCATGGGCTGTAAACTAATGTTTTTGTAATTTTGTGTATCCATATACAGTCACTTCTGTAACATACATTTCCACCATAGTTCTGAACATGGTCGCGAGTTGCCTACATTATAAGACGTAAATGGATGCTCCTGTTACACAATGTTCACATTGGAAGGCTAACTAAGGCACTTAATTTAGTAACTGCATTAATTTCTTAAGTATTACGTCTGTAACTAATTACTATTTACAAGTTATTTAGTACAATGTGAAACAGTTGCAGCTCCTTACAAAAATAAAATACATATGTACCATAATATTGGCGATTCAAATGAGTGACCACGAGTTTTATTGCCCGTTCTTTCTCGTGTTCTACCTATTGCTTTGCGAACGAGGCAGTAAATGGAAATGTAGAAGCATTAAGTAATTCGATTTAAAGAAAATGACGTTCATAAGCGTCACCTTGTGACCTAGATGAATAAACGATTTTGACTTTTGCCTTTTTTTTTTTAAACACTGTCTAGAACACCTCACCAACTTTAACCAAAATCTTCTATTTTTATACTCCCCCAAGGTATACGTACATATAAGGAGGAACTCTGTATATCTCAACGGACAAAGTTTTTATTCCTCGATGACCTCAAGCGATTTATTGCCCCAAGTAACGTCTCACTAAGAGACGTTACTTGGGGCAATAAATCGCTCAGTATATTGACAGTTGGGACCTTTGATTACTTCGATATAATTTAGGTGAAAGCTGCCTGACAGGACTTCCTTACTACCCTCACAATACATTTGATTGAATATATTTAACAGCTATTTGTGTAGTTGTTTGATTGTTTATGGTTTCTAATATAATTGTACTATCTTTCTAAGCAAGACTAAAAACTTAATGTAAAGAAATCTTTTAACTTTACAATGGTAGGTTGATTCAGTTGGTAAAATAGTTTGCCAACAGTTTTAGGTATTTTTAATAGCATAATAATATTAACTAATTTGAGATATGATCAGAAATGACCACACTAAAAGAGGTCTAAGGTTAAATAGGTAAGCTAGGATTAAGGTCACGGATTTGTTAATTTCAATTTGTATTACTATATATTCCAGTCACCACAAAATCTTAAAACGATCAAGGTAGTAGAGCCTTGCTGATTTCAGCATGAATGGGCCGGCTCGACCGGGGTGGTACTACCTTTCTCCCACTCCTCATCCTATCCCTTTTCCCAACCCCAAGGGGCGGCAACGCACTTGTGACTCCTGTGGTGTTGCTTGTGTCCATGGGCGGCGGTAATTGCTTACCATCAGGCAATCCATCTGCTCGTTTGCCGCCTATTGCCATAAAAAAAACACTACCACCTTCTAAATAAATCACGTCAAACCTCGTTCGTCTAATAAGCCTTTGTGAAACTATGTTCTATTTTATCAACACTGTACACAAGGACACGCCACAAGCAGTCCATAACAAGTAAAGTAAGGCATAGCATACTATTCACCCGACGGCGACGTTTCGATCGCGTTTGATCAGATACGATCACGGAGACCAAAACCAGCGCAAAATACATTGTTTAATTTCAATTCATCATCATACAGTCCTTCGAAGTCCAATGCTAGACATATGCATGTCGTAATTCACGTCACAAAAGATTGTGATAAGAGGATTTCATCTTCTACTCCACGCCAACCAGACAGTATTGGTTTGATGTCAAGTTTTCGGTATCTTGCCAAGATAGTATTTGTCTCGTGTATTTTCCTAAGTTGCCTCTTAGGATACTCATGGTTCACACCTTGAGTGTCGTAAGAGGCGATCGAAACGGGTGGTAATCCGTCACCTCCCTGAATAACTTCAATTTGTAATACAATAATTCAGACACAATAAAACCTGAAAATACTTACTACCAACTTCTAAATAAATCACATCAAACCTCGTTCATTTAAGCCTTTGTGAAACTATTTTCAATTTTATCAAAACTGTACACAAGAAGACGCCTCTAGCAATTTACGTCTTGAAGATAAACTGTATTAACGGCCATAGGATGACAATAGGAGATTTTAGTATGTGGGTAGTGCCAACGAGACTTAGCGTGGCTTAATTTGATCTATACTTGTGGAAATGGGTCTTAAGTCTCAATGTAGTACGTTGACGTAATTTCTTGTGTTTAGGTTTTGGTTGACTTTCGTTTTGATGTTCTTGGTGTATAATTATGTACTTTAATAAGAGATTTTTAATCAAGAAAAATAATTACTACAGTAAGGTGGCAGTTTCATTCTCAACCCCATAATTGTGCCCTACTGAACAAAAACTGAAAACGAAGTATTAGCTCGCAATAGATTTAAAAGTTATTTTTTATTTATTTATTTATAGACTCACGCCTGTATCCCGGAAGAGGTAGGCTGAGGTGTGATATTACACCCACATTTCGCCATTTAAAAGTTAATGTAATAAAAATCACCTTATTTTTACCAAGCTTCAAAGTTTATGTTTAGAGTTCGTAGTGTAAAAGTAAAAGTTGTTGATTTGATAAAATAGTATAAAAATAGTCACAACCATACTTGTATTTTAAAGTTACTTATATATCGCAGAAACCACATTTGGAACAACAACATTCGGAATCAGAAAGAGAACTTGGCAAAAAAATTGCGAATCTCATCTTTACCCCGTGAAGACATCGACCCTTCTTCTCTGGTAGTAAACCACTACCCGATATAATTACTATAATACCAACACATTAATTAATTACCCCATACACCACATAAACACATTAGGGTCCTCAGTCAATATTAAAACATTTAATCCACCCAACATTTTCTATCTCAAAATAGACTCTGTCAGATGTCATTACAGTAACCGCACAGAGTCTTTAGATTAAAACTAACTCCCAACAGTAAATAGATAGTTTCTGTTTACACTTACAAAGAGACAAAGGGACTTTATTAGGTTAAACTTGACATTGAAGGCAAATAAGCTAGATATTGTTTAATGTGCTCTGTGAAGCTGATAACGTTTTTAATGGAGTTCGGATTATTTTGGTTCATAGTTGGGTGTATTAGAAAGTGTTATTCTTAGACACAGACTAACGACTGGGTCCTTGAAGGGATAGGCAGAGGTGTAATATTACACCCACATTTCGTCATGTTATGAATTTTGGGTCTCACGAAGAACGAATTGTACTTACCGAGTATTATTAATAGACTCCGTGCTGCTACTCAGAATTCGGAAAACCTCAGTAACACTTTGGCCCGACCAGGGAATCGAACCAGCAGACGCATATGGCAGTCAGAAAGTTTTATAATGAATTAAAATTAGATGATTAACTTTTATTTTACAACAAGTTTGATAAAAAATACATACAGTACATATTAAAATATACACAGATGTAACTTATTAAAACGAGACTACCAACTGTGTCCCTGTATATTGTGTAATTCTACCAGTGGAACTGACAGAACGTCATATTCTGCTGCTAAAAGTATTGATGAATTGGTGCCAAAAGTCGAAGAACCAGCACCAAAATAAAATTCATCATCGTCCTAACCCGGGGCCCACTTTGTACTCTAATTAAATATGACAAAATATTACATTTAGCTACAGAGCGACAGCCGTTTGATATCAACACAATGTATAGCGTTATCCCTTAAACCTGAGTCAGTTTGTATATTCAAGACTCTACAAAACTACTGTCAGCAACATCAGAAATATACATTATGCATCAAATCCGAAATATACATCCGCTTTAATAAAATTAAAGTATAGCTTCGTCTAGCTTACTTTTAAACGAAACAATCTCGGTATAAATTATTTTCCTTTGTGTATCAGCTGATTAAATCGTCAAGTTGGTGGAATACTGAGACCGAATGCGTCTACTGATTGCAGTCTGATTGCCTCGCACGTACTTGCATACTGAAGGATTGAAGCGTCTTTGATTGATATTGTCGTACTAAGTGACGTAGACACGTCACTTGATGGTTTTTGGTTTGGATCCCAGTTTATGTCTCATTGTTTAAGCTGTATTTTAAAAGATGAGGTTTTACTTTGATGAAAGCTAAGTCAAAACAAAAGAAAATTTAGTTTCTTATTTCTTTTGCTTGGTTGCAAATTTTAATCTTTTGGTTCGAATATAAAACAGTTTTGTGTTGAATACTCCGTTTAGAGAGGAAAGCTATATACTATTATGCTATAAACGTGGCTCATTATCATTACTGATCTTGATGTATACACATACTTGGGAACTTAGTTTAGTTTTTAATTCCAATGCTTATTATATGTTTGCTTCAACATGTACTTGTTTCTGTCATCTGTCTTTAAATAAATAAAGAAATCGAACCTATAACACTAGGTGTAGTTCTAAACAACTGCTTAAACCACTACACCATGAGGGCAATCGTAAATTACTCAATAGATATCTTTACAGTACTAAAATTCAGGTTAAATTTAATTCCAGTGCAATATCCCACTGCATAAATTTGAATCAGTGACGAAAGCAGGGAATGTGAATAATTATTATTAAAACTGAGGATTGCCTTGCGTCACTTCAATAAGTCAACTACGGATTTGCACTGGCCACAATTTAATACGATCTGTCGTTTAGACCAATTCTGGATACCATTCATAGAATTGCTTGACTATTTTTGCAGTGTTGCTTCAGTTTTGTCTATCACCGCGTCTATTGACCTATGACGACCGGTTGACGCAGCGGGAGTGTAAGCGACTGCTAAGCCGAAGGTTGCGGGTTCGATTCCCGCACAAGTCAAACATTTGTGTGCAGGAACATGGATGTTTGTCTTGGTCTGGGTGTTTCTATGTATAATTTGTACGTATTTACAAAAAAAAAGTATATAAGTATGTTTATCCATTATCCCATCATACCCATAGTACAAGCTCTGCTTAATTTGGGACTAGATGGTGTTGTGTGAATGTGGTAGAATATTATTATTAATATTATATTATTATTAATTATCGCAAAGGAATAGCAATTGGATTTAAATAAGACTTTATATAAAACGCCAGACTATGTATATAATTTTTTTACGAAGTATGATAAAATATGGTAGTGGTAGGCAGCGATAGCCTAGTTGAGAGACCGACGGATTGCCAAGACCCGAGACCCTCTGGTCTCGGGTTCGAATCCATGGCGCGCACCAATGAGTTTTCGAAGTTATGTGCGTATTAAATTGTTAATTATCGCTTGCTAAACGGTAAGGGAAAACATCGTGAGGAAACCTGCATGTGTGAGAGTTCTCCATGATGTTCTCGAAAGACATGTGTGACGTGAAGTCTGTCAACACGCACTAGGCCAGCGTGGTGGACTATGGTCTTACCCTTCTCATAGTGAGAAGAGGTCCGTGCCCAGCAGTGGGACAGTTTATATACAGGGCTGACGATGATGATGATGATGATAGAATAATCGTGCCAATAATATAAAGGTTTGTCCTGGGTGAGAATCGAAGCGAAGTAGTCGGTTACACTTTCTCTGCGCTACCGAGTATTAAATTATAACTTTGAGGTTTCAGCTACTCGTTTGGGGTATAATAAGGCGATAGACTCCACGGTACCTGATTCTCTGAATGAGAGCAAACATGCTACGAATTTCCTCCTAGGATCTGCGGTTACAAAATGACAAAATAAGGATCCTTAAGTAATAACATTTACAATAGGTACTAATATAGGTCTATGTAGAGATCCAGCAGTGGACTTCTGCCGGCTGTTAAGATGAAGTAGGTACCAACATACACAATACAGAAACCGTTGTTTATCGAGGACCATCACTATAAAACGGCAATCAACACCCAACATACACAAAACGGGCGTTCATTACATAATTCACACTAAACAAAAAGGCCCTTTAAAACTGTACGCTTATCGATACTACGCTACTTAGACGGTATTTCGCACCACAAATGTTCACAATAAAATAAGAACGTAACTTTTTTATTTCCTTGTAAATATCTCATCGCGCTTAATATTCATCTCATAGAGGAGCGGGGATGTGACGCGCTATGTGTTTAGTGCCCCTGTATGTGACCCCTGATGTATGGTAAACGGAAACGGCTGGCATTTGGACAAGGAGTAATGATGTGAGTGGGTAATTTTATAATGTCTGTTAGCGTGATAATCTGTTGGGTAATTTGTCGTTTGGATGTATAAAGGGTATTTTGACATACATTTTGCATTTAGAATCAACGGGAATGTATGTAAGGACGTGCGGATGTTTGTTACTTTGTCACGCAAAAATGCTCAATGGATTTTGATGGAAATTTGTAGTGATACAGGTTATATATCAAAATAGTAGTTAACTTGTGTTCCGATAAACGAATATAGGGCTTTACCAACTTAATTTGATAATAAACTTACTTTCAATTTCTGCACCACTCGATACATTGGCAAAAAAAGGCTTAGGCGTAGGGCCATTCGCTTCGCGTATATATCTTTATGTTCATTCTTTCTATAAATCATTATATTTCTTGTATGCGTGTGTATGTCACTGAAATCCTCCTAAACGACTGGACCGATTTTGATGATTTTTTTGTGTTTGTTCAATGGGACTTGAGAATGGTTTAGATTCACAAACAAATGCGAATATTAAAAAAAAAATATGGCGGTACGAAGTTCGTCGGTTCAGCTAGTTCTTTTATAAATAATTATATTACATATATACACGCGAGTGCAACCTTAGTCAGAGGCTATTATAGAATAATGTAATACTTATTTGTAGGGTCATCACAGCTTGTAGCCATAGTACAAGCTCTGCTTAGTTTGGGACTAGATGGTATTATGTCTATGTAGTAGAATGTTGTTATTCAGAATTTCGGTAACGTCCTTCTTATAAGTTATGCAGGCACGTGTAATTTTTCGTTTTGCGCAAACATTAATATATATACAAGACAAGTTATACTGAACACTTACGTGGCACGTTCATAAATAAAAATTGAGCTAGTTTCTTGCTTCAAGTTATTACTAGGTACATATTTGGCAATGACATATTATAATATAGACGCGCCATACTCCCACAATGCGGCTCTAAAAACGGCTACAAATATCAAATAATATCTTGTATGAATAAAGAAAGAGAAAGTAAATAAATACTACTATACCTGTTGTTAGAGAGAGATAATTGTAGTAGTTTTTTTTTAATTCAAATTTGCAGTATTTATTTACTTTCTCTTTCTTTATTCATACAAATATCAAATAATATCTTGTATGAATAAAGAAAGAGAAAGTAAATAAATACCACTATACCTGTTGTTAGAGAGAGATAATTTTAGTAGTTTTTTTTTAAATTCTTATACACAAATTATTGGTACGGAGCGTACTATCACAACACAGGTTCGTGCGTAACTAAACGGAATGGCGGGAATTGCCTTCATTTCAGTTTGCCATTTCAGGGTGCGGGCAACGCATCTATAGTTTTAATATATCTTTGCTATTTGGTATATTTATCTGAGAGGGAAATTGGTCACACTTTGTTAAATTATATTTATTTTCTGAAAACTAGACTTTACTGTTAAAAGTAGTTAACTCCAAGGCGACGTGAAAATATGACCAAGAAACAAAACACTTTTGCTTTTATAATATTAGTATGTAATATGTACGAATATGGATTACTAGTGCAATGTTAGTTAGATTTTAAGAATGTTATGCACCTACTATCAACCAAATAAAAACACCAAGACGAATGAAATTAATTGATAACTTCTTGCTTTTAAAAGTTAACACCCGCAGTAGAAAGAAAGTCTGTATTGCGAGAATTACAGACATTTAAACATATTGAACGATCCTGCTTTTCGAAGTGGGTTTAAAATACCTTATCCAGTCACACCTATGCCATATTTGGCATGTGTGCTCATGCATTAAGTATTTTTCAAACAAGTACGTTCATTTTAAGTCAAAAAGACCGCTCTTGTCTCTTCATTTTAATCTTAGTACATTATGCAAATGTATGGTACGCGGCATATAAGGAGAAATGCGGTTAATCAAAATCCTAATGTCATGTTCATCTCTTATTAATATTTGTAGTTAGTTTGCAATGCTTTGCAATGCGGTCGGGGAACCCGGTTTCTAATTAAAATAGTTATTTATACAACTGAAACTTGTAATTGTTATTTGGATTTTGGAGATCTCGAGACGTTGCCTTTTCGAAAATGAGAAAGAAAGACAGAGAGGTACACTACTATTAGTCAGTGTTGAGAACAAAATGTACTTGTTTGTTTTGTTTTTCGTGTGAGCGTGTGGCCAACTCTGGTGTCGGAGTTTTCAGACCGCCGGTCGGAAGGTCTCCGACATGGCCTAACGATCCTTGTACTTAGACAAGAGCCGGTACCGACAGCTTTACGTGCCCTCCGAAGCATGGTAGCGCTCAGATGAAAATGCCACACACGGTTACCCATCCAAGTGGTGACCTGTGCAAGCGTTGCTTAACTTCGCCTATCTGTTACGAACGGCAAGCCAAGTCTCGCTATGAGCGCTACATATGTACATTAAAATGTACTTCTTATGATGCATCCACACCGTAGTTACTCTTTGGTGAGCAACATTTCATAATGTTACAGCACAATATTCTATATCAAAGCACTGATGGTATCGCCATAACTGTTACCAAATGTTGCCGTGTTTTCATGATTTTGTGGTAAATGTTTTTTTAGTCTTTTTTTTTAACTTTATTTACATTTAGTATCAAGTTCGTAACGTAAGAGACTGGTAGAACCATGAGAAAGAATGGGCAAAAACCCATGGCTACGCTTTTTTCATCACCAAATCTACATTTTTTATTAAAAATATTTTTTTTAAAGACTCACGCCTGTATCCCCGAAGGGGTAGGCAGAGGTGTAATATTACACCCACATTTCGCCATGAATTTTTGGGTCCCACGTGCCTTATAAGGGGCGAGCCTATTGCCGTTACCGCGCACATCACCAGACTCCGTGCTGCTACTGAGAATTCGGAAAAACCCAGTAACACTTTTGCCCGACCCGGGAATCGAACCGGGGACCTCCGATCAGTAGTCGCATACGCTATTCACTGGACCAGGAAGACACTTAACAGTTTTTATTTATATCAATACTTATATACGATACTGGACTACAAAGGCAGTCCAGTATCCATTTATAAATTATATAGACTTAATTTATGTAAGGAGCTGTAACTGTTACACCTTTTTATTAATTGTAAAAAGAAAAACTAAAGTTTTAATGTACCTCGTTTATAAAATACAAAAATAAATGTTATGAGAGTAGACTAGAATAATACAATATATTCTTGCCCTAAATATAATTTTGAACATTGATCGTGCAGAACATATAGAACATGCCGGATCATGATCGAGAAAGGCATATGCCCTAGGCTTCCCCCCGTGGGATCTGCACCTTGTCGTGGTGGGGGGCTCAGTTACCGTGGATTTGTTACCCGCGGTGAAGCTAGAAGGGATCCCGGGAGGGGACGCTCCGCTTGGACTTGGAGGGGCCTGCGCAGGATGCGTCCAACGGTGCGGGTGCGGGGGACAGTTCTGTCTGTACCTCGCAGTCGGGTGCGGTCGCGGGAGGAGAGGCGTGTCGGTGTTGCGTTGCCACGCGCCCTATCTCCCGCGACCAAATGGGGGCGCACCATTGCTGCGTCGCGGTGGGGCCGCAGAGGAAGAGGAGATGCGGTGTTGCGTTGCCGTCCTCCCTAAACACTGCGGCCGCTGGGTGTTTTGGCGGCGGAGCCCAACACCTTCATCCGCCGGGGGTTTCGTTCGGGGCCCGCCTGACCATCTGGCGGGCCAATACCCATCAGGGGGTAGCGAAGAATGCTTCGGGTGAAACCCTACCCTCCGACACATGGGTACATGAGGAGCACGGGATATGTTTTTGTATAGGTAATATCTCGTGTGTGTCAATGTGTGAAGGTAGGTTCCTCATTTACAAACACGAATGAATAAGTTGAGATAAAGTTTTTAATTGAAAACAAACGCCCACCGCGTAGGTATTGACCGGCCAAAAAATAAGTAATGAAAGTTTGAAAGCAATGCGGTATTTATCACGAAAATTGTGTTTCATTTAACAAGTAAACATTCATGTATTTGTTTTTCGTAATTAATGAAATTATAGCGGATGTTATGAAATCAATTCAATTATAATAATACAGATGAGCCCGTGGTATTTAAGGCTACTGCTCCACTCCCGTAGCTCATAGCGTGATGTTATATAGCCTATAACCTTCCTCGATAAATGGGCTATCTAACACTGGAAGAATTTTTCAAATCGGACCAGTAGTTCCTGAGATTAGCGCGTTCAAGCAAACAAACAAACAAACTCTTCACCTTTATATATTAGTATTAGATTAGATGTGCAAATATTTTATTGATCATTTATTTATATAAAAAAATAAATGTAAATATTTTTAGAAACACTCTGAATAAATGTTCCTGCAAGTGTCTTTGGAAACAAGGTATGAATTTTCTATAAGCTTACACATTTATAATCAATCTTATCGTATTTTATTAAAATATCCCCTTTTATCTGCAGACCGATAGATCACTAAAATGCTAAATGTATCTACAAAAAAAACAATCGAAAGGTATTGGGTTTGATTCCAGCCCACGGCACGTAGTAGGACGAGCTAGCAAGAACAATGTGTCAACTAGTTTTTTTAAAATCAATTACACATTTCTTTTTTACACTTTGCAGTTCATATTCTTGATACAGGACATCCCTGTGTCGTGAGACCACGTCTTGGGCTTTGAAAGTTCTATAATCAAAGGTAATTATGTAAATATTTAATTCATATGCAACAGAGTCGACATAATTTTAAAGATAATCTAAGTTCATTTATGATCAACCACCGTGAAATTATTCATAACAGCACACAAATTATTTATTGTTACTCGTCAAATCAAATACATTTATGTAAGTCAAACGAGGGATGTTAAATTACTGTTGAACTTAGTTCATTACTGATTCACCTTTGGTATGTGTGTCGAAGATAGTGATGTTCTAAATTTACGTAAGATATATCGAGTGTTTCGAAAATATACATTTTCGAAACACTCACGTTTGAATAAGAACTGCGGGGTCAAAATGTTTTAAGATTATTTTTTTCATTGTAAGATACCGAATGTAAAATCAATGAATGATGAACCTCATGTTCACAATAATTCTATTATTGTATTGATAGGCTATAACTAAATATATCACCGCGTGCCTACTTCTGATATGTTGTGAAAATTAATACTTTTTTACTTTTAATTTTTTTACTTTATATTTTACTGCATTTATTTTGCGCACGCTTCAATTAATATTATCTTAAAAGATACTGTTTGAAATAGAATTAGTTTTTATTATAAGTCAAATCGATTAGATCGATTGAGTAACATTTCGTTTAGTCTATTGAAAATTTCTGACAGTGGTCACACTGAACTGTCACTTCCGTTCCTGCCTTGAAAAATTAACACGCCGGTCTTGGACTGTCTCGCGAGATTGCAATTGATATAAATTGATATAAATTGATCGCCTTTTGAATTAACGCGAACTGAATTAACTTGTAAATACTTACAATTGCCGCTTTTGACTACCGGCAAAGTTTGTGATAAATTAATGAACATTTGTGAAATATTGAACTTTGTAAAACACGTGTGTGAATTCCTGATTGGTGCCCGAGGAGAAGGACTACGCTGAACTGGATACTGGTATCTATTCGATTCTCTTGTTATTTTGGCCAAAATTATGAGTTAATCTTATATGTCCATTCAAGAACAGCATCAGTAAGAATTGGTAAGACATTTTATTAATATTAGGATTATAATTCATCGCTGTGCTACCACAGCAAAAGTGTTTAGATATATTGTCTATCGCGGTCGGGTGGATGTATCACACCTTCCACTGCGCACCTTGAAAATCCCTGCCTGCCTACGGTAATTCTAGACTTAATTTTTGGTAGCAGAGCGTGGTTGTATCTTAGCCGCTGTTGATTGTACCTATACTCAGATTGGTATTGTATAGGCTGGTGTTGTATGAGCTATATATATTAGTTATAGTGTTCTCAGGTCAGTATTGTCTAAAATACATAATATTTGGTTGTATGGGTTGACCTAGATAATTTGAAACACATGTCATACATAACCTCAATCAGTAATTGTTTGATTTAAATTGTTGAAATCTAGCATAGATTTGTTGCTGTTGCTATTAATAAGTCACTTTGATTGGATACATATCAGTTATATGTATCAATTTATTTAGTTTATTGCATATATTGATATATTAAGTTTGAACCTTACATTGCTAAACCTTGTTATAATATATAGATAATATTGTTAGGTAACACATATTCTGTGCTTACTTACTATTGTATATCTCAAATAACACAGCCAGTCTGTCTGTTGCAAGTAATAAGTTAATTTATTTGAATATTTAACTTTAATTAACTTATTTGAAGTTTCAACTTTTGATAACTTTGACTTTGTTTGTGTCAATATATATTGAAACCATTAATTTTGATGGACAGTAGATACCTGTCACTTGCTTGTACCAGCAGTAAACAGGCTATTACTTTGTTGGTTTCAAAGAATTAACAAATATTAAGTTTTGATTGCTAATTTTATTTAACGCTTGTCCGGGCTCTTTTGAATTTTGATTATGTCAGCTATCAAGGACTTGCGTGCGGCTGCTGGTGCTATTGCATCAGATTTGCGCTGGTTTGCCTCGGCCAGTGCCTTAGTGAACCGGCCTGATCGCCAGCAGGCCTTACTACAGGGGTACGAGCCCCATTTTGATGGCTGCCTAGGAAGCTACCTGGGCTTCGTTAATTTGTTTGACAGCCTGGTCAATGATAGGGCTGACCTTCGGCAGGCACAAAAATTGGCCTATCTGATGTCGGTTCTGGATGGGGAGGCCAAGGGCCTCATCCAGCATCTGCCCGTGTCTGACGAAGCATACCAGACGGCTCGGGACCTAATCACCCGTAGGTACCATAATAAGCGTGGCCTCGCTGACACGCACATCGAGCAGATTTTGGGTTTGTCGACGCTCACCCGGTTCTCTGGGTTGCGCACCCAACTTTTGAACCCGCTTTTGGTGGCCATCAACGCACTTAAGTGATTTGACCTGCCCGTGGACCAATGGTCCTATCTATTGGTGCACATTGTGCTGAAAAAGCTGCCTGCCGACCTGAGGTCGCGTTTTGAACAGCGCTTTGGTGGGGATAGCGCGACCCATCTGTAGGCCAGTTGTAGGGCATTCTTGGACCTATATGTCGCCTCCCGTAGGCGCATCGCGAATGCCCGCCGCCTTTGCTTCTCTTGTTTGGGGTCCCACTACCAGCCAGACTGCCCAAACTCTCGCCCCTGTCCTCACTGTGGAGGACAGCATTTGGACATTCTCTGTATGAATGCCAGAGAGGTAGGCCGCTTGTCCAACCAGCCGACGCCGCGCACGGGTGGGTGTTTTGAAGGTGGCAGCCGAGGCGCACCGGCACGCAGCCGAGAGTCGCCTCGCTTAATTGATCGCCGCTCACCCCGCTTGGAGAACCGTAGCGTGCGCGCGCCTCCTCTCTCTCGCGCACCTGAATGTGCGACCGTTCAACGTTACCAGCACCATGAATGCTGCCCCAGGTATTCCCCTCCTTTGGCGGAGCGTCCCCGCCTTGACTCGCGCCCACCTCGTTTTGGGCGGGTGCGTCATCATGACCCCCCACAGATGGCGCGCAGATCGAGTCATCGCGCTTTTGAGGACTTCAAGCCGCACCCTCATTTTGACTTGCCAGGTCCTGGCCAACGGTCGCCGCCCAGGCAACAATAGGTAATTGACCCCTGCCCTATAACTCCAACCTCCCCCATTGAGACCGTTATCCTACCAACGGTTGCTGTTAGGGTCTGGGGACCCACGGGGACCTCTGTTGTTGTCCGTGCTATATTGGACACAGGTTCACAAGGTTGCATTGTTTCCACTTATTTGGTAGGGCAGGTTAAATTAAATATGGGCTCTTTTCCAAATTGTATACGGGGCATAGGGGACGTGGCCTCTAATGTTGAAGGGCAAGTTAAGGTTTTGTTTGGCCCTGTTGAATCTTCACACCCGAGGATTGGAACCTCGGCTATTGTGTTGAAGAATATTTTGGGTATGCACTCACAGAAGCAGCTACCTGCTGCTGTGGTGAGTTTGACATCGGGAATGGAACTGGCAGACCCCAGATTTGACACACCGGGACAAGTCGATTTGTTGATTGGCTCTGATGTCCTAGGTGGAATTTTGATTGGTGGGCAACGGGTCTTGGTGCCAAATGGTTTGACTGCCATCCCGACCATATTTGGATTTGCTTTGATGGGACCTGTACCTAGGGACCCCCCTCCACCTGAACTTGATAATTTGTTGGCTGTAGGCTCTGCTCTCTCTGATGCGGTTCAGAGGTTTTGGGAAGTAGAGGAGCCCCCTCAAGCTGCCCGTTTGAATCCAGAACATGAGGAGTGCGAGCTATTCTTCCAGAACAACACTGGTCGACTCCGTTCTGGACGGATCATTGCGAGGCTGCCCTTTCCGTCTGTTCGGCCTCCGCTTGGTGAGTCACGACCTTTAGCCGAAAAGAGATTGTTGGCTATGGAGCGTCGCATGGGTCGTGATCCGGAGCTCAGACAGAAGTACATTGAGTTCATGAGAGAATATGAACAATTGGGACACATGTCTGTGTCAAATTTGGATTGGCGTTCGGTGGAGCACTACTTTCTCCCGCATCATGCGGTATTGAAGCCATCGACTGGCAAGCTGCGCACAGTATTTGATGGTTCTGCGCAGACTTCTACGGGCGTATCCTTGAACCTGTGCTTGCATTCTGGTCCCAAGTTGGTCAAGGACCTTTGTGACGTCATCACCAGCTTCCGACGACATCAGGTTGTGTTTGTAGCCCATATAAAAATGATGTTCAGGCAGACGATTATCCACCCTGATGACCGTCGCTTCCAGCTGATCCTTTGGATAGGGTCTCCTCGTGATCCCATGGTCGTCTGCGAGCTCAATACTAGTACGTACGGGTTGAGGTCAAGCCCCTACTTGGCAATGCGTTCTCTTTGGGAGCTCGCGGACCGCGAGGGCTTACGTTTCCCACGAGCCTCCGCCATCTTGAAGGACGATATTTACGTCGATGACATTTGCTCGGGCGCCTCATCAGCGGACGAGGCGATCCTCCTGCGGGACGAATTGATAGGTATTTTGGCCTCCGCTGGTTATGAGTTGCGCAAATGGATTTCCAACTCACCAGCGCTTTTGGAAGGCTTGCCAGAGGATCATCAGCAGGATCCACATTTGTTTGAGATTGTTGACAGCCCCGCGATGATGGCTGTTCTCGGCGTTCAGTGCAGACCGGTCCAAGACATCTTTACGTATAGCGTAGACTTGAAATTGCCTTGTTCTTGGACTGAACGTCTCGTGTTGTCTACTGTCGCTAGAGCCTTTGATCCGAACGGTTGGATTTGTCCTATCATATTTTGGGCAAAATGTTTCTTGCGAAGCTTTGGACAGCAGGATTGACCTGGGACGAACCTCTACACGGTACTGTTGTTGAGGAATAGACCTCTTTTGTATCCTCACTTCCTGCTGTCAGCGGGATCTCCTTGCCTCGTCCCATCCTTCCTCCCGGGAACTGCAAGGCTACCCTTCACGGGTGTTTTGATGCCTCGGAACGTGGTCACGCGGCCGTGGTGTACTTGCGCACAGTCAGTGCCTCAGGTCAGGTGAGAGTTTCTCTGATCATGGCGAAGAGCAGGGTTGCACCCCTTCGGACATCTTTGACCATTCCGAAATTGGAGCGCTCAGGAGCAGCACTACTTGTACGCTTATTGAACCACGTGTCTAATACCTTGGGTAAAAGCATTTGTATTAATGAGACCTACGCCTGGACAGACAGCCAAATTGTTCTCTGTTGGTTGAAGGCTTCTGTCCACACCTTGGAGGTATTTGTCGCTAATCGCGTTTCCCAAATACAGAAATCTGAAGTCAAGCTTGTTTGGAGACACGTGCCGGGTGAGCTCAGCCCCGCTGATTGTGCCTCGCGCGGATGCTTGACGCCTAGTTTGATGGCTCATTCACTGTGGTGGGGTCCGGAATGGTTGAGTCGACCAGAAATTGATTGGCCTCGAACGCCAGTTTTGAATGCTTCTAATTTGCCGGGTCTGCGAACGCTCGCTCTTGTGAGGGTGGAATGTGCCTTCGACCCCGATTTCTTGTTGAATCGCTACAGCTCCCTTGACAAGTTGTTAGGTGTTACTGCTTGGATAAAGCGTTTTGTTTTTAATTTTAGGCACCCACAACAGAAGCGACTGACACCGTTTCTCTCACCACAGGAACGACAGGAGTCCCTCACTTTTTGGGTTCGTTCTGTGCAATTGGCGCATTTTGAGAAGGAGATTGCTATCCTTAAATCAGGGAGATCGAAACTATCGGGAGCTGTATCTAAATTGAACCCCTTTTTGGACGATACGGGTCTCTTGCGCGTTGGAGAGCGTCTCGGGAGCGTTAGCCTCCCTTGCGGGGCACGTCACCCCCTGTTGTTGCCTAAGGACGGTCATTTGGTGCGCTTGTTGGTAACTGACCGTCACCTTAAAAATTTGCATGCTGGTTGTAATGCGCTGTTGGCCATTTTGCAACGCGAATTTTGGATCTTGTCTGCCCGACGAATTATTCGGAGTGTAGTCTTTCGCTGCATCCCTTGCTATAAGCTCGATGCTTCTGCCATGCAGCCGTTGATGGGGGACTTGCCGGCAGATCGCGTAACTGAAAGCGGGACGTTTGACGGTGTTGGCACGGACTTCGCAGGTCCCTTTTTGGTGAAAACGTCGACACTTCGAAACAGCAAGACTGTCAAGGCCTACTTGTGTGTTTTTGTTTGTCTTTCCACAAAGGCCGTACACTTGGAACTGGTCTCCTCGCTTACGACCGGGGCGTTTGTGGCCACATTTGACAGATTTGTGTCCCGCAGAGGGCTGCCTTCCTTGATCCGTTCTGATTGCGGCACTAACTTCAAGGGCACCTAGAATTATTTGAATGACGTTGTTAATTTTCTTGAAACCAACAAGGCTGATATAGGTGATAGGCTTGCCCGACGTGGGATAAATTGGTTGTTTTCCCCACCAGGTTGTCCACACTGGGCTTGTATTTTTGAGGCCGCTGTAAAATCAGCCAAAACACACTTGCGCGGGACAATCGGTGGGTCTGTCCTTGCATTTGAGGAGCTCGCAACTGTGTTTTGTAGGATTGAGGCCGTTTTGAACCCTCGGCCATTGTGCCCGATCTCCTCAGATCCGAATGATTTGGAGGCCCTTACGCCGGGCCATTTTTTTATTGGTCGCCCACTTGTCGCCTTGCCTGAGTACCCCTATATTGATACGAGACCTGGTCGTCTCTCGCGTTTTGAATTGGTACGCCAGATTACTCAGAGCTTTTGAAAACGCTGGAATTTGGAATATTTGCACATACTCCAGCAACGCGTTAAGTGGACCGGCAAGACCGATCCACCTAAGATTGGTGACCTCGTTTTGATCAAGGAGGCTAACCTTCCGCCACTCAGAAGGCGCAGGGGGCGCATTCATCGTTTGGTAACTGGGGCTGATGGAGTTCCCCGATTTGCTGAGGTCTTGGTGGATGGTTCGATTCTGAGGAGAGCGGTTGCAACATTGTCACGTCTACCAACCGATTAGCGGACCGGTAGGCCGGTCCGGAGCGGGTGGATGTTTGAAATAGAATTAGTATTTATTATAAGTCAAATCGATTAGATCGATTGAGTAACATTTCGTTTAGTCTATTGAAAATTTCTGACAGTGGTCACACTGAACTGTCACTTCCGTTCCTACCTTGAAAAATTAACACGCCGGTCTTGGACTGTCTCGCGAGATTGCAATTGATATAAATTGATATAAATTGATCGCCTTTTGAATTAACGCGAATTGAATTAACTTGTAAATACTTACAATTGCCGCTTTTGACTACCGGCAAAGTTTGTGATAAATTAATGAACATTTGTGAAATATTGAACTTTGTAAAACACGTGTGTGAATTCCTGATTGGTGCCCGAGGAGAAGGACTACGCTGAACTGGATACTGGTATCTATTCGATTCTCTTGTTATTTTGGCCAAAATTATGAGTTAATCTTATATGTCCATTCAAGAACAGCATCAGTAAGAGTTGGTAAGACAAATTATTAATATTAGGATTATAATTCATCGCTGTGCTACCACAGCAAAAGTGTTTAGATATATTGTCTATCGTGGTCGGGTGGATGTATTACACCTTCCACTGCTCACCTTGAAAATCCCTGCCTGCCTACAGTTATTCTAGACAGATACGAATCCCTAATTTTTTTTAACATTTGATACACTGTTAGAATGTCAAAATTATACGCTTATTCTATCGATTATATCGCAGCTATTGTACGAATTGATCTTTCACGATTATTTTCAATATATTTTCCGTACATAATATAATAAATAATATAATTCTCCTATATTCAACTATAGGAATTGCATTAGCTTAAGAGGTGGATTTACGCCGTTGACCTAGCTCGTACTGCTGGTTAGTTGTCCACGCGCGATTTGCGAGTATCGGTGACGTAAAAAAATTCTTAGAAAATAATAAGTAAAGTTATTTGCAAAAATAAGCTGAAGGATCCCTTGGTGTTCTAATATATAAGAGGCTGACTACATTTAAACAATCTTATGATTGATTGATTAGGAGAAAAAAGGTAATAACTACAAAAACAGAGGTTACTTTGAATATTTTATTCAGATATTTAAAATACTTTTTTTAGGATTTGGTACCGAAAAGAAAATGCTTTATATGATGTAGATTAAGACATATTTTTTGTTTTTTTTTTCTATAACAATTACAGAGCAAAACGGTTTTAATTTACCCCTAATGACGCCCAATTCACATATGTCCTCGCCTTAAGCTACATTCTAAGCTAACGAATTATTATTTATTTTAATAATGACCTTTTTTCGAATCACTAATCGATAATTTTTTACCGCTAACAATCCATCACTAGCTGCCTATAATCAAAATTAGTTTTAGTAATGTTTAAAATATTAATTGGAAATCATTCAAAGTCATAGATTTATATGTACTAACGCACTAGATGCGCCCTTCTGTACAACGAAAATGTTCCACTGACTTATGGTTTGGGAACCATACAGCTCTTAGTTCGTTCGACAACTCTCTAGTGGGCGCACGAAACCGCGCTCTGTCAAACTGCTTACGAAATTATTTATTTAATTGGAATAAGAAAGTTTTCAGTGATTATTCTTTGCAAATCTGTTTTATTGTTTGTTAACTAATCTATTTTTTGGCATAAAACATCTTAGCTACGCAATTACTAGGCAATATAATTTTCGTGCACCGGGCAAGTCTATTGCGGGCGAGTCCATTGTGGGCAAGTCCATGATGAATAAATGAGGGCGAGTCCATTGTACTATCTGTCACTTTCACATATGCACGATATTACGTTTGCAAAAAAGAGACAGATATAAACGCAGAGTTGTCGGCAGTTCTCGTCATAGAATAAAATTACAGACTGGAAAATTTCCTTTGAGAATCTCGAGTACCTACTTAATATTTTTTTGCTCTACAATATTTGTTAAAGGTTGGTATGTAATTAAAACTATATTATAAATAATATAGTTTTAAATTCATAGATTGCGTGTATTCTACGTTCGTTCTCAGCGATGCCGTCATGTGTTCTACGGAACGTAAAAATGGAGTTACTTTCCACAAGTGAGGTATTTCACTGATGTATATTATAAGTATAAAAAATAAATGTTCGTTTGCCTTCTTCTTCTTTACCGATATTGACGATTTTCCTTGTATTTTTGAAGTTACCTACATAGGTCTTATTACATAGCCATCTACGGTCCACAAGCGGGTGCTGTTGTTGCGAATGAAAAATAATTCCTATAGCAAGGGAAATTTCGTGATCGCAGGTAGAATATCAATAAAAACATCTATTACATCATTTTTGCGTAATACCCTGAATCATCGTACGTAGTAGTACGAGAAAAAATAGCTTTTTGGACATTGTTCCCTCATACTTTTGCAATATTTTTATGAAATGGATGAACTGATAAGGCCCCATGCTGCTCGTACATAGAATGGCATCGAGCGGTATTCTCTAAAGTCTAAAAGAGAAAAAAAATCAATTAATGATATTACAATAAGTTTAAATTTGAGCTCCGAAAGAAATCCCGCGGGATGCCGTGGCATTCCCGTTCGTTTGTTACTATAGATATTTGTCATAGAAATTAAAGTTTTACTTATATTGAAGTTATCCGTGTGGTGACGGATTAAGAATATGGAATGTCACTACCCCATATCATCCCATAGGTGTCGTAGGAGCCGACAGAGGGAGCCTATTATGCAGAGAACATCACTGTAAGAGAAGGAAAACTTGATACAAATCCTATACCAACCCGTTTGGCCAGCGTGGTATAGTAGGCCAATTCCTCCTTTCAATGGAGAGGCCTAGTCCAGCAGTGGACTGTTAAAGGCTGATGATGTATGTATATATATTAAAGTGATGTCTTTCTTTATCACAAAAAATATTTTTTTAAACGTTGAGAAAAGGGAAATTTGTATCGAAATTCGTCCAAGCTGAGAGAAGAGAAGAAACGTGGTTGCCAGCAGAACCCTCGCATATCTGCTCAGCGCATTTCCGTCCTGATGATTTCGCAATTTCCAAAACTGGAAAAAGGTTTCTTAAAAAAGACGCAATTAGTTATGATCCTTGTTGGAATCCATATGACACGTTTGAGATTTTAGAAACTCTACATAATGTGCACGTATCTGAATCTGATTCGATGTTTGATAGCCCAAGAAAAGTTAAACTAAAAGCAAGCTTACGTGGAGTATCTGTAAAAAATAAATTACTTGCACAAAATATAAAAAAATATCTGATTGTATTTTTCTGTGTCCATGAAATATCAAGTAGGTAAAATAAACAGTTTGTCACATCTGCGTATATACATTCATAATCTATGATGAAAGCACCCAAGCGCGCATGCGTAGTCAATCAGTCTGAGTGACAATGAGTGACAGTCATTTTGTTTGAAATATCATCTCTATATTATATATCTCTATGTTCAAAGTCCTGTCTTTGATGGCTTACATCAATTATATTATAGCGGGAGTAGTGCAGTTGTTTATGAGGTAATTTTACCACTGGGTATCATATAGTTATATGAAGTACGCTTTCCGTTCTGAAAAACGTAATCATACATACATACATACATAGATCACGCCTGTTTTCTGGAGGGGTAGGCAGCGACTACGGAACGCCATTTGCAGCGATCCTGACATATCTCTCTAGCTTTATTCACTCCCTTGCATGCTCTTCGGTTAAGGGTACTTCTAACCTGTCCTTTTTTAAGATGTCTCCAATCTATTACTAATTTTGAGAATGAATGTTGTTGGTTGTAATTGGGTTCCAAGCACAGACATGGATCTACATAGATAACGCAAATGCATGCACTTCGCGTGTCTGAACCCCGACCAAGCGTCGAGGTTGGTCGTCGCTAACTTCAGTCCCCGCGCGTCCGTTGTTGCAGCCGAACGTCCGCAAAAAACTTAAAAATGCCTCGTTGCGTGATATTTAACTGCAATAGCCCAAAAATTTCGAGCACCCAAAGGCAGGAACATATTTCCTATCACAGGTAAGTTATTTTAAAATTATATTATGCGTAAATTCATATTAAAACTTTTTTAAAGTATTCCAAGCTGCGTGTCGTTCCAGAATATACCTAACTATAAATTACCGTTAAGTAAACTTTATTCACATTACGTTGCCGCGTTTGCTTTGGACGTTTGATCTGACGTTGTGTGTTAGGAGACGATGAATATCGCACAAGCGATACTGTCGCGCATCGCTTCGGTACAGTTCGTACAGTAGGTATTAAAAAGTCGGCACGCTTGGTTTCAATACAAATCGTGATAATTGCGTTATCTATGTAGATCTATATCTGTGGTTCCAAGACTTTCTTTTGGCTGAACCAGAACATTTAATTTTATCACGTGAATTTGCACAACCCTATATCAGTATAGCTTTAGGTACATATTGCGTGTATTATATTATACGTGGATGACGTAGTGGTTTTAGCAGTTGCTTGACTTGGGTATACGCCGCTACTCCTGTGGTTTCGATTCCCACATGAAACTCAACTTTATCCGATTAAAAAAGATTTATTCATAGTCTGTGTTCTTTGTGACCACTATTTGAATGTCTGTTATGTCTTCCGTTCCAAATTAGCTTGACCATTGCGATTTTGTGGGAGCATTGTACTACCACGATCAAACGAACCAGTTTATGTTAAGACCAATAAGATCGGACTTAAAAGCATGAAGAGGCAGATATCTACACAGATACTGAATCGACAAAAACACAAAATCCTCCTAGCGTTATCCCAGTTGCAACTCGGGATCCGCTTACTAGTTTAACCGGATTTGACTGAATATTAGCTTTTCCACAAAGAGAGACTGCCAGTCGGACATCCGCAAGCGAAAGTGAAAGCCATATACCATGGCTTAGATTAGTGTCAGTTTATTCACAGGTACTGACTCTCTTTAAGAACTGTCAAAAATCTTCATGACATTTGGAACCGACGGCTTAATATGCTCTCGCTCGGGCTATCGCTGCACAACAAAAACACGAAGTAATTCAAGATAATACAATGTTTTACCGAACCGTACCCACGGTACGAGGATGTTCTTACTACAAAATGTTTTAGTTGAAAATGAACTTATCCACGTGTTGGTATTGGTAGGTAAATTAATTAAACTCTGAAAGCAGTGCGGTATCTATCTCTCGTCTCAGTTTTCTAATGAATTCAATAAAAAGTTTACACAATCGTTATCATGTAAAATACGATTGCAATTCGGATTGCTGGTTACCAAAGGCGAGTGCTTGTTATTCTGGACGACTGAATGCACTGGTTGCAAAGGATTAAGTGCTGCGGTGATTAATCCATTACTTAGCTCCATTATACTTGCTTCTACCATACACTTGGGTCGGTTACCTCGACAAAAGGCATGGGCTGTACTACTGCAATCTTTCATCAAATACGTTTAGTAGTTTTGACTTGATAGACTAACAACAAGTATCCTTCCTGCCATCCTCCTGACTTTCACGTTTATAATATTAGCAGGATATTGTGTGATTAATTTTTTTCTATACAATTTGTATTTTAGCAATTTATCACCAGTTGTTGTTTAAACGTACCTACTTCATTTAAAACAAAACCATACTAATGTTTTTTATTACACTACAGCTTAGGTGTAATGTATCACCAGAGTAATGTAGTAAATTTAACTGCAGTGTGCGCTATAAAAATTATAAAATAATTCAATAGGTTCGCGGACCAGTTCCGAATAGTATTAAAATTTGGAGGACAATATCTTTTCATTTTTTTATAGCGTCACGCCTGTATCCGCTAACCACCTCCAGGCGGCGTACGTAATAGGCGGTGAGCCTACTGCCGTTACCAGTTACATTGCCAAGATCCGTGCTGCTGCTGAGAATTCGATAAAATTGAGTAACACTTTTGCACGACTCGGGCATCGAACCCTGGACTGCCTGATCTACGATATCCAATTTTCTTTAAAAATTTAGTCTTTGGATCTAAAATATGTCTCGATATAGCATCGATAAAAAAAGAACTGATTATAAAAAAGGGCAATGTTTATTTGCCAGGCCAGGCCTGTCACAGATATGTTTATTATGTAGGTACCCTAAAACTATTCGCATACTTACAGACTTCATAATTAAATAAACCAATATTCTGTAATAATACGTTGTCATATTGTCATGAATAGTTGCAATCAAGTTTTTATAATATTTTATTCGTATTTAACAATTGGTTCTACAAAAGCTACAACTTGTTGCAATTGTTAAATACGTAGTGACGTTATACTTCTCAAAATGAGGAAGTTGTACTCGCAAGAAGGTTCGCTGCCAAACGATTTATCCTGCTTTTCAGTTATTAATGCGCGCGTTAATATGCATGCACGAAGAAACGCAATAACTTGAATGATTTATGTTGTGTGTTGATGGTTATTATTTAGATGAACGAGGAAGTGGAAGTTGCTCTTGTTATGATATTGCGATTAACGTTGCAAATAGTTCCGTTATAAAGGAGCTTTTAAAGATACTTCGGCAGAATGCTTTAGAGAACGCTCGAATGTTGTGGTTTATGTGAGCGGGGAATTTGGTTTTGGATGGAAAATTTTATAGTTTACTAGAGGACGCAGGCAGCTACGCCTGCATATTTTTTAAATTTACCCGTTTTGGCCGATCCCGTGGGAATTTCGGGAAATCCCTTCTTAGTGCATCCTTACGGTCCCCAAGAAACATACATGCCAAATTTCAGCTTCCTGCGCCCAATAGTTTCGGCTGTAGCGTGTCTGTCAGTCAGTCAGTAACGCAAGGATTTTATATATTAAGATTTCAGGGAATTTATGTGTTTGATGGCTGTAGTTTTATAGCTCATAGTGAGACTCGACTTTCCGTTCGTAATTGATCGGCAGAGTACCGCTTGCACACTTGGGTGGATGAACGGTACTTGTGGCTATTTATATCAGAGCACTACCGTGCCTTGATGAACGCGTTAAGTGCTATCCCAGCTGACATGAGGATTCTCGCTATGGACGTCATATTATTATTCTTGAATATAACCACTCCAGTTTAAACTACAAATTATCGCTATCCATTTGGATTACGGCAATAAAACGGCAGTAGGTCTGTAGAAAAGCTAATACTTATTCTGATAAATTTGGTTCGACTAGTAAGTGAACTCCAGGCTTCAACGCGAAAGTATTGGCTGCAACGTCTTTACACATCAGAATTCTGTTTTAAATTTCAACCAGTCGTCAATTTAGACAAAATTAGCCAGCACTTATTCCAACGCAGCCATCTAAATGCCGATTTCACATAAATCGTAGTTTTAAGCAACTTTGTAAATGTACTTTATCTTGGTATAAGAGAGAAAAATATTACCTATCTAAACGCGAAGTATGAAACACAAGAGTCTACCACATCCCTTACACTTAACATCACACGCAGTTCTAGATTTCATGCAGACAGTAATTCAAACTTACCCCGCAAACAAAACTTCGGTGCAGTGCATCCGAGTCAGTGGCAAAAGTCAAAACTGAAAGGTTACAAGTGCGGCTCTAGGGAGAATTTCAATACGGCGTGGAGTAGCGATATCTGTTTCCATACAGTTTGTTGTTTTAGAAACACTTACGGGAAATGATAGAGGTTTGTTTTTTTTTTAATTGTCTGTTTAGTTCAGTTGTTATAGTCTAGTGAGGAAACCAAAAGACTGATACGCATTTTCGCAACTTTTTGTGTGGCGGGTTTGAACCCGAGACGTAACAGAATAAGATTGTTTTACTTTAGAAACAAATAAGGTAATAGATATCAAAACTGCATGTATTTTCATAAGTTCACTAGGCACTATATGAACACTGACATAATTGTTGGGATTTAAGGTAGTTGAGTCTACGCCGATAAGAACACACGTTGTCTTTGTTACTACAACGATGTCACCCTTGTGTATTACACGTTGACTAGTTCTTTATAAATTGCAGCTAAAAATCATCTCGTTGAAGATCATGACGTGTCCATTCGTTTTACAGCTACGACGCCACATACAGATAGAAAATCACAAAAGGGTTGGAGCTCAATGAACACCGAAATAATATACAACAACAAGAATATTCATCAAAAACGATTCTCCTTATCGCCACATGAACCACACGATACCTAATAATTCTTTAATACTAAAATAAGCATTTCAGATCGTTACAGGGTGCGAAGTACGCAGGTACTGAAACCATGGCTTAATATGACCCAAGCACCAAGGGATTACTACAATAATCGAATATTTAAGCAACTTGGGAAGGGACACTAAGTAAATGAGATGTTGTGTAATTTATTAATTAGAGAGCCTGAGATGATTATGCTTTGTTAAGTCTCGGCCAACTTGCTTGTTGTCACAGATTAGTGAGTGTTTTGGGGAAAAGATTATGTTATAAGAATTGTGGAAAGTTTTGAATGTGATAAAAATCATCAGTGCTATTTATAATCTACCCAGCAGTGTGCACAGACTTATTCTCAATACGGGAAGGAGTAGGGATAGACTATAATAGTCGACCACTTGCCGAGTGCGGGTTGACAGACTTACATGTGATTCAAGTTAATGCAAGATTTGGCTGTACGGCTGACGCAATAAATTAAGCACTCGTGACCGTCGTGAATTCGATCATATTTTGCCAATGCGGAATTGCTAAATTGCACTTTGTAAATATTCATTTAAGTTCGAAGCTTCATCAAAGTCAACACTAATGAAATAAAACCATAATCCTTCGGTATTTTATCTGTTAATTGCGAAAATATGTTACAAAACAAATTAAATAGGCATTGTGCATACAACAAAAGGTAGTCAAACAGTGTACAACGACATCAAGTAATTTAAAACGCGGCGGTTGGACTTTCGACGTTCGAGTCAACGTGAACCGAAAGTCCTGTATCAAGTTATGATGGCCGCGGTAGAAGTACTCAATATTGCTTATTTTGGAGCCAGTTAATGTGTGTGGAAAGCTGCTATGGCCCAGTGGAGAGATCTAAAAATAATGTATATACATATAATTACATATTTGTCCATTATCTATTACCCATAGTACAAGCTCTGCTTAGTTTGGGACTAGACTGTGATGTGTGTAAGTGGTAGAATATTATTATCATAATCTATGGACTGCTACGCAGACGCTTGCTCTGTGCCTCGCAGAGCGCTTCAATGCATGGGTTCCGGCTGTCTTGAAGATTGGAAGTCATTATGGTATCTTTGAGTATTTATACTGGCAATGGTCTATCTTTGAATATCGTTATGCCGAGGTCAGATGGCAGACCACTCTGTATAGCCTAGTGGAGAGACCAACAGACTCAGAGGCACTCAGGTTCAAAATATATGTCGGAGATACGCCAGGGTTATCGTGTCCAGACTCCATTATAATAAAAACACTCACGTAATATTACTTGGTTTATTTTCAGACGATTTCTAGCACAGAATTGAATTCAAATTTGAGCTACAGTCCTTTTTATAAACTAACCGTTATTACACTTAATGTTTAACAACTGCCACTTCCTTTTCAACATATAATTGAAATTACTGTACAATTAATTATAAAATATAAATCAAAAATCGACATTAATATTGTAATGAATTTTGCACAACACCAAATGATTTATTTTACACGAATAACAAATTTATTTTAATAACCAAACGCTGCTTTAAAACATTCGTCAACAGATGGCGCTATCAACAGGATGTAAATATAAGCGCATATTATTTATTACCGTAAACATAAAAATAAGTGTCAGAATAATGTTATTTAATACTAATTGATTTTACTTTGAAAGTTTCTGGAGTTATCTTAATAATTAAGTGATAAATTAAATACCCAATCTTTATAAAACAGTGAAGCAGTCGATAGAGTGTCTAATATACTAAAGTAGTGAAGTTCTCGATTCTGTGTTCACAAATAGTTATTTAAATATCAATCTTAAATATTATTAACATTTTCGTAACAATATAATCATTATATATTAATTTGCGCCCATACGGCCATTCTGATCCAGCGCGCTCCTCGCGCTGATTATTTAACGGTTACAGAATAAACAGCATAACAAACAAAAATAATGAATATAAAAATTACATAAATAAGCGTTTATCATACAGAATGAACTAAAAGTTATTTACAAGGATTCACCTAGTCATAGGATCTTAGCCTGTGGCATGCGTCACCCATCACGGGATCTAACAAACAAGGCTTCACCCATGACGGGATCTTAGCCAACTCGTGGCATCACCCACATAGGGATCTAGCGCACACAGGCATCACCCACATAGGGATCTAGCCCACAAACGGCATCACCTATTACGGGATCTAGTCAACACACGGCATCACCCATCACGGGATCTAGCCAACACACGGCATCACCCATCACGGGATCTAGCCAACACACGGCATCACCCATCACGGGATCTAGCCAACAAGATCAGGATCAAGGATACGCATGGTGGCCAGCCAGCGTTTTGGGAAGGCTGTTGGATAGGAAAAACAAAATTTGTCTCAAACACATAAATGCAAAATTTGTCTCATAAACACATCAATGCATATGCATAAAATAATCATCATCGTTCGTCATGATCAGTTATATCAATACAATGCAATTACATAGGTCCAACAACGACAGTAGAGGAGGTAGAGGACTCCCACGTAAATCGGTATCTGACGAATCCTCCGCCCATACGGTCAAGCTGCTCATACAGTTGTCGATATTGATCAGCAACAAAGGTTAGCAAACATTGCTTGACTCCAGTTAGTAGGTACAGCACTCGTGCGGCATGTGTGCGCGTAGCCCACACACAAAACCACTGACGTCAAAAGGGTGGGCCACCGTCATCCATACATATTAATCAGTAAAGGACCGCTCGTCCATCCTCTCTTCACACTAAGTCCAGGTCATCTGCCAGGATGTCATCATCAACCTGCAACACTCAAAAGGCAGGTGGAGGGCAACATTTCCCACACAAGTATTAGTTCCATGAACCTTCGTAACTGTAGATGTAATAAAATTCTACCCTTACAAAGTGTTGCGGTCTATTAAGCTATATCTATATATCAGGCATGTTCAATCTGTGCATTGGTCTATAGTTATCTTTGCTACAACAGTGTTGGAGCCCATATTTTACGCATAAGGTAAAATACAAAAGACACTGAATTTTCTCAGGTTTTTTCTGACAGTGCCATTTTAGATAATTAAATATAAAGTTATCTGGATACCCATATTTTGCAGTTTTGATAAAACTGTTAAAACTTAATATATTCAAAATAAGTTTTATCCACATCAAACAGGAAAACAAAATGGCAAGAACAAAGAGAAGCCTATGTTCAGCCTTGAACAGTCGGACTGTTGGTGATAAAAAAACCATGCAGATCCAAGGATTTCGAAAATACTAGTGCTATACCTAATTATTATTCATGTAAGAACATGTTTAATCCAATATTGAATATTTTTAGGCATAGTGCAAGCTGTGAAATTGTTTAACTGTTTGCCAACTGAGCCATAAAAGACAAATTTACAAGCTACCAATATTACAAAGCAAGATTAGTGCCGTCTTATTTCTAAAAATGATTCCACTCAGTTAAGAAATTTACTACAACAAACCATAAAAGTTAATAAAGACATTCAGATATTGGTATTTTATAATTAATTCAACATTTCATTTATATATATAAATAGACCTTTCTTTCTGAAATTAATGTTTTTATTTATCATTTGTCTAGTCTTTCATTATGTAATTCAACTTTAATTTTATGTATTGTTTAATTATTAATGTGTATAGTAAATATGGTTTATACCAATAGTTTTATTTGACGTTATATTTAAGGGAATTTTCTAAATAATGTTAATATTTATTTTAAACTGTTAACATGTGGTGTTAATGTAATTCTTATTAATTCATACCCAATTAATAATTGTTTATCTGAATAAATACACTTAAACTGACTAATCACAACTGACTTAGAAATAAAGCATGAGTAGTCCATACAATTACTTTTATTTGCTAAGAATAAATACTGCTAAATGGGAAAAAAAGATAATATGGATTTTCACATCATGTTCTTTAAACCCACTTATCATTATCCTAATAATCATATTCCTAACCGTCTTGTATCCCACAAGAGCCAAGCAATAAGGTTGGCACTAAATTTTATTGGTTTATCACTGGTTGCCATCTTGAATATAACTAACTTTGCAAATGAACTCGCAAATAAAATAAATTGTATTTACCAAGTAAAACACTAAGGCTTGGTATTTATACAAGATTAGCAGTCACCTGCCTTAAGACTTTCAACCTAAAATGCTTAGAGGTGGACTATTATAGAACCTATTTGAGTGCCGATGTCCATAAAGGAATCTACTGTCCAGATCTCATGTTTCTAGCTTCAGTAGTTCGGGTTAAGCAAGGACTTATCATGGTCGGAACAAATAATTCTATACAGGTATAAAATTGAGCGACAAATATTAAGATATGGCGTGTTCCCTTGTCTTGTTATATAACCTTAACTTGAGCTGCAAGTTGTAATTTCAACATAATGTTAAAATGAAATCATGTAGGCACCTACAGAGTCCACAGATATATACTAAAACCTATTTTGTAACTTTACAAATATTAGCTTTAAAAATGTGTATCACAAATTTATTTTTTTATCTACCTTCTGAATATATATCTGTACTAATATAATAAAACTAAAGTTTGTTTTGTTGAATGCATTTATCTGTGAAACTACTGGTTTTATGCAAATCATAATTTTTGTGTTGGATAGTCATTTACCAAGAGAGGCTTCATATAATCGCGCCGTGAGCACTAACCATAGGTAATGCAGTTAGTTAGCCTTATGTAATGTGTAACCAAAGGCTATAAATAATGTTTTGATTCCTTTAATGTTTTACTATTGAGATAACCTATTGACTACCAATTGAATTCATATTCAGCACATCAATTAGCTTATTTAAACTGAAAGCAAATCAGGAAATTTATACAATGGATCTATATCAGAGCTTCAACTTGAAAAGGGCAGTTATACCGTTCTTTACTAATAATTACATTAGTAAAACCACATAACAAGAAAGCTATTTTCTCTTTCTTTTGTAGATAAGTAAGTTTTACAGAAAGTTTCCGACATGGCATCATCATATATATCATAATTAACAGACAAGAGCCCCAGCCGACGGCATAACATGACTATAAGCACAGTAGCACTGCTATGTATCAAACGTGGATAAACAACAGTTACCTATAAGTTCTGTTTGGGTGTAACGTTCGTAATTTTGACTGTATAATGTTTACCTGGTAATCCTTACGGGGACAGTAGGTAATCGTGTAAGCACCATAATTTATAAAATTAGGATGTTTCTCAAAAACTCTAATCAAATCAGCTCTGGATAAATACCTCTTGTCAGTGCATCAACAACCCGCATCTGCAACCCCTGGTAGAACTCAGAGCAGAACAGCGTTCACGCCACAGCACATCCCGGTGCGTGCACCCGGTCGTAGATGCTCTGTCGCTCTCGCTCACGCGTGGCCTCAAGTGAAGAAGAACACGAATAACAAATTTATTTTAATAACCAAACGCTGCTTTACAACATTCGTCAACAGATGGCGCTATTAACAGGATGTAAATATAAGCGCATGTTATTTAATACCGTAAACATAAAAATAAGTGTCAGAATAATGTTATTTAATACTATTGATTTCACTTTGAAAGTTTCTGGAGTTATCTTAATAATTAAGCGATAAATTATAATAATAATAATATTCTACCACATTCACACAACACCATCTAGTCCCAAACTAAGCAGAAGCTTGTACTATGGGTACTAGATAATGGATAAACATACATATATACTTTTTTTTGTAAATACATACATATTATACATAGAAACACCCAGACCAAGACAAACAAAGATTAACTTTTCGAAGCTATGTGCATATTGATTTAGATGTTTGACAGTTGTCACAGGAGGTGAGTTAACTAAAATATCACACTGGTCTAAACTATGTTTATCAACAAACCCGCTTAGGCATCAATAAACTGAACTACATTATATAACAATAATATTATCCTATTCATAAAAAATAATCATCTTACCTTTATATTCGGTGCCTGTGTTGGATATTTTTGTCCAGTTTTAAGATGAGTCCATAATGGCGGCGTCGGCCGCAGCGCAGCGTATGTAAACAAACCAACTTTTTCGGGTTCCTCGGGTAATAATTTTATCGCCCGAGTGGATAATTGCTAGATATTAGCGCTGCCGTATATCATTATCTAGGAATATCTACTATGAACATGTAGTACGCCTGCAATAGTCAGACCTGCTAGCGTTGTTTACACTTATTGTTGTTATGCGTAACTACAAATTATTACGTACTGTTGTCAATGTTATCATCACGCGACTGGTTTGAGCCCCGTTTGCGTGCGCACTCGCAGACTGCGCGAAGCTAGTTTCGTTCGAACGATCGCATAATAATATTGATAGTTTGTGTCATTGTGTGAATTTTATACGCCGTACCTACACAACTCGAAACACACAGACTCATTCCGTTGCATCCCGCTCTAACCCGCTAGGCGAGGCGAGTGGGAACAATGGACACATGCATACAACACCGCACACTGTGGTATAGTGTCACTAAACACTTTTTATTATATATTTGTAATGTTGCTGCTCAATCAAGCAAAGACTTATTTCAGTACTTATGCATCTTCCTATTGTAATGATCTTGGTTTTAGATGATATTGTGATGTGCTTTGTATTAATCTGTTATTTACCTTTTATAAAGTGCACTGACTTGATGTTGTAACGTTAGATATAGGGCGTTTTATTGAAAACCAGCGCTGTAGTATACTTATACGTAGGTATATTGCAGCAAAAAGCTGAATAAAACGACCCGTTGTTAGCGAAATTTTTGTTATCTTATTTTTGTATTTCTTTATTTTTTGTGTGTAATTATTATAAATATTATAATATAATGTACTTAGATGCTTATTTCTCAAGCGGTTAACGTGTACTTACTTATGCTTTTTGTTTTTTTTTTGAGGAGCACTGTATACCTACTTATTTATAATATTATCATGTTTATAACTTGTGCATGTATCTTTTTTCCTAACAATAAAATAACTTTTCATTCATTCATTCATTCATTAAATTAAATACCCAATCTTAATAAAACAGTGAAGCAGTCGATACAGTGTCTAATATTCTAAAGTAGTGAAGTTCTCCGTTCTGTGTTCACAAATAGTTATTTAAATATCAATCTTAAATATTATTAACATTTTCGTAACAATATAATCATTATATATTAATTTGCGCCCATATATACTTTGATTAACGAGACCGTTGTAAAAAAACATTTTACCGTAAAAGTTTTTCATCATAGAAAAGAAAAATAAAGTATTTTATTTGGTATTCTCTCCCAAAATCGCTATCTTGATACCACTCTACACTTACAAATTAGAAAACCCAATGTGAAGTTCCATCATAGTTTGTTGTTTGTATCGACGCTGGTTAGGAGTCAAGTGAAGAAGACGATTGTCAATTTATTTTGTCGCGAAAGTCTAGAAAAAGGCTCGGCCGATTTATTATTGGTTGTATATCTGTAAACACTAACTCGGTTATCCGGACAAGTGGTAGCGTATTTACTATTCTAGTCTACATAATATATAAAAAAGAAAGGTCACTTAACAAGAAATTTGATAACCACTGGATGTACATAGATTAAAGTTGGCAGTGAAGTAGTTTATACATAGTAGGACTTTGCTAAGAACAAATTTTTCGAAAGGATTCGATTAAGCGGGTCTAAGGGCTTTCGCAAGTTTGTATGAAAGTTAATATATTATGTAATTTTTATCCGCGGGCAACAGCAACATATAAATACATTCATACAAGCTATATTACCCCAAAGTTTCATAAAAAGCCGTTCAATATTTTTCGTATAAAAGAGTGAGAAACATCCATAATACATGAAGTCATCAATACAAACCTTTACGTTTATAATAAAAGTAATAGTAAAATTACATGTACACGCTGCATCTAAAACTTAATGCATCGCTCCCAAAGGCCAAACGACATCCATCTAAGCAAAGAAAGTAGCCGTATTACCCGCACGATTCACACAAAGAAAAATCCGTTCAGTAATCATTCAGAGGTACTACATATCTCGTGAACAACGAAGGAAATCGAATATTAAAGTGGGTAGCTCATACATCCGGGATCGGTACCGGCTATTCTGCTCATGGACTTGGACTGAGGCTGCATGTCTTATGTTGGCGACATCTTGGGGTTAGTTGTTCATAGAAATATTTGCCTTCCAAGGTGGTTTTCGGTCATTACCCCACTTCATTGCATGGGTGGTGCGAAGACGCTACTAAGAAAATACACGAGGAAAAATAGAATCTTTGCGAAGAGATGGAAAGCTCGACATAATCCTCCGTATACTTATTTAAGAGGTTGACCTTGTCAAATTTCACATGCATATTTTCGTCTGGCCAGCTTGGTATTGTAGGCGAAATCCTCTTTTTAACTCGCAGTGTCACTGTGAAGCAACTTGCGAGAGGCTTTTGTCCAGCAGTGGAATGTGAAAAACTGTAAAGGATAAACCAACACACATAAAAGTGTAGTAACCAGTACTCTAGGCAATCGTAGTAGTTTATTATAGTTTTTATTTTAACTGTGTGTGCTATTTGAAGGAACAGTGGCCGTTAAATATCATGATGTCCATTGCTGATAATATAATGAAGTTAGTTAAAAATAAGTTTAAACATAAAACGCGCTAAAGAGGCAACTTTTTAGTGCATTTACAGTGACCGCTGCACTTGACTTAAATAATATTATTTAACTACATTATTGTGGTTGTCGGCTGGAGCGATCAGCATGACATGGAAACGCTACCTGGTGCGACATCAACCTTCATCGGCTAGGTGCCGATGTAGGTTGATGCCAAAGCATTATACTATATAATTATAGTGTCCTTTCGTGAACTAGTGTAGGTATAGATGGTTACATAACACAGAACATAGGTATACAAATAACTGAAAATAAATATGTAAATTGCATCCCTTACTAAACTTACGACTAAATTATACCCAATTATCCTATAAAAGTGTTATTTCTGATATATATTTTTGGATGTAATCCTCTGTTTTAAAATAAAGTCAACAATAACATAATATTTATTTTGCTTTCGATTTGCCCGTAGGTACAACACAGTGATTCAAAGGTAACACAAAATATGAACGTAATACACTTCAGCTAGGAGAGCTTCGGGAGCCATGTTATTTTATATTCATTTTATAACCTTTTTAACACACAAAATGTTTCGATGGTTTCCATCAAAAGAGTGAAGCAAAAAATAGGGCACATTAAATTCCCCTTTTAGTTGAAATAAAAAAAACCGGTTACGCACATTTAAAAGGGCTCCTACATTTTAAATAAAAGCTTAGAGTAAATGTGATCGGCGAATTTTGTGCTATTGTCATTATGATCTCGAAATTTTTCGAGATAGACTTTTTCGGTTTTACAACCGAACTGATTTCAATGAAGTTTTTATGCAAGTCCAGCTGAGTGATTGACTTAAGCAACATATGAAAGAATACAGACTTCATTTTTAAATACGCCAGGGTGAGCTTACTTCCACTTGGCCTAGGCCAAGGTTTCAAGTTTCAACTAATGCCTTATAAAAAAAAACCTTATTTAAAAAGTAAACCTGCTTTGATTAGCCAACTTGTCATTTTTTAAATCAAGTTAGCTACAAACAGAGCCAAAATAAAACCTCAGTTCCCATAAAACTTTTAAAATTAAAATCTGTACACTTCTTTAAACGGTTGCTCTTGTAAAATTTACATAAAAATTTCATCTTTACAGGGTCACGCTAACACCGAAATCCCAAGTCGACCCAGGACAATAACTCATAAGAAAATTACTTGACAATTAAGGGGGAAGCGCCAAAACCACTTAGCAGTGTCACAACCTAACAAAAGTAACTACCAAATGCAAATATAACTGCGTCGAATACAGTTGTCAGGTGACAAGGATTTTGTTGGATATAGAAAGCTTTTTGTTTTATGTCGTATGGAATGAAGTGTATTTTGTTGTTTACACAGCGTATCAGGTTATAAGTCTATTGATAGTTCATCATTTTGAATAATTAGATCATTATTAAAGAAATTCGTTTTGATAATCAGTCTATATACAGAAGAGCCTTGCTGATTTCCTCATGAATGGGTTGGCTCGTCCGAGGAAGTACTACCCTCTCACAGAATATCGATGTAAAGTAACAATACCTACCTACACTGACTCGTTCGGAGAGTAAAGTACCCCCGATCTCCTTTTATTTCTCCCTCATCACCCCCTCCTTCTCCTATTCCATTTCTTATCCTAAAGATCAGTAACACACTTGTGTCTTCTCCGGAGTCGCTTGTGTCCATGGGCGGCTGTAATCGAATACCATAAGGTGATCAGTGTGCTCGTTAGCTGCCTATAACATAAAAATGTAACAAACATAGAAATAATCATTACAGATTCTTCACTAAAGTAAGTCTTCTTCCGCACTTTGTCAATCTTGTAGTGCAGGTTGGCCAGGTGCAGCACAAAAAACACTTAAACTCGAAACAGTGTTGTCTCACGTGGGGATTTAACCCAGAGTACTAGACGCAAACAGTTGTCCGTGTGGTGACGGATTAAGAATACGGAATGTCGCCACCCCATATCATCCCATGGGTGCCGTAAGAGCCGACAGAGGGAGCATATAATGCAGAGAACAGCACTGTAAGAGAAGGAAAACTTGATACAAACCCTGTACCAACCCGTTTGGCCAGCGTGGTATAGTAGGCCAATTCCTCCCTTCAAAGGAGAGGCCTAGTCCAGCAGTGGACTGTTAAAGGCTGATGATGATGACTAGGCGCAGTTCTGCGAAAACCACTATGTTATCCGTGCAATAATACTGTAAATAATTATTTATTTTCGAAAACTAAAATTAAGGTTATATGAAATAAATAATAATTTGTGTTTTATTTTTATAATTCACGACAAAAAGCTTCTGTTGTTGTATAATTAAGGTGTAAATTGCATCAATAAATGTTTTTGACACAAGTCTCACTTTTAACATCCTTAGCGTGGTCACCCCGTTCAAGGCTAGGCAGTTAATGGGATAAATAACTATGGAATATGCATCTTGCGTTATTGTTCTGGCACGAACGGTAAACTTTATGCAAGTGCTTCATTTATGGAGCTAGATAGGCGACACTTTCTAAGGAAGTTTGTTGTTGACAAAATTTGTGGCCGTTCAAAATTATATCTTGAGATGTAACTCTAACCTGACGACCATGTTGATGCGTGAAACTAATAATTATTGGAAAATAAAAAGTCATAGTTTTAGTTCTCAAAACAAGTCATATACCTTCAAATTAGTCACATCGAAATTGGCTACGTAAGTTCAATAATGAGTCCGTTAGAGATGCAGGAGTACTATTGCAAGTTTAGTTGGCACAAATTAAAAGAACATGTAAGAAAGAATAAAAAAACATGCACTGTAAAAATTTACTCAAGGCAATAAAGAGGTAATTATATTTTATCACTTTTCAGAGATAAGTTTAAAAGAAGGCATTGATGTTGAAAGTCAAGGCTATTGAAGCCAACAGGTTTTCTCTCTGGTATACCGAATCGTACCACACTGGCTGATTTGTTGCGTGTCCCACTAACTATGAGAATTCGAGGAACCCGACTTGTTTTAATAAATTGGCCGCAGCAACTTTTAAAAAGTCTCCGCAATCTTGCACCTAACCTCAAATTTACTTGTACCTAATTAAGTGGAACGAAGTTAGCTACAGTTTTCACCGCAAATCCAAAAATAAGCTTACCCACAAATCAGCTGAACAGAAAAAGTCCCGTCAAAATCACGCAACGCAAGAAGCAAAGTGGAACAAATATATTCAAGGGATAGAAACCCAGTATAATAAGATATCACAGTGAATGCAATTTATACGCGTGTAATACGCCCCCCAAATAAAGTAAGTAGCGTGTACTGTCTGCGACCTTATGACGTCACTCACTTCTACACCTAGTAGGGTTTGTTCACAGAGTAGATAGGTGAACTGAATGGTTTGTGAATAAAAATAATATCCGCGAGCATATGTATAATATCTACGAAAGTAAATGTCTCTTTGGATATATATTTTTTGGTGACCTTTGTTAAAGATTGGCCTTGCTTTGCTTGCCTGACATAAGTTTCTAAAAAATATATGCCGTTATGTATAAATGATAAAATAAGTTCAATAAATAATTCATAATAATCGTGTTCCATTCTCGAATGAGACAACACTTTGTGTGGACCATGAATTATTGTTGTGTATGTCCGTCGATTGTATGTTTGTGAAGTATGCGGGATTCTTTACAAACGGGATTGATTCCTTTTACGGCAACTTTAACGCGTACATAACTTATTTCACACTAAAACAAATGACAAATCTATGTGAAAAATAAAATGAGATTTATAATACAGGTACATTGAAGATTGCCTTCGATGTACAGCTAATATGTTTGCTAGTAATATGTAAAGTATTACAAGGTGTAGGTAAGTACAAATTATTTGAGACCTATCGTTAAAACAATATACTATTCTGTTAAAATACTCTATGTCTGACTGACAAATGAGGGATTTGATGGAATAAAGGTAGAATTCCGTGCATCGCGATCGATCGCAGCCGCGCGCGGCCTACGACTGTCGTCGATCGTTCGCGACAATAGTCAACCTATGAAAATGTATGGCACCGCTGCCGAGGCCCGCGACTGACGCGCGCGGCCGACGACTGTCGTGAGCCGCGCGCGGCAGTGTCTTGAAATTAGTAGTAATGAAAAAAAAATCGGAAGTTTTGCCGACTATACAGGGTGTAAAAAGGCCCTTAACGAAAACTGAAATCCCATGTTGTACCAATCACTACGAACATTTTCTACTTCGGCACCACACCAGGGAAATTACTGGTTCAGAAGATATTGAAGCTCAAAGTTAGTATGGAATTTTTCTAATTCGGTACAAAATCGATGCATTTACCCCACCAATATGTTCTTTAGATGCCCTCTAAGCCCATGATAAGTAGGTTTTTCGAGCATTGCACGCGCGCGCTTTTAATTGCGGTTTAAAAAATGAGAAAACTTAAAAAAAAAAAAAAACGTTTCCCAGGTATAATTTTTGGTTAGTATGACTTGGCATGATGTCCACAACGAGTAGACTTCGGTTTGGTGATGGGTCTTGTGACACTCTGTATAAAAACAATTCAATTTTGTATTATCGTTCCAAACTTCCAATATTTTTTCATTAGGTACAATATAATTGCCTTTGAATCAATATTTGCTAGTATCCTTTTTCATTTCTGCTTTTAAAGATGGGGTCGATTGGTACTCTAGTTTCATAATATAGCAACAGCAGCTCGTCATTCTCCTCTTCTTCTTCAAGGATGTCAATTAGCATTTCGACCATGATTTTGACTTCGCTAGACACACGTCTAGAGGGAACTGACGAACAACATCTACTAATTTCAAGACACTGCCGCGCGCGGCTCACGACAGTCGTCGGCCGCGCGCGTCAGTCGCGGGCCTCGGCAGCGGTGCCATACATTTTCATACGTTGACTATTGTCGCGAACGATCGACGTCAGTCGTAGGCCACGCGCGGCTGCGATCAATCGCGATGCACGGAATTCTACCTTTAGGGTTCTGTCGACTGTTTCGTACACTATTTATTGTGTGTTTTCTTCTGTAAGATATTTGTAGAGGTATTCTTGTGACATCGCACCGTCTGTTTAGGGTTTCAATGCGTGAGAATGAAAAAGGTCCAGATTTAGGAATGCTATTACAGATGTCGTGTTTTGATTAAAATCTAGAGTATTCGTGTTAAGTAAAATTGTTATACGTTTCTTCTTCTGAATTATTTTCAGTAAAATTGTTTTCTTTTGATTTATTTTATCTATTACTAAAATATGTCTAAATTAAATATCCTGGCAATTAATAGGAAACACTACGAAGCGACTGCTTATCTATTTTTTACTTGGCCACATGGTACAAGCAGGGAAGTTCGGAGCTAGGGAATTGATGTTATTTTACTATATTTCACCCGTAGCTACGCCCGCTTAGGAGTCGGTTATCGCAGCATGTTTTACAGCGGTAGATAATATTACTCTCCAGCCTCTTAACTATCTCCATAAAGTCATACCATAACATTGCTCTACTGCGACATTAAAGAAGAACAAAGATTTCATTTGCAGTAATTAGACATTATTTAACGGCTTTTCTGTACGTCTATGCTACCTTATCTTTTTAAATATTCCTTAAGTTTTTTGCCACGACCCACTATAAAATTTGTTATAAAAACACACAAGTCACAATAAAAAAGGAAAACAAACATGTATAAAGAGTGTACAAATAAAGCTTGAGTATGTTGAATCCCAGCGTTCATTTTATGTAACCATAGTACACATACCTACATGATTAAAATAAATTAAATCTGCAATTGAAATCAAAGAAAATATTCCAACTATTTCCATAACTGAGAACCCTTGTGATATAACATCGGCTCAGAAATCCTTCACTATATATCATATCGACCGACAACTGTTCAGCAAATAGAATAAAACATCGCAATTTCCTTGGGACCGTGCGTGGTTCCTTACTTGCTCTCCTAGCGACTCATACCTTGACAACCTTAACACACACATCAGAAACCTCACACTTCAGAAAACTCAACTTTATACTATAGACATAGAGCTCATTCGCACGTTGGTTGACTGAAAATGTAACTTGGTAACATAGTACACATACTTGCTTTTAAATAAATAAGAACTATATTGCAACTAGTCGCTGTCTTCGATGTTTTTCTATTTCATTACCTTGTTTCAAAGTATTGAGGTAAAATGCTGGAGGTTTTGCTTACGTACTTGTGTTTTATAGGCGGTTGACAGATTTAAAGCTTGTTGTAGAACTTTGCGTAGAGCAGTGTTTTTTGTTTCGTTGTTTGAATTATGTGATGATTTGATTGGACAAAGAGTATTTAGCGGTACTTCTTTCGTTAATTACTTATGTATTTGTTTAGGATAGCTTTAAAGGAACCATCATAATCCTAGTGTTATCCCGGTTGCATTTACGTCTGTCATCCCTGGTTCCACTTCTTAATCTAGCCAGATTTGATAGAATATCATCATTATCATCATCATCAGCCTTTAACAGTCCACTGCTGGACTAGGCCTCTTCTTTGAAAGGAGGAATTGGCCTACTATACCACGCTGGCCAAACGGGTTGGTATAGGGTTTGTATCAAGTTTTCCTTCTCTTACAGTGCTGTTCTCTGCATAATATGCTCCCTCTGTCGGCTCTTACGACACCCATGGGATGAAATGGGGTGGTGACATTCCGTATTCTTAATCCGTCACCACTTGGATGTGTGGTGACGGATTAAGAATACGGATAGAATATCAGTTATAAATAACTTTGAAAGAATACGTACTCAAATTGAAAAAATATTGCTACATTTTTAGGGTTCCGTACCTAAAAGGTAAAAAACGGAACCCTATTACTAAGCCTCCGTTGTCTGTCTGTCTGTCTGTCTGTCTGTCTGTCACCAGGCTGTATCTCATAAACCATGATAGCTAGATAGCTGAAATTTTCACAAATTATGTATTTCGGTTGCCGCTATAACAACAAATACTAAAAATAAAAAAAAATAAAACATTAAGGGGGGGTCCCATACAAAAAACGTGTTTTTTTTTCGTATATTTTGCTCAAAATTACTAACTGTTACAGGTAGACGCTTTAAATTTTTACAGAATATGTAGTTGTATATTACCTTTCAAAATAAATAATTAAATTTAAAAAAAGTAAATAATAAAGGGGGGCTCCCATACAACAAACGTAATTTTTAAGCAATTTGTTACTCGATCTTAATAAACAGGTAGAAACTTATAAAGTATTTAAGTATACATACAACGAACGTGATTTTCTTTTATAGATGATGGTACGGAACCCTTTGTGCGTGAGTCCGACTCGCACTTGCCCAATTTTTTTAATGAAATTAGCCTGTATCACGAAGAATTTTTCAAAAATTCAATCAGTGACCAAGGTGTCTGACCAAGAACACTCAGATTTAAAACAACAATTTGTGGATGCCACAGAGTGGTTAATTGAACGGTTAGGCGGCTGCTTAAACTACTACGTTATATGTGAGAAAAAATGGACAGTTGGAAAGAAAACTCTCCAAATGATTTTCACCGACGTTTTTCTATATGTGGACAAAAATTATTTTATAACGAAATTTGAAATTCAGTCAATTTACTGGCACAAAATAAAAGTCCAATGGGCGTTGCAAGAATATAAATTATAATAGCTGTGATATACAACGCATCCATTCAACAGCTCTTGAAATAAAGCGTTCCTATCGCAAACAAACGTTTTTAAAACTCAACAGTACATCTCAAAGCGTTGTAATTCTATCTTCCGACCTGAAATTTGTTTTAACCCGTACATTACTCCTACCAACTAGGGTAGCGGAATAGTTGAAAACTCTTACATTCCGGCCTCGGCTTTCAGATTATTTCGACCAGAAAACGTGGTTAGATAGTGCCCAAGTACGGCACGATATGTTAACCTTTTAAAAGCGTTATCACACTACCGATTCGTGGCCGTGTTTCCAGTGAGACCAACGGACAGATGAGACGACGGGAAGCCGCATGCGACAAGCCGAACTTTGCCGCAGCAGTCTTGCAAGCTAATTTATAAATTACCGTGTAATGCAATGACATAGTAACTACGTTATATGCGTTGCTTGGTCTACATTCGCGGTGAGATTTAATGCAAAAGTGTATGAATCGCAGGCTTGCTCTTAAATCGCTGGTACGTCGTTTATGATTTATCCAAGTGCTTCACCCAGAATTGAAAATTTGTCAATTTCGATATAACAAGTAAATTCAGGTCACCTCTAAAACAGAATGCAATAACTGTTCGGCGTCATCGTCGGTAACACGTTCGTCAGTGTGATGATGTCCTAAGGACAGGTATGAGTGTTCACCATACTTGTGCGTTCTCGTCAATGAGTGAAAAGGGATGGTAAGTAATTATTAAACTGTCATTTATTTAGTCGGGTTACTATGAATAGGTCGAATATGATGTATATTAGACTGCATGCCTGGTCCAGTGGATAGCTACTGCGACTGCTGATCGGAGGTCCCGGGTTCGATTCCTGGGTCGGGCAAAAGTGTTACTGGGGTTTTCCGAATTCTTAGTAGCAGCACGGAGTCTGGTGATGTGCCCGGTAACGGCAATAGGCTCGCCCCCTATTACGTGGGACCTAAAAATTAATGGCGAAATGTGGGTGTAATACATATTACGCCTCTGCCTACCCCTAATTATTTGAAAATATGGGCATCATGCCCATATTTTCAAATAATTACACTACACCTTACTTTCAAATAAGTACACCTTAAGTATAAATATTGCTATTATGTATAAGTCTAATATAATAACACTATACAAAAACAGAGTATACTACACTGTACGAATTATATCGTATGCGAGAGATATCCTTGTTTTATTTAAAGCTAAACTTGCGCTGTCAGTCTTTCCTTTTTTCAGTCGTGTTGAACTGCTTCACGCCTTGATATATGATAACAGACAGTAATAGACGCATCTATTACTGTCTGTTATCATTTTCACGATACTCAATACGAAACTTCTAGATTTCAACCTGGAGCTTATCCCGGTATATATCTTTCATAGACTCTTTAACGAGTGCTCGTCATTTTAATTGTGAAAAATGTTTTATTGATTACACTAGTTTGCAAAGTTAATTAAAAAAAATATGTTTGTGATGTTTAAAAAGTTTACATACATACATACATAGACTCACGCCTGTTTCCCCGAAGGGGTAGGCAGAGGCATATTCCCCCCCCGTGGGATCTCCACCTTGTCGTGGTGGGGGGGCTCAGTAGCCGTGGATTGGTCACCCGCGGTGAAGCTAAGAGGGATCCAGGAGGGGACGCTCCACGTGGGCTTGGAGGGGCCTGCGCAGGATGCGTCCAACGGTGCGGGTGCGGGGGACAGTTCTGTCTGTCCCTCGCAGTCGGGTGCGGTCGCGGGAGGAGAGGCGTGTCGGTGTTGCGTTGCCGCGCGCCCTATCTCCCGCAACCAAATGGGGGCGCACCATTCGATGCGTCGCGGTGGGGCTGCAGAGGAAGAGGAGATGCGGTGTTGCGTTGCCGTCCTCCCTATCCTCTGCGGCCGCTGGGCGTTTTGGCGGCGGAGTCCAACATCTTAATCCGTCGCCAAGGGGGTTTTGTTCGGGGCCCGCCTGACCATCTGGCGGGCCAATACCCGTCGGAGGGTGGCGACGAGTGCTTTGGTGATGCCCCACCCTCCGACACACGGGTACATGGCGGAAGTCGAGGTGGTTTTTAGTGGAAACACCACATACTCCGGCTCTTATTTCCCCCAAGAGTCGGAGATCCGAAGGGATTTTCCACCTCGTAAAACAAAAAAAAAAAAAAAAAAGGCAGAGGCATATTAAACGCCCACTTTTTTTAAAAAAAGTTTAAAAAAACGTTGGGCGTTAAAAAGTTTAAAAAATGTTTAAATGAAATGTTTGTGATTACTGCCGCCAGTTCGGCGACAGTAATCACAAACACGTAATTTGAAGTAAACTGAATTACTTCTTAATAGAAAATCTTACTTGCCTAATTTTGAAAATGTCAATTCTGTAACGTTCTTATTTAAACAGAAAACGAGACTTTATGACTTGAATCTACAAACGCCCAGACTCGCAACAACAATGTGTAAATCATAGAGTAGGAAATCTAGTGTAGTAATCGTACTCACAACAATCGGTAAGAGGTTAGTTACCGAAGCAACGTTGAAACACAGTTATCAACTTTTATACATTTTATATGTACTTTTTTTACAAGTGAAGACACCCAAAAGTTAGGGGCAAGCATTCATTACCAGATTACTATTGAAATTCAGGGGTACGCGCCGTGGATTCGAATCCGATACCTACTGAATGGCACTCTTTTGATCTTTTCACTAGATCATCGCTGCCTTAAAAAGCTACTTGCACCATAAAATAGATAATCTCCACACTTCCATCCCATATTTATGTTGCTTACATAATGGTCGGCTCTCACTATAAACACCGCGCGTCTATCAATCCCACGTAAGCGAGCATCAATCACTCAGATTTAGCTGAGGCGTCTCTCAGACGTCTCTGTTAGCGTATTTACGAGTTATATCACATATATTATAGCTTACTGTTGATAAACTATGTACTGTGTTGATAAGGTATTCGACTAATCTATATTATAGTCTCCCTGCGACAGCGTTGAAAATAACAGATATTTTTAAAGATCGTTTCGGTACCAGTGATAAATCTTGTGTCACTGGAGACTCTACAAACGTTCAATCCACGGACGCATAATAGGTACATCCGAAATAATAATTTGTAGATTACGCAAAGCGCTATGCATTGTAGAAATTGAACCAGAGACATCTATGCCCTTCCAAGCCACCTAAAAATTACTTGCACTATATAGTAGATAATCTCAACACCCTCATCCCATATTGACGTTGTGTACATAATGCGCGGCTCACACTATAAACACCGTGCATCTATCAGTCACACGTAAGTGAGCACCAATCACTCAGATTTAGCTAAGGCGTCTCTCAGACGTCTCTGTTAGCGCGTTTACGAGTAACGTCACATACATTATAGCTTATTGTTACAAAATGTACTTTGTCTATAAGGTATTCGATTAATTTATTTTACAGTGCTTCAGCGATCAAGATCGTTGTTTATTCAGTCGAAATGTCGGGAAAGACAGAGATAATTATACTTGAAATTAGTAAGTCTATGTGATTAAAATCCGTCAAACAAAGTTGTATTATTTAATTATTCCTAGAATTAAATTTACACATCTTTAGAATTGACAATCAATCAGTCAATCATTATCTAATTCTACCTTTACTTACAGAATACTCACAATCTAAGCTACTAGCACAAAAACCAGAAATTTGGCATGTATGTTCCCTGGAAAGCGTAGGGGTTGGCCTAGTGGTTAATTTTCTCATCATCATCCTAACGCTTACGGGGCTGGGTTGCTTTGGAACCTAAGATCAGCTAGTGGTATTGTTACTCTCTCAGATATCTTCTTAAGAAAAAGCAAGCCACACCAAGAAGTGAGTAAAGATATCCTAGCAGTACCACCTATTAAAATTCTTCTTAGGTTCGAAATGAATTTCAAAGGTGATCGCTACGCCGAAAGTCGGCAATTACACCCCACTTAATTGATTTGCGAACCGAGGTTGTTACGGTCCTCTCAATATGCATGAACTGTCGTTCTGTAGGGCTGTCCAAGAAGAATATTTTATTTGTTCTTTGATAGAAAATGTAGTGACAAGGATACTTGTCACTACATTTTCTATCAAATTCACGCAAACCATCTTAGCATGCTTTTCACGATAGTGAAAGGCATGCTAAGATGGTTTGCGTACATTGAGAGGATGGATGGCGAAAGAATGACAAAGAAGATATATAAGGCAAGTGTGAATGAGACAGGACGAAGGCGAAGACTTAAGCGGACGTTCTCTGACCAGATTGGAGTCATCCTAAAAAAGGACAAGTCAGAAGTATCCTAAACAGAAAATTATGCATGAGAAACTTGATGGGAGTGAGTGAAGCAAGAGACATATGTCAGAATCGTTGCAAATAGCGTTCAGTAGACTCTGCCTACCCCATAGGGAAACACGGATGAGTCTATGTATGTATATATCATAGAATTCTTAAGGATTATGGGTTTATGCTTTTATATGATAGAAGTGTCGAGTCCATCTCATGCAAGGCTGCTAAACTAGTAGCCTGATAGACGCCAGTGTGCCTTGGTCATGTGGCGCATATCACAAGCATCTGATAAACTCCAGAAAAAAGTAAGAGGACCAAAATGTTCTCTACCGCCTAGCACAGATTACATTCCATATTCATATTTTCTTCTTTTCTTCTAATAGTTGATAGAAAAGTCTTATCTTGTGTGCAATCAATTTAATATTTAAGATCATTCGAAACAATTGAGCATTAAATAATTAACCACGCAACTTCAAACCCTGTTGGCGTTAAACACACACAACCCGACGCATCGCAGTAATGCATTTTTCGCAGCCAATTTAAAACAAATCTTGAAAAAAGCTACAAAATAAATTAAATTGTGTTTCTTCTGCAGGTACGTGACAGCCCTGTGGCCCATCGTGACGTAGCACTGGACCGCAACAAGAAGATCGCCGGTTCGATCTTGCGGCGATCAATTAGTCAGCGGGTGAGCTGCATCTCATTTATTTATTGTTCCGTTAAAGAAAGGACTGGTACATTTCCTTGTTTGATTAGTTAAACTAGATGTGATATCACGTGACAAAAAGCAGTTTACAATTTTAAACTTTTGCTATTTGTAAACATTATACAAGTTTATAAAGCGGGTCTTACTCGCGAATACTAAGTTTACATTAAGCTCTTGCCGGAATAATTAAATTACATTTTTAATGTATACCTCGGTATTAGTATCAATCCATCCGCCACCACGACTGGTATAAGTCGGTCGAAACGTCAGAAATGTATTTTAAGCAGTTTTATATATTTCGGTTATAGTTGACAAATCTTCCAAATATTGCGTCGGCATAAGCATTTGGCAGATTGGTCTAATCAATAGGGTTCGATTTCTAAATGCGACTGTGGATCCAACTTGTGAACATCTTTTATCCTCTTAGCGTTATCCCAGGTGCAACCCGGGTCCGTTTACTATTCTAACCGCATTTTACTGAATGCCTGCCTGACCTCTGTAAGGGCAGTTTCAGATTAGCGTTTTATACGCGCGTATAAGCTCGTTTAAGGAAGCGCATGTAGGTGCGTATAGGCGCGCCTTTCTGCACACGCGCAACCCCTGCGAGCGTCGACGCGCTTTTAAGCTCGTATAAACACAAGCCATCAAAATCCATGTTGACACTGACAAGACGTCCCTATCGTTTCGAGCGAACACGCCCGTTTACGTGAGTCTGGTTTTTTGAACCGCGTTATGTAGTGCGCGTGTAAGCGCGTATGCTGAAACGACCGTATACGCGCAGAAAAATACGCTAATCTGAAACCGCCCTAACCCAAAAGGATAGCGACATTCCTATGTTTAGACTAGTGTCAGTATACTCAGAGATACGAAGACCTATAACCGCTATCAAAGATCTTTATGGCAATCGGGACCGATGCCGATGGCTTAACGTGCTTTCCGAAGCACAAAGCAAGCGATTATTAAAATTTCACTACGCACATTACTTCGAAAAGTCCGTGGTGCGCGCCGTGGATTCAAACCCCAGACCCTCTGCATAACAATCTGTTCGTATCTCCACTAGGCTATTGCTGACTTAACACGTTCCCGGGCAGTCAGTCACCCTACTTTAGCACAATTTTTTTGTATGGGATTTTTGCGATTGCTCTAGCATTTCCGTCACGATGCGTACCAACCTGCACCATCAAGTGTGACACGTATGCTATAGCAGACGACTATTTTGAGATCTTCTTCGGCTTTCCTCTCGTTCATCTTAGGATTTTTCAGATTCTTCAATGCTGGGAGCCGAAGAATCATTTGAAACTTCTTCAAACAACCTCTGAATTTGCTCTCTGTCTGTTATTTTGAAATTTTGAGGACGTTTTTGGGTGGCATTTGTGAATGTTAATAATGCGAATTAGGTTTGTTTTTCGACTTATCTAGCATTATTACCTGGTTAGTTTATCGTCTAACTTCTGAAATACCTTGTAAATATAATCATAATAACAAAAAACAAAATAAAACATGGAAATAATTGAACTTACGATGTTTGTAATATGTTGGCGCGAAACGAAAATGCACAACGCACTGACGACCACTACGTGCGACAGTGGCTGCTACACTGAATGGATCTCAAATATCTCAATACATTTGACGCCTGCTATAGCATACGCTACCACGCGGGGTTCGCCCAGCGAGGTTTAGTGGGAGGGGTAACCATTATTTTTTCTTTGTGTGTAGAAAAGGTCTCATGTGGCAGTAAGCGATCTGTGGTTTCGTCAGCAGTGACAGTAAGAAATAAACTACCTATATTTTATAGGGAAAAAATGTGTATCGATACGACTGACTATCGCCCAGGACTTCTGTTAGCAGTGAGGACAGTTTTGCTGCAGTGGGAACAGCTTGACACTATAGTCCTCCAACAATAAATTTATCATTACGTCAAAGTGGGATCTCGGCTTTATACATCCTGTTTATCTGTGTGTGTTCAGTCGAACAACTTCCCGCTAGACCACCATAAGGTGAGAATCGCTGAGCAAGACATCGTCGCTTCCAGTGCTACTTTACACAAACATTGAAATTCGTATACAAAACCAGTTTCTAGAGTGCCTCGACTCTATGAGCAGGCCAAAGGATTTTTTTTCAAACTGGTCCACCACTGGCTTGTTTGATTGTACCCTTTGTACGGTCAGTTAAATAAGTCCTTATATATTTACGTTATTTATTTACCTAAATGATGATTTATAAAGTAAAAATACGAATCGAGGAGTTTTAATTCATAAAATTCTCGATTAGGATTAAATGCGTGGTGACTTTTGTAGTTGACTATACCTGCATAATAACCCTCATGGGAATTAATAACAATGAAAGAAAAATACACGCCTAACAATATATTATCACAAACTATCACCAAAACTAGTATCTTATTTATCACCCGACGAAAACCAATAATATAAAATATGCACAAGTAATTTACGAGGTATTCCCCGAAGCACACCCAAACGAAGCACACCCAGACGAAGCGCACCTAAAGTATTCCACTTTGCACACCCGTAGGTGGGCTTCAAATAAAAAAAAATTAATACTTAATTTCCTATTCCACGAAGCACACCTACGAATATCACTCGCATAAAGCGGGGACTAAGAAATAAAAATGTCGATAGAAGAAAATATTTATTATTTAAAAGACTAACTTAAATATCTAACATCTTTCATTTTGAGGAAGCTGCAGTCAGGAGAGTTTAGCAGTATTTCCTAACGCACAGATAAAGGGATGCTATTTTCATTTTAAGAAAGCAATTAAAAATAAATCTAGGGATTTAGGTTTAGATAAGAACAGCATACATAGAAAACATGTTGCCTTATGTACGGTTTTGCCACATTTACCGCTGGAAGTTTTGGATGAGGCCTGGCTCTAACATCATGAGCGAGTGTCCTCAAGGAGAAAGTATTTCTAAATTTAACGATGACCTTGTAACTCAGTGGCTCGAACATAAGTTATTGCACGACAAATGGTCGTGTTATAACGTAAAAAATAAAACTAATAATTATACAGACTATACAGAGTCATTTCTCTGAAATAAATAAAATTTTCGATAGAAAACAGAGCCATAAATCTAGCAAAACTTTTAGATTGCTTCCCTAAAAATTGCAATAATTATGCCAAAATTAGAGTAAAAATGGGTTATTCAAATCATCAAAAATATGCTGAAATTAAAAATAATATAATCGAAAACACAATAAAAGATTATAAAAATATAATATATATAAAGGGTTAATTTCAGTTGGACATTGTCTAGAGAATTAAGATTTTATTTATTTTATTTATAGACTCACGGCTGTATCCCCGAAGGGGCTTACCCCTTCGGGGTACAGGCGTGAGTTAGAGGTGTAATATTACACGCACATTTCGCCATGAATTTTTCGGTCCCACGTAATAGGGGGCGAGCCTATTGCTGTACCGGGCACATTATCAGACTCCGTGCTGCTGGTAGAAATTAAGATTCTGGTTAATAATAATTTATTTAATTGATAAGTCTAGATACTTACTAAATTGCCCATTTCTTAAAGATTATTTAAGAATCAATATTCTTTAAGAAATGGGCAATTTAGTAGAAAATAAATTAGAAAGATTGTGATTTGTGATTTTAAACAGTCTGCGATTTTACATTGGAGTGTATTATTATTAGTTAAAAGGTATAAGAAAACATAGATCTCAATAGAAAACTATATTTACAATGTTTTTGATTTTTGTTCACGTTTTTACTGTAATTATGAAACAATCTGTGATTTTTTATGTTAAAGTACAGTATTTGTATTATTCTCTAATAGATAGCTATAAGAAAACATCTACTTAGATCTCTATGTAAAACAATATTTACAATGTTTTTGATATTTGTCCAAGTGTTTATTGCAATTATGAAACAATCTGTGATTTTTTTATGTTCAAGTAGAGTATTTTTATTATTCACTAAACAAGTAGCTATAAGAAAACTTCAACATAGATCTCTATTTAAAACAATATTTACAATGTTTTTAATATTTGTCCAAGTTTTTATTGCAATTATGAAACAATCTGTGATTTCTATGTTAAAGTACAGTATTTTATTATTCACTAATCAGATAACTATTAGAAAACTTCAACATAGATATCTATGTAAAACAATATTTACAATGTTTTTATTGTAATTATGAAACAATCCGTAATTTTTTATGTTAAAGTGGGGAGTTTTTTATTATTCATTAAGTGACTAAATAGATAGTTATAAGAAAACATCAACATAGATCTCTATGTAAAACAATATTTACAATGTTTTTGATAACTTTCCAACTTTTTATTGCAATTATGAAACCATCTGTGATTTTTGATAGTAAGATTACAAAAATAACAAATATTGTGTCACATTATTGTAATGAAACTGAAAGATGTTAGAAATTTAAGTCAGTATTTTAAATAAACAATATTTTCTACTATCGACATTTTTATTTCTTAGTCCCCGCACTATGCTAGTGATATTTGTAGGTGTGCTTCGTGGAATAGGAAATTAATTCTTTAATATTTTTTATTTGAAGCCCACCTACGGGTGTGCAAAGTGGAATACTTTAGGTGTGCTTCGTCTGGGTGTGCTTCGTTTGGGTGTGCTTCGGGGAATACCTCGTAAGAGAGTGTAAGGGTATGTCATGAATATGATGGAGAACCTTGTGCGTGCGTTGGCAGCCCTATACTCATGCAATTTACTGGTACGGAACCCGCTTCTGATAGTCGAGTGTGCGTTTGCTTGAATATTAATTATTGCTTGTCTGTTTGTTGCTGAGAAATAGAATTTATAGGGAAGCATGTTTCAACGTTGTTTCGGTGCGATCAAATACATATGTAAAGCAATTTGGTATTCTCGGGAGCTGGGAGCATGAGAACTTTTTTTATCTTGTTCTATAGAAATTAGAGTGATAAAAGTTATTCTTCTATTTTAAGAGCAAGTAGTATTACAGCCCTTTTCAATATTCTATTTAATATAAGATAATGCCCGCAGCTACGCCATGCAGCTGTTTGTTGTCTAAACATTCTTGCGTTACTGACTGACAGACATGGCACAGCTAAAACCTTAGGATGCAATTTTGCATGTATGACGAGCTGAAATTTTGCATGTTTATTCCTTGGGGACCGTAAGGAGGCTAAAAAAGGATTGCCCGACTTTCCCTCGGAACTGGAGAGAAACGTTTTGACAAAAATACATTTTATGGTATCTGCGGGTATCCTCTAGTTTATTATCATCAGCATCGCCCTAGCGTTACCCCGGTTGCATCGAAGACTCACACGCCTTGGAGCCCAAGGTGCGCTTACTGGTCTAACCAGATATGACAGAATATCAACATTTCCACAGAGCGATTGCCGTCTGACCTCAACCCAAAGGGATAGCGATATTCCATGACAGCCGGGACCGACGGTTTATCGTGCTCTCCGAGGCACGGGACAAACGATAATTAACAATTTAATACGCATTTAAGGACGCGTTTACAAAATTAGTAGGTACAAAATCGCGTCACTACAGCGACACGGTGGCAACGGTACGTACTACGTACGGTAACTTGCGGAAATGTAGTTCAACTAAATAACTTTGAGACTTTATATTTTTTTGTGATATGTATCTATGTTATAAGCCTGGAATATTATTATTATATTGTCGGTGTCGTATGGATGTAATTATGGTAAGACGCGATATACTTTCTGAAAAAAAAAAAACGTATGACAATAAAATTTCGAAACATGAGTTCAAACTAACCGGCAAAGGAGCGATATACTAACCGTCTTGATTTTTCTGAACCGATTCGTAAGACACGCAGACAGTCGGCGTCAATCAAGTCGCCACTTACGCACAATGGCCCAAATAAGTGGCTAAGTGCGGAAAACCCACGACCAACTAAACTAAACTAAACTAAGACACGCAGACCTTTACGAGAAATTGATCCAAAAGTCATTGGTCTTGGCATCTAAAAAAAAATATGAATAATACATACATAACAATAACTTTTATCACATCATTTTATTCATATATACTAAATAATTCACAGTAGCAGTTACCAAAGTATATCTCCGTGCTAGACTTCTTATAATAATTACTTCATCATTACAAATAAAATATGCTCAGACCAATGACCTTGGGGTAGCAGTTATCGGACAGCACTTGAAGGATACCATGATTAGTAAGATCACAACAAACAAAATGAGCCCAAACTCGGCATACCTAGCTCTACTCACATATGAGTACCACTAAGAGTCTTCGAATAAACCTGAAAGGTTACTTCATAACTTCCAGTGGTAGGGTGTCTTATGTACTAACAAAATGAGCCCAAACTCGGCATGCCTAGCTCTACTCACATATGAGTACCAGCAAGAGTCATCGAATAATCCTGGAAGGTTACTTCATAAGTTCCAGTGGTAGGGTCTCTTATGTACAAACAAAATGAGCCCAAACTCGGCATGCCTAGCTCTACTCACATATGAGTACCAATAAGAGTCATCGAATACCCCTGGAAGGTTACTTCATAAGTTCCAGTGGTAGGGTCTCTTATGTACAAACAAAATGAGCCCAAACTCAGCATGCCTAGCTCTACTCACATAAGAGTACCAGTAAGAGTCATCGAATAACCCTGGAAGGTTACTTCATAAGTTCCAGTGGTAGGGTCTCTTATGTACAAACAAAATGAGCCCAAACTCGGCATGACTTGCTCTACTCACATAAGAGCACCAGTAAGACTCATGGAATAACCTTGAAAGGTTACTTCACTAGTCCCAGTGGTAGGGTCTCACCAAAACAAATAAAATGAGCCCCAACCTGGCATAACTAGGTCTACTCTTTTATGAGTTCCAGTCGCAACACTTGAACGGGATGGTATACCATCTGGTTCGGCGTTGCACCGAGACCGTATGTAATTAGGCGATTTGGGAAAATATTAATATTGTGGACTGTATGAGGATGGGTTCTGATCGCCTAGAATAGGAAAGGGAAAGAGGAGTGTGAGTGAGTATAGGATATTATAAGGATACGCCTTACCTCGAAGAAATGGACTGGAAGAAATGGCCTCCTGGTGTCTTCGTCCTGGTGTCTTCGAGAATCCTGAAGATGCACTGATCACTCCACTACACCCGCGGGTGATTTTGTTCTTGTTTATATTGTAAAGCGGTAAAATATTGCGGTATTTGCACGTGTTCGGCGCGGCGCGGGGCGGCGTCGGGACGCAACCGGTCAGCGAGACGTTTGATCCTTGACTGTCGCGCGTCGTTGAACTCGGCGACGAATCAGCGCTAGGCGTGCCTTTGGGAAAGGGAAGGAATACAAGAAGGATCGCTCGTATTGGACGAGCGAGCAAGGAACGATTGACGTTGATGTAATTAATTATCAATAGTAAGATAGATGGCGCTACCATATCCCCCCGGCCCTAAAGAGCTGCCTTTAAAAAAAAATTGAACTTAGCTATGCTGTATGTACTACCGCATAACCTATCAATAGGCTAAGACAGCGATATGATATTAAAGTTAATCTAAATTAACTTTAGCGAAACAATTATAACGAAGGCTACAAACTAAATACTTAAACTAAGAGGTAGATCCAACTTCAGGCTAGATCTCACTGAGTTGGAAGTGGACAGAGACGTACAAAAGGGCGCACGTAGCTCCCCTTCGCGGTTTTCACGGTGACAACGCGGGTTGTACCGTCTTTGGCAGTATGCAGTTTCTCTACGATGGCGCCATGAAAGCGGCGGAGCATTATCATCTATTATGACGACCAACGTACCCTCCTGTATAGGGGATGCAGGACTATTCCACTTGGATCTAGCCTGAAGCTGGTGGAGATATTCCGCACGCCAGCGCCGCCAGAACGACTGCACGAGTTTATCCAGCAGAGTATGTCTCTGGATCAAGCTTGAAGAGTCTGCTTCAGGAGCCAGAAATGACGATAATGGCACTGTGTTCAGAAAATGTGCTGGGCTTAACGCGGATGGTTCTGCAGGGTCACTACTCAATGCCGTGAGCGGACGCGAGTTGATCAGCGCCTCGACTTGTGCAAGGACAGTTAAAAGCTCTTCGTAAGAGAGGATCTGTTGACCTATAACTTTGAAGAGATGCGTTTTAATTACTTTGACCATGCTTTACCAACATCCACCGAAATGAGGTGATGCTGGCGGAATAAACTTCCAGTCAATATGATTTATGGAAAGTTCTTCCTGAAGACGAGTACGATATTCTTCCCTGAGAAACTTATAAAGGTCGCGTAAATAAGAGCTTGCGGCCACGAAACAAGTGCCGTTATCCGTTTCCAAATACTGTATAGGGCCGCGCCGTGAAAGAAATCGTTTAAGGGCTGCAAGGAATGACACCGTGCTTAAATCTGTCGCAACTTCAATATGCGTAGCGCGCGTCGTTAAGGATGTAAAAATACATAGCCAAGCCTTACGGCTTTTAACACCTCCACCACGCACTGGCGGATACTGCAGTGGTCCTGCGTAATCACAACCGGTATGTGTAAACGCTTTATCAACTTGATTGACGCGCTGGCTAGGAAGATCTGCCATGGGAGGGAAAGTCGGACGCGGACGAAATTTGAAACAGACGTTACAATTATGTATTCTGTGACAAATTATAATAATATATCGGCACGGGACAAGCGATAATTCACAATTTAATACACACTTAACTTCGAAAAGTCATTGGTGCGCGCCGTGGATTCGAACCCGATACCCTCTGCATGGCAGTCCGTTGGTATCTTTACTAGGCTATCGCTGCTTTATCCTCTAGTTTATTATATTGGTTTCTATTTAGTTAGGGATATGCTTAGAATCCTATTTAATGTAATTATTTTACAAAATTAAATAAAGGTGAATCACCAATGTTACACAAACCGTGATCACGGGATTACCTACCCACCGAACGGCAGGTGTCCTATTTACTCCACCTATTTTTTCTACTAATTACTCCATGGAGGCCCGTCGTATAAATAACTGTAAGCCTCATCTTGCATAATACATAGATAAACATATATCAAGCAACCCAAAACCATTATCAGAGTCCAGGTGCAATATCACCAAACTCCGAAACATAACAAATTAATTCAACTAGCAGCCGTGAACAATCTCGACTACTTAGGAAACTTTAGTACATTGTTAAGTTTAAATGACTCTAAGCTTATCTTGAAATCTGTCGGTTACCGCGTGTTAGCGGACTCCGTTATAACGGCTGAAAACATTTGGGAGCGTCATTTTAGCTAATCTTATTAAGCCTAAACTAAAATATGTTTAAATATTAAGTTTGGTGTTATGAGAATCCTTCCATAGATTTTATTTTATGTTGATAGTTGTCACGATATTTGTACAAAATGAGCTTCAGTTCTGTCATGCTACTAGAACATTAAGTTTAGGACAGATAAAAATAGGTAAAGGAAGCATCAACGCTATCCAACGTATTTTTAAAAGATAACAAAATCATATATTGAGGAAACAGCTAAATTTGTTTGCATTTATAAATATAACGAAAGATACAGTTCATTAACATTTACTTCCAACAAGTTTCTGCGAAAATACCGCCGTGGGTTGCTAGCTGTTAAAGTATTTCAACACGAATAGCAATTCATGAGAAAGGTTATAGGCTTTTTATATCGATATTCCCGCGGGATCTCTGAATGAGGCCAACGAAGTCGCGGGCGTCCGCTAATTAATTGATACAGGTAAAACAAATAAAATGCTAATTCATTAAAATAATTTTTATTCAATTTGATCCAAAGCAATCATAAGATCTTTTAAAAAGGCAGCGTCTGTTGCTTCCTGGTGTATGACCTAAGACAGATAATAAACAATGCTATTGATATGAGCGCAGCTATTTAATGTGCGAAAGAGGCATCGTATAACATATCTCTAAACATTACTTCATCCATGCACCACGCTGTACGGTTTCGATATTATTTTATGCCTTTATAAGATGAAATAAAAACCTTTGATACCGTTTGTTTTCTTTCTTAAAGGATCCTGTTCATTTTTCTTTCGCGATTTTTAATCAAACATTTGTATGCAATGAAAGGTCATATTATTCCCCTTCGTTTAAAACTATCCTGGTTAATGTTCGCCACTGTTCACAAAGCGGGTCAGATATGCCCAATGACATTTACGTAAAATTTTCCTAACTGTGAAACACAGTAAATATATGTTAGACTCTTTGCTTGCCATAGTCAGGTGGATGTAATACAAACTTCTACTGCCATCTGCAACACTTTCCCACTTGCCAAGGCAACTCTGAACAGGTATAGTGACTGATTAGAGATAAATAAATAAATTAAGTGCGACTCGGACTCACTTATGATGGGTACCAAAGTGGAGGTATCCACGTCTTAACCTTTAACATCACCTAATCAAATATCACTATTTCTTTTTCATCACCAAAAATAACTTTGTTTTCCATAATCTTAATATCTTAATACATAAAATCCTTGCGTTACTGACTGACTGACGACACGCTACAGCCGAAACTATTAGGCGCAGGAAGCTGAAATTTGGCATGTATGTTCCTTGGGGACCGTAGGGGTGCACTGTGAAGGGATTTCCCGAAATCCCCACGGGATCGGCCAAAACGGGTAAATAAAAAAATGCAGGTGTAGCTGCTGACGTCCTCTAGTGTTTGTATAAACGACAAAGTTATATTTGTGGTTTTTAAACATGTGCTCTGCTGACCGCTTTGGGGATACGGGCGTAAGTCTATAATAATAATATTTAACTTTAATAATCTATCTGTTTATAATCACTTAATATTATACCCAGATAGAATATTCTATATGCTTATGAATATTATTAACTGTTGAAGTGTAATGGTAATGAATACTATTTGCTAAAGTAAAGTTCTATATTAGTTAAGTTCAGTAATTCACAATACAATTTATGCGGTTGATGGCGATGTCGGTCCTGTTTCGTGCCTCGTGTAAATAATTATACTAAATAGTCGAATATAGTCATAATCATTGTTACTGAAAGTAAATAGTAGTATTTAATTATTATTTAAAATTATTATTTTAATTTTACAAAATTTTATTCACGAAAAATATTTGAACTTTTGAAATGCATAGTTTTTCAATAAAATTATAACGTCATCAGATTGTCGAATGCCACATTTGGGATATGCAGGTATGAAATCTCACTTTACGTTTTATTTTTTTTTGTAATGGAACCAGCAATTTATTTCATAACAATGTATATATTATTCAGGTATATTATAACTTAAGTATCTTAAAATACTATCCTAAGAAATAAAGACAGAAAATACAAAATAACATAATTGAGAGGGCGTCATAAAAGTCCTCCACATTGCCGTCAACCAGAAGCGTGTCCAGAGCGCCGGCAGCATTGCCACGTTGTATGGCAATGCTTAACTTTTGGGCCAAGTAGCCTTCTGGTCACACGAGGCGTCGTCGCTTTGCGAGATCTCTAAACAGAGATCTCGCAGTTGGACCCCATGGCTCCAACGTTTCGACCCCAAACGTCTCAAATACGTAATCTCCAACTAGGTTTACGTACTTGCGCCGTTCTAAGGTCTCCGCTGTAGCAGCAGCAGCGCCCGCACAACCCGCTTTGCCAGGAAGTTCAGATGACGCGAGGGTATCGACACACGTTGTGTCCCACACCAATAGGCCTAACCAACTTCCATGGGAGTAAAAACATACTGACTGATCTGTTGCCATCGTCACGTGCCAGCCTCTGAGGTTCTAGTTGAGATAGAACCCCAGTGGTGACAAGAGCCCGACGGAGTATGTCTTTGAGATTTCCGTGTCATGATATACGACCTGCCCTCCTGCTGCATGATAAGCCATGGTGACCAAGGCTGTCAACAGCCTCCCCACAGTGACAACGATGTGGAGAAACACATGAGGCACCTAAACGGAGGCATGCAGCTATGCGGAAAGTCGTATCATCCAACATAGGACCTATGTTGGACGATGGCAGTGCCTGAAGCCAGAGTCCCGATTCCCATTCGCCCACAGCCAGCAAACGGGCACGCTCTGCAGCTTTGGACGATGTACTTAGGAGATTTTCTCGTACCACACTGCAAAGCGTCCCACTGCATCTGAGAGTATAAGTCTTGGGGTAGCTCGGTGTTTGGACAAGCCATTCTCCAAGCATTCACGGCATCGATCTTATACGGCACGTCTGAATCGACCAGTGTAGGCGCTAAGATTTTCCTGGTCAACTCTGCAGTGCCGTGGACTGAATACTGGAATGCTGGTAAGCTCACATCGGAAATTTTGCGAACGCCGAGGCCGCCCCGGCGTACATGTAAGAACGGCTGTAGCCATACTCGGTCGTTCAAGGCCACATCTAGAATTTTGCTTAACGTATTTTGTATAATATTCTCAAATTGAAAGAGTGAGGGTGGGTTTTTCCAAAACGGTGAAGATCGAAGAGCATGTGTAAATTTAGGAACAAAAATACAATATCTAATAATAGTTAAAGCCGAGTGAATATAAATTTTGTGTGTATTTGAAATTACACTAAAATTTTGAATTTTTCATGTAAAAATGAATCGAAATCGAAAAATCATCTAAAATTGGGGACCCAAGAGGGCGAAGAGAACTTTTTTCGATGTGAGTATTATATTTTTATATAAGTTTGTTTATTTTTTTTTTGCATATTTTATTTCAATCTAATGATTTAAGTGTGCCTTTTTATGAGGCGAATTAATAGTTTTTTTTTACTTTCTTTCTACATCTGTTGATACAGATCCCGAAGAAGATTAAACACGCAAATAACGTGCGTCATCGGATATTTCTATCTGACAGAAACGTCAGCATCTTACGTCTGGATTACGTGGGGTTTAAAACGTAGGAGTCAAAATAACGATACACCTTTGCCATTTGGCAGAAACGAGTCTTAATATTTATATATTGAATTATTCGCATCTATCATTAGAGAGAAAGCCACAGGCATATTTTCCTGTGCCTTTCAGTACTACTGAATGTCAGCAGCTACGCTCGTAAATATTTATTTTTAAATCTACTGTTTGCGCCCGTTCCTGTTTCGGAAAATCATTTCTTAGTTCACCTTTATGACCCCCACTATAATTATTTAAGCTTCTTGCATCCGGTAGATTCGGCTAAGCGTTGTCTGTTAATCAGTCACTTAAGCAAAAATAAAAGTTTGGTGTATTTGTGCCACATACGAATACAATGTTATTAGAGACATAGGGCACATTAAAAAAACTATTCAACCGCCTACTATAAATAATGTAAACTTTATTAAAAGTCCTACTATATTATATATATATATATATATACACATTAAAAAATAAACTGTGATGTGCGTCCCCCTGCACATCACAGTTTATTTTTTAATCCAGCAGAAATCCATTACCGTAATATCTTGAACTCAAAGGCTTCAATTTATTGGTGGCTAGTAAACGAATGCACTTTTGTGGTGCTCCTTTGACGGGTTTAGGCGATGAGATAAGCAGTATGAATATCAAAATGGCCAGTACTACTGATTACTTTGTGGTTCAAGCTATGATCAATTTTTAATTTAACATCACTTGATATTTGCTAGGCAATTTTTATGACCATGCTAGCTGACTTCAGTCAAATGAGACGACCTAAGTGGCAGTAACATTATTTGATAATTTGTTTGTTTTAATAGTTTTGATATGTTACGGTATAGAAATCGTTTTGATTTTTAGGGAGTCAATATTTCAGCGTCATTGCAAACCACGCTCACTCTATCCACTTTTCATGTCGCAGGTTTTCTAGCATTTCCAGATTACCACTAATAGTATATTGAACAAACTAAAGTAAATTATTTCCATTATTAAAATCCTTAACTACATAAAATTTCAGCATTGTGCGTCATACACCTACTTACATGATAAATATATTACAACCCCTTAACGATACTTTTTAACCACATTCAGTACCATGCTCGTACATAACATAATTACCCCAATAAATTTGCATGACAGAAAAAAATAATAAATGTATAAATATATGCTTTACACGAATCAGTGGCAGTATCGCTATTAATTTCATTTTAATCACCATAGCATTGCAATACCACGAATACCATTTTCTTGACGTAACCAGAATGGGCCAGTTAAAATTTTATTATTTGTTATGCGTGCACATTAGTCTTTGTCACAAGGAAAATATTATACCAACCTATAAAGAAAAAACAACCGTATTGAAGCAGAATAGAGGTGCTTTTAGGACGGTAGTTGTCGGGATAGGAACGAGAAAATAAAATGGCTGTAATATGGAGAATACAAAAAAACTATTAGAGGTAATTAATCAAGTTGACAAATCCTAAGGAACAAGGCGTTCCCTTGTGGTGGCTCATATACTATTAGTTCAGATTAGCTCTGAGTACAGAGAGCTTTGTTGAGTGTACTCGATTAGGTGTTGACTATGATGGGCAATAATTTGCTTTTAATTGATTGGCTTATTTAAGGATATAATTATATTAATGATTTTGATTTCGAGGTATGTTTGTGTGTTTGTCTTCTTCTTTCATCTAAAAAAAAAGATCATGCACTGACTGATCGACTGACTGGACCTTGAAATTTTGGTCATTGGTGTTTTTGGTAATGAAAGCATATATACCCATTAAAAGAGAGGTGAATAAATACAGAAAATTATGTAAGCTAATGGAATCTAAACAGAAACTAACAAATCTAATTGTGGTTAAAATAAAGTTATCTCACACAACAAACTAATTATCAAGCTATTGTCTTGGAGGTTTTCTGAAATGAAGAGAACGAAACCATATGCTAAGTTGTAGGTCAAGATTGCTGACTAGTGAAAAATAAAACCCGTTTATATTGTAGTCTTATTCAGTAATCATCAATTTGTCCAGTTGCATAGTAACCAAATTTGTATTGTGATTACAAAATTTAGCACTCGTCAACATTGACACTAACCCAAACTACAAATTAACATAAACGTTTACAGTACCAATCCTAACTACAACGACCATTTCAAATTATTTTTGTATGAACTGAATATTTATAATTAAGGTCATCGATCAAGATTAACATTGAGGTAACAAACGGTTATACGGTATTAAGTTTTATATAGAAGTGAATCATCACCCAATTCCCAAAAAGCAATTTCTGTAACTAATCGAGTAGTTAATCAAAGTAATTGCTTTTTGGTTTCTTTTCACTATCATGAAAAAATGTTCTGATTCGCTTATAAAAGTTTCAGCCTAATTAAGTTACAACTAATATTCACAAGTAATAACATAAATCACTTCATGTCAGAATATTACATTAATTGCTATTCGTGTTGAAATACTTTAACAGCTAGCAACCCACTGCGGTATTTTCGCAGAAACTTGTTGGAAGTAAATGTTAATGGATTGTATCTTTCGTTATATTTATAAATGCAAACAAATGTAGCTGTTTCCTCAATATATGATTTTGTTATCTTTTAAAATACGTTGGATAGCGTTGATGCTTCCTTTACCTATTTTTATCTGTCCTAAACTTAATGTTCTAGTAGCATGACAGAACTGAAGCTCATTTTGTACAAATATCGTGACAACTATCAACATAAAATAAAATCTATGGAAGGATTCTCATAACACCAAACTTAATATTTAAAAATATTTTAGTTTAGGCTTAATAAGATTAGCTAAAATGACGCTCCCAAATGTTTTCAGCCGTTATAACGGAGTCCGCTAACACGCGGTAACCGAGAGATTTCAAGATAATCTTAGAGTCATTTAAACTTAACAATGTGCTAAAGTTTCCTAAGTAGTCGAGATTGTTCACGGCTGCTAGTTGAATTAATTTGTTATGTTTCGGAGTTTGGTGATATTGCACCTGGACTCTGATAATGGTTTTGGGTTGCTTGATATATGTTTATCTATGTATTATGCAAGATGAGGCTTACAGTTATTTATACGACGGGCCTCCATGGAGTAATTAGTAGAAAAAATAGGTGGAGTAAATAGGACACCTGCCGTTCTGTGGATAGGTAATCCCGTGATCACGGTTTGTGTAACATTGGTGATTCACCTTTATTTAATTTTGTAAAATAATTACATTAAATAGGATTCTAAGCATATCCCTAACTAAATAGAAACCAATATAAAAAACTAGAGGATAAAGCAGCGATAGCCTAGTAAAGATACCAACGGACTGCCATGCAGAGGGTATCGGGTTCGAATCCACGGCGCGCACCAATGACTTTTCGAAGTTAAGTGTGTATTAAATTGTGAATTATCGCTTGTCCCGTGCCGATATATTATTATAATTTGTCACAGAATACATAATTGTAACGTCTGTTTCAAATTTCGTCCGCGTCCGATTTTCCCTCCCATTGCAGATCTTCCTAGCCAGCGCGTCAATCAAGTTGATAAAGCGTTTATACATACCGGTTGTGATTACGCAGGACCACTGCAGTATACGCCAGTGCGTGGTCGAGGTGTTAAAAGCCGTAAGGCTTGGCTATGTGTTTTTACATTCTTAACGATGCGCGCTACGCATATTGAAGTTGCGACAGATTTAAGCACGGTGTCATTCCTTGCAGCCCTTAAACGATTTCTTTCACGGCGCGGCCCTATACAGTGTTTGTAAACGGATAACGGCACTAGTTTCGTGGGCGCAAGCTCTTATTTACGCGACCTTTATAAGTTTCTCAGGGAAGAATATCGTACTCGTCTTCAGGAAGAACTTTCCATAAATCATATTGACTGGAAGTATATTCCGCCAGCATCACCACATTTCGGTGGATGTTGGTAAAGCATGGTCAAAGTAATTAAAACGCATCTCTTCAAAGTTATAGGTCAACAGATCCTCTCTTACGAAGAGCTTTTAACTGTCCTTGCACAAGTCGAGGCGCTGATCAACTCGCGTCCGCTCACGGCATTGAGTAGTGACCCTGCAGAACCATCCGCGTTAAGCCCAGCACATTTTCTGAACACAGTGCCATTATCGTCATTTCTGGCTCCTGAAGCAGACTCTTCAAGCTTGCTCCAGAGACATACTCTGCTGGATAAACTCGTGCAGTCGTTCTGGTAGCGCTGGCGTGCGCGGGATCTCTGAATGAGGCCGACGAAGTCGCGGGCGTCCGCTAATTAATTGATACAGGTAAAACAAATAAAATGCTAATTCATTAAAATATTTTTTATTCAATTTGATCCAAAGCAATCATAAGATCTTTTAAAAAGGCAGCGTATGTTGCTTCCTGGTGTATGGCCTAAGACAGATAATAAACAATGCTATTGATATGAGCGCAGCTATTTAATGTGCGAAAGAGGTATCGTATAACATATCTCTAAATATTACTTCATCCATGCACCACGCTGTACGGTTTCGATATTATTTTATGCCTTTATAAGATGAAATAAAAACCTTTGATACCGTTTGTTTTCTTTCTTAAAGGATCCTGTTCATTTTTCTTTCGCGATTTTTAATCAAACATTTGTATGCAATGAAAGGTCATATTATTCCCCTTCGTTTAAAACTATCCTGGTTAATGTTCGCCACTGTTCACAAAGCGGGTCAGATATGCCCAATGACATTTACGTAAAATTTTCCTAACTGTGAAACACAGTAAATATATGTTAGACTCTTTGCTTGCCATAGTCAGGTGGATGTAATACAAACTTCTACTGCCATCTGCAACACTTTCCCACTTGCCAAGGCAACTCTGAACAGGTATAGTGACTGATTAGAGATAAATAAATAAATTAAGTGCGACTCGGACTCACTTATGATGGGTACCAAAGTGGAGGTATCCACGTCTTAACCTTTAACATCACCTAATCAAATATCACTATTTCTTTTTCATCACCAAAAATAACTTTGTTTTCCATAATCTTAATATCTTAATACATAAAATCCTTGCGTTACTGACTGACTGACAGACACGCTACAGCCGAAACTATTGGGCGCAGGAAGCTGAAATTTGGCATGTATGTTCCTTGGGGACCGTAGGGGTGCACTACGAAGGGATTTCCCGAAATCCCCACGGGATCGGCCAAAACGGGTAAATAAAAAAATGCAGGTGTAGCTGCTGACGTCCTCTAGTGTTTGTATAAACGACAAAGTTATATTTGTGGTTTTTAAACATGTGCTCTGCTGACCGCTTTGGGGATACGGGCGTAAGTCTATAATAATAATATTTAACTTTAATAATCTATCTGTTTATAATCACTTAATATTATACCCAGATAGAATATTCTATATGCTTATGAATATAATTAACTGTTGAAGTGTAATGGTAATGAATACTATTTGCTAAAGTAAAGTTCTATATTAGTTAAGTTTAGTAATTCACAATACAATTTATGCGGTTGATGGCGATGTCGGTCCTGTTTCGTGCGTCGTGTAAATAATTATACTAAATAGTCGAATATAGTCATAATCATTGTTACTGAAAGTAAATAGTAGTATTTAATTATTATTTAAAATTATTATTTTAATTTTACAAAATTTTATTCACGAAAAATATTTGAACTTTTGAAATGCATAGTTTTTCAATAAAATTATAACGTCATCAGATTGTCGAATGCCACATTTGGGATATGCAGGTATGAAATCTCACTTTACGTTTTTTTTTTTTTTTTATTGGAACCAGCAATTTATTTCATAACAATGTATATATTATTCAGGTATATTATAACTTAAGTATCTTAAAATACTATCCTAAGAAATAAAGACAGAAAATACAAAATAACATAATTGAGAGGGCGTCATAAAAGTCCTCCACATTGCTGTCAACCAGAAGCGTGTCCAGAGCGCCGGCAGCATTGCCACGTTGTATGGCAATGCTTAACTTTTGGGCCAAGTAGCCTTCTGGTCACACGAGGCGTCGTCGCTTTGCGAGATCTCTAAACAGAGATCTCGCAGTTGGACCCCATGGCTCCAACGTTTCGACCCCAAACGTCTCAAATACGTAATCTCCAACTAGGTTTACGTACTTGCGCCGTTCTAAGGTCTCCGCTGTAGCAGCAGCAGCGCCCGCACAACCCGCTTTGCCAGGAAGTTGAGATGACGCGAGGGTATCGACACACGTTGTGTCCCACACCAAAAGGCCTAACCAACTTCCATGGGAGTAAAAACATACTGACTGATCTGTTGCCATCGTCACGTGCCAGCCTCTGAGGTTCTAGTTGAGATAGAACCCCAGTGGTGACAAGAGCCCGACGGAGTATGTCTTTGAGATTTCCGTGTCATGATATACGACCTGCCCTCCTGCTGCATGATAAGCCATGGTGACCAAGGCTGTCAACAGCCTCCCCACAGTGACATCGATGTGGAGAAACACATGAGGCACCTAAACGGAGGCATGCAGCTATGCGGAAAGTCGTATCATCCAACATAGGACCTATGTTGGATGATGGCAGTGCCTGAAGCCAGAGTCCCGATTCCCATTCGCCCACAGCCAGCAAACGGGCACGCTCTGCAGCTTTGGACGATGTACTTAGGAGATTTTCTCGTACCACACTGCAAAGCGTCCCACTGCATCTGAGAGTATAAGTCTTGGGGTAGCTCGGTGTTTGGACAAGCCATTCTCCAAGCATTCACGGCATCGATCTTATACGGCACGTCTGAATCGACCAGTGTAGGCGCTAAGATTTTCCTGGTCAACTCTGCAGTGCCGTGGACTGAATACTGGAATGCTGGTAAGCTCACATCGGAAATTTTGCGAACGCCGAGGCCGCCCCGGCGTACATGTAAGAACGGCTGTAGCCATACTCGGTCGTTCAAGGCCACATCTAGAATTTTGCTTAACGTATTTTGTATAATATTCTCAAATTGAAAAAGTGAGGGTGGGTTTTTCCAAAACGGTGAAAATCGAAGAGCATGTGTAAATTTAGGAACAAAAATACAATATCTAATAATAGTTAAAGCCGAGTGAATATAAATTTTGAGTGTATTTGAAATTACACTAAAATTTTGAATTTTTCATGTAAAAATGAATCGAAATCGAAAACTCATCTAAAATTGGGGACCCAAGAGGGCGAAGAGAACTTTTTTCGATGTGAGTATTATATTTTTATATAAGTTTGCTTTATTTTTTTATAAGCATATTTCATTTCAATCTAATGATTTAAGTGTGCCTTTTTATGAGGCGAATTAATAGTTTTTTTTTACTTTCTTTCTACTTCTGTTGATACAGATCCCGAAGAAGATTAAACACCCAAATAACGTGCGTCATCGGATATTTCTATCTGACAGAAACGTCAGCATCTTAAGTCTGGATTACGTGGGGTTTGAAACATAGGAGTCAAATTAACGATACACCTTTGCCATTTGGCAGAAACGAGTCTTAATATTTATATATTGAATTATTCGCATCTATCATTAGAGAGAAAGCCACAGGCATATTTTCCTGTGCCTTTCAGTACTACTGAATGTCAGCAGCTACGCTCGTAAATATTTATTTTTAAATCTACTGTTTGCGCCCGTTCCTGTTTCGGAAAATCATTTCTTAGTTCACCTTTATGACCCCCACTATAATTATTTAAGCTTCTTGCATCCGGTAGATTCGGCTAAGCGTTGTCTGTTAATCAGTCACTTAAGCAAAAAATAAAAGTTTGGTGTATTTGTGCCACATACGAATACAATGTTATTAGAGACATAGGGCACATTAAAAAAACTATTCAACCACCTAATATAAATAATGTAAACTTTATTAAAAGTCCTACTAATCACCAGTCCCTTTCCAATTTTAATCCCTTTGCATGTTAAAAAGTTATTATATATATATATATATATATATATATATATATATATATATATATATATATATATATATATATATATATATAATGCTATGGTGATTAAAATGAAATGAATAGCGATACTGCCACTGATTCGTGTAAAGCATATATTTATACATTAATTATTTTTTTCTGTCATGCAAATTTATTGGGGTAATTATGTTATGTACGAGCATGGTACTGAATGTGGTTAAAAAGTATCGTTAAGGGGTTGTAATATATTTATCATGGAAGTAGGTTTATGACGCACAATGCTGAAATTTTATGAAGTTAAGGATTTTAATAATGGAAATAATTTGCTTTTGTTTGTTTAATATACTATTAGTGGTAATCTGGAAATGCTAGAAAACCTGCGACATGAAAAGTGGATAGAGTGAGCGTGGTTTGCAATGACGCTGAAATATTGACTCCCTAAAAACCAAAACGATTTCAATACCGTAACATATCAAAACTATTAAAACAAACAAATTATCAAATAATGTTACTGCCACTTAGGTCGTCTCATTTGACTGAAGTCAGCTAGCATGGTCATAAAAATTGCCTAGCAAATATCAACTGATGTTAAATTAAAAATTGATCATAGCTTGAACCACAAAGTAATCAGTAGTACTGGCCATTTAGATATTCATACTGCTCATCTCATCGCCTCAACCCGTCAAAGGAGCACCACAAAAGTGCACTTTGAGTTCAAGATATTACGGTAATGGATTTCTGCTGGATTAAAAAATAAACTGTGATGTGCAGGGGGATGCACATCACAGTTTATTTTTTAATGTGAATGTATATATATATATATATATATATATATATATATATATATATATATATATATATATATATATATATATATATATATATATATATATATATATATATATATATATATGGACGTAAACAAGTGACGACACGGGTGACGACACGAATCAGGCTGTTTGATCGTTGTCGGGTATTCTTAATTTGTGTAATTCGTGATTAGTTTATATTTGGTGTTAGATTTATTATAAAAAGTGTCGTGTAGGATTGTGTAAGGTTTTCTTAGCATTTTTGTTATAAAATCTATTGCTGATCATTTGTGTTTTTTGATTAAACTGATAAAATAAGCTTGTCGTTAAAATATTAAAGTACCCTTGTTATTTTTTTTTTAAGTTATTTTATTCCTGATTCCTAAAATCAGAAGTGGGATAAAGATTCCTTGCTCGCAAAGTTTTAGAATTAATTAGTTTTCAGTTTGTTTAAGTGAAATGTACAAAACACGTCGCTCACGTTCGAGGGATAGAGGTTCGCGTGTGGGACGGTCGCCGCAATCATAGTCGAAGATCGCGGAGCACGTCTCGCGATCACCAGCGTCGCTTCCGCGACAATCAAGAGCGTACAGAGAGCCGTTCGAGGACGAAGAGTCCTTCTTTGGCCGCCTTTCGTCAATCCTTCGAGACCATCGCCTCACGGTTGAAGGTACTAGAAGATCGTTCAAGGGTAATAGTGTCACCAGATGCTACAAGCGCTGATGCTTCGAGCACGACAACCGAGAACCGAGAGGCTTTTCTATCAATTTGAGCAAATGTTCGTTTCTATGTCTCGAGATAGAATATTTGGGCAGAATTATATCGGAAAACGGGGTATGACCTTCCCCTAGTAAAGTTAAGGCTCTTGTAAACTCCCCTATTCCACAGAATGTCAAACAAACGCGACAATTTCTCGGACTTGCGGGTTACTTTAGAAAATATATAGCTGGCTACTCCACTAGGACAGCTTGCATATCCCGATTAAATCGTAAGGGTGTAGATTTTGTATGGGGACCCCAACAAGAAAACGTTCGGCAGGAGCTCATCAAATGTCTTACTGCGGAGCCCATACTGGCTATCTTTGATCCAGAACTCCCTTCAGAAGTTCATATGGATGCAAGTAGCGCAGGATATGGTGCTGTTTTTCTACAACTCCATAAGGATGGTAATAAACGTGTAGTTGCCTATTATAGTCAGGTCACAAAAAGAGGTGAAGAACGTTACCATTCCTATGAACTGGAGACGCTCGCGGTGGTGAGGGCCCTTAAACATTTCAGACATTATCTCATAGGGGTACCGTTTACCGTGGTAACCGATTGTAATGCCCTGAAAGCTACTCAAAACAAGAAGGATTTATTGCCTAGAGTAGCTAGATGGTGGATCTATTTGCAAGATTTTAATTTTACTATCCAATATAGAAAGGGAGTAATGATACCCCACGCTGATTACTTAAGTCGCAATCCTGTAGTCACAATTAATACCATTGATAAACCACGTAATTGGGCTCAGATTGCACAAGCAGGTGACGAGGAGACTCAAACGTTAATTCGATCCTTAGAGGAAGGAAAATTAGATCCATCGCGTTATGTCAAACGTAATGGTCTTTTATATTACCGTTTTATGCCATTGGGTGAAGAGTCTAAGTTACTCTATTATATACCCAAGGGACAACGTTTGAGTCTGCTTCGAATATTCCACGATGAACATAGCCATATAAACGCTGATAAGACTATTAACCTGATTCTGAAACACTTTTGGTTTCCTAGCCTAAGAAACTTTGTGTTCAAGTATATATCTCATTGTTTAGTATGTATCGCTCACAAACGAGTACCTAGAACTCCACTACAACCAATTAGTTCTTGGATGAAGCCTAACGTTCCATTTGATACGCTACACGTAGATGCGTTAGGACCACTAACAGAGTCCAAGGGTAATAAGCATGTATTGGTTGTAGTAGACGCATTTACGAAATATTGTTTATTAAGTGCCATCTGCACTCAAAATTTAAATGAATTAAAACGTGTAATGCAAAATGTTGTATCACTGTTTGGTACACCTAAAACGATAATATGCGATAGAGGTCGTATGTTTCAGTCGTCCGGATTCATGTCATTAATGAGTGATTTGAGTTGCCAGGTTCACTACATAACACCCGAAATGCACCACGCCAACGGTCAGGTTGAGCGCTACATTCGCACGGTTCTCAACATGCTGCGAATTGAAGTCAACCACCGAAAAGCTGAATGGGCCGACGAGCTGTGGAAATTGCAACTCATTCTCAATATTACCAAGCAGAAGACCACCCAGTTGTCTCCGCTGAATCTACTTACTGGGACTGAGAGCGCTACGCCAATCATCCGCACTTTGATTAGAGATGTCGCTATTGAATCTTCTGGTGACAATCGCGAGTCGCTTCGAGAAATGAGGAGACAGCGGACGGCCGAACGGCTAAGTGTAAATCAAAGAGAGCAAGATAAACGCGTCAACGATAACCGACAAATGCCACGTGTTTACCAAAAGGGTGACCTGGTTTTTGTTATAAAATATTCCCAGTCCACAGGTAAACTTGACCCGGGCATGCGCGGACCTTATCGCGTAGTTGGAGTCCTGGACAACGGACGCTATGAACTGCAGCTAATAGCTGGAGCATATGGCAAAACCACGTTCGCCGCGGCACAATTCATGGTGCGCTGGCGAGGCGAATGGACTCCTGAGACCTGCGCTGCTCTCTTTGAAGGTGAGTGTTAAGTCTGTTGGTATGCAAACTTTGTGCCTATGCCAGCAGCCATTGTGAGGTACGCAAACTTTGAGCCTATGCCTACAATGTTAATTTGGTTGGTATGCGAACTTTGTGCCTATGCCAGCGGCCATTGTGAGGTACGCAAACTTTGAGCCTATGCCTACAATGTGTAAACAACTGATTTGGTATGCGAACTTTGTGCCTATGCCAATGGTTTATTGTGAGGTACGCAAACTTTGAGCCTATGCCTACAATGTGTAACTGATATGGCATGCGAACTATGTGCCTATGCCAATATCTATCATGAGGTATGCAAACATTGAGCCTATGCCTTAACTGCTGACATGAATATTACAACTTGCGTATTAGGTCCACTATATGACTCTCATGTATTGTTTAAGGTGATGATGAAGACCAAGATACTACGTTGGACCAGCCTTCTGTCGAACAAGCAGGTCCATCTTCTAGACCTGTCGAGGACGTCAGGATGTCAGGAGAGGCCGTATTAGTTGCTGAATGCGACGTAAACAAGTGACGACACGGATGACGACACGAATCAGGCGATCGGGTGCTATATAAAAGCGGTGCGGTTGCAATGACTCACTTCACTTGTGGACGGCAAACAGAGCGGTCGTGCTGTTTGATCGTTGTCGGGTATTCTTAATTTGTGTAATTCGTGATTAGTTTATATTTGGTGTTAGATTTATTATAAAAAGTGTCGTGTAGGATTGTGTAAGGTTTTCTTAGCATTTTTGTTATAAAATCTATTGCTGATCATTTGTGTTTTTTGATTAAACTGATAAAATTAGCTTGTCGTTAAAATATTAAAGTACCCTTGTTATTTTTTTTTGAAGTTATTTCATTCCTGATTCCTAAAAATATAATAATTTTTTAACGTGCAAAGGGATTAAAATTGGAAAGGGACTGGTGATTAGTAGGACTTTTAATAAAGTTTACATTATTTATAGTAGGCGGTTGAATAGTTTTTTTAATGTGCCCTATGTCTCTAATAACATTGTATTCGTATGTGGCACAAATACTCAAAACTTTTATTTTTGCTTAAGTGACTGATTAACAGACAACGCTTAGCCGAATCTACCGGATGCAAGAAGCTTAAATAATTATAGTGGGGGTCATAAAGGTGAACTAAGAAATGATTTTCCGAAACAGGAACGGGCGCAAACAGTATATTTAAAAATAAATATTTACGAGCGTAGCTGCTGACATTCAGTAGTACTGAAAGGCACAGGAAAATATGCCTGTGGCTTTCTCTCTAATGATAGATGCGAATAATTCAATATATAAATATTAAGACTCGTTTCTGCCAAATGGCAAAGGTGTATCGTTATTTTGACTCCTACGTTTCAAACCCCACGTAAGCCAGACTTAAGATGCTGACGTTTCTGTCAGATAGAAATATCCGATGACGCACGTTATTTGGGTGTTTAATCTTCTTCGGGATCTGTATCAACAGAAGTAGAAAGAAAGTAAAAAAAAACTATTAATTCGCCTCATAAAAAGGCACACTTAAATCATTAGATTGAAATAAAATATGCTTATAAAAAAATAAAGCAAACTTATATAAAAATATAATACTCACATCGAAAAAAGTTCTCTTCGCCCTCTTGGGTCCCCAATTTTAGATGAATTTTCGATTTCGATTCATTTTTACATGAAAAATTCAAAATTTTAGTGTAATTTCAAATACACTCAAAATTTATATTCACTCGGCTTTAACTATTATTAGATATTGTATTTTTGTTCCTAAATTTACACATGCTCTTCGATCTTCACCGTTTTGGAAAAACCCACCCTCACTCTTTCAATTTGAGAATATTATACAAAATACGTTAAGCAAAATTCTAGATGTGGCCTTGAACGACCGAGTATGGCTACAGCCGTTCTTACATGTACGCCGGGGCGGCCTCGGCGTTCGCAAAATTTCCGATGTGAGCTTACCAGCATTCCAGTATTCAGTCCACGGCACTGCAGAGTTGACCAGGAAAATCTTAGCGCCTACACTGGTCGATTCAGACGTGCCGTATAAGATCGATGCCGTGAATGCTTGGAGAATGGCTTGTCCAAACACCGAGCTACCCCAAGACTTATACTCTCAGATGCAGTGGGACGCTTTGCAGTGTGGTACGAGAAAATCTCCTAAGTACATCGTCCAAAGCTGCAGAGCGTGCCCGTTTGCTGGCTGTGGGCGAATGGGAATCGGGACTCTGGCTTCAGGCACTGCCATCATCCAACATAGGTCCTATGTTGGATGATACGACTTTCCGCATAGCTGCATGCCTCCGTTTAGGTGCCTCATGTGTTTCTCCACATCGTTGTCACTGAGGGGAGGCTGTTGACAGCCTTGGTCACCATGGCTTATCATGCAGCAGGAGGGCAGGTCGTATATCATGACACGGAAATCTCAAAGACATACTCCGTCGGGCTCTTGTCACCACTGGGGTTCCATCTCAACTAGAACCTCAGAGGCTGGCACGTGACGATGGCAACAGATCAGTCAGTATGTTTTTACTCCCATGGAAGTTGGTTAGGCCTATTGGTGTGGGACACAACGTGTGTCGATACCCTCGCGTCATCTGAACTTCCTGGCAAAGCGGGTTGTGCGGGCGCTGCTGCTGCTACAGCGGAGACCTTAGAACGGCGCAAGTACGTAAACCTAGTTGGAGATTACGTATTTGAGACGTTTGGGGTCGAAACGTTGGAGCCATGGGGTCCAACTGCGAGATCTCTGTTTAGAGATCTCGCAAAGCGACGACGCCTCGTGTGACCAGAAGGCTACTTGGCCCAAAAGTTAAGCATTGCCATACAACGTGGCAATGCTGCCGGCGCTCTGGACACGCTTCTGATTGACGGCAATGTGGAGGACTTTTATGACGCCCTCTCAATTATGTTATTTTGTATTTTCTGTCTTTATTTCTTAGGATGGTATTTTAAGATACTTAAGTTATAATATACCTGAATAATATATACATTGTTATGAAATAAATTGCTGGTTCCATTACAAAAAAAAATAAAACGTAAAGTGAGATTTCATACCTGCATATCCCAAATGTAGCATTCGACAATCTGATGACGTTATAATTTTATTGAAAAACTATGCATTTCAAAAGTTCAAATATTTTTCGTGAATAAAAGTTTGTAAAATTAAAATAATGATTTTAAATAATAATTAAATACTACTATTTACTTTCAGTAACAATGATTATGACTATATTCGACTATTTAGTATAATTATTTACACGAGGCACGAAACAGGACCGACATCGCCATCAACCGCATAAATTGTATTGTGAATTACTAAACTTAACTAATATAGAACTTTACTTTAGCAAATAGTATTCATTACCATTACACTTCAACAGTTAATTATATTCATAAGCATATAGAATATTCTATCTGGGTATAATATTAAGTGATTATAAACAGATAGATTATTAAAGTTAAATATTATTATTATAGACTTACGCCCGTATCCCCAAAGCGGTCAGCAGAGCACATGTTTAAAAACCACAAATATAACTTTGTCGTTTATACAAACACTAGAGGACGTCAGCAGCTACACCTGTATTTTTTTATTTACCCGTTTTGGCCGATCCCGTGGGGATTTCGGGAAATCCCTTCGTAGTGCACCCCTACGGTCCCCAAGGAACATACATGCAAAATTTCAGCTTCCTGCGCCCAATAGTTTCGGCTGTAGCGTGTCGTCACACCTGTTCATACAACAGGAAGCAACGATGTCGGCGATCCGGCTAAGAGCACTAAAGCTCTGGAAAGACACTAACACACTGCACACTAGCAACTTAAACACACTCTTTAAAGAAGTTCCTCTCACACAAGCCATTGGCGACCGAATACCGAAACAATTTGTTTTCGATAAGAAATACAAAATCCAACTGTACGAGGATCTACACGAGGGAGCGGTTGGCCACAACGAGCTCACGATCTTCACAGATGGGTCTAAGACGGATACAGGTACGGGTTCAGGAGTATTCTCCGAGGACCTTAACATCAACATCGCAGCACCGCTGGGAGCCTACAACACGGTCTACCAGGCCGAATGTTTTGGCATAATCCTAGCTGCCACAGCAATCATGGCACGTGAGGTAAGGGAACGATCCATTAGGATCCTCTCAGATAGTAAGGCTGTCCTCTCAGCCCTCAAAAGCCATACTATCACCTCGGCACTCACGCTTGAATGCCACCAGAAACTAACAGAGGTAGGTAAACAAAACAAATTAACACTGCAATGGATCAAGGGCCACAGTGGCTCAAGAGGGAATGACGCAGCCGACGTACTTGCCAGAAGAGGGGCCACTTTAGAGGTGGTGGGACCCGAGCCCATTATTCCCCTCCCTTCTGGTTTCTATCGCAACCTGGTAAGGAATAGGACCAGGACCCAACACAACCAGTCCTGGATTGGTATTGAAACATGTAGGCAGGCCAAGGAGGCTCTTCCCGCAGTAGACGGTAAGATAGCCAAACAAATCCTCCGGCTGTCCAAACAACAACTGCGGACAGTCACGGCCGCCTACACAGGACACGGATTCTTTAATAAACACCTATTTACTATAGGTATCACCGACAGCCCGCTGTGCAGGGCCTGTATGGCAGCGGACGAGACGTCAGCCCACCTGCTCCTCGACTGCCCTGAGGTCGCACAGTACAGGCAGCAGTACCTGACGAGATACAGCACCCTGAGGGAGACAGTGGGCCACATCAAGAGTCTGCTGGCCTTCCTCGAAGAGCTGGGGTGGCTCGAATGAAGACACCATTCCCACCTGCACGCAAAATACACGCCAAGACGTGGAGTTGCGGAAACAGCCCGTGCCATCAAGTATCAAGTATCAAGTAAGCGTGTCGTCAGTCAGTCAGTAACGCAAGGATTTTATGTATTAAGATATTAAGATTATGGAAAACAAAGTTATTTTTGGTGATGAAAAAGAAATAGTGATATTTGATTAGGTGATGTTAAAGGTTAAGACGTGGATACCTCCACTTTGGTACCCATCATAAGTGAGTCCGAGTCGCACTTAATTTATTTATTTATCTCTAATCAGTCACTATACCTGTTCAGAGTTGTCTTGGCAAGTGGGAAAGTGTTGCAGATGGCAGTAGAAGTTTGTATTACATCCACCTGACTATGGCAAGCAAAGAGTCTAACATATATTTACTGTGTTTCACAGTTAGGAAAATTTTACGTAAATGTCATTGGGCATATCTGACCCGCTTTGTGAACAGTGGCGAACATTAACCAGGATAGTTTTAAACGAAGGGGAATAATATGACCTTTCATTGCATACAAATGTTTGATTAAAAATCGCGAAAGAAAAATGAACAGGATCCTTTAAGAAAGAAAACAAACGGTATCAAAGGTTTTTATTTCATCTTATAAAGGCATAAAATAATATCGAAACCGTACAGCGTGGTGCATGGATGAAGTAATGTTTAGAGATATGTTATACGATGCCTCTTTCGCACATTAAATAGCTGCGCTCATATCAATAGCATTATTATCTGTCTTAGGCCATACACCAGGAAGCAACAGACGCTGCCTTTTTAAAAGATCTTATGATTGCTTTGGATCAAATTGAATAAAAAATATTTTAATGAATTAGCATTTTATTTGTTTTACCTGTATCAATTAATTAGCGGACGCCCGCGACTTCGTCGGCCTCATTCAGAGATCCCGCGGGAATACCGATATAAAAAGCCTAATAAACCGATATAACCTTTCTCATGAATGTGGCTATCACACACAAAAAGAATTTTATAAATCGGATCAGTAGTTTCAGAGATAAAGAGTATGGATATATACCTATGTATATATCTATACTCTTTATCTCTGAAACTAACACTTGAATTTTTTGAGATTCCCGTAGCTTACATTAATGCGACTAATGCCATAGTAAATAAGAGCCATAGATGAATACACTCTGCTATATTTTGTTTGTGTCCGCCATGGGTATGGTTTCCACACTAAGGTGCCCAATGACCTTTACCTAAAATCTTCTGGTGATGTTCTGGAGTAGACCTATAAGATAACACTGACTAATTTGGCCAAAATAATGATGAAATCTTTATAGCTACCAGACTCCAAGGCGTCGGGGTCTTCAGAACACGCTGCACGAGGTGCGGATTTACACAATTTTTGCAAATGTTCAATATGTCACAAATTCTATCACAATTAAACCGATGCCGGTTGTAAATCAAAAGTGGCATTCACAAGGGTTCTAAATTTACTTCAATTCTACAGAATACGCGACAAAACAAGATACGGCGTGGAACAAGAAAATTTCCGGAAGCAAGTAAGACATGGCAGGTAATCTTCATACAAAATATTTCAACCTTAGTCGATGGCACTCACATATCTTATTTGACAGTTACCTCCCGCCCCGAACCCCTGGAACCTATCGCCATGTTTGCTAATCTGTCGGTTTGTCAAAGTTTTGACACTTATGACAGTTTTGTAAACAGCAACATTAGTTTCAACAAAGTTGATCGAGTGAAGTTTTGCGTTTATTTATTTCCGTAACTTATCCTCTCAATTTCTGAAGTTGTGATATCATCATATACAAAAAGTGCTGTGATGCGACATGTGAGACGAAAGGACGTCGGATTTCCATGTTTCCAAAAAGTGAGACAGGACTCAAAAAGTGTTTGCAGTCCATTAATTGTGAACGATTGTGAAGCTTGAGTTTCCAGGAACTTCGTGAACAGTTTGTGTGCCAAAAGCATTTCGAGAAGAGGTTTCTTTCTGCAACGTGCGATAGAGTTCGTCTTTAAATATTAAAAGGCACGGATGTCTTCCGACTACGAAACAAATCTTTACCTATGATGCAATGTAAAGTTTCATAAAAATTTAAAACTAAATTAAAATAAGGCGAAGTCAAAGCAGTGTTTTATTTTAAAAATGGCCTTTCTTTACTTAAAATAGTGATATTTCCTACTAGGAAAAATTAGGCTGAATCATTCTTAATCATTGCCCGAAACGTTACCGATGAAAAAACAAAAACAACTGTCATTTATGATATGTGAGCCTATTACAGTCCAGTTTTGATCTATGGGAGTGCTCCTTCTGTACGTTAGTACAATATAGTCTGTGAAGTAAGAGAAAGATTTGACAGTTCATAGTGTGACCAGAGTCAAATATTACAATAGACAAAATAACAAGTTACGAAACCGATATAATCGATTTGACTTATCATAGACAATATATCTATTTCAAACAATACCGTACTCTCATGACGTCATTTTTCCGTAGCGTTTTTGCAAATTTGTATTTCGTAGAGTCTATTCTGACACTTTATAACCAGCTTTATCTGTTTCAAGTGTATATATATTATTATATATGATTTAGCTAAAAAATATACCTTCATATTCATGATTCAATATTATTGATGAGCATTCTGGATCAAATACATTGTTCTATATATCTTCCATTCACTTCAATATACTAGAGTAGAGAGCGCAGTGTTCATAAGATTAGAGGGCCAGTATCAATTTCATGAAACAATATTTAGGCTGACACCAACTGCGTTAAAATGCAAATCGGAATCAGACCCTATTGTGCGTCTACGTATGTATCTGTAGCAAAATACTATTGTGATATTACAACTTGAGGACTCAGTGGCAAGAGCGAAGCGACAAAGACGAATCGCAATGGCAGTAGCTATAATGTTATGTCAGTATCTTATGTGTACTTTCATAAAGAAGCGTTTTAATACGCTTAAAATAATAAATAATATTTGAGAGATTTGAAGAGTTGCTTAACCAAGCAACTCTAAAAATATTTATATTAGAAAAGTAACCACTTTGTTCACTTAATTTTTCTAACATCTCTTACTGCATCACCTGTTTATACTATGAACATACCTATATGAAAATTCTGGTTGAATTTAGAGCACTCTTGAATGCACTTTAAAGTTCTCGCTACTACTTATGAGCCATCCACTGTCCAATGAATGTTACTATACTTTTCTTTATTTACCCATATATATTGTTGTATAATAACATCAACAGTTATAAGTTTACTCCCCATTTTATCATCCATAGTCTATAAATGGCTAAAGAAAAAAGTCTAAAAATAGGTTAAAACGATGGCCTGTGATGCCGAAAGCACTGAGGGACCTTAATTTGAAAGTCACCCGGATGAGTTATGAAGCATGCTTTAATTTAGACTTGAATCTATAAATCTAGAAACAAAAGATCTTGACATGGCTGCCAGTAATCTAACAGGACAATGTCGGTAGCTATGGACGTATAAATTTTTCCTGAACAGCCTTTTGGAGTCCACAGCTGGACTTAAGCCTTTCCTAACTTGCATCACTGTAGCACTGTGAGTCAAATTGAGGATTTGGCCTACTATACCACTCTGTGCTGGCCGGACGGCTAGGTGGCTTGATGTTGATGTATAAAGATGTTATTTACTTCATGTATTGTCCTTAGACGCCTCTAACGACACCTATAAAAAATGGGGTAGTAACATTTTGTGTTCTTAATGCGTCGCCACACGGAAAACCTATAAGTCTATTTAAATGTTATATAATATTTGTGGTTGCATTGTCAAAGGACGCACGCTAAACTAAAACATAAACATTTGAATTAACTACGAGTTCTGAATTCAGGAAAAATCCTTTTATGTCCGCCTTGCCTTCTTCTTCTTTCGTGTCAGTGGCAAGTCATCTCAATCAAGTTTCAAATCTTGTTCGCCAAGTAAGCTGTCACCCTAACTGGATAAATCCAGTTAAAATATAAGATAAAAATGCTCAACCAGCTATTCAAGTATCACCAATGTAACAGCATCCTAAATGCTCTTCAATCACTGACCGGATAGGGTCTGTTAGTAGCCAAATATCCGTAACGCTGCCAATCTCAAATGCCAAAAGATATTGCCTATTTTATGGACGGAAAGAAAGTTTTAATAAACACAGCATGGTGTTTTTGCATTTTAGATGCTTCTTTAGGTTTGATTTATTTCAGTATTTAATATTTAAATTATTACTGAGTTATAATATTGATTGAAACTGAATTATTAAAACTAAAAACGTGGACTGAATAGTAATACGTGAGATCAATGTAAGGTTCCATTTCGAAGTACTTACAAACGTTTTCTGGCAAAAATTTATATTGATTCTAAATTCATCTATACCATTTGATTAGCGTGTATTCCTATAGATTATAATTATGATGAAGTTAATGTCTGCTATAACTTAATCTCTGACAGAACTGGCATATTCGAATTCAATCCATTAAACCCATCCAGTGTCGGTTATGAACATTACCCGTCACCAACTATAGCTATGCTTATAAACGCATGATTAAGTTAACTGTTTTTTAAACAATATAAGCCAACGACTTTTACAATAATAACATGAGCTTTGTTGTCGGAAAAAGTCGTCAGTACTTTGCCATCGATCGTTAGTATGTGTAAACAGTACCTCTTGCCTACAAATTTGCTAAGTTAACACACCACCGTTGTCGTTTTCAAAGCATTAATATCAATACTGTTTGCTGTTTTTGGTGTATAATATAAAGAAAACGATATCAAAAATTATAAATAAATAAATTTTTCACCCATATCATGAAACTAATTTCAAACAAACTTCTTACAAATAAGTCCTCCCAAATTCGGAATTTGTAGATCCTTGTGAATAATCTTCATTGGTTTCATCGGCAAAAAGCCGTAGAAAATATCTATTATTATAATAAGAAACTGATACTGTAGGACGGAAGGAAATTTCGGCAAATTCTTTTCAATTACTCTTTAAAATTTAATATAATTAAGAGCCAGATTTTAATGAGTAGGAGATGGTTTTGCTAAATAACTACAAAATAAGAAGATGCGTTTAACTTTCTTAATTGATAAAGCTTAATAATTAATTAGATTAATCTAATCTGATCTTATTTCTTAATACTAAAATCATAGCTATTATATTTTGTATTGATATTATTCTTGATGAAATGTTTATGAAACATTTATAATAATTTTACTAAAATAAAAACACGTATTAAACTTTATTAAAATTACGTGACTGCTTTTGCTGGTCACTTGAGATTACTTTCATGTTAGTAAGATAGACAAGGAAGGTCAAAATGCTTTTACCTAGCGTAGGAGTCAGCCCTTAATTTATTCCTTTTACATGTATATAGAAAAAACAGTGGGTATCATATTCAATTCCGACTTGTAATAAATAAAACTAACATCTAAAGGTCGTAAAGGAAAATCCACGAACTCCAGCTCAGATCAAAAGTAGCTTTGAATTTACGCACTGAGTAAAATTTCTAAGTTCGCCTAATGGCGCTAGTGCACTTGAGCACCCACTTGTACAGCAGTACAAAGATCATTCGCTGTTTTTTGTTTTGGCGAACTAAACAACCAACCGAGCCGTACATTGTAATGAATATTTTCATAATCTTTCTAGCTATAATCTAATCGGCAAAACCGTCATAGCAATTAATATACTGGCAATTCGCTAGAAAACTCGACAGAACGTTCGTAAAAATGCTCGCTCAAACACACTCGTTTGTTTTTCTATTATGTAACATTCACAAGAATGCTCATTACAAGTGAATACTTAAGTCTTATCAGCACCGTAATATGTCACACACCTCAGAGAGTGAGCTATGAAAATCGTGACGTTATCAAATTAAACAGTCAGAATCCGCTACGCTAATCTAAGTGTGATGTGTCCACACCATATTTTCCGCATATAAATAAAGTCATAACTCAGCAGTATTCAGATCAAGCGATCCTAAATCATTTGTGGGGGCACGCATTACTTCAGCAAAATTGCCTTGTTGAAATTATGAATAAACTGCCATCCGTTATTATTGCGGACCGATAATATAATAATAATAATATATAATAATTTATTTATTTCAGGTAACTAGACCCATAAAAGTTAACAAAGGAGAAATACCATATACGGCCTGTAGCGGCCAGAAAGTTGTGAATCGTTGAAATTAAACATATAATTTTTAAAATTTATACATCGTTTTCGTGTCTTGATAGAGTTTCGGTGAAAGAATTTAGTTTTTAAAGATTATTATTTTGAATAGGCTATGGTAATAGCGGATGAATGTCTTATGTTACCAGCATTAAAAATAAAATGAAGTATGGTAGGCAGAAATTGTTTTAAGGAAATAATATTTTTATTATTATATTAGAAAACAATATATTTTATTTACTTTATAACTATATTTGTAAAAAGAATCAAGAAATATATTATTTACTATATATTCCATAATTATTAATCGGTAAAATCGTTTTGTTTTTTAATCGATACTAGAAATATTTTTCAAACCATTTGCAACACATTTTTTATCTGTTATGTCATTCGTCTTGCTACTGCGCACCGTGAATATTTTGCTCTGATTTATTGGTGTTTTCGTACGGTTTTAATGTAATTTAATTAAATATAAATTCAATAATAATGATCAGTACCTTCTACCCATGCTTGGAATATGCAGCGGTGTTTGTGATTGTGGTTAGTTTTTTGGACGAGTATACATAGTACGAGGTTCCCTAGTACACAGGTGATTATTCATTATTATTGGCCTCTCTTTATGTAGTTTTTGTTCTTTATGACGCAAAGTCATACCTTTATTTACATCTAGGTATTATATTTATGTTAAAATTCAATTTTAAGAGATATTTAGTTGTGGAATAATTTCCATTTCAAATATCTCGTATCTTATTTCCACCAAAAGTTATTTAAAAAGAAATTATACAGGTTAATAGAGTAGTCATTTATCTTCAAAACACACATGGTGTCGTGTTTGGCCGTGCCAGGCCCATAATGTATGGCCAAATGGTACATCTCCTTTCACACATCATACAATTTAAAAATAAAACAATAAAATTCCAATAATATTACATGTCAACAATGAATAAATATAAAATTATTAAAATCTGTTAAAATTCAATTTATAATAAATATCAAAAATTAAAAAAAAAATTCAATAAAATTAATGTTTATGTCCGAAAGATAATAATAATACAAAATATTATCAAAATTAAATATACAATTACAACCCCTACTATTTACCTAAAAGATACTGGACAGACACTGTTATTAATATCGCCTACTAAACGGCTTTGCCTGAACATGCCTGCTGCAGCAATGCAGCATGTAGGCGCAGTCCAGCCTGTCAGCAATCATCGCCAGGACTGTGTTGGAGCTCGCCCGTACTCTGCGCACCAGAGAGATGCTCCGCTTGCGCATAGTAGCGTGAAAACAGGCAGTGCGCTCCTGAGCGAACATGCCCGAGGCGCTGCAGAACCGAGGCAGCCCCACCACAATGGCATTACTTTTTTCAAAATTGTTGCTGGCTGAATATTATATTGAACAGAATTTTCTTTCTTTATTTAAATAGAGGATATGAAATATAATATACTTGACATTTAAAAATAGTTGTAATCGAAACATAAAGGTGAAAAAGTGCAATCAGCACTTTTTGTACTATTTCCCAGTAGTTTTATATGACAAATACGACACATAAGGGTCCTTTCAGCTAGGGTTTATGACCAACAAGTAGGTTAGCTTTGTAGACGCCAACTTAAGAGGCGAAAAAAGTTTTCCAAAAGTACCTTTAAAGGTACTTTTGGAAAACCCCATAATTCCGTCAAAGTGCCGCAAAGGCCCTCCAAGATATTGTCCTCTTAAAATGTCCAACGCACGTACAAATTTTATTCACAACCATATAATGTGAGTCGTTTTCTCAAGTGAGCCCAGCCACAGCGTTTTCATTGTTTGTAAGTAAGCTCTTTTTGGGAGATTTTTGTCTCTCTGTTAGCTCGCTGTGATAAAGGCACGATCAGCCTCAAATCCTCTGTGTTGCTATTGTTTTGGCCTCATATGTATGGTTTCTTTGTTGGAATGATTCAGTTTGAAGAATTACGTTTCTTTTAAGTAATGCGTTATGAAAAGTACTTATACATGTAAATATTTTGAATATATTTGCCATATTATGTAAAATTAGAGGCATAGGCATGTAGTAACCAAATACTGAGATAACGAACAATACACAAAAAAGGCCTCTCAAAAATGATATATCGCAGCCTCAATTAATTATGTATATTTTAAAGTTGCATTAGTATAATAATCAATTAATCTTATAAATAACGAATGCTAGAGCAATAAAAGCATCTCTTGATAAATTTAAGGTCTGAATAAAGTCTGATGATCGGAGGTCCCGGGTTCGATTCCCGGGTCGGGCAAAAGTGTTACGGGGTTCTTCAGATGTGCCCGTAACGGCAATAGGCGCACCCCCTATTACGTGAGACCTAAAAATTCATGGTGAAATGTGGAAGTAATATTTACACCCCTGCCTACCCCTTCGGGGATACAGGCGTGAGTCTATAAGACCTTGGTACTCTTAGCCTTTTGAATTCAGGTATACACTATACAGCTGTATTTAGGTCACGATACAGCTTTAGCCAAGTTTAAATATAATAAACTCGAAGGCGTTACAAACATGGAGAAAGCTTATACAAAGCTTCAGGCTACAAATTTATTACTTCATACAATTTGGTCGTTAGTAACTCCACGTGATGTCCAAAAGAATTACTTAAGCTAGAGGGAGGCTTAAATTAAATCAAGAAAAATGCAAATTTAAGCCTTAAACGTCGTCTTTATATATTAATTACTTACATCCATACTAATTTAATTTCGTAATGAAAATGTAATTATCGCTCGCTTAATAATGTGCCCGGTAGATGGCAATAGGCTCGCCCCCTATTACATTGGGACCGAAACATATCTGGCGAAGTGTGGGTGTGTAATACACCTCTGCCTACCCTTCGGGGATAAAAGGCGTGAAGATATGTTATGTTATGTTATGTTATTTAGGGATAATTAACAGCTGCAATTTACATATTACATTAATCAGTTCAACTTAGGTACTATAATTTTACAATATTGCAGCCCACTGCACTGATCCATTTGCATTCATTTTAGAGAAAAGGGGGCACCCTTTTCTAATGTGGCAACATTCACGTTCAAACGTGAAATTGCCAATTAATATGTTAGCAAACTGATATATATGACCACTCAAATTTCTAATGTTATTCCATGTGGTCACGGATCAAAAAAGTGACACAACCCCTTTTCATCTGTATTCGGATGTCGTAAGAGAATTATTAAAAATACACGAAGTAAATAGTATCTCTGCGAGAAGATAGAATTTTTTATTTGAAACCCTTAACCAAGCGTTTGGCCAGGCTGACATAGTCAATAGGCCAAGTTCCATATTACGGCAGGCCTATGTCCTGCAGTGGACTACCAAAGGCTGTAACTATAATAATAATGTTAAAAAGAATTTTGCGTGTGGTGACGGATTAAGAATACGGAATGTCACCACCCTTAGGCCAATTCCTCCTTTCAAAGGAGAGGCCTAGTCCAGCAGTGGACTGTTAAAGGCTGATGATTATGAAAAATAAATACTTTCAATAACCATTTTGTAAGCGGGTGTCAAAACATTGGACCCAGCGAAGAAACCAAGTGACGATCCAAAATGGTTTATGAAAAAGCCCTTCTTTAATTAATTTCTCCAATCTATCTACCGAAAACTTTCCACATTTCTACCCAATTACCTATCAATACTCTTAAAGTCTTTCATCCAAACGAATTCACTGGACAAAAAACCAAAATATTTCTATCAAAGATTGTATCATCATTATATTGAAATCGAAGTAATCGTTTTAATTCAATTGAAGAAATAGACTGAACAAAAAGTTTGATACAAAAGTTCTAAGTAACGAGAGCTCGTTAACGTTTCGATAGTTGAATGCAGAAGAATAAAAGACAAAGATAGTTTTATAAGGAAACTGGAGAGCTCACTGTGACTTTCTATCGTTTATTGTAAATTAAGGAATTTAGATCCAAGTGGCGGAGTTTAGCAGCCTTGACCTGGTTAGGGACAAACTCATTTGATATAAAACTTAATATATGAGTTATATGTCATCCGTACCTAAAGTAATCTGAGGAACGCTCAATAACACTTTTGTAAAGGACATTGTACGTTTTTAGCGTAGTTGCAAGCGGCGAAGCTCCCGCTTAAACCACTTTGTCAACTCTGAAATAAATAGATATGATAAACAAATATTTTTCATGTGTCTGTGTACCAATATGGTCGTTCAAACATATAATGCCTAAATATTTTATGCTACTTTGTGATTGTAATTTTGGACCAATCAAATCTAACCATGCAACCAATAAATGGTAAGTGGAAGTTTGTTTGCGCCATATATTAAGGTCTAATAATATCACATCAGCCTTGTATTAAACTATCACACCGGTACGGGCTTCGTCTCAATATGAGAAAGATTAGACCACAGCTTACCACGCTGGCTAAGTAAGGTTTAACAGACTTCACATGCTTTTCGAGAACATTGTAGAGAGCTCTCAAATAATATTATGTATCTTTACATGTTTTATTTTACCGTGAAACAAGCAATCTTTAATAATTATCGGCGTTTTGTATTCGAACTCCTCTGCTTACTACGTTAAAGCTATAATTTTAGGGCTGTTACCATTATAATATGATAACGTTAAGCTTATTAACGTGTCTACATAATATATTATGACGCTTACAAAACAAACAGCGCGATAACAGAAACACGTACACTTTATAATATTTTACAATACGTTTAAATTGTGTTTCTAAGTTGTTCGTACGAACGTAAGTTTCGCAAGGTCTGTTGCGTCACATATTATGTACCTTGATATGATATTGTTCGTGTAAGTTATACCAAGTTGCTTGTATATATTTCTTGTTTGTGATAATTTTAACTAAATAGATAGAAGTGGCTTAGTGTTTATTTGAAAGAATCGTTATGACTGAAGGTTGTAATGGGTTTGAGAAGGAAATCATAAACTGTTTATAATACATTCGAATATATTATATATAGGGATAGGTACATAACAATGCATTTATAGTAAAGTTATAAAATCACGATGTTATGTTTGGTTTAATTTCGAACATTCATGAAAATATTAAAAGAAAAAACGAGTAGAGTATTGAGAATTATGCCAGTGCCAACTATGCATCACTCCTTACTCTATGGATCGCTACAGAAAAGCTTAAAGCAATCCTCATTTCTAGCAAAGCTCACTCATCACTCCCTTCTAATACTCTAACCCATGACAAACTCTCCGAACAAAACACGATAGTAGGAATACTTCTCGTTTATTTTCTGTGAGATGACTCACCCGACTAGTCCATACATTTTATAACCAGCGTGTTTTACCACTCAGACAGTACAATAACACAATTTGCATACCATTATGCACATACATTACAAAGCTAAAGAAAACTCCCTAGCTTAACAATATTCTTTTAAAATCCGTCTTACAGTCTTTTAATAAAAACCCATAAATCCACCATTAAGATAATATTAGAAGTATTCCAATATCACAGCAAGCTCATCGGACAATATAATGTCAAAGCTCTGTGCTTCCAGGTACCAAGTTTTTTCAGTCGAGACTGAGAATTTCAATCAGGCTATCTCACCACCGCAGTTTTAACACAGGAATAAAAATCATTGTTGGGTAGAAATTGGAGTCCAAGTAATACTTTCAAAGATGCAATTTTTATTTAAAAGCCGCAGGGCGAGTGTTAAAAAATAAAATAGGTAAGGATAAGAAACGGCGTAAGAAGCGTTTCCGCCGAAGCTCTATGAAGTATAAAAGTACATGTTCTTTCAATTTGTATTTAAATATTGAGACAAGACTGTGGCCTTTTTAATAAGATTGTTTATTGTGATGAAGAGATACTGGATGCTGTTTATTTAAATGAGACACGACAAAATACTTGCATTGTTTGGAGTAGAGCACACAAAAGTTGGAATATACTTTGCAGTGTGATGTTTTAAAGTGTAAAGGATGGGATCAAACACGTGTTTCGAGGTTCAAGTTATAGAGATATATTGTATCAACTTACAGACTAACATTACAATATAAATGGAGGCTAGGCTAGCTACATACTACAGAAGTATTCGAACATATTATTTTTATGAACATTCTGTGTAAAAGTAATGCTGTGTTTATGAAATGTCACAGAAGTGAAAAAATATACACAACCTGACACCTCTCTTATTCACAAAATGAATATTTCGGTAGGCAGGTGTGTTTCAGCATAAATATTAATATTTTGTTTCCAAATATTTTTGCGTTATTTGACAGGGGCTCATCGATACTGAGTTATTTTTTATTCAAAGCTAACTTGGAAGTCAAAAGATATAATTATCTATGTTTTTATAAAATTCCTGCTTTACTGACCAGCTGACAGACAACGAAACAACCAAATTTATTGAGCGGAGGAAGCTCAAATTCGAATTCTATATTTCCGGTCACAAAGTACCAAGCAAGAGAGATATGTCTGGATCGTTGCAAATAGCGTTCCGTAGTCTCTGCCTACGCCTCCGGGAAACAGGCGTGAGTTTATGTATGTATGTAAGCACCAGTTATTGTCTTCGGACTTTTTCCATAAAAGAAGGATTTGATTTTCAGTCACTTCCCAAAGATCAATTAATATATCTACTATTTTCTTCGTGTATTATCCGTAGCCATTTCTTACGACACCCAAGGTATGAAATGGGGTAGTGACTCTCGCATTCTATATCCGTCACCATATGGACCTGGTACCATGGTTATAAATAAAAGAGTTTAATATTATTTTTATTGAAATTTTCAATTTTTTTGGTAGTGAAAGTAAACTACAGGTTTTAGATTTTGGACAATAAAATCCGTAAACCGTAGTTTACTTTCAAAATGTTCAATGTTCAAACACTTATAAATCAGTACTGTTCAAGCTATTGGATACAACGTCCAATAATATGTCTCTTGTTTTAACAACGAGCTTACATTTGCGTCGCATCGTGTGCTGATGACTTAAGCTGTTCAGCTAGACATGGGGGAAATCCTACATGTAAACATATGTCACAGTACGGGGCTAAGGAACATTCGTAGGTCAAACAGAATGCTGCTTGCTGCAATGGTGTAATTAGCAAACTGATGTTAACAGCCTATTGACGTACATAAACATTTGACACCTTAATGTCCAGGTTTTCTGTCTGATACGTTTCAGATAAAGTTATTTGCCAGTTAACACATACTTTCATTCTTATGTTGAATTTATGTCTGGCATAATTATAAAGTTTATCCAGAGGACGCAAAGCTGGAACATCCCTTTTAGGTGTCAGATAATTTTAACAAAAATGTGTAAAAGAGGTACACTTCTTAACTTGGTGAAGTTCTCCATTTCTAGGATTCTGAAAGTCAGTAAAGCGTTAAGTAACATCATGTTACATTACAAAGAATGCCCATTATAAATCTTTTGTCACTCATTATTTTTTTTCCATTTAAGGGTGCTTCTACACGGTGCATGTAGCTGGAGCAAGTAAAGGTGCGGGTTACATGTGTGAGTAATATGCGCAAGCTACTTGTTCAAGTTACTCGCTTGTACTTGTACATGGTGCAAATAACTGGAGCAAGTAAAGACGCGGGCTACTTGCGCAAGCTGTGTGTACAAGTTATTTGTTCGTTGTCAAGAGCTAGGTATATGTGCATGCTATTCGCACGGTAGCTTTATGACTTGAATCGCGTCAAAATATCTCGATGAAAGAAAATTCTTTAAAATCATATGTTAAAAATGTAATTTTAACAAGTAACATGCGCGAGTGACCCGCGCGCGCCGCAGAGCACGCGAGTTACTTGCGTGGGTGGCTCGCATTGGTACATGCTCGAGTCGCTGGACCCGCACATTTTTTTAAACGATATGTTTACGGTGCATGTAACCCGCGCAAGTGCCTCAACATGCTCAAGCTACATGCGCCGTGTACAAACACCCTAAGCAACATGTCCTTTTGGTATACAATAAATTAATATCTATCAAAAAGGTTGTTAGGTAACAAGTAATCTTGGTTGTTCCCGCATGAATTTTCGGACTCAATGAGACTAGCGACTTACAAGACGATATTCAACACAAAAATATAATATATACTCTTACATATTCATCTTGCGTATTGGGAATCAAAATATAAAAGTAATAAGATGTTACATGTTAATAAAATAAGACCTTAATGTTGCCAGTATACCAATAGCAGAAACCATCGACTAGTAAGTGTTCATAAAACTCCAGTCGCACTTTCAATGTTTTCACCAGAACAAAAACACACTAATTTACCTTCCCCTCATTCACAACAACCGAAATTTCCCATCAAACCGAAAAATCGCATGCGAGATCGAAAACCGATGAACATCCCCTTAAAACCGTTGAAATGCAATCGGCGAGCCAATTCCAAGCAAATTTTAAGGTAACATTGGTGAAGCAATATCTTTACGGGCCCGTGTCATTTTTTTTCGGGTACTTTAATGCGAGGACAAAATGGTGTGGTTCCGTGCTACAGAATTAATAAGGTAATTTGTCTTCGACAAGAATAAGGAAGACACATAGCCGCAAATTGAAAGGCATTCATTTATCGATAGAATGTTGCGTCTCCAACTCATGGCCTTCAGGAATGTTTATTTGCTTTTTATACGGTTTAATGCAAAGTTATAATGTTCTACCTCTTTCGAATGAGTTTACTGGTGTTGAGTGTAACTTCATTGAGTGTAAAATACTCTTGTTCGATTTAAATGTTTTTGGTGTAAAGTTTTGATGATTGAGCTCCCCATTAGGAAAGCATTCTATTGCTTTTGGAAGGGTTTCAAAGCCGTGCAGTTTTTATAGATGCTACACAATGATTATGTCATCATCATCATCATCATCAGCCTGCCGTAGTCCACCACTGGATATAAGCCTCTCCAATGGCACGCCACTGAGCCCGATTTTTGGCTCTTCGTGTCCAGCCGCTGCCAGCCACTTTGCGTATATCGTCACTCCACCTAGCCGGAGGGCGTCCTACACTACGTTTGCCAAGGCGCGGTCTCCACTCTAGAACACGGCTACTCCATCGGTTATCGGTTCTGCGACAGATGTGACCAGCCCACTGCCACTTCAACGTGCTAATTCTCTGAGCTATGTCGATTAGCTTGGTTCTCTGCCGGATCACTTCATTACGAATTCGATCCTTCAGAGATACTCCGAGCATAGCCCTCTCCATAGCTCGCTGAGCGACCTTAAATTGGTGGACTAGTCGTACTGTCAGTGTCCACGTGATGTGTGAATGTGAATGATTATGTATTTATATATTTTGTACCTACCTAATGAAGTTTGCGGATTAAAACTTTGATCACTTATTTTTTGTAAGTATTCATTAAGTAAGCTGGCGCTGCAGCAATCCGTCTAGACAAGCTCGAGCTGTGGAGAAAGGATGATCGAATTATCCACGCACGCCTAAAAGGGACCTTAGCCAAAGAAATCCCGATGCTAGAGGCCGCTTGCGATCTCATCCCTAAAACTTTTGTCTTTGACAAAAAATATTCCATCCAATTACAGTTGGAACACAAAGACAGCTCTGGTATACACAAAGTCAGAGTAGACACAGACGGCTCAAAAACGAAGCATGGGATAGGTGCGGGCGTATTCTCCCATGACTTAAATATCAACATCTCAACATCCCTTGGCACTATTAACACCATATTCCAAGCCGAGTGTGTTGAGATAACAAGAGCCGCAACAGCAATCGCGTCTAGGAACGTAAGTGACCTGTCTTTACGCATTATCACGGACAGTGTCTCTGTACTACAAGCTCTCGGCAGCAACTGCTTTAACAGCGGCCTCATCATGGAATGCCACCTAGAGCTGCAAAAGATCGCAGAGAAGAATCGGGTTACGCTGCAATGGATTAAAGGCCACAGCAACTCCGCAGGCGATGACGCCGCAGACCAACTTTCACGCCAAGGATCGGACACTATGATAATGGGACCCGAGCCGATCGTACTGATACCGGCAAGCCAACTCAAAACGTGGCTACGCGAGAGAACCACACTTGAACATGAAAAACAGTGGGCAGACATAAAAGAATGCAGACAAACAAAAGATGCTATCCTCTGCTTGAACAAGCGACTCTCGCACAAGCTGCTGCATTCTAATAGAAAAACTCTTAAGCATCTGACAGGCATAATAACCGGCCACTGTCCACTCAACAAGCAACTATTCAACATAGGCGTTACGGACAGCCCACTGTGCAGGGGCTGCATGGAAACCGAAGAAACACCCGCTCACGTCATTTTGCACTGCACAAGTGTGAGCGATCAACGGGCAAAGTTGCTGAACAACCCCAGAACCATGTGTGAGGCTTTGAACGACATCAGCCAACTAATGGCTTTCTGGAAGGAGCTAAGGTGGTATGAGTAGTCGGCGTCAATCAAGTCGCCACTTACGCACAATGGCCCAAATAAGTGGCTAAGTGCGGGAAACCCACGACCAACTACACTAAACCTATCTAATTGGTGTCAAATTCATACATAATACATGATTTTTTAGCACATTACCAATATATACACGAAATTTGGAAAACCATTCAACGTACATCACAATAGTAGATTGAATGACAAGGGAGCAAAATAGTATTTTTACGGCGAGGGCGCTATTTTGAACCACGAGCGAAGTGAAGGATTCTAGAATAGAATCCCGAGCGTAGCGAGGGATTCTAACGTAGAATCCTGAGCGCAGTGAAGGGTTCAAAATACATTGACCGAGGGAAAAATAATTTGCTCTCGAGTCATATACTCTACTTTTCATCCCCTTTCTATGTGAAAAATCCGATAAAGTATGTACCATCTGATTACGAGAACAGAGTCGTAATTCGCGCGCTTTTTTTTGCTAGCGCGGGTCACGCCCGTGCAGCCAACACGTACCGGCCAGTTATTCATACAATTAGCGTTCGATTTCTATGAATGATATACGTTCCAAATTCAAATCACTTTGCCGCCCGCTAAAAAGTTCTTAACAAAAATGAGCTATTTTGTTCCCGCTAAAAGAGGAACAAAGCGACACTTTTTGAATAGAAGGGACGAAAAATAACTTGTAACGTAATAATGTTTAACATATTTAACTAAAAATTCACGTCATCAATCGAGTTTTTGCTAAAATTTCAAATTTATGAAGTTAGGCACTTCATTTAACATTTGCGCTTGAACGCCGTTTGGCAAATTTAATAGCTGATTTGTAAATGAACGCGAACGAATAAAACCTTTAGGCAATCAACTCGTCTATCAGTCAATTATATTATTACCATCGCTCTTTATATAATAGTCTTGTGATGGATTAAGATTAAAAAGTGTCAACACTCCATTTCATTCCATGTGTCAGAGGTTGCTCAGAAAAATATACAAACCAAATCGTATTTTTACGAAAAAATAATAATCGTTATCAAACAATAGACCAGCTCGTCTGGCTAGTGTGGTACAGTAGGTCAAATCCTCCTATTGGTTCAGAAGCTATTGTGACGCAATTTAGGAAAGTACTCTGTCCCGAAGTAGACTGCAAAGAGCTGTTATAATGAATGTGTTTTTTTTTAGAAAGCAATTTTGTCGAAATCAACCTTTCACAATACTGCAACGTGACTGCAATGTTAAGCTAGTTTGTACAAATAAATACCTAGAGTACATGGACCTTACGCATCGACTGTCATGTTGTAGTGCTATGAAATATGGATTTTGACGAAAATGGTAAATTGAATTTTTTTTTTTTTAATAATTGAATGCTTTAGGATGCTACCTTACTTATGATACACGGTATATAACACCTAACAGCAGCGCTTACCTACAAGTACTGCTAGCTTACGAAGTATTTTTTTAATACCTCCACGCCTTATAAGGTTCATAAGTCTTTCATTTTCTTTGGTAGGTACCTAACCATAAAAACGTATCAAGAATGGCCACGGATTATATCCTCATATACAATTTGCAAGCATAGACACAGGTTCTATCTAGTTTAATACTACAACGTGACACTTGCTTATCGTCTAAGCCAAACGAAAGTAAAGCCGACGGGTTAGCGAACTGTTATTAATTATGTACCCTACCTTTGAGCTAACTTGTATAGCTTCGAGCTCTTTAAATTATAACTATTATATAATATTATTTATACACTGCCACTAGTGTTTTGATTCTGTTACCCGGTTATTTAGGTGTAACTATATTTCCCTTCTTATTTATATATAACTAGCTCTGAAAGTAAAAGGTAAAAAATGTGTGACAATGATAATTAGAAACAAAAACAAAGCTATAAACCTAATTTAGAAATGTTTGCCGCATGGTAACTTTGATTTCCCACTTTTGATATTTCAACACATTGCAATTTTCTTTCGCAAAATTATTCTTGTTATATACATTCACACTTCTGCATAACATAACATAACATAACTTCACGCCTTTTATCCCCGAAGGGGTAGGCAGAAGTGTATTCCCCCCCCGTTGGATCTCCACCTTGTCGTGGTGGGGGGGCTTAGTAACCGTGGATTGGTCACCCGCGGTGAAGCTAAGAGGGATCCAGGACGAGACGCTCCGCGTGGGATTGACGGAGGCCTGCGCAGGATGCGACCAAAGGGGCGGGTGCGAGGGACAGTTCTTCTGTCCCTCGCAGTCGGGTGCGGTCGCGGGAGGAGAGGCGTGTCGGTGTTGCGTTGCCGCGCGCCCTATCTCCCGCGACCAAATGGAGGCGCACCATCGTTGCGTTGCGGTGGGGCCGCAGAGGAAGAGGAGATGCGGTGTTGCGTTGCCGTCCTCCCTATCCTCTGCGGCCGCTGAGTGTTTTGGCGGCGGCGCCCAACACCTTCATCCGCCGCCAAGGGGGTTTTGTTCGGGGCCCGCCTGACCATCTGGCGGGCCAATACCCGTCGGGGGGTAGCGAGGAATGCTTCAGCGATACCCGACCCTCCGACATATGGGTACGTAAGGAATACGGGTTGGTTTTTAGTCAGTAAGAGTCTGACAGTCCCGGCGGAGGGACTCCATGAGAATTTTCCAACCCGACACCAAAAAAAAAAGGCAGAGGTGTATTACACACCCACTTTTCGCCAGTTATGTTTCGGTCCCAATGTTATAGGGACTTCTTCTGCATTTGTTATATTATTATCTGCCCATATAAAATTCTTGCGTTTCTGACTGACAGACAGACAAAGCACAGCCGAAACTGGCATGTATGTTCCTTGAAGACCCTAGTGGTGCCCTAAGAAGTTATTTCCTGAAATTGCCACGGGATCGGCAATAAACGGTTCTCATACAGAGAAACAATGGAATTTTCTTGATTTTGTGTGTGTCTTCTCTTTCACGAGAATTAATAATGTTAATGTCAAGGTAAATTATTACAATATATTTTCCACTAATTACGGCTGGTAAAACCCATGCGAAAATAACGAGGTAAATGGAAAAGCATTTCTCATTCTCTTTCATATATTTGTGCAATTCAAAACCGTTACATTAATATCAGTAAGTTTTATTTAGTACTCCACTTTTCGTTGACCTATTTGACACTACAACAAGGCCTGTTTCTTCCAACTAAAACAAAGTGGGCCACAACAAGTTTTCTTCAAAGTTTTTTACTTTCTTTAGAATTAAATATCTGCCAGATTCCATCTTATTACTCTTGAATTTTTTGAAATAGAAACACTGTATGTCTGTTGGTTGCACGTTTGTAAAGTGCCCCGCGACACAGGATTTTTTCATAGAGCAGGAGTTGTCCTTACGTTAATACATTAATACAATACAAATACCATTCCCCATTAAGTCTAACATAAGAAAATGATCGTTATAATTTTAATAAAAGTTGTCATGAAACCGACACTACTGTAATATTTCTTATTACAATAACATAACGTGAAAGTTACGTCTACTTTATAACAGTCTTAAACACAAGAAAATATCCTGTGTAAGTCGAAACAGAAGTGCTGTAACTCCCTTTGCAATTGCAACAATGTCTTAGCCATTGTTACTAAGTATAAATATCCTAAAACTCCTACTTAAGTTTATCCACAAAGTTACGGCTCCTTATTCAAGATGCACCTCAATTTGAGTTAGTTTGATGAAAGCAGTACCTAGATTAGGCTACACTGCTCCGATCTGATGATTTTATTGAATGACTGGCTAAGGCCCAATGACTTTTAAGTGAACGAAGCCCTCCCCGACCGCTACCGCGAAGCGACGTTAGTGGTCAGCTGCATGTCAGATTGATTTCTTCGGGTATAGAAAATCGTCATGAGATGCTTCAATTACGTAATAAACTATATACGATTTCCATACCCTATCCACTAAAAAATACAGGGATTCAAGGTAAAGGTTTAGGTATATTATTTATAGATTTTTGTATAGGTAAATGACATAATAATATTACATTATCAGTCAGGTCGTTGACACTGAGTCACACGGTCGTTTCGATAATTACACTTATTACTTTTACCTACTTTCCCAGTGTTTCTCAAAGTTCTCATACTTTTGAAAGTTTAGAATCTGTCTATATTTTCACTTCTTGAAACATGAAGCATTGCGCAGCTTGCGAAGAAGTACTAACCGACGGTGCCCATTGCACAGTGTGCAATCGAAAACTGCACTTCCAATGCGCAGGGATCACGGAGACTGGGTACAGAAAACTAGGCGACAGAAAAAACACGTGGCGTTGTGGAAAATGCAAGTCATTCTGCGTCAGCCAACAGGGTGATAACGGGATCACCCAGGATTGAATCTGATGAGAGAGATTCGAGCCATTTCGGAGAAACTAGCGCCTCTCGAAACCTTAAAAGATGAGATCATGGTACTGCGGACGGAATTCTCGGAACTGAAATCATCTTTGAATGATACAAATAAGGAGCTGAAGGTGTTTAACTCTAAACTTAAAGATATCGAGTTACGTCTTAAACAGGCAGAGAGCGTACAGGAACAGGTGAACTGCATTCAAGATCGCCTTGATAAGTTGGAGCTGGAGTCAAACGCTAAAGATCAATGGAATAGGATGAACAATGTAGAAATAAAAGGAGTCCCCATATCAAACCACGAGAACTTGTTTGAAATTGTTAATAAAATCGGAAGCAGAATTAACTATTCCATTCAAAAAACCCAAATAAATTTTGTGACCCTGGTGCCAAGCCGAGACAAGAACCAGGGCAAGCCCATAATACTGAGTTTCTGCAACCGCTATGCAAGAGAAGATTTCGTCGCTGCTGCTAGATTATTCAACAAAGGTACCCCATTGACCGCATCTCAGATCGGACTATCAGGAAATCAGAGAATATTCGTTAATGATCACCTTACATTGCAAAACAAACTACTATTAGCGAATTTTATCTTTTTTATTGTTTGTATTTTTATTTAAATGTATTTTGTAATGTTAACTTTGAATATAAATTGTAATGTATCGAACTGTATAAGTAAGTTTAAATCTCACACGCCAGTAATGGCCAATATGTGGATACTTAATATTATGTTTACCACCTGTATGTCTACCCATATTTTGTGAGTAAATAAATGGTTTTTTTAAATGGTTTTAATGGAACACAAAAAAGGCCGCTTCGGAACTGGATTTCCGATATGTTTGGGTGAAACATGCAACCATACAAGCAAGAAAAAACGACACGTCCCATATCATAGTGGTAAAGACCAAAAAAGATATTGGGAAACTAAAATAACATTACAACGGTTCTCCATAATGTCACTTGTAACAACAACAAACAAATTATTAGAATTAAGATTTATGGCCACTTCTAATTCCCAGAAATCACACTTTGAGAATCATAGAACAAGTTGTGCTACACACGTATTCAAGGGCGGATCCAGGGGGGGGGTCATGGGGGTCATGACCCCCCCTGAGCTGGTTCCAGGACTTAGGTGAACCACTAATTAAACATAAAGATTTTATTTAAGTATATATTTTGTCACCATACAGATTTTATGTAACTACATACCTTCAATATTTAATTCGTTTATAATATAACTAGCTTTTGCCCGCCGCTTCGCGCGCGTTAAATTCGGGGTAACACAAATCTACTTTCAGTCTCAAGTTATGTGAAGACACTCCTGATTATTTTAAAGACTTCAGAAACTCTATAGGGTAGGGTACAAAGTAACTCGGTCAGTACCCATGTCATTATCTAGCGTTTTCTACCGAAAGCACTCGAAAGGTCATAAAGGAGGAATAACATCACCTTGCATACAGTCAAATGGCAAAGCCATGTTCTAATACATGTTCAATATATCTCTATAAACATTTTCGCATTTTTAATATTAGTAGGGAAAATCGTTTCAGCCGTTTAAGCTTATTGTATAATTATTAGTTTACATATGCGAACAATTTAATCAACGTGCACAATATGTCATTATGTATGACGTGTCAGTACTGACAGATATGTGTTTGCACATGCGCAGCACTCAATTATTAGCGCATGCGTTCTTACTTCCTAGAGGTAAATTTGTGCCGTACAAACTTCTACCCTCCCTACAATCCCTCCCAGTTTAATTTTTGCAACTTATGGTAGCCTATGTCCGTCTCCATGGTCCAATATATCTCTATATTAAATATCAACAAAATCGGTTCAGCCGTTTTGGCGTGAAGCAACGATGTCGGCGATCCGGCTAAGAGCTCTGAAGCTCTGGAAAGACACTAACACACCGCACACTAGCAACTTAAACACACTCTTTAAAGAAGTTCCTCTCACACAAGCCATTGGCGACCGAATACCGAAACAATTTGTTTTCGATAAGAAATACAAAATCCAACTGTACAAGGATCTACACGAGGGAGCGGTTGGCCACAACGAGCTCACGATCTTCACAGATGGGTCTAAGACGGATACAGGTACGGGTTCAGGAGTATTCTCCGAGGACCTAAATATCAACATCGCAGCACCGCTGGGAGCCTACAACACGGTCTACCAGGCCGAATGTTTTGGCATAATCCTAGCTGCCACAGCAATCATGGCACGTGAGGTAAGGGAACGATCCATTAGGATCCTCTCAGATAGTAAGGCTGTCCTCTCAGCCCTCAAAAGCCATACTATCACCTCGGCACTCACGCTTGAATGCCACCAGAAACTAACAGAGGTAGGTAAACAAAACAAATTAACACTGCAATGGATCAAGGGCCACAGTGGCTCAAGAGGGAATGACGCAGCCGACGTACTTGCCAGAAGAGGGGCCACTTTAGAGGTGGTGGGACCCGAGCCCATTATTCCCCTCCCTTCTGGTTTTTATCGCAACCTGGTAAGGAATAGGACCAGGACCCAACACAACCAGTCCTGGATTGGTATTGAAAAATGTAAGCAGGCCAAGGAGGCTCTTCCCGCAGTAGACGGTAAGATAGCGAAACAAATCCTCCGGCTGTCCAAACAACAACTGCGGACAGTCACGGCCGCCTACACAGGACACGGATTCTTTAATAAATACCTATTTACTATAGGTATCACCGACAGCCCGCTGTGCAGGGCCTGTATGGCAGCAGACGAGACGGCAGCCCACCTGCTCCTCGACTGCCCTGAGGTCGCACAGTACAGGCAGCAGTACCTGACGAGATACAGCACCCTGAGGGAGGCAGTGGGCCACATCAAGAGTCTGCTGGCCTTCCTCGAAGAGCTGGGGTGGCTCGAATGAAGACACCATTCCCACCTGCACGCAAAATACACGCCAAGACGTGGAGTTGCGGAAACAGCCCGTGCCATCAAGTACCAAGTATCAAGTAGTTCTTTTATAGAGAAAAGGGGAAGGGCTAGGTGGATCTGGGCCTCACTGCCTGTTATTTCATATCAGCTATAAAAACAGTTAGTCAGTATTTTAAATACAGAACAGTGAACAACATTATTCATAAATATACATGTCAGGGCTGGGATCCACCTAGCCCTTCCACACATCTCTTTAAAATAACTATTGATGGGCTCAAATTGTCTGTGGGTCACTCAGGTATATACATTATCTTAAAATAGCAATAAACGTTTACGCTATAAATTAAAGAAGATTCTATAACTTTCTCAAAATATTGTAGATGTCTTATTAATTATTAACTTATTTCGTTGCTAATTTTAGTTGTATATATCGATCTTTAAGTTCTTATTTATCAATGTAGCATGGAATCTTACGTTTTTCGAGTAATTAAAGTGTTAATTTTAATATATCTCAAAATTGTACATTATGATTAAAAAATCGGTCTCCAGGTTGTTTCATTTTTTTGCATTTTCTGAGAACGTTTACCTTAGTAATGTATATTTTATTCACACCATCAGAAAGTAGAGATTTCAACGAACAAAACGCCGAACAAACAAAAAAAAGCTGATATATTGACGTGAGAATTTTCAATTGAAAATTAGGGTTTTATTTCGATATTAAGTCAAAATAAGGCGTAAAAATAAATACTTTAAATAAAAAACATAAACAGTTTGGAACATAAAAAGGCAAGTTTTCACCAAATTTCGTGTAAAAGAAAAAACTATTGTAAAAGTTAAAATAAAAAACCAAAATCTTGGTTATTTGAATTTTTCACATAAATTATGACGTTGTGTGAATAAAATGTAATTATACGAAAGTTGTAGATCTTTTTATTACCTACAACTTTGCCATTGACATTTTTTCCGTAGGACTTGTAGTTTTGCTGGCCATCGAGATAAACCCTTTTTTACCCTTAAAATCGCAACCCCATTCACTTCCCGACCTCAGATCGGCCGTAATATATTTTTCCTTTAATGATCGCTATATTCTCTTCGTTCTCCAATGGGTCTCATCCTACTGTAATTTTATTCTACTTTTTACCGTTTTCTAACGTATCTGCACTGGTCTATTACGTACATTAATTAAATACCTACTTTTTACTTGTATCTATTGTTATCAAAATTAAATTACATATTAGTTCTTGACTTGACCACGACTATGTGACCCCCTCCTGGCGCCAAAGCTGGATCCGCCCTTGCACGTATTCCAACTGTCTCTGTGTCAGGACACGAGATAACCCAGTGAGTTTAAATATTGTGATTTTAATACGTTTAACATATCTTATTGTAATATCTTCTTTAAATGCTGCCAGGTAGGATTTATTTTGCAATGTATTGGCTCTGCACTTACGACTAAAAGAGAATTGTTGGCGTTATCGCTGTCATTTGTCGCGATTCATAAATGGTTTTCAATTGTATTTTTTGTCATAAACTGTGCATTGCTGTGCCTACTGATTTGCCACCGGTTACTGTTAACTACCCACTTTATATATTGCATTCACTACAATTTAAATTTAAAGTTACCGTTTCAATATTACATTATATTTTCCTTATATCTTATTACTTATGTAACTATAGTATTTAGTGAAACAAATGGCCCTTAAAATATACTACCAGAACGTCCGTGGTTTGCATACTAAAACTAATAATTTGTTTCGTAGTATATCGCTTTGTTCATATGATGTGATAGTTTTTACAGAGACCAGGTTGGATGATAGTTTTTATGATGGTGAAATTTTTGATAATCGGTATTTAGTATGGAGGCGAGATCGCGATTATTCTCGTACCAAACAAACTCGTGGTGGTGGAGTTCTAATCGCAGTGCGTAAAGACTTAACTGTAGTTCAAAAGCGTGACTGGTGCAGTTCAGCCGAGGATTTGTGGGTGACGATGGTGCTGCAGAGGTCTAGGCCCAAGGTATCGTACAATTTACATATATGTGTTTTATACCTGTGTAGGCAACACTTAGGTAACTCTTATAAAACGCAACTTCAAAACTTTACCAATAATCTGAATCGATTAGTTTTTGCGCATCCTCTGGACACATTTCTTTTACTAGGAGACTATAACTTCGGAAGCGAAGTGGACTGGTCTAGCGCAGAGAGTGAGGGCACGGAATTGACGGCACAAAATTTATAACAGAATTTTTTGATGTCATACAACTCGCTAATCTAAAACAGTACAACGCTGTGAGAAATGTAAACGGCAGACTATTTGACCTGGTTTTTTCTAACGTCACTACAACTGTTGGGGAGTGCTTTAACCCCTTGGCTTTGCAAATGGACAGCCATCATAAACCCCTAATTGTTGAGACTGGCTTGTAGAAATTCACAAACTACCTGTAAAAATTAATAATAGATATATATACGCTAAAGGTAATTATCGCGCTATAATGTCTGAGCTTGATGAGGTTAATTGGACTGAGTTATTGCTGATGGGCTCACTTGACGACGCTGTATCACTCTTCTACAATAAGCTGTATGAATTGAGGGATAAACACATCCCGTTGAAGCCGGTCAAGCAGTCGCAGCACCCTCCATGGTATTCAGCGGCCTTGCTAAAAATGTTGAAAGAAAAGTATAAATTCCATCGTAAATATAAAACATATGGCAACATATCCGATTATCTCTCTTATTCGCTTCTTCGGCAGAGGGTAATTGAGGAGGAAAAAAGATGTTTTGCTAAGTATATGGATAGAAGAGAATCTTCAATTATAAGCGATCCAAGGTCATTTTGGTCATACGTGAAGAGCAAGAAAACCACTGGTACATTTCCCAATGTAATGATATACGATGATGTGTCCGCAAAAACCGGAGAGGCGATTAGTGACCTCTTTGCTTCCTTTTTTCAGTGCACCTTTCAGCAACCAGACGCCAATGATATTTCGCATAATATATCTTACAACATAAGCACAAATATAGGGACAATCGGCTCTGTAGAAATATGTCATAAGAGAGTATTAGAGTTGTTGAAATCCTTGGACCTCACTAAATCGGGGGGCTCTGATCGCATACCTCCGGTGTTTGTGGTGAACTTGGCCGACAGTATTGTTATACCTATCTGTATATTATTTAAACGATCTATCTCGGAAGGTACCGTACCTCAAATTTGGAAGTCTGCGCTCGTTACACCAATTTACAAGAAGGGTGATAAATCGAATATCGAGAATTATAGGCCTATCTCTAAACTATGTTTATTCGCGAAAACTTTAGAAAAAATTGTACACACACAGGTTTATTCGGCACTAAGGGGTAATATTAGTGACCAGCAACATGGTTTTCTCACGGGTCGCTCAACCAATTCCAACTTGATCCTTTTGCGTGAATTTATTTCACATGGAATGGACCAGCACGGCCAAGTTGATGTAATTTATACTGATTACCGGCAATCTTTTGACCGTATAGACCACAGAGTGCTTTTACAGAAATTATTGTCAGCGGGAATACATGGAGACCTGTTTCGGTGGTTTTCATCGTATGTAGAGAATCGCACGCAGGCAGTGGTGCTTCAGGGGTACTCTTCTAAGTGGTATAATGTCCCATCCGGTGGACCCCAAGGTTCGATTCTTGGGCCGTTACTTTTTACGCTATTCATCTCGGACATAAATATTTGTTTTCAACATTCTTATATACTTCTTTACGCTGATGATATGAAGGTTCATAAAGTCATCCGCAGTCAAACTGATATTCAACAATTACAGGCAGACCTAAGCAGATTAGAAAAATACTGTAGCACGCATAAGCTCGAACTCAATGTATCCAAATGTTTTCATATAACTTACTCGCGGAGAAAATCCACTATTGATTCAGTGTACACATTGTACAATCAGAACATTGAAAAGGTTGACAGTGTTAAAGATTTGGGCATAACTATGGACACTAAACTTCTGTTGAACCGGCACATTGAATTAATTGTAAATAAAGCATCAGATTTCAGATCCTTGAAACCTATCAAAATATTGTATTGTTCATTTGTTCGAAGCCATTTAGAGTATGCCTCGCAGGTGTGGAACCCTCAATATTATGTATATAAATCGCGTATTGAAAGCATTCAAAAAAAGTTCTCAACTTTAGAGCACAGCAATTCTCGGTTGACTACATTCATCGCTGTAAAAGATATCACTTTTTACCGCGTGACCATGGACGCCAAATTAATGATATCTCCTTCTTGTTAAACATAGCAAATGGATCAGTGGACAGTCCAGAGCTAGTTGCAAAAATAGGCTTGCGTGCCAATCCAACAAGATTTAGACAGAGACCGTTACTTAGTATACCATTTACAACTGTTAATTACAGGCGTAACGCATTTTTCTGTCGTAGTGCGGCTATTTATAATAATCTGCCCGCAAACCTAGACATTGATCTATTCTGTACCAATCCATCAACAGCGAGGCGGCGATAAGCTAATCTCTTTTTTGCAGCATAACTTTTGAATTTTCTCTTTTTGTTTTTTTTTGTTGTGATTTCATACTTACCGTGGCAGTTACAGCATGTTTACTATATTATGTTTAGTATAGAACAATCGTGTACATTTAGTTTACCTACTTACTTAACATAGTAAAAAATGTAGATTTAGTAGATGTCAAATCATTCTGTATAGATGTGTAAATTTTATTGTGTAGATTTTAGTCTTTGCTGTATTTTAAATTTTATTGTTTCTTTATTTTCGTTTCCTAAATTTGGTTAATTATGTCTAATTTTATTTGTGGAGGCTTGTAATAAGCAAACTTTTCCATCTTATGTATTTACCTTATTGTGCTATTAGTCTGTAAGCCTTCTTTAATATTAAATAAATAAATAAATAAAATTATCCGTGCTGGGAGAGATCGCTAATTCAGTAATAATTCATCACGCAGTTCGCGCCATACTATAACAAGCAAATACGTCTAGCATACTCTATATATGCCTAAGTCAAGATTTGTATTAAAGGCAGGCCCGCCTCCTTTATCACCCAATCATATATCCCCAATAACAATCCAACTGTACTTTTAACTCAATTTCTATTACCACCTTTTTATCGTCAGACAAAATGGCGTAGGCGAATCATCAAAAGCCTTCGAGTTTCTCAGCGCAATCCAATAACGATAAAAAAAGCAATAAAATATATTATTTGTTGACGACTTCCTACGTTCCTACTAAAAGTGAAGACTAACGTCACCACAGACGACAAACCGGTAGACAATACTTGTACGTTGACTTTGATTACCGAGGAAAGAGTTTACGGATGCATATGCGAAGTCTGCAGTTCTATAGAATGAGAGATTTAGAATTGTGACTGGGATTTTCGTAAGCTGTATACGTACCTCATTTGTCATTGGGTATGATGTAATGTCACTGTATTCCGTGTGGTGACGGATTAAGAATACGGAATTTCACCACCCCATATCATCCCATGGGTGTCGTAAGAGTCGACAGAGGGAGCACATTATGTAGAGAACAGCACTGTAAGAGAAGGAAAACTTGATACAAACCCTATACCAACCCGTTTGGCCAGCGTGGTATAGTAGGCCAATTCCTCCTTTCAAAGGAGAGGCCTGTCCAGCAGTGGAGTGTTAAAGGCTGATGATGATTATGATGTAATGCACGTATGGCGTAGTGGTTTAAGCGGTCGTTTCGCCGTGTACTTTGTAAAGTTGATTTAAAATTTAATGGTTATCCGTCATCCAGAATTCATTTCTAGCGCGAGTATTGTGTTAAAAATCTGTATATTTAAAATCCTTGCATTACTGACTGACTGACACAGAACGAACGAAACTATTGGGCGCAAGTATATAACATTTGGTACGTATGTTCTTTGAGGAGCGAAAAGGTGCACTAAGAAGAGATTTCTTGAAACAACCAAGGAGTTGGGCAAAACGGTTAAATTAAAACACAATGTGCGGACATCAAGGGCTGAAGAATGACATATGATTTGGAGATAGCGCGAGTGAAGCCGCAAGCGACAGCTAGTTTAACATAATATTATTTCTGCTGCATAGGTACATAAATATTACCTTATACGGACCTCATAACATAGTTTTCACACTTGTAGATGCAGCCATATTTATCTTCCTTCTCTCTTTATCTCTCTATTTCTTGTCCTTACACATCTCATTCAATTTTATATGATAATAAAAATCCACTACCGTAATTTTCGCGTCTTTTTATCCCGTTCATTACAACGAATCAGCAAATTGCAAAGAGAAAAAATGCTCCGCAAATACATCTTAATGTAAATACTTGATGTCTCTTACATTTACAATCCAAAATGATTCATGGTGAGATGGAGCAATTTATAGTCGGCTTGGTCAGCAATATGCGATCCCTTAGTAAGTGAGCTATTTGTATTATAAGGGCCGATACTCGTATGAACATGGAATTTACGATTTCGCTGGTCCCAAGATTCCAGTTAAGGTGATTGACCAGTGTTTTTAAGATGAGCTAAGGATGGGATAAGGGGTCTTGTTTATTGGCAATATTATGGAAAATATTATTTTTTACAGGAAATAAAGTTATGGATAACTAGTATATATGCTACTATAAGACGTCTTTTTAGTATCTGTTTTCCCTAACGCTACATGAAAGGTTAATATTTTATCGGTTGGGATTAACCAATGGAAACTTTGACCTGACATTCATGGCACTACCGATGAGTATGCCAAAGACAGCAAATTTCTGCTGTTGGCAAATCATTCATAAATGTCCTAAGGTCATTTCGGTAGCATCATTTTAATACTTTCGCATTGGAACAGAGATTTGACAGAATATTACCGACACAGTACAACTGCCGTCTTTATAACTTAAAAGAATGAAAATTCCTTGCTACAAACCACGGTTACCTTCTTCAGTAACTGTCATCTTCATGGCAGTTGAGACTAACTGCCTAGCGAGCTTTCCGGGGCACGAGCAATTAATACAGATTTACCTATGTATATATTAATATGATGATGAGATGCTATGCGCCTTTATATTGAAACTCTGTGCACCTTACGGGGGAAACGCTTCCCTGTATTCCTTCAATTCAATGAACATAGCTACATGCTATATTTCTAACACCAGGTGTGTACAAGGTGGATTGCAGCTGTGGTAGTTCCTACATCGGGCAAACAAAAAGGATGGTCCTTTTTGTTTGCCCGATGTATATATGCCGAGCGAGTTAAGGAACTCACGGCCGTCAAAAACCGACAAACCACCAAGTAGGCCATAGCTGAGCATTTGTTGGAGTCAGAATCCAATCACTGGATTGAGCTACATCGGCCCCAGGTTCTCTCCACAGACCGTCACTATTTTTCAAGGATAGCACGGGAAGCGGTTGAAATCAAAAAGCACGCACATTTTAACCGCAGTCATCCCGTGACCACGGCTGGTGTAACCCATGCCGAAACGTCGGTTTTTAGGGTTCCGTACCTCGAAAGGAAAAAAACGGAACCTTTATAGGATCACTTTGTTGTCCGTCCGTCTGTCAAGACCCTTTTTTTCAGGAATGCGTGGAGGTATCAAACTGAAATTTATACTAAATACTTGAATCTACGGTTCCATAGAGCTGTAAAATAATCAAACTTCTAACCCAACGCAATCAAAAGATACAGCCGTTTATGCTGCAAATTGCAGCATATTTTCAAACTCGCATTAGAATCAATACCTACAGGGTACTTCCCGTGAACTCAGAATCTTGAAATTTGTTACGAAGTAACGTCTTATATCACATATAAAGGAAAATTGTGAAAACCGTACATTTTTAGTTACAGCATATAAAAAAATGTTTTTAATAAATTTAAAGTTACTACCCCTTTTGCTTGATCGCGTGGAGGTATTCAATTGAAATTCATATCAAATACTCAAGTATATAATACCGTTAGGCTGCAACAAAATCAAGCTTCTTTGTCAACGCAATCAAAAGAAAGAGCAATATAAGCATATTTTCAAACTCGCGCCTACTCGCAAGTGAATCAAAACCTACAGGATACTTCCCGTGAACTCAAAATCTTGAAATTTGGTACGAAGCAACGCCTTATAGCACATATAAAGGAAAAATTGCGAAAACCGTAAATTTTTTGTTACATCATATAAGAAAAATATTTTTTTATAAATTTAAAGATACCACCCCTTTCTCTTGAATGCGTGGAGGTATTCAATTGAAATTCATATCAAATACTCAAGTATATAATACCGTTAGGCTGCAACAAAATCAAGCTTCTATGTCAACGCAATCAAAAGAAAGAGCAATATAAGCATATTTTCAAACTCGCGCCTACTCGCAAGTGAATCAAAACCTACAGGGTACTTCCCGTGAACTCAGAATCTTGAAATTTGGTACAAAGCAACGCATTATAGCACATATAAAGGAAAAATTGCGGAAACCGTAAATTTTTAGTTACATCATATAAGAAAAATATTTTTTATAAATTTAGAGTTACCACCCCTTTATCTTGAACGCGTGGAGGTATTTAATTGAAATTCATATCAAATACTCAGGTATATAACACCGTTAGGCTGTAACAAAATCAAACTTCTATGTCTATGCAATCAAAAGAAAGAGCAATATAATCATATTTTCAAACTGGCGTCTACTCGCAAGGGAATCAAAACCTACAGGGTACTTTCCGTGAACTCAAAATCTTGAAATTTGGTACGAAGTAACGTCGTACGAGATAAAGGATGCGGAGGGCTGAGGACCGTGTACGGTGGTGCGTGTTGGGAGAGGCCTATGTCCAGCAGTGGACTGCGATAGGCTGATTGAGATTTTAAATAACCCAGACGCTGCAAACGACCATTGTGAATGCTTGCATTTCGAAATGTTTAATGTCAGAGTGATAACTGTATATAGGTCACCACAATGTCCAATTAATGTTGCAATAGAATGCATGAATACAACAATATACGGCAGCAACCTCAATAGGTATAATACATGTTCTCGTCTGATTGTCGTGGGAGAATTCAATATTGATTTTAGAATGAATCCCCAAAATGGAATTTTCACATATTTTTCATCTATAAACATGTTTCCGTTAATAAACACTAGCACAACACGAAGTAGTACATTTATAGATAACGTTTTTTCGAACTTCAATGTTCAATGTGGTACTTTCATACCGTTTTCAGTCTCCATTTACAGATCTGGTTCAAATTTGATACTTAATTCCATACTTTAAAGTTTTCATTTCCTTTATATGTTTTATTTTATTTTACATAACGTAACATAACTTCTCGCCTTTTTATCCCTGAAGGGGTAGGCAGAGATGTATTACACACCCACACTTCGAAAGTTATGTTTCGGGCCCAATGTAATAGAGGGCGAGCCTATTGCCTTCTACCGGGCATATTACTAAGCGAGCGATAATTAACATTTTAAATACACACATATGTAACTCCGAAAAGTCAGTGATTTGTGCCTGGGGTACCTGGGGATCGAACCCGAGATCATTGTCTCGGCAGTCCGTTACCTACACCACTGGCCTATCGCCCCTTACTTATTTTTGTTATTTATTTAAGAATATTGATAATTGTTTTATTTTATGTGTAAATAGTCACCTTAGTTTAATTTTCATTGCAAATAAACACTATAATTATTAAAAATACTTAATTAGTATTTTGTAACAGATTTCTAATAGTCACTAAAACTTTGTAAATCAATAACTTTGATAAAAAATCTTACCATCATTCATCAGCAGACTTTTGCAAGGCTGCTGCAAGGCTGGTATAGGTATTTATTTATTTATTTATTTATTGGAGGTCCAACAGCTTGTTATAATTTTATAATATTATTGAGTAAGCAACGGTTAGCCAATTACAGGCCCTCACGTATAACATTATATTAAAAATTACACACATTCTTAAATAAAAAAGATTAAAGTAACATAACATAGCAAAATACAATTCTCTAAAGTAACATAATATAGTAAAACTACACACACATTCTTAAATAAAAAAGATAAAAGTGACTTAACATAGCAAACTACAATATTATATACATAGCGCACAGTACCTACAGTTCAGTTAGTAATAGTTTAGGCAAAGAAATTCTCACTCATTCGTCGTCTCGCCACTGGAATACTAGTACAAAATAAATCCAAATTTAGTTCTTTAGCGGCTGAGTTAAAGCTATTGCTCGCCCGGTTTAGAAAGAAGTTTTGGCGATAATTAGTAGAGGCTAAGGGAACATGCAAGGGTTTAATAGATCTTAATAGCTTAGGTGGTGCATTTATATTCAGCTTGCTTAGTAATTCAGGACAATTTATGTTGTTTGAGGCAATTTTAAGCATATAACAAACGTCGGCTATATTTCTTCTGTCAGAAAGGGTTAGGAGGTGAAATTTTTTACAAATATTTAAATATTGGTCAGATTTAAAAGGGATTTGTAATCTATAGCACATGTATTTGACAAATTTAATTTGAATTCTCTCAATTCTCGCGACGTACGTGTCATAGCGCGGATTCCATATCTGCGATGCTGATTAAAGTTATATTATAAAGATGATTTAAGTTATATTATAAAATAAGCGATAATGTTAATATAAAATAAAGGATGACTGATAAGATAACAAACGACAAAGACACCTTTTTCTTTTATTTATGCTCCTCCAGCTTTCCATACTGTAATGTTATGGATTTCATTTTGCAATAAAAATACCATAACTATGACTGGTGAACTTTTACTTATATACCTACAGGTTTGTACGGAACCCTCGGTGCGCGAGTCCGACTCGCACTTGACCGGTTTTTTTTTTACTGAGAGAAAGTGTTGCATATATTAATATTGTTGATTTATGTATTTATGGTTGTTGTTAAATTTCTTATTCAAGTGAAAATATACAAGCCTTACCGTTTAAGCGATAAGGTTGTCTAAGTGCCTAACATCGTATACATAAAATCTCTTGTACACCGTGCAATTTGAACGACCTAAGTTTCAGCCCGGGTCAGGGGTTAGTTTTCTCGTAACAGATCGACAAATATTTGCAAGCTGAGTACAATTGTTTTCACTATGTGTATATGTATTTCAAATATACAAGTTGTTCAAGCCAAAACGCCTGCTTGAATTGTAGGAGTAACGTAGCAGATACGTTAATGAGTCAACGATCTATAATTTAAGGATCTTTCCGTACGAGTTTTTATAATGTTCATTCACTCATTCGTGTTCGACCTCTGTACGTCTTTGCGAATATACTTTTCTGTTAACCACGAACCAGTCCAGACTTTTATTCCAGCAATCCCGAAATTCCACGAACATTTCTGGTCCATAACGAGCCGTATGCTTGGAAAAGCGAAGATTATAGCTGATAATAAGCGAAAATTGGAATAATAATCATTATTACCGTAGGAATATTTTCTGAGGATTTGCACGGCGGCAACGTGCTTGGAAAAGTTTTCTGGACTATTATATTAAGCTAAAATATTATCACCCAACACTCAATCAGGTAGTATAAGCATATTTAAGGATCCTCAAGGTTAGTGTTTCACCTGATTTTTGTTAATTTCTACGTAGCTCGTTTGTTATTTGCAACGTGAATAGTTCGTACGAACATTGTTTTGTCTAATGCTCGTTATTTAGCAAATATATCAATTTTACGTAGCAGCAGCAGTACAGTAGTTTATATGCTACATTTATAATTGTATAATTGCATTATTGTTAACTATTCCATTTAGTAAAATGTGCATAGGTTTTGATAACGTAGGTAGGTCTTATGTTGGTGTAAGATAATTTTAAGAGATTAAATAGCTTCATCATATCAGCCAAACGACGTCCACTGCTGGACATAGGCCTCCCCCAAGGTTCTCCACACAGACCAGTCTTGAGCCGCCCGCATCCAACCTCCTCCCGCGATCTTGACAAGATCGTCGGTCCACCTTGCGGCGGGCCTACCTCTGCTGCGTCGTCCGGTACGTGGCCGCCACTCCAGAACCTTTCTGCCCCAACGGCCATCGGTTCTTCGAGCTATGTGCCCTGCCCACTGCCACTTCAGCTAGGCTATCCGGAGAGCTATGTCGGCGACTTTGAGATCCGCAGTAGAACACTGCGGATCTCCTCATTTCTGATTCGATCTCGCAGGGAAACTCCAAGCATAGCTCTCTCCATCGCCCTCTGAGTGAACTTGAGCCTTCTGATAAGGCCCATAGTGAGCGACCACGTCTCTGATCCGTAAGTCATCACTGGCAACACACACTGGTCAAAGACTTTTGTCTTGAGACACTGCGGGATATCGGACGAGAAGATATGTCGTAGCTTCCCGAACGCTGCCCAACCGAGTTGGATTCGACGATTAACCTCCTTCTCGAAGTTGGAACTACCTAATTGGACTACTTGTCCCAGGTAGATATACTTGTCGACAACTTCGAGCGTAGAGTTCCCAACCTGAATAGGAGCAGGTACAACATGGACGTTCGACATGATTTTCGTCTTGTCCATGTTCATCTTAAGACCTACTTGTTGGAAGACTCTACAGAGGCCATCGAGCATTGTGCCTAGGTCTTCCATGGTCTCAGCCATGACTACGATATCGTCTGCGAATCGAAGGTGAGTGATGTACTCGCCGTTGATGTTGATGCCGAGTCCATTCCAGTCCAGAAGCTTGAAAACATCCTCCAGCGCAGTGGTAAACAGTTTCGGGGATATGACATCCCCCTGTCTCACCCCTCGCTGGAGTTGAATAGGTTTCGAACTCTGGTCCTGGAGGCGGACTGACATAGTGGCGTTTTCATACAAACACTTCAGCACTTCGATATATCGGTAGTCAATCCGGCACCGTTGGAGAGACTGTAGCACCGCCCAGGTTTCGATCGAATCGAAGGCTTTCTCATAGTCCACAAACGCCAAGCATAGGGGCTGGTTATACTCCTCGGACTTCTGTATAACCTGCCGCAGCGTATGTATGTGGTCTATGGTACTATAGCCTTTACGGAAACCGGCTTGTTCGGGAGGCTGGAAGTCGTCTAGCTTGCTCTCGAGACGATTCGTGATGACCCTCGAAAACAGCTTGTAGACGTGGCTCAGAAGTGTGATGGGTCTCTAGTTCTTCAAGAGGGTTTCATCCCCTTTCTTAAAGAAAAGCACCACCACACCTCTGTGCCACGCCTGTGGCGTTTTACCCTCGAGAATGACGGAATTAAATAGCTTCCGGAGGGCTTCTCTAGCGGGTGCACCGCCGGCCTTCAGAAGCTCACTCGTAATTCCGTCATCACCCGGCGCCTTGTTGTTTTTAAGCTGTTTGAGAGCCACACTAATCTCGTGCATGCTGACGTCCGGGATATCTTCGGTATAGTGTCGGGTCAATCCAGCTCTAGGGTCTGACGCTGGAGTGCTTGCGGGTTGTTGCGTTGTCGTGTATAGCTGTCCATAGAACCTTTCGATCTCCTCCAAGAGCTCAGGCTTGGACGATACGATTCTGCCATCCTCCGTCTTCAGCTTTGTCAGCTGACTCTGCCCAACAGACAGATCCCTTTGGAACACTTTGGATCCCTTATTCCGCTCGATCGCCTCACGAACACATTTTGTGTTGTATTGGCGGAGATCGCGAGTCAGAGACTTAGAGATCTGTCTGTTGAGGTGCCGATATTTCGGCATGTCGTCGGAGGATAGCAGAACCATCTTGCGCCTTTCCTCTAACAGCTCGAGGGTCGGATCCGAGATCTTTTTGGTTCTCTGGCTTTTCTGGGGCTTAAAAAATTTAGCCCCTGTTGTATGGACAGCATCCACGAACCCGTTACTGTACACGTCCACATCTACGCATACAAATAGCTTATGTTAGCTTAATTCAATAAATTAATGGTAATTATGTGGTTAATTAGTCGCAAATTTTTTTGTTAAATACTTAAATTCCGACACTAGGTCATTGTGGTTAGGCTTTGAGAACTTAAACTTCACAATATAACGTGATATAACATTTAGAATAAAATCTTTATTTGTATTTACTTTTTACATAGTAGTACATTCCAGTGACTATAATACGACATAAAATACTGTATTTACATCTTTCTTACAATTTGAGACGGAGGATCTCAGGTAGGATGTCGGGGTTCGAGAGAAACACTGCTAGGCTGAACAGGTTCTTTATTATGTCTCACTACCGCTCACATACAGTATGACCGAACTAGGTAAGCACTGGCCTGAGCTAGCTGGAGTGTAGACTCCTGCTGCACTCCGACGCTCGCAGGGTAGCTGCTCGAAGGGTCGCCGATGAGCTGGCCAAGGTGCGCTGCGCAGGCAGCTCTGTGGTCGATGTTCAGGCTGAGCGGGTCTCAGGCGGTGCAGCCGATGTGGGTCGAGCGGTCAGGCTCAGGCGTCCGTGGCCTGGCTGTAGGAGCTCGTAGGCAGGAACGGAGGCTTGGGTGGCAGCTGGCTAGTAGCGGCACGGCGCCAGCAGCTCGTGGCTTGTAGCCCGTAGGAAGAAGACAGGTGCAGTGAGCTCGTAGGGTGAACTGGAAACAGCATAGAGAATACACAACAACCGGTCAGGAACAGGCTGTCCCTAGATCGGCTGTTATGCTTAGGAGACACAGATACTACAGACAGAACATATAGGCACACAGACAACTAGAATATGCTTACCCCCAGCGGGACAGTGGATAGGAAGTAGAATGTAGAATAATCGCGAGGTGTAGCGGCAGCGTTCCGATGTCTAGGGAAAGTGACCATTCTACAACGCGCACCCATCTTATATAGGCATAAACCTATGACTCACAACTGCCTTTGGCTAGTGAATATGACCATATTTGGTAATATTGCGAACGATGTCTGGAGAAGCTGGCGTTAAGCGCCTGCGAGATATTATAACGCAATGCGTGTAGTATTACGTTACAATACCCCGCTCTGTACAGCAGGATTTTTCGTGTCTAGACAAGAAAAATCCGTCTAACTAAGTCCTCCGAACTTCTGTAGACAGTGCTAAGTAGATAGTGACTATGAAACTCAAACTGCAGGTAGGTACAATGAAAGAATCTAGTTAGGTTAGGAATCAGTGTAGTTAATTCGTTTTAAATCTTTAATGTGCCATATACCAATAGATTTACCCGACGAATCCGCTAATTCGTATACTAGTGGTGACTTTTTAGCAATAATAGTACACTTGGCAAACTTAGGAGCTAGTTTCTCGCCAAATGATTTTTCGTCGATTCTTTTCCACACAGTATCACCCACGTTAAACCCAGCCTGTTTACGACGTAAGTTGTATATGTGTGTATATAAAGTACCATTGTTTTGGTGTTTACGTGCGACACAAGTATCACACGAAGATATAAACTCAATAATGTCAGCGTGCATACCAGGCCAATAATAACGCTGCGCTAAACGTTTATACGTTTCAAAAATACCTAAATGACCCGCAGCGAGTTCCGAATGGTATTCTTTAATGCCGGTAGTTCTATCCGAGGTATGTAGGACCTCTCTCCAATCGAATACTTTACGCAATGTACATTTAGATACCATATATCTGTACAATTTATCATTCCTGATAGAATAATTAGGGAAAGATGTAGGTGAGTTTTTACAGCCATTGTAGATTGTAGTATACCACTGATCCGAGGTTATAGTAGTCTCGTTATCAGTGTTAGCATAAATAGCTGACACGGTAGCATTAACTTTATTAGGCAAGGAATTACTACGAGAGTAATTATTAAATAAAGAAACAGAGTTAATATAGTTTGGTAACAATTTAAATCTTTTCCAGAAGCCAATACCTAAAATTAACGAACTAGTAACTTCTGGAATTACGTACGCTTTTAAATAACACGTTTTATTTTTAAAAGTGGTGGGTAGGTTGATATAGCCGATCGGTGTCAGACGATGACCACCCGCCGATCGAAAAAATATAGTAGGATTGTCACACTTATTCAAAGGGAGATTAGTTTTAGAAATAAGTTTTATATGAGAATTATTGCCCAATATAGTCACGGCAGAACCTGAGTCAAGTAAACCAGTAAGGGGTAGATTCTTAATGGTTACATTAACATAGGGTCGAAAATCAGTATTAGGTTTTTGATCTCGGGTCGCAGCCACAGAATGACTAGAAAAATACACTTTTAGAGTGTTCAGCCAATTTTTCCAGTCTTCCTTGTCAAAATATTTAGGTTTAGAAGATGTACAACCGGTAGGGTTTGTCATCTTATTTGACGAACGACGATCCGAATAAATTAGTTTTTTTGAAAATGATTTATTTTTACAGGTAGGACAATTTACGAATGTGACATCCCTAAGGCCACACTTAAAACATATCGGATAACGTTCTCGCTTGCACGTCCCTAGTGAGTGATCAGTTGAACGACAGCGCGGGCAAAATACACACCTCTTATTAGTTATTTTTGTAGGAACAGCTGATTAAGATATCATGTTGACATTATAGTGTTGTAGGTTAGGCACAGGTGTATCGTTCGGTTCGACATTTATAGATGCGACAGAAGCGTAGTTTTTTAGTTTAGACGGTTTATAGTACTGTGAATTATTATAGTGACCGTGAGTGTCCTTTTTATTTATGTAGGCTAAATTAGGTGCTACTGTGTTAGACGTAGGGTAACTAGGTTCGTGAAATTGTGCACTTAAACACTGGAACCTCTCATAGTTTAGACATAGTGTTTTTAGAGTGTCTATAGTGTCTATAGCCGTAGTACATGAAGCTAGTACTGTAGAATAACACGGTCTAATATTGTGAAGCAATATATTTAATTTTTCATGTTCGGTTAGTACCGTGTTCGGTGACAATCGCGCATAAAGTTGGAACATAATTGATAAGTAGATGATTATACCCTCAGTTTGCCCTTGAGTACGATTACGAAACTCGGCTAAAAGTTTATAATCATAGTCGTACGGTGTAAAATCAGCTGTGAGTTTAGTAGCTAGTTCGTCCCATGTAGAAATGGAATTTTTAACACCGCGAAACCAGTGTAACGCATTACCCGTAAAAATTTCGGACGCGTAATCGAATAACCTATTGGCAGGTAGATTTCTAACCGTCCTAAATATCCGTCACGCGTTGTAGAAATTCGCGAACGCAGCCTGTTCCGTCGAATTTGAGTTTCGATAGTTCGCCAACCCTCAAATGCTCACAGTAGACAGTTACCGGAGTCGAAGCTGCCTGTGCAGGGGTTGAATCCGTGCAAGTAATCGTGACTCCGACTTCCGCCGACGGAACATTCGAGTGTTCTATCTTAGATAGCTTTGCCGACAGCATCCGAAAGCGTTCAGTCAGGTCGGATATTTTCTTGCCGTATTTAGGTTCGGATTTGTCTAATCTGCCCAATCTGTGGTAGACCTGGTTGTGCAAAGCCGTAGTTCGCTTAGCCAAGTTGTGGTCGTATAGCTCCTTAAGGGAAGAGATTCGCGAATCTTAATCGGTAACTGACAGGCTAGCTCTCTTGAAGTCGTCTGCTATGTCTAGGCCTGACTCTAGGATTTCGTCATTCGGAATCAGCTCGAGTAGTTTAGGTAGCTGCTTCCGTAAACCTAAAACAGAGGTAGCCGGCTCCTCTCCGCGAATAGCGACCTCGTAGGCCAATTCATTTTTATTAAGTAGAAAGCACTTGATAGGGTTAGTGCTCATGATGATATAAAATAAGTATGATAGAAAAGAACGTAAGTATATTACAGCCCTCCGTGTGCAATAGTTCTGCTTTACAAAGAAACTACGACGATTCGGTGTAAAAATGTAGACAATAGATAGTGACTTGCAAAAATAAAAAACGGTTATTTCAAATTGCGAACAGTTACGTAGGGAATCGGTAGTTGAAATTTGAATTAGACAATAGTAAGATAACACATAATAGGTATACAAGAATAGAAATTAAAGATAGTCAGCAATACACAGATACACACAAGTTAGATATTACGTAACAGTTCGCTGATGTCTGCACCTCCTCGTTTACAAAGACTGACCTCCTAAACAAGAACAACTGCAGTAATTGGAAGTGAGACAAATAGAGTTGGGCGCCACTGAGACGGAGGATCTCAGGTAGGATGTCGGGGTTCGAGAGAAACACTGCTAGGCTGAACAGGTTCTTTATTATGTCTCACTACCGCTTACATACAGTATGACCGAACTAGGTAAGCACTGGCCTGAGCTGGCTGGAGTGTAGACTCCTGCTGCTCTCCGACGCTCGCAGGTTAGCTGCTCGAAGGGTCGCCGATGAGCTGGCCAAGGTGCGCTGCGCAGGCAGCTCTGTGGTCGATGTTCAGGCTGAGCGGGTCTCAGGCGGTGCAGCCGATGTGGGTCGAGCGGTCAGGCTCAGGCGTCCGTGGCCTGGCTGTAGGAGCTCGTAGGCAGGAACGGAGGCTTGGGTGGCAGCTGGCTAGTAGCGGCACGGCGCCAGCAGCTCGTGGCTTGTAGCCCGTAGGAAGAACGTAGCCCGTAGGAAGAAGACAGGTGCAGTGAGCTCGTAGGGTGAACTGGAAACAGCATAGAGAATACACAACAACCGGTCAGGAACAGGCTGTCCCTAGATCGGCTGTTATGCTTAGGAGACACAGATACTACAGACAGAACATATAGGCACACAGACAACTAGAATATGCTTACCCCCAGCGGGACAGTGGATAGGAAGTAGAATGTAGAATAATCGCGAGGTGTAGCGGCAGCGTTCCGATGTCTAGGGAAAGTGACCATTCTACAACGCGCACCCATCTTATATAGGCATAAACCTATGACTCACAACTGCCTTTGGCTAGTGAATATGACCATATTTGGTAATATTGCGAACGATGTCTGGCTAAGCTGGCGTTAAGCGCCTGCGAGATATTATAACGCAATACGTGTAGTATTACGTTACAAATTGTTAACCATTGTTAGTGTTTGTAGGCCTGTGCCATAAGTTATCGAATAGAATATACTTAAATTTTCATTATAATTAAAAAAAATCTGGGAAGCGAGTATTAGTCGACCTGGAATTTATCCAGGTCGACTAATACTCGCTTCCCAGAATGTCCGAAGAACGAGAACTAGTTAAAAAGCGAGGCAGCTTCAAGGGACGCTTAACAGCCTTTATTAACCACCTAGAAGCAATAAGCGACAAGCTGGAGAGTTTGTATGATAGTTACGATGAGGTACAGTTGCGGTTAGAATGTTTGGTAGAAGATGTTAAAGCTCAATTACCTGAGCGCGCTGAGTTTGAGTCACAGTATTACAAAGCGTTGTCTAAATCACAAGATTTGCTAAGTAAATACAATAATGATAATGAGTATGTGAGTTTAACCGATAAGTGTAGCCGTAATAGCAAACATTTGCCTGTCAAGTTGCCCACAATACAACTACCTAAGTTTGATGGGTGTTATAGCCATTGGTTGGAGTTCCGTGACACTTTTACTAGTCTCATTCACTGTAATGATGACATTGACCAAATAAACAAATTCCATTATTTGCGAGCATCGCTGGAAGGTTCTGCTGCTGTGGTAATCCAAGCGATTGAGTTCTCTGCTAGTAATTACCACATAGCTTGGAAGCTTATTTGTGATCGGTACGATAACAAACGATTGTTAGTGCATAATCATATTTCATCCTTATTTAATCTTAACGTCATTACTAAAGAGTCTTCTATTGCGTTAAAAGGTATGATTGACCAACTTAATAGAAATCTACGTGCTTTAGAATCGCTAGGTGAGCCTGTCAAGCACTGGGACACCCTATTAATTTATATTGTTACTCATAAGTTAGATCACAAAACTTACAGGGAGTGGGAAGAGCATAAAGGTAATATTGATATGAATAGCTCAATAACATTTGAAGCGTTTATTTAATTCATTCGCATTCGCGCTGATTTGCTGGAGACATTGGAGTTAGCTCGAAATCACACTAATTCCACGCCCAGAAACCCGAGTAACAAGTTAAAGTCTATGTTTGCGTCACAAGACCAAAACAATGTCGGCACTGATTCTTATAAGTTGTGTCCGCACTGTAAATCTGATCACAAGCTCAGTAATTGCCCACTATTCCTCGCGCTTGATATTAATGCTCGTCTCAAATTAATACCGAAGTATAAGATTTGTTACAATTGTTTTCGTACAGGTCACTTTGCCAACCGATGCAGAAAGCGATGTAAGCTATGTAAACGTCGGCATAACACTTTAATACATACGTCGGAGAATAAGGCTGTTGCAAATAACAACAACACATCACACAGTAGCTCGTCTCATTCCGTATCAACGTCGTCGCCCACTGACGCCGCAACATGCACTAATGCGAGTGCAAATAATATGACTTTGTCTGCAGAAACCGGTCTGTCTTGTGCCGAACGTAAACAACGCGGCGTGTTATTGTCCACCGCACTTATTAAAGTATACGATGCTACCTATCGTGAATATATAGTTCGAGCTATGCTAGATAGCGGTAGCACATCGTGTTTTATTACGGATAAATTATGTAGACGACTAAACTTAAGTTCGAATCAGGTAAATGGTTCGGTCTGTGGCATAAACAACGTGAGTTCTCGCGTCGGCAAAATGTGTCAACTTAAAATGACATCTTTAAACAATAGTTACACTGCTAACATTCATTGTTTCATTTTACCATCAATAACTTCAGTTGTGCCTTGTCGTGATATCGACTTAACCGACCTACAGATACCTAACAATATTTGTTTAGCCGATCCTACCTTTTACAAGCCATCAGAAGTTGATGTTTTAATTGGTGCTGACCTGTTCTGGGACTTAGTACGTTCGCAAAGAATAAGGTTAGGAGTTGGTAGGTCAGTTTTGTGTGAAACATTATTAAGCTGGATCGTGTCTGTCCCTGTTACGTATTGTAATGGTAAATTATTATCTAATAATGTTTCTTGTAATTTTTCTCAAACCGATTATGGCTTAGAGAAAATTCGTACCGATCTAATGAAGTTTTGAAGACGATCTTTTATCTATACTGCTTAGGTTTCGGCAACACAAGTTCGTCTTGTCAGCTGACGTTGCAAAAATGTATAGGTGTATCTACGTCCACCCAGATGATAGGCATTTGCAGCAGGTATTGTGGCGCAAACATCCCTCTAAACCAGTCAAGGTGTATAAATTAAATACCGTCACTTACGGTACAGCTAGTGCACCTTTCCTTGCTACCCGTTGCCTTAAGCAAATAGGTATTGATTACCATTACAATACCTCTTCGCAGTTGGCAGGCAAGTCATACTCATGTGGCAAAGATAAGGTTGCTGACGTCATCTTGCACGACATATATGTCGATGACCTTTTGACAGGTGGGGATGATTTAAATGAGGTCATGTTTATACGCTCCGAGGTCACAAACGCACTAGCGTCTGCTTGTATGCCTCTCAGAAAGTGGAGGTCCAACGTACCTGAATTAGTCAAAGAGGTCTCTCAGTCGTCTTTACATCTAGATATGGGATCTAATGGACCCAATAAACTGCTGGGTCTTGACTGGTTTTCGAGTTCGGACGAGCTAGGGTTTTCATGCTCGACGTTACCCTCTAATAATTCTGTGACTAAGCGGGACATACTTTCTGTGATTGCACGCATTTTCGACCCCTTAGGACTTTTATCTCCATGCGTAGTTACCATGAAAATGCTATTACAGAAGATGTGGTTAGATAAACTCTCATGGGACGAATCATTATCCCCGGCATTGATTGCTTCATGGAATGTTATTGTGAAAGAACTGCCTCTTATTAATAATTTTCGTGTACCGCGCAATGTTTTGTGTGATTCTTATTACACCTCAGAACTCCATGTATTTACGGACGCATCTGAGCGTGCGTATGGCGCGTGTGTTTATGTACGCAGCGTCAATAATTTAGGTCAGTGCATGGTTCGTCTGTTAGTCGCTAAGAGTCGAGTGGCGCCTATTAAACCAACCACCATTCCAAGACTGGAGTTGTGTGAAGCTGTGGTAGGAGCTCGTTTATGTGAGAAGGTAATAAGCTCACTTCGTATTAAGTTCAATCGAGTTTTCTGCTGGACTGACTCCACCGTCGTGTTGGGATGGCTTCAGATGTTACCTTCTACATTTCAGCCGTTTGTACGCAATCCCGTAGCTGAAGTCTTAGATAAGGTGGGCCACAGCACTTGGTCACACGTCCCAACCGACAAGAACCCTGCAGACCTGATATCTCGAGGTGTCGATATTAGCACCCTGCAATAATTGGACTTGTGGTGGAACGGTCCTAGTTTTCTGATGCAAGATCAGTCCGATTGGCCTTCTCAACATACGTCGTTTGAGTTAGACAAGTTGCCTGAAATACGACCTCATGTTTCGTTAAGCGCTAGTGTTAATAAGAGTCAATGTGAAGCATTCATAGACTTTGACCGATCTTCTAGTTATTTAAGGCTCATTCGTAGTGTAGCAACTGTTTTAAGATTTATTAAATTGTGTAGAAAAATGCCCTCTCCTGGTAAGTTTCTATCACAGTCAGAGTTACAGGATGCGTTAAATGTCATTATAATTAGAAGTCAAATTGAGTCTTTTTCCGAGTATAATTTGCTTAGTAATAATGAGAAGTTACCTAAGAAAAGCGCCCTCATTAAATTTAATGTATTTTTAGACACTAATAAAATAATGCGAGTTGGAGGACGCTTAGCAAATTCAAATTTCTCTTACAGTAAAAAGTATCCTATATTATTACAGTCCACTCACAAGTTTACTAAATTACTATTTGAGTATGAACATATTAGGTTAATGCATGCTGGCCCAACGCTTTTGTTGTCTTCCATTAGGGATTCGTATTGGCCCATAGGCGGACGAAAATTAGCACAGCACTGCTATCATCATTGTGTGCGTTGTTGCCGCATGTTGGGTAAGACAGTGTTACCATCGATGGGTAACTTACCACAGCAGCGCATTCTTCCAGGCGGTTACCCATTTCAGAGTACCGGTGTAGATTACGCTGGTCCCATCATGGCAGCTACTAGACAGTGTCGCGGATGTAGGCTAGTGAAAGTGTACATAGCACGCTTTGTGTGTTTTACCACCAAGGCTATTCATTTGGAGCTGGTGAGTGACTTGACCAGTGACAAATATTTGCTAGCGTTATATAGGTTCATCTCGCGACGCGGTAAACCGAGTGACATTTACTCTGATAACGGTACCTGTTTCGTTGGCGCTAGTAATGAACTCGCAAAGTTCCTTAAGTCCAGTTGTGATTCCTTGGCTGCACATCTGGCAAATGACGGGATTAAGTTCCATTTAATCCCCGCATACACGCCTCATTTTGGTGGACTCTGGGAAGCGGGTGTTAAGGCGACTAAATTTCACCTTAGGCGAGTGTTGGGAAATTGTCACTTAACCTTTGAAGAGCTTAACACCACACTAGTCCAGATAGAAGCCATTTTAAATTCTCGTCCACTGACGCCGCTATCTTCGGACCCAGCTGATTGCAACCCACTGACTCCGGGTCATTTTCTCGTTGGCCGGCCGCTTACATCATTGTCGCAGCCAGACCTTCAAGATTACTCCGTAACTTCCTTGTCTCGTTACCAACGGATCGAACAGCTTCGCCAGCATTTTTGGAATCGTTGGAGCAAGGAGTACGTGTGAGAGCTGCAGCAGAGGACTAAGTGGCGTACCTGCAAAGATGCACTGAAGACACATGTTGGTTGTTGTGAAAGAGGACCATCTACCTCCTCTCAAGTGGAGATTAGGCACGATTGTCGCAATTCACCCAGGATCTGACGGAATTGTACGCGTGGCAGATATCCAAACCAACTCTGGCATCATCAGAAGGGCGTTCAACAGGATTTGCCCACTGCCCATCGACTCACAGTGTGGTTGAAAGCGCACCTGCTGCTTCCAACGTCCGGGGGCATGTTCAAGCCAAAACGCCTGCTTGAATTGTAGGAGTAACGTAGCAGATACGTTAATGAGTACTATAATTTAAGGATCTTTCCGTACAGTTTTTATAATGTTCATTCACTCATTCATGTTCGACCTCTGTACGTCTTTGCGAATATACTTTTCTGTTAACCACGAACCAGTCCAGACTTTTATTCCAGCAATCCCGAAATTCCACGAACACAAGTTTGATAATTAATTATCTGGATACCTTCAGTCTCCAATATCGGATCTACTGATCACATGTGAGTTGTTTCTGGATATTTTCTATATACCTATAAAATTCTTACTTACAGATATCGCACAGCCCAAACTATTGGGCGAAAGAAGCTGAAATTTGGCTGATAAGTATGTACCTCGGGGACTGTCAATGTAAAATAATCAATGAATAATGTCAATGTGTCAATGTAATGTATCCTAAGAAGAGATTTCCCAAAATGCCCGGAACTGGGAAGAAACGGTTTAATTCAGATGAAGTCTACAGGCGTAGCTGCGGGCATCCCCTAGTTACATTTTAGTCAGATTTACTGCTGCTTTCGATTTGATTCTGATTTAACAAACATTTTCCCATTATAATCCTGTATAATGACTACCTACGTGGTTTAGTGGATAGCGTATGCGACTGCTGATCTGAGGTCCCAGATTCGATTCCCGGGTCGGGCAAAAGTACTACTGGGTTTTTCCGAATTCTCAGTAGCAGCATTGAGGCTGGTAATGTGCCCGATAACGGCAATAGGCTCGCCCCCTTTTATTTATTTTTATTTTATTTTTTATTTATTATCTTTATATACATATAACGTATAAAGGTGGTCTTAATGCCTTAGGCATTTTCTGCCAGTCTACCTTAGAGTGGTGCAGAGATTAATGGTAGGCGTATTTTAGAAGTGCAGTTTGACTTATATATTTAATATAACTTAATAGGTATGATAAACTAAAATAAAATAAAATATAAACTTTAATTATAATAATACATAAATACATATTATATATACATACATATATAAATATATAGGTGCCCAAGTAATAAATATATACGTGAAATATATATAAATGTTACTATACTTCTGCCAACTTAGCCAATAAAAGCTGTTTTGCCTTTGTCTTAAAGCAGTGCCTAGTGGTAGACGTCCTGATTTCAAGAGGAAGGTCATTCCAAAGAAGAATAGCTTGAGTAGGAAAAGAAGAGTGGATGAAAGAAGATCTATGTGAAGGACAAAGAGGAAGAAGGTTATCAGATGAACGAAGATTACGATCGTGGTTGCTGCATAAGTACTGAAAGTAAGAACTTAAATAATTGGGAGTATTGGGAGACATGAGGATAGAATAGAGAGTAGTGAGAGCACGCAGACTGCGTCTTTGACGAATAGGAAGCCACTTCAACTTTTACATGGGACCTAAAAATTCATGGCGAAATGTAAGTGTAATATTACACCTCTGCCTACCCCTTCGGAGATACAGGCGTGAGTCTATAAATAAAAAATATGACAGCAAACTACCAACGAGCCTAAAAACTATATTCACCTCAATCAACGCTGATGTCTTACTCTGAATTCAATATTCGATCTATCCTTTTTTTGGAGATTTAAGATACATATTTGACATAAGCTCCATACGAAGTTCAAACATGAATCTCCAATTTCGAAATCCATGGATAAACCCAACAAACCCAAAAGTAAACAAATAATACGAAACTCCCTTGCCTTATTTTTCATAAAGCTTTTGAATAGAAAGTCTCATACATCGTGAATAGCTCACGATAATACATCATGCATCAAAATAAATCACCTTGGTTGTCATTAATGATACTCCGTAGTGAATAAACGGTGAAAGCTTTTTAACGTTAAATAAAGATTGACAAATGACAAGGCAGCAAGTAAAGATTTATCGGTGAAAATGTAGCAATTAAACGGTTTTCGCGTAAATAACACCACGCAGATCATCGGTGATACACACGGTGGAAACTTATGACGAGCACGTTGGGTGTGACTCAGCACATACAATTACGATCAGACATTTGAACTAATAACACGTCCCACCCTCGCAGGGACGGATATTAAAACTCCCTTCAGAGATAATTATGTATTCTGATAGAAACAACAAGAAATAGTGCGGGTGCAGCTGGTTTTTATTGATTATCACAAAGAAATATAACCTTAAGTCATAGAAGTAACACTAAATAACAACAGCGGTTGCTATGATTGATATCTTCTTTCTAATGACATATGCAATATGATAGAAAGATCTGTCGATAGGTTTAGCAGCACGCTCTTATAGCAGCCTCGTGGTAGCCAAACAGTAGACAAAACATAGAGTTAGGAAACCGAGTGCTGTTCGTAACAGTGATGATTTATCGATAAATATTTTTGGTCAAATGTCTAACTTTAGTATGTGTCGATATATTTAAGCCGTAGAAGTAAACAACTAAAATATTGAAATTGTAGTTTTTGGTGTCGACGCCGGACAGTGCTTTGCAAAGACTTGCCAGACAGACAGTACTAAAAAATTTCACGTGTTTAATTGTTCGTTTTAGCCATAAAATCTATTGACAAAAAGTATTCATAAACTAATGAGCGATGCGTTGCGATGAGATGCTAAGAAACTGTCACTTAGATTATGTATTGTACGAATTATACCAGATTGGCTAATGCAGCAGGCTTTGGCAATTTGTGTGCGTCGCATCATATCATGTTGCTTGCTATCGCTCACGTTGGACACTGCTCGATTTTTTTAGAGTTGTAGGTAATCCGATTTGTGATCCGCCAGCACAAATGGTTCGCCTTTAGTACAGCAGTGAACTACTTTGACAACCCAGTTGGCGTGAGTGCAACCGACTGCCACGCCGAAGCTTGCGGGTACGATTCAGTTTTACATTAATGTCCGATAGTTTGTTTCCGTATTTATTCCTCATTCAAAAAACATCGATATCTCCTTTCACTGTCAAATCCCATCACTCCCTAATGATGGGATTTGACAGCACGGCTATTTAGAGAATGCAGTCAAAGATATGAGTCTGTAAGGAGTCTATGCCTCTTTAAATGAGACGCGTAATTTGACGTTATGATTAACTTACTAAGACCAACTGACATTACAAGTTGCACGTTCGGTATAAGGAAATATGGCGAGCATGTTCTCTCTAGTCTAAACGTCCAACCTCTCTGGATTATCAGGTAAACTATTGGCCGCACAAAGAGTATGTGAAAGAGGTTATTGTTGCAAATGAAATTCTCTACATCTTTGGTCTTGAAACTTTTGTTGAAAAGCCAAAAATGAAAAAGTATCTTCCATATTATTGTTGTATTAAGCCTTACTCAATATAATATTAGTATAGAAGATTAGATAGAAGTACCTACTGTGATTTGTGAGTAAGATTGAAAATCAGACCGGCATGTACTAAAGCTGGGACTGGCAGATTTCTACACATTCATAGTAATAAAAGTGGAAATTTTATTTGGAATACTTAGCACTTGTAATTACTCACATGAATCAATAAATTAAGCACAATACAGGTCTAAACGCGCAGCTTTAGGCACACTTACAACTACACAAATTCGGGCAAAGTAAAGTTGTTTGCCATTAATACATCAAAAGTACTTCGCTGAAGCCTAAGGGTGCTTGTACACGGTGCATGTAGCTTGAGCATGTTGAGGCACTTGCGCGGGTTACATGCACCGTAAACATATCGTTTAAAAAAATGTGCGGGTCCAGCGACTCGAGCATGTACCAATGCGAGCCACCCGCGCAAGTAACTCGCGTGCTCTGCGGCGCGCGCGGGTCACTCGCGCATGTTACTTGTTAAAATTACATTTTTAACATATGATTTTAAAGAATTTTCGTTCATCGAGATATTTTGACGCGATTCAAGTCATAAAGCTTCCGCGCGAATAGCATGCACATATACCTAGCTCTTGACCACGAACAAAAAACTTGTACACACAGCTTGCGCAAGTAGCCCGCGTCTTTACTTGCTCCAGTTATTTGCACCATGTACAAGTACAAGCGAGTAACTTGAACAAGTAGCTTGCGCATATTACTCACGCGTGTAACCCGCACCTTTTCTTGCTCCAGCTACATGCACCGTGTAGAAGCACCCTTATTTAAGTTACAACAGGACGACAAGACTTGTTTTAGACAATTGAGAAAGATACCAATATTTTATGATTTTAATGGAAATGATTATCAAACCATTATAAACTTCGGTAAAATTTGTAAAAAGTAAGCACCGGTTTGAATCCAGACCAGTCGTTTTATTTTGGAATTTTACAAACCATGTTTTCAGGGTTCATTATTAAAAAATGGCTACATAAATTACAGATTATTTCTTTCTTAAAAAAATACTTCCATCATTCTACAGCTGATAGTCAAATGTGAATCATAGTCTACAAAGTAGTAAAATGTTCAGGACGCAAGCCTGGGGCGTGATCCTCCGAAATTATGTGCATATTAAACCACCGAGGAAAACATCGTAAAGAAACTTGCATATGTGAGTACAGCTTATAACAAAGTACGTGTATATAAAGTGGTACTCCATGAAGTTGCTGGTGGATTTAAGTAAACCACAATGATGTTTTCTCGCATACCATACTATTCTACTAAAAACTCAACAATTTGTATTATAAAACTCTTCAGCTACTGACCGACTATGCACAGCTGAAAATGTCATGTTCCTTGCCGAGTGTAGAGGACACTAAATATGTTTGGCAATTCTCCTAAGTTAAAGGAAATTTAAAAGTCTGTGGAGGAAGAAAGGGTGTTCTCCAACTAAAGGGAGTATCCTGTAACTAGGCTGGGTAGTCTTGTCAAATGCAGTTAAAAATACCTGCACGTATTTCATATATATTGCAGTATCATTAAGCCAACACGGCAGCGATTAGATATGAATTTGCTCTTAATATTCGCCCTAACCTACATAGAAAGACAATTTATCACTCTAGCTTCTAACATCATCATTTGTTAGAAACAAACTAAAAATAACGGTATAGACGTTGGCTGTTCATAGTGGCAGTATAACAAATAGTGTCAGAATTTGATTGATTGAAACGTTGGCACACAACAGCGAGAAATACGAAACTAAGGTATCAACAGCCATGTTAATAATTTAGATAAAGAATGAGGAAAGAGGAAACACTTACGAGATTTTTGTCGCATATATTGGACCAATTTTTTTGATACGGTAAGTGGGAATGCGAACGTGTCGACGGTGCTTATATGACAAAATGTTGCTGCGAAAATTATTTGTATAGGAAGTGTAGGTATGTAGGGTTGTCTCCTTATTTTGGTATTTCGTTTATCGTTCATATTTAATAGTATTCTTATAGCTAATATATAATAAAATTGAGGGCTTAAGAGCCACTAGCTAGAGTAATTTGAGACTAGTGCTGAATCTATTTTTAAATGTTTGATTAGGTACTTATCAACAAGTTTCGGTTTTGTATTGATGTTGCTAGGCTAGAACTAACTCCCGAAAAGGAATATAACTTTTTATGAAATGATTAATTATGTATCGTCGCACTTTTTTATAAATACTTTTTACTGTGTTTGTTAGTTTTACTATACCAACACCGATATCATATAGCTTTGCTTGCTTTATTTATTGGACATAGAATCCAGGAAGTATAAGCCAACATTATTATTACCACAAATATTTACGCGCAGTCATTGTATTTTGTAAGAAATCTGCCTTTAAGTACAAAGCTGTGTTAATACTGACGGCGCATAATTCTGCCACAGCCTTCTCAGTGTTGCCTTATTATATTATCCTGTTTGTCATGGCTCGTCGGTACATCAACACATTATGACAGAACCATTTTGTTTTAATATTATTTCGTAGTACTAATATTTTGGTGAATCTTTGACAGGCTGAAACTTGCATCTCTTCGTTTTCGTCCAAATACTTTTCGTTCAATATTGAACACGTAATATTATACCAAAACAGTATTGCTAATTCATCATCCTCTAAGCGTTATCCCAGTTTCAATCTGGGGTCCGCTTACTAGCCTAACCAGATTTGGCTAAATATTAGCTTTTCCACTTTCTGTCCGACCTCCGCAACCCGAAGGGATAGCGATATTCCATGGTCTAGACTAGTGTCAGTTTATTAGAAGGTTCTGACGCCCTGTAACGATTGCCAAAGATCTTCATGACAACCGGGACCGACGGCTTATCGTTTTCTCCGAGGCACGGGACAAGCGATAATTAACAATTCAATACGCACATAACTCCGAAAAGTCATTGGTGCGCGCCGTGGATTCGAACCCGATACCCTCTGCATGGCAGTCTGTTGGTATCTCCACTAGGCAATCGCTGCCTTAAAAAAAAGTAGTACTAATATTTTTGTGAATCTTTGACAGGCTGAAACTTGCATCAGTCTCTTCGTTTTCGTCCAAATACTTTTCGTTCAATATTGAACACGTAATATTATACTAAAACAATATTGCTAATTAGAGGCATAAAACAAAACGTGCTTTTTGAATTTAATACTGAGAACGCAGAGGAAAGAAAAATATGTTTATTTAGAAGTAGCTAAGTGCTATTCTACTCTAAACATAATCTGCGTACTCCAAAGGATGTAATTCCTCTCCAAACACCTGGCGTCTACAAAGTCGATTGCAGCTGTGGTAGTTCATATATCGGGCAGACTAAGCGTACAATCGCTGAAAGGGTAAAGGAACATACCGCAGCTGTAAAAAACCGACATATTAACAAGTCGGCGATTGCTAAGCATTTGTTGGAGTCGGGACCAAACCACTGGATAGAACTGCATCAACCACAAGTCTTATCCACCAATCGTCACTATTACTCCAGGATTTATCTTAAACTTGGAAAAGACATGTGTTTACTACGAATACATATTATTATGTTCGTCAAGATCCAATGCCAAGGTCAACTGAATTAACATTACGACGCGTCTTTGAAGCTGTGATATTGTTCATATGTCCAGTACTAATATAAACCTATATGCAAATCTAATTTGTTTCTGGTGAACACCTGTTTGTACTACTACAAACAGATGTTCACCAGAGTAAGCAAATGGGTATACAAACATCTGTAAAAGCTGACATACGATTATCAAATTATGTACGTTCCATTTGAATTTGTGAAACAGTGCACTCAAACTAATTTGTATTATTCAAAAATCACAAATCCAGATTTGCGGTATCTAATTTTGCCTAGCGATTTACTAAATACCCGCAGCTGCAATGGCGACCACATTTCGGAACGATATGGCATTTCGTGAGAAGGTTCTCCCCACTAGTGACTATATGACTGACCGGCTGTTCTGTCAGTTAGTGGGAGTGTCGGTAAATTTAGTCTTTTTGTGATGAGCATGTAAATTTTTTGTGTCTTTGTGTATTTAACCTATAACAGAAATGTAGTGACTACCATGGCCTGTTATGCAGCAGGAGCGCAGGTCGTATTTCTTGCCAAAGCATGTAAGTATCATCATCCTCCTTGCTTTATCCAAGTTGCAGCCCGGAGAATATGTAAGTAGGTATGTTTGCCAATAATGATCTAATTATCAAAGTGCAAGCTCTGCTTAGTTTGAGATCAGATTAACGTCTATGACTGCCTGAATTCGTTTATTTACTCTTCATAGTTTCCATTCTAATATAGTATTAGAATGGAAACTATGAATACATATAATAATAAAAAGTTCAACCTATTCAGAGATAGGTGAATGAGCTTAATTATGAAATGTATTTTATTAATTCCACCAGCATATCCACACAATCAACCCAAGCTTAAATGATACGCATCCATTGTTAATTCATATTAATGAATAAAAGCAGAATCCCAAAAGCGTCAACATAACATGGAGTTGGCCAACGAATTGCTAATGGGTATAAATACCCGTATACATAAAATAAACGTTATTATTATAATGACTAGCTAAGTTCGTAGTTACACACGCGTTATTTACGACTGCTGCTTAGCACCCGTACCTTATAGCGTAATGTTATACAGCCAATAGCCTTCTTCGATAAATGGGCTATCGAACACAGGAATTATGATTATGATATAACCGTACAATGTCCCAAAACATGGAGCTAATACGACGTTGTCTTGCAGCACGTTGCAATGCCACGGTGTAATGTCATGTCGTAGAAGTCTACGAAACGTATCGTAAAAAATCACGCCACGCCCATGCACTGTGCACTGCATGAGGTCCTTGCATAGTTCAAAGATTCCGTATATGTTTTAAATTTGAAGAAACATTGTAGTAACTTAAATTTTTTTTGAGGCAGGGAGACGATTATATACGTATGATTTTAACAAAATAAACATTCAAAGAATGAACACAAAAAGCCCACGGAGTATGAATATAAATAATTTGAGTGTATTTGTTTTCCCTGTATGGGTCGCATCGTAACGATATACTCTGTTGATTTCAGAAGTTTTTAACACGCTGGGTCACAAAGTACCATGATGTTTCAACCTTTATACTAATTCCACTTACAATATTATAACTGTACAAGATGTTAAATAATTCACCGTTAAATTCCCAGTAATAATTATAATTAGATTCACCAGATTAAAACATATAATACTAAAATAATAATTCAACGATATCAAATACTTATCTAGTTGAGATCGAAAAGTCTCCAACTCACGCATCTTATACCAACAAATTCAACAGTATTATAAGGTTACTTCTGAGTGAACAGAGCTACAACCGCATATCATCTTATTCCAAAAATAGTTCGTCCTACTTTACATGCACACAGCGATATGTCAGCACCCGGCATTTTTCCACCCAATTGGTTGAAAATTCTCTACATACTTGGTTATTTATTTATGCGGTAGCCCTGAGAGTATAAGGTCTGGATACGACAGCGAATACCGGGAACAATACTGACTAAATCCCGCATGTATTCGTAGATATGATGGAGTATATACAAATAAATAATATTATGTATTTGAGGATGTTACTTCCGTTATTCAGGGAATAGAATAGAAACTTAAACTGTCTAATAAACAATTTTAATTCAGCACTGTTTCTGCTCAACAAAACAGCCGTCCCTAGCCTTTATTCTAAATGTTTACGACACCATTCAATTATATTTAAAACGTTTACGCATACACAAAATAACCTACAAAAACCGTTTTTATTTCAACTGTAGCAAAATGTAGGCCCTGTATTATCTCCTTATAAATGTAGTGAAATAAACTCGGTGTTTACGATGTCAAACAATTTCTATTCTATCGGACTTATTTAGTAGAGAGCTCGATATAACTGTATTCATGTAGCTAATGCTATTGCTATGTATACCGATTTCATCTCGTCATGTATGAGGCATATGTAATTGAAGAATTGATTTGTTTTGTCAGAGTTTTTTTTATGGTAAACAGTTGTATATTTATGCGGCAAAGGGTTGTGTTGTATTGAATTAGGGATATATTTTTTCCTTTACTCATTTGAGAGGGATTTTGCGTTATATTGGATTATATTAGTGCATTACTGAGAGTTAGACAGAGGTATAACCATACTCATTTATTGTTTATGTTTAAGTAACGCGTGGGTGGAAAACGTTATACAATATTATGTAAATAACAGTGATGAATATGCGAATGATAGTTTCATTTCAAAGTATAGCTTTGCGAATCGTATTGACGCTTACAGTAATTGACGACCCGGTGGTGTTGACCTCTTCCTTTATAGGTTTGGTAGCTAGTTCTGAGTAGCATAATAATGACATTTATCAGACGTTTCTGACGCTTTGCTGTAAAAGTATTCACAAAGAGATTGAGATGAGTACAACTCAGTTTTCTGTTAGAAGTGGATTGATGATACAAAATTTGGATTAAGTTAAATAAATATGAAGTTGAATATGACATAAGAATATCATATCATTGAGATGTGCTTTCAGTATCAGCGGCAAGGAAAAAAAAAATTTGTAAGTGCAATAATATTAGTTATCGTATTTGTGTCTTTTGAGTCGGAAGCCTTTAACTTAATGATTCCAAATTATAGATATTTGTAGACACAGGCTGAGAATCATTTTTAGTAAAATCATAAACACAATTTTTTTATTAGATTTGATAGGTTAGAAATTGTAAAAACGTTAATTCTATAATATGATAGAAAAGGCGAACAAAATAAGTGAACAAAAAGCTACTGAGGTAATAATGTAATTATTACTTAGTTCTTATTACCAAAGTGTTTAATAATACCCTTAGCAAAATTGAAGGTCAAATACTCTATTAATCATAATTATTATAATTCCAGGAATCATTACTAACATTTTTGGTTCCATTACCAACTGATAACGACACAAGGATGAATGATGGTGGATGAAGTTTGTCATAGCTAGAAAATTCCCAAGTAAAAAAAAATTAAAGTGCAAAACAAAATATATTTTTTTTAATAGAAACAATTTAATTCGATTAGAAACGGGGACGTAGACAGAGCGTTACTTAACCATTGTAACTTGTTTGCTACTAGGTATTCCAAAAAATGTCCGTGTGGTGACGGGTTAAGAATACGGAATGTCACCACCCCATATCATACGACACCCATGGGGGTGTCGTAAGAGCCGACAGAGGGAGCATATTGTGCAGAGAATAACACTGTAAGAGAAGGAAAACTTGATACAAACCCTATACCAACCCGTTTCGCCAGCGTGGTATAGTAGGCCTATTACTCCTTTCAAAGAAGAGGCATAGTCCAGCAGTGGACTGTTAAAGGCTGATGATGATGATAATGATTCCAAAAAAAAACTCGTCCATTAAGCAGCAGCATAGTAGCAAACTCGGTATCTCTCCATAGAATCAAATTACGGGCGATGTCACTCTGCCTATAAAAAACAATCTGCTTATCTCTTAACTACAAATTCATTAATAAGCACTTCTTGTATAGCGTCGATACTGATTTATGCTGCCATACATTGATTCTGCCAGTTCGTATAACTTATTTATAGTGAGAAAGTACACGATATCGAACCACTCGTACCCTAAAGAAAGATTAGTGCTCTTACCTCTTTCCTTAACTATTACATAGTATGTTCTTTTTATAAAAATAACGAGGTTAACAAGTAAAATTCAAACAAATCACGTGCACAGCAAATCATTTTCCGCATTACAATCCTTTTGCAGCAAAAACCTGTTCGATTGTCCAACGGAATAGTGATTCTAATTCTGTATTTTTACGTATTTCTTAGAATTCTAACGTCTGCTCAAGAAATATGCTCTGCTTTATATATTGTTAACATTTGCCTCAAGATTGTGGCGTCTCATTATCGTTTAGGGGTATTCGTTTGTTTCCCTTGTTTACTTATTTCCCCTTCAACATTCTTTTATGAACAAGTCCCCCGGGCTCGTCTTGAATTAAGATCCTTTCTCTTAAAGTATTTATATTTCTTTATTCTTATTTCTTTTTGTTTAGAATTCAGTTGATTTAGATTAATAATGGGTTGTAATTAGCATTGTTCTTCGTTTTTTGTTGGATAAGTCATAAGTCGGTTAACCGGCTAAATTTTGGCGAGACTGCGAGCAGATTTTAAAAATATTTGTGTTAACAATCACTTTCTTGAGTTGTTGAATGAAGCATTTTTGTTATAACGGTGCCCCTGCAATAAGTAAATGGCTGATTTATTTTTGTGGCTGTAATTTTGTAAAAAATATTTGCACGAAAAGATTATTATCAAAAGATTGCTATTATTTTTAAATATCGTTTATTGTCACAATTCGCAGAAAGAAAAAAAGATCTATCGAAACCCATAAAGAGTGCCTTTAGTACGTGTACATTCATCAAAATGAGTCCTTTGTCGGTGATTTCGTTGAATCATAATCTTCAAAATTCTCGTAGTTAATAGAACAAGCGTTAGTAGGGTATTATATATTGTACATCCGAAATTCCTTCCTAATTACATAATTAAGTTGACAGTATAAATGAATTATAACCAAATATTAGGTGGCTATCAATACAATAATTAATTTAACTCATGAGTAATTAGCCCAAGTACTTACAATATACAGATGATAATTACCTTCCTACTAAAATTCGTAGAAAGCGCGATTCTACAACGTTGCATTATTTTAATTAAATTAAGGGCCTACTCCAAAAATCATCAGCAAATTTCACAAAATAAATTCTCTTTATGAACAGCAGACAGGAATATTTACGTCTCATATTTTTTTATTATTTGATTTGGAATATTGTCAGGTAAATTTTATACATTTTGGATGGGTTCCAGGAATATTTAATATTCACTTAACAATGAAATGCAGCGCCATGCAGACCAGTATTGACTGTAGCGTTATCATTTTGATCATTGCTGAGTCTTCTTCCGTAGTATGTTCGACGCACCATGCATTTTAAATTTTATTATCCACATCTACGTCAACTTCAACATCAAATACAATACCACTTCACTCACTTGTTTATGTCAATTTATAGGTCTTTGTATTTCGAGTTCATCTTTATTTCCATCAATATCATTTCATTTATCAGTCAAATAATGTTTGCTTCCACAGGATCGATTTTCAAAAAGATAATCTTTGTTTCACAAGGCGAGGCCGAAATATTCGTTGCGAGTTCTGCCACGTTTCAAGTTTCCTGTAACAAAGTTAAGTAATTTGATCAGGTCTAGGAATTTGAATACGATTTCCATATTGGATGCTTACATACTGAACATTGGGTGAGCGCCAAAGATGTTCTCAAAAGATGGTACGTCGGATGCCTATGATTTTAGTACTGATTTTGTGGTGAAAGAGTATATTGTATTCCGGCCTCAGAAACTATAACTAAATTCACAAACACTATATAAAATAAAAGTTAACTTAATGCTTAAAGGGAATTCATGAGGGTTTTTAAGGAGAATAAGTTGACGACAAATAATTATATCAAAGACTATAATCAATATAGAAATATATTTTTGATCACGGTTGCCATACCTGAATCGGTCTCATAGACGTAGTCACATAAATTGTCATCGCAAAGGAGACAATGTTGGCATGCACAATAACTTAAGTCAGGTCAGACAGCTCATAATTATCTTAATATATAAAATCCTTGCGTTACTGACTGACTGACAGACACGCTACAGCCGAAACTATTGGGCGTAGAATGCTGAAATTTGGCATGTATGTCCCTTGGGGACCGTAGGGGTGCACTAAGAAGGGATTTCCCGAAATTCCCACGGGATCGGCCAAAACGGGTAAATTAAAAAAAATTGCAGGCGTAGCTGCTGGCGTCCTCTAGTGGAAGATAAAATGCAAAGTATGAGGTGTATATCGTCGTATCGTTGAATCTATCAACAATTCAATACCTCTGAAGGTCAGTGCGACGATCTTTTTGCGTATGCTTTTATACGTAGTTTGTATATTTATGCACACTCACATAAATATTTTACGTAATCACTATTTACTTTGTAATCAATGGCTTTGTATCCGGTTATAAGAAAACCCAACAAATTCTTCAAAGTAAAGGAAAGAACAAGTCATTTATTAACGCTAAATGCAGTTATTTGTTCTTTCGAGCCAAAACTAGTACCACAAATTTTGGAACTTTTCCAGTGTTAACGAATACGGGCCTTGAGTGCACAAAATTGATTTGTCTAAGCTTTCGACTTACAATATATAGGAATAACATTTTAGAGCCCTATGCTCTAAAATGTTATTCATATACTACGCAAAGGATAGAGATGAAAAACCATACGACTGCCAAATCTTATTTTGATGCAGAAACAAATCTGTGTCTGTTCCCTTGGCGGAACTTTAGGAAATGCTATTTTTGTATCGTATTATGATTGAGAAGTGCGTCAAGCTACACTAGCCAGCGACATATGCCACAGCCTTATATCTTTCTTAGTGTAATGTGAACGTGACTGTGTGACTGTGTGTTTCTTGGTAACGTATTGTGCAAAACTGCAGATAGCATTAAATATGACTTTTACGAATTCCCTGAGTTAATCTACACGCTTTATAGGATTTTACTCCTAGATAAAATTATAAGTCAGTCACGTCTTATGTATACAGACTACACCTGTAGTGCTGTAACTAAACTTCTACAAGTCGACCACGATGCCACGGTACGGCTCCTATTGTGGTACTCATCTAAAAAATTTACTCGAAGTATGCTAGCCATTTTGAAGGCGTATAGTAAACCAACTCTAAAACATCAAAGGTGAATTCATTATTGCCAAACTCTCTGCTAGGTAAGTTAAAGGTAAATTAATTATTTTCAAACTCTAACTAGAACTTCTTGTTGTTTAACAAGCGATTTTAGTTAGTAGTGTTCCCTATAACATTTCACTTTCTATTTCTATCGCACTTCGTATTTTACCGGTATGTCAATAGAAGGAGCAGATATAAAAATAATGTTTAGAGAAAGTTATGATTATATATGATACACCAACAGTGGCGACCGAACACGAGTGGAGACACGCAAACACCGTGGTCACAGAAGAAAAACTCCGATGGGCCATCGATAGCTTCCATCCCTTCAAAGCAGCCGGACTGGACGGCATCTTCCCTGGGTTATTACAATGGGGAGGTGAACCGGTCCGCAAAAGACTTCTGGCAATCATGAGGGCTAGCCTGGCCCTTAGATATGTACCGAAGAATTGGAGGGAAGTCAAACTAATTTTCATACCAAAACCAGGCAAAACAGACTACACAAATGCAAAGTCCTTCAGACCAATAAGCCTGACCTCCTTCATGCTTAATGCCTTGGAAAGGCTATGCGAGAGGGAATTAAGAAGTGGGGCACTTAAACACCTACCCCTACATGCCAATCAACATGCATACAGCTCAGGGAAATCGACGGAATCGGCCTTACATCAGGTCGTGAACCAGATAGAAGCTGCTATACAACAAAAAAGCATCTGTCTGGGCACCTTCATTGACATAGAATGAGCCTTTGACAAGACAAACTTCTCCAGTATAAGCAACGCCCTAGCCAGACATGGTGTGGATCAGATGCTCATACAGTGGATCCAAAACATGCTCAGCAAAAGAGTAGTGCGCCTGCACGGCGACTCCCAGACAGCCTTGATAACTAAAGGTTGCCCGCAGGGCGGTGTACTCTCCCCGCTATTGTGGAACTTAGTCATCAATGAACTCATAGACAAACTCAACGCGAGATATTTTTACACAATAGGATATGCAGATGATCTGACCATTCTCACCTCAGGTAAGGTAACTAGTACAGTGTACGACCTTACTCAACAGGCTCTACGCATAGTAGAGTGGTGGTGTAATGAGTACGAATTATCAGTAAACCCGAACAAGACCGAACTAGTTATGTTCACACACAAACGCGCGCTGGGTACTTACCGACTGCCCAGGCTATTCAACACAGAGCTCAAGCTGTCCACCGAGGTAAAGTACCTGGGAGTCACTCTTGACAGCAAATTGACATGGAACAGCCAGATGGAAAATAAGCTCAATAAAGCCAGCATCGTCTTCTGGCAGTGCAAAAAGATGATAGGTAAACGATGGGGCCAATCCCCCAAAATTGTCTTATGGCTCTATAAGACAATAATATGTCCGATGATAAGCTACGGCGCAGTAGTGTGGTGGCCTCGGACCAACCTAACAACGGCCGCCAACAAGCTTCAAAAGCTTCAAAGACTTGCATGCCTAGCGGACACGGGCTGCATGAAAACTACACCTACAGCGGCACTCGAAGTGTTGCTGGACTTGCCTCCATTGCACCTGTTCATACAACAGGAAGCAAAGATGTCGGCGATCCGGCTAAGAGCTCTGAAGCTCTGGAAAGACACTAACACACCGCACACTAGCAACTTAAACACACTCTTTAAAGAAGTTCCTCTCACACAAGCCATTGGCGACCGAATACCGAAACAATTTGTTTTCGATAAGAAATACAAAATCCAACTGTACGAGGATCTACACGAGGGAGCGGTTGGCCACAACGAGCTCACGATCTTCACAGATGGGTCTAAGACGGATACAGGTACGGGTTCAGGAGTATTCTCCGAGGACCTTAACATCAACATCGCAGCACCGCTGGGAGCCTACAACACGGTCTACCAGGCCGAATGTTTTGGCATAATCCTAGCTGCCACAGCAATCATGGCACGTGAGGTAAGGGAACGATCCATTAGGATCCTCTCAGATAGTAAGGCTGTCCTCTCAGCCCTCAAAAGCCATACTATCACCTCGGCACTCACGCTTGAATATTAACACTGCAATGGATCAAGGGCCACAGTGGCTCAAGAGGGAATGACGCAGCCGACGTACTTGCCAGAAGAGGGGCCACTTTAGAGGTGGTGGGATCCGAGCCCATTATTCCCCTCCCTTCTGGTTTTTATCGCAACCTGGTAAGGAATAGGACCAGGACCCAACACAACCAGTCCTGGATTGGTATTGAAACATGTAGGCAGGCCAAGGAGGCTCTTCCCGCAGTAGACGGTAAGATAGCCAAACAAATCCTCCGGCTGTCCAAACAACAACTGCGGACAGTCACGGCCGTCTACACAGGACACGGATTCTTTTACCTATTTACTATAGGTATCGCCGACAGCCCGCTGTGCAGAGCCTGTATGGCAGCAGACGAGACGGCAGCCCACCTGCTCCTCGATTGCCCTGAGGTCGCACAGTACAGGCAGCAGTACCTGACGAGATACAGCACCCTGAGGGAGGCAGTGAGCCACATCAAGAGTCTGCTGGCCTTCCTCGAAGAGCTGGGGTGGCTCGAATGAAGACACCATTCCCACCTGCACGCAAAATACACGCCAAGACGTGGAGTTGCGGAAACAGCCCGTGCCATCAAGTATCAAGTAAGTTATGATTATGCGTTTAGCAACGCATAATTACATAATATAATTGACCCGAAGCTGAACCAGCTAAGTCGGTTTCAACGGGTTGCATAACATTCATGCCAAGATTTAGGAAACCAATTTTAATCTAATGTTGTATCCAGGATAGAGAAAATACGAACGTGTGAAAGGTTTTATGCATAAAGAGACAAAATTAATTAGTTTTGTTTTATCTGAAGTTTCAGTTAGAAGTATGAATAGGGTTCATAGAAATCTGAAGTTCCCTAACGAAGTAACTGACCGTACTTAAAAGAAATTTGATAAAATTTGTAAACCGTAAATTAAGTTTTGTTCAACAGTAGACGTGGCTAAAATTTGGTTTAGTCATCTAGTGAAAATACAATTTTTAGGCATATTAGATTAACTGGAAGCAGTATCATGAAATACCTATCCATCGCACCTAAAAAGTACAAATCCTGCACTAAAAATTAATCCTTTGTCTGAGGAGACTTTACAAACATTCAAACAAAAACACACAGACTAAAAACAAAAAAATGAGGTTTACATCACACGTATAGGTATCGAATCGACTGCACCCGCACGTAGTGCCAAACAATGTGACGTTCTGTTACTCTAGCACAGACAACAAACCTACCATTATGTTGAGACTACAAGCTGTAATAAGTGACGATCGACTACAAACTGTGATACGCGGTGACGCGACGTAGAAACAATGTAAGAGCGTTACAGTTTAATACTTTACTAGATAATGTTAAATTTATTTAAATCTTAAGTGCTCTAATAATTAGTTTTTTCACGTTTCAGTGCATTTTACTACTTCTACCGGGGTGATCAAGGTGTACTGTACAAATTGTTTACCTACAAAAATTGCTTGATTGCACATTAAGTTATATTTGTGAAGTTGGTCATATTTTCAAAAGTTTAAATAAGCTGTGAGTCAGCAAATTTTCACGTCAGTGTAGCCAAGCAACCTTACAAAATATTTCCACTTTACTTAAATATTTCCACTACGATAATTTTACAGGTGTTTATGTAATGCAACTCTGTGTATTTCTCAAACAATGATACATATTTTCAACCTCATTTCCTGACTGTTGACACTTTGGAAATACGAAAGGTGCACAGGAAATAACACTACGAAATAAACTGAATTAGCACAAGTTACTTAAAGCTATGAGCCACGGTTTGGGACTGGTAATTATGTGACATTCACACGGCATATAAATGTATAGAAATAATATAAAGCAATCAATATATGTGAAAGGCTCGCGAGCCTGTGTTTAATAACTTTAAAACAAAGGTTATGGACAAATTGTGACCTCGTATGGCGATCGGTACAAGGATATTTACCAAAATACACGTCAGTAGGTAGTTAATAAGTACTTATGTCGTATTGAATCGTTTACTTCTAGAACATAATTTTTATAAACACAATTACATATTAGGCGCCGATAGCGCATTTAAGCGATCAAAAGACTGTCGCGCAGAAAGTATAGCATTCGAAACTATAGCGCACAGTATTTACTTTTCAAAGGTTATATTTTGCGTAGTCTGCTTTGCTGCGTGTCTCTGAGAATATGTGAAACCATTGATCTCGATTTTTATAAACAGTTTCTATCGATATTAATTCAATTTGAAGTAATTAAGTCTGAAGCCTGATAGAAACTAGGATGATGTATTGTATAATGAAAAAAAAAAACAACTACCTAAAGCCTTTGCAGGCTGTGTAGCCTAATGATTATAGTATTCTCCTAACACTCGTAGTCCGAGATCTGTCATCAATTTTGAGTAGATATTTGAGGCAAGCTGAATTGTCTTATAACTCTCCTATTATACCCCGACACGGAACTGCAGACCTGGCTGGTGAGTAGCGGGGCTAATTCTACCCCGAATATTTTTTTCTTTTTTTCCAAAAATGTATTTGAGGCAAAATGCTATTTTTAGTTTTGTAGCTTAATGTTTGAAAAACAATAAGCCAGACGATTCAAGATGCCTCAATTGTATTTTTAATATTTGTTTTCATAATATTTTTGCACGAGACTGGCAGTGTTATATGACTACAACATTTAACAAAAATTGGGCAAGTGCGAGTCGGACTCGCGCACGAAGGGTTCCATACCATCATCTATAAAAGAAAATCACGTTCGTTGTATGTATACTTAAATATTTTATAAGTTTCTACCTGTTTATTAAGATCGAGTAACAAATTGCTTAAAAATTACGTTTGTTGTATGGGAGCCCCCCTTTATTATTTACTTTTTTAAATTTAATTATTTATTTTGAAAGGTAATATACAACTACATATTCTGTAAAAATTTAAAGCGTCTACCTGTAACAGTTAGTCATTTTGAGCAAAAAATACGAAAAAATACACGTTTTTTGTATGGGACCCCCCCTTAATTTTTTTATTTTTTTATTTTTAGTATTTGTTGTTATAGCGTCAACCGAAATACATAATTTGTGAAAATTTGAGCTTTCTAGCTATCATGGTTTATGAGATACAGCCTGGTGACCGACAGACGGACAGACAGACAGACAGACAGCGGAGGCTTAGTAATAGGGTTCCGTTTTTTACCTTTTAGGTACGGAACCCTAAAAACGGGATTGATGTAGCCCTGCTACTTACCAGCCAGGTCTGCAGTTGCGTGTTAGAGCTTGGGCGCACTAGCGATTTATTTTGGCCGATAGTCTGATCGGTCAGAGGATCAGTATAGAGTTATATGGCAGTGTGCGCACTTGAAGATTACCATTGAAAGTTGTACGACCGAACTATCGAATCCGACTGTCTGATACCTTTTCAATCAAACTATTGAACGACTACATCGGCCGATTGCACATGTGCATGAAGTTGTGTGCGAGTGCGCGCATTACATTAAACTAAACTGTCGCTCAACTATCTACCGATCGCACAGTCACTGTGGTCACTATAACGCAGTATGTGTGTGCGCGCACTTGTCAGTCGATTCGATTCATAGCGCGGGATATAGGTAGGCGATGAATTCAATCGTGTAGTGCACGCACCACCACGAGACTGAACTATCGAGCGACAGTTTGAGCATAATCGTCATACGATTGCGACTGAACTATCGGCCAACTTTAATCGCTAGTGCACGCAGGCTCTTAGGGTATAATAGCAGAGGTATGAGACAAGTTTTCAGCTTGCCTCAAATACTTACCTACCCAAAATTAATGCAAGCTCTCCTGCTACCGTGAAATAGTGGTTTGAAATTTCGTCTTTAAATTCTAACACAATCATTCCACTTGTCAAAAATCTCATTTACACAATTATTATAAGGACATTGTTTTCTCTTTATTTCACTCTCAAGAATGTTTTTATATAAAACGCGTGACATCCTTAGCCCGACACTTAATAAAACGTCTGACACGAACTATAATAAAGTTGTCACCAGAAACTATGTTCTGATAGGACATGAACAGTCATGTAAAAGTAGTTTCTTAGGTATTTACGCAATAACAGTATTGCGTAAATACCTAAGAAACTACTTTTATGTTTATGTTGGGTGACTGTTCAAAATTAGAAAGCAAGTACCTGTCAGGATGACAAACACAATGTTGCGAATATAAAAAGTTTCAGAATACACTGGTTAGGGACAGCGTAGCGGTTAAAGCGGTTACCTTGATGATTAATAAACTAAGTCAACTCTTGTGGGTTTGACCTCCACGCATTTCTGTTTTGAGTTTGAAATCCTGTTGCAATACGGGAATTACGGATAAGAAGTTGCTTTTAAAAACCACTTAAACTGAATGTCTTGTTTTCCAAATAAAACAACATCTCAAGGTGTGAAATATATTTGACGAAAATTATGGTGTACTATTTGTTTAAGAAGTTAAAAACTAAACAAACAGAAAAACACAAAATCTCAAAAATAATTACATACATACATACATACATACAAAGACTCACGCTTGTTTCCCCGAAGGGGTAGGCAGAGGCATATTAAACGCCCACTTTTCGCCAGTGTTTTGATCCCACGTAATAGGTGGCGAGCCTATTGCCGCTTATTGGGACATTTTGTTTGCCAGAGCCTCGTCCGTTGATCGGCAGAACCACTTGCAGGTGAGGTTGGCTTGGGACCCTAAGTTCTTGGTGGGAACCCTATGCACCCAAATAATTACACTAACGACTATTTTAGCTTCCACCGAAAAACAAGACCCAAATGAAAAAGCAACCATTTACTACGTGTGCGGTAAATAAGCTTGCCTGTCACATCTCGTGCAGAATTTCATCTTTTAACGCAACACAACAACCAACGTAATACGTAACACCGCAGAATGTACTAAATGTCGGCACAGGTTAGTTAAATATCCAAATGGCCCGTGAAATTAATTTTGTAAAAATGTACTTGTAGAGGAATGTGGGATGAGACAGATATATTACAACAAGTGATGTGTCTCTCGCGTTTTGAATTGGTACGCCAGATTACTCAGAGCGTTTGGAAACGCTAGAATTTGGAATATTTGCACATACTCCAGCAACGCGTTAAGTGGACCGACAAGACCGATCCACCCAAGATTGGAGACCTCGTTTTGATCAAGGAGGCTAACCTTACGCCACTCAGATGGCGCAGGGGGCGCATTCTTCGTTTGGTTACTGGGGCTGATGGAGTTCCCCGATTTGCTGAGGTCTTGGTGGACGGTTCGATTCTGAGGAGAGTGGTTGCAACGTTGTCACGTCTACCAACTGATTAGCGGACCGGTAGGCCGGTCCGGGGCGGGTGGATGTTTGAAATAGAAATATTGTTCATAATAAGTTAAATCGATTATATCAGTTTAGTAGCGTGTTACTTTGTCTATTGAAAATTTCTGACCATGGCTACACTATGAACTGTCAAATCATTCACTCTTTTTGATTCTTGGGCGGATCCGGATATGAAAAATGGTCTTGCGCTCGCGCCGTTTTTTCTCTCGCGTGGTTTTGTAATTAAAGTTAAAAACCCTTGTGAATTGCCGCTAATTGATCTACCGGCATCGGTTTATTTGTGATAAAAGATAAAACTTTGAACTATTGAACATTTGTAAAGTTGTGCAAATCCGTCCACGTGTTTGGTGCCCGAGGACTTCGTTGAAGAAAACCCTGACCATTGGACTGGTAGCTATAACGATTTGCTTGTCATTTTGGACAAAATTATGAGTGTAATCTTATAGGTCTACTCCGGAACATCACAGGAAGATATCAGGTAAATTTGCACATGTACCTATTAGTTTGAATTCACCGCTATGAAAACACAGTACATAGGTGTTTAGATCTTTGCCCTGGGCTAAAGACTGGATGAATTAATCACTTCCACTGCCTTCTGCAAACAACCTTTCCCGGCCTTCTAGCCCAGACACTGAACACAAGACATTAAAAAAAAAAGCCAAAAGCGCGTCGCAATTACCACCATTGTCAGCCCCAGACAAAGGAAATCACTCTGCACAATTTATATACAAATAAATTCTCATCCGTCAAATTAACAACTCATGGCAACGTTACAAAAAACAAACATAATTTTGCAACCCTCAACCTTGCCACAACCAGATGACAACATTAAGACGTAACCAAACATTTAAACTACTACTACTAAAAAGTACCTAGTAAAACACGTAGAAAATTTCGTTTAACACCAAAAAGATGTTTCTGCCTGATAAACTCGGGAGAATTCAATTTTGTCGGGTAAACATTTTAAAAGCGTCCAAGTAACGAGTATTGAATGGTAATAGAATGAAATGGACCTAATGTTAACAAAGGCAAATGGAATGTGTTACTGGCACACACGCACACACACACTCTCACACATATATACATATTCACGTATGCAAATGTATGTAAGTGCTTATGATTCGTAAATGATCGCACGTATCCTTTGCGTAGGTGATAATGGTCTGATGATGTAACAGCGAATGATGTCAGAGCGTGCTGAAATGTTATAATAATTTAGAAGGAAGAAAAATAGCATTTGGGAAAGATAATTTGGTAATGGGTTTATGTAACCTTTATCAATATGGGGAATAACAACTCTTAACGAAGCTGAAGGCCACTTATTCTGAGGACTTCTTATTTATTATTACTTAGATTCTCTTCCGTGACCACGATTCCTGTAAAGTAATGGAAACGTCGGATTATATAAAATAACGTAGTTTCTAGATAATTCAGTTTCAGTGTTATTTCAGTCAATCCAATATTATCGTGATAAAACCCGTTAGCTTTAGTTCAATTTCAGTGAAATAAGGACATTAATAATAACAAAATCTTTGATCGGTGACACTGAAAATCAAATAGTTTTAGAAATATTGAATAATTTTGACTGTAACTGTAGTGCTCTTTTGTAAAATATAGTAAAGGTATGAACAATGCTTAAAGAACATAACATTCAACAAGCTCACGTTTCGCTCCAATCACTACAAACAAATCTAAAGCACCTTGTAATTGCTCCAACGTTGCGGCATGCGTATATATGCTATTGTAACATGTATTGAAATGCCCAAAATCGGGCAAAAAAGAAGACCTGTTACAATAAATTTACCTGTCGTAAGTATGTCGCAATAGGTTGGCAGAGATAACGCTAGCACAGCGCCATTTACAGCAAAACGCAACTGTACTTTTGAAGGCCAGTTAAAAAAGAAATAAGCTGCGATAAAAAAATGCGATGAAAAAAATAAGTTTCAATAAACACTTAAAATTAAAATTCTTTATACAGTAGAGAATATGTTAAGCTACATAATTTCATACACAGTGCAGCAAACATTGATGAATGAGGCTTTAAGCCAGAAAGCGCCTTGCATAAGAAGTTACAAGTCCCAACGGACTAAGAACTAAGAATAACTGAGACATTTTAACACATTAAACTATGGTTAAGTGGATTCGCAACAAAGAACTTGCAGCTCAAATTGTGTAAGTATATTATAAATTAATTTAATTTTAAGTTAATTATAAAACATGTAGATTTTAAGCTTTTTCACCTGGTTTGCGCAGGTGCAGAGTAGTAGACTCTTATAAAATTATGAATTTTGAAAAAAAATTGGTTTAAGTTTAGCAAATTTTCTGAAAAAACTAAAAATTAATCAAAATCGAGTTCATATTTTGCCCCACATAGTATACTTTTAAAATATAATGAGTCGCACAAACATAAAGTTATAGATACATATGGACATACACGTGATGACAAGTCATTCTGTGACTGAAAGTAGTGTCATGGTAATGTTTTCTATACATAATTTTAACTTCATATTTGTATGACACTTTTACCTTGAGCGTAGTACACACTACGTACCAAGCTCGAGGCGTATAACTCGCAATCTGACCGTTTGCATGAATTTAAAATACTGTATAGATAAGATTACCGCGTTAGTGTAAGCCATGACAAAACTTTACCCATTCTCGCAAACTTTCGCATTTATAATTAGTTAAATAGTAACATGTTGGTTCACTGCCCTTACTTTCCACGATTGAATACTTCTTTATTACGAAGTAGGCACCTATATCTTACTCTTTCCACATCACTTGTTGTAATATATCTGTCTCATCCCACATTCCTCTACAAGTACATTTTTACAAAATTAATTACATACATACATACATACATACATACATAGACTCACGCTTGTTTCCCCGAAGGGGTAGGCAGAGGCATATTAAACGCCCACTTTTCGCCAGTGTTTTGATCCCACGTAATAGGTGGCGAGCCTATTGCCGCTTATTGGGACATTTTGTTTGCCAGAGCCTCGTCCGTTGATCGGCAGAACCACTTGCAGGTGAGGTTGGCTTGGGACCCTAAGTTCTTGGTGGGAACCCTATGCACCCAAATAATTACACTAACGACTATTTTAGCTTCCACCGAAAAACAAGACCCAAATGAAAAAGCAACCATTTACTACGTGTGCGGTAAATAAGCTTGCCTGTCACATCTCGTGCAGAATTTCATCTTTTAACGCAACACAACAACCAACGTAATACGTCCGCAGAATGTACTAAATGTCGGCACAGGTTAGTTAAATATCCAAATGGCCCGTGAAATTAATTTTGTAAAAATGTACTTGTAGAGGAATGTGGGATGAGACAGATATATTACAACAAGTGATGTGGAAAGAGTAAGATATAGGTGCCTACTTCGTAATAAAGAAGTATTCAATCGTGGAAAGTAAGGGCAGTGAACCAACATGTTACTATTTAACTAATTATAAATGCGAAAGTTTGCGAGAATGGGTAAAGTTTTGTCATGGCTTACACTAACGCGGTAATCTTATCTATACAGTATTTTAAATTCATGCAAACGGTCAGATTGCGAGTTATACGCCTCGAGCTTGGTACGTAGTGTGTACTACGCTCAAGGTAAAAGTGTCATACAAATATGAAGTTAAAATTATGTATAGAAAACATTACCATGACACTACTTTCAGTCACAGAATGACTTGTCATCACGTGTATGTCCATATGTATGTATAACTTTATGTTTGTGCGACTCATTATATTTTAAAAGTATACTATATGGGGCAAAATATGAACTCGATTTTGATTAATTTTTAGTTATTTCAGAAAATTTGCTAAACTTAAACCAATTTTTTTTCAAAATTCATAATTTTATAAGAGTCTACTAGTCTGCACCTGCGCAAACCAGGTGAAAAAGCTTAAAATCTACATATTTTATAATTAACTTAAAATTAAAATAATTTATAATATATTTACACAATTTGAGCTGCAAGTTCTTTGTTGCGAATCCACTTAACCATAGTTTAATGTGTTAAAATGTCTCAGTTATTCTTAGTTCTTAGTCCGTTGGGACTTGTAACTTCTTATGCAAGGCGCTTTCTGGCTTAAAGCCTCATTCATCAATGTTTGATGCACTGTGTATGAAATTATGTAGCTTAACATATTCTCTACTGTATAAAGAATTTTAATTTTAAGTGTTTATTGAAACTTATTTTTTTCATCGCATTTTTTTATCGCAGCTTATTTCTTTTTTAACTGGCCTTCAAAAGTACAGTTGCGTTTTGCTGTAAATGGCGCTGTGCTAGCGTTATCTCTGCCAACCTATTGCGACATACTTACGACAGGTAAATTTATTGTAACAGGTCTTCTTTTTTGCCCGATTTTGGGCATTTCAATACATGTTACAATAGCATATATACGCATGCCGCAACGTTGGAGCAATTACAAGGTGCTTTAGATTTGTTTGTAGTGATTGGAGCGAAACGTGAGCTTGTTGAATGTTATGTTCTTTAAGCATTGTTCATACCTTTACTATATTTTACAAAAGAGCACTACAGTTACAGTCAAAATTATTCAATATTTCTAAAACTATTTGATTTTCAGTGTCACTGATCAAAGATTTTGTTATTATTAATGTCCTTATTTCACTGAAATTGAACTAAAGCTAACGGGTTTTATCACGATAATATTGGATTGACTGAAATAACACTGAAACTGAATTATCTAGAAACTACGTTATTTTATATAATCCGACGTTTCCATTACTTTACAGGAATCGTGGTCACGGAAGAGAATCTAAGTAATAATAAATAAGAAGTCCTCAGAATAAGTGGCCTTCAGCTTCGTTAAGAGTTGTTATTCCCCATATTGATAAAGGTTACATAAACCCATTACCAAATTATCTTTCCCAAATGCTATTTTTCTTCCTTCTAAATTATTATAACATTTCAGCACGCTCTGACATCATTCGCTGTTACATCATCAGACCATTATCACCTACGCAAAGGATACGTGCGATCATTTACGAATCATAAGCACTTACATACATTTGCATACGTGAATATGTATATATGTGTGAGAGTGTGTGTGTGCGTGTGTGCCAGTAACACATTCCATTTGCCTTTGTTAACATTAGGTCCATTTCATTCTATTACCATTCAATACTCGTTACTTGGACGCTTTTAAAATGTTTACCCGACAAAATTGAATTCTCCCGAGTTTATCAGGCAGAAACATCTTTTTGGTGTTAAACGAAATTTTCTACGTGTTTTACTAGGTACTTTTTAGTAGTAGTAGTTTAAATGTTTGGTTACGTCTTAATGTTGTCATCTGGTTGTGGCAAGGTTGAGGGTTGCAAAATTATGTTTGTTTTTTGTAACGTTGCCATGAGTTGTTAATTTGACGGATGAGAATTTATTTGTATATAAATTGTGCAGAGTGATTTCCTTTGTCTGGGGCTGACAATGGTGGTAATTGCGACGCGCTTTTGGCTTTTTTTTTAATGTCTTGTGTTCAGTGTCTGGGCTAGAAGGCCGGGAAAGGTTGTTTGCAGAAGGCAGTGGAAGTGATTAATTCATCCAGTCTTTAGCCCAGGGCAAAGATCTAAACACCTATGTACTGTGTTTTCATAGCGGTGAATTCAAACTAATAGGTACATGTGCAAATTTACCTGATATCTTCCTGTGATGTTCCGGAGTAGACCTATAAGATTACACTCATAATTTTGTCCAAAATGACAAGCAAATCGTTATAGCTACCAGTCCAATGGTCAGGGTTTTCTTCAACGAAGTCCTCGGGCACCAAACACGTGGACGGATTTGCACAACTTTACAAATGTTCAATAGTTCAAAGTTTTATCTTTTATCACAAATAAACCGATGCCGGTAGATCAATTAGCGGCAATTCACAAGGGTTTTTAACTTTAATTACAAAACCACGCGAGAGAAAAAACGGCGCGAGCGCAAGACCATTTTTCATATCCGGATCCGCCCAAGAATCAAAAAGAGTGAATGATTTGACAGTTCATAGTGTAGCCATGGTCAGAAATTTTCAATAGACAAAGTAACACGCTACTAAACTGATATAATCGATTTAACTTATTATGAACAATATTTCTATTTCAAACATCCACCCGCCCTGGACCGGCCTACCGGTCCGCTAATCAGTTGGTAGACGTGACAACGTTGCAACCACTCTCCTCAGAATCGAACCGTCCACCAAGACCTCAGCAAATCGGGGAACTCCATCAGCCCCAGTAACCAAACGAAGAATGCGCCCCCTGCGCCATCTGAGTGGCGTAAGGTTAGCCTCCTTGATCAAAACGAGGTCTCCAATCTTGGGTGGATCGGTCTTGTCGGTCCACTTAACGCGTTGCTGGAGTATGTGCAAATATTCCAAATTCTAGCGTTTCCAAACGCTCTGAGTAATCTGGCGTACCAATTCAAAACACGAGAGACGATTAGGTCTCGTATCAATATAAGGGTACTCAGGCAAGGCGACAAGTGGGCGACCAATCAAAAAATGCCCCGGCGTAAGGGCCTCCAAATCATTCGGATCTGAGGAGATCAGGCACAATGGCCTAGAGTTCAAAACGGCCTCAATCTTACAAAACACAGTTGCGAGTTCCTCAAATGTAAGGACAGATTCACCGATTGTCCTGCGCAAGTGTGTTTTGGCCGATTTTACAGTGGCCTCAAATATACCACCCCAGTGTGGACAATTTGGTGGGCAAAACAACCAATTTATCCCACGTCGGGCAAGCCTATTGCCTATATCAGCCTTGTTGATTTCAAGGAAATTAACAACGTCATTCAAATAATTATAAGTGTCCTTGAAGTAAGTGCCGCAATCAGAACGGATGAAGGAAGGCAGCCCTCTGCGGGATACAAATCTGTCAAATGTGGCTACAAACGCCTCGGTCGTAAGCGAGGAAACCAGTTCCAAATGAACGGCCTTTGTGGAGAGGCAAACAAAAACACACAATTAGGCCTTAACAGTCTTGCTGTTTCGAAGTGTCGATGTTTTCACCAAAAAGGGACCAGCGAAGTCCGTGCCAACACCGTCAAACGTCCTGCTCTCCGTTCCGCAATCTGCCGGTAAGTCTCCCATCAAGGGCTGCATAGTAGAAGCCTTGAGCTTATAGCAAGGGATGCAGCGAAAGACTACACTCTGAATAAATCCAAAACTCGCGTTGCAAAATGGCCAACAGCGCATTACAACCAGCATGCGAATTTTTAAGGTCACGGTCAGTTACCAACAAAAGTACCAAATGACCGTCCTTGGGTAACAAAAGGGGGTGACTTGCCCCGTAAGGAAGGTTGGCGTTCTTAAGACGCCCTCCGACGCGCAAGAGACCCGTGTCGTCCAAAAAGGGGTTCAATTTAGATACAGCTCACGATAATTTCGATCTCCCTGACTTAAGGATAGCAATCTCCTTCTCAAAATGCGCCAATTGCACAGAACGAATCCAAAAGGTGAAGGACTCCTGTCGTTCCTGTGGTGAGAGAAACGGTGTCAGTCGTTTCTGTAGTGGGTGCCCAAAGTTAAAAACAAAACGCTTTATCCAAGCAGTAACACCTAACAACTTGTCGAGGGAGCTGTAGCAATTCAACAAAAAATCGGGTTCGAAGGCACATTCCACCTTCTCAAGAGCGAGTGTTCGTAGACCCGGCAAATTAGAAGTATTCAAAACTGGCGTTTGGGGCCAATCAATTTCTGGTCGACCCAACCATTCCGGACCCCACCACAGCGAATGGTCTATTAAACTAGGCGTCAAGCATCCGCGCGAGACGGAATTTTTATGCGACTATTGTTTTAGTGCAACTTACGAGTATGTGCGTTACGACAGAAAGAACAGTATTTTTGAGCGCGCGTGATTTTTTGGGCTATGGTAAAATCTTTTTCTTATTTATGCCTTCATTCTCATTTAGTTCTACAAAATGTCTTTCGTGTATACGCTCTTGTGTGAAGTCCAACATATATCTCATATCACTCAACCCGTTTCCATGATTTTCTACGTACCATTTCATGACAAAGAACTCCTCATAGTGCCCGTAGTATTAGCCTATAAATTTATCTCTGAATATCGACCGTGCCGCGTTCTATACTGTAAACACTACTGAACTAACGAGGCACTTGGCTATTCTGAATCACTGCAGTGCACAAAGCACATTAAATTACATTGAAACGGACCTATTTTGACTCCTCGATTAGCAAAGAAGTTAAATACAAACTTCCGACAGTATCCTCTCTGTAGCCATTTCTAAAAAGAGACAAAAATGTGAGAACGCTTTTGTCAAACGCGCTTAGTTTGGTGTTTTGAACATTAAATTTGCTCCTTTCATTTAAGTTCGCCTTTGGGGTATATTAAGAATATTGTGTGCAATTTTTGAGTTATAATTTTTACTCCTATTGAAGATAGATTGATTTCCACGAAAGCCGAAAATGTTCCGATAAGCAATTTTGTTATTTCTTGTTGAATCCAATTGTGTACGAGTATCTAATACAGGAATAAGAACGTTGGTAATTTGTCTATATAAATTCTTGCGTTACTGAGTGAGAGACAAAGCACAGCCAAAACTATTGGACACAAGATCAAATCAAATCAAATCAAGATCTATTTGCGAATATGGGTAACAATAATAGATGTTATACAAATGTCATGAGTTTCTCTATACTCCACCATTAGGCATGCTAATGTTTCATACAGTAATATTTCCTAAATTGTATGTTATTGAAAATGAATTACATAATATTATTATAATTACAGATTGATGTCATAAATTAGTATTGTCAATGTTATATTTTCAATATGGCATATTATGATAAATGACAAGAATTGAAAAAATTAAATGTCCGATTGTAATCTTAATATATAAAATCCTTGCGTTACTGACTGACTGACAGACACGCTACAGCCGAAACTATTAGGCGCAGGAGGCTGAAATTTGGCATGTATGTTCCTTGGGGACCGTAAGGGTGCACTAAGAAGGGATTTCCCGAAATTCCCAAGGGATCGGCCAAAACAGGTAAATTGAAAAAAAAATGCAGTCGTAGCTGCTGGCGTCCTCTAGTAATAATATAAAGAAAAAAACAGTCATATGAGTTCAATGTTCGACAATGTCAATAGTTATATGCGTAAGCTAGAGAACAGCACAATGCCTCTCTTGAAGTTCACGCCTGTATCTCCGGAGGGGTAGGCAGAGATGTAAGATTACACCCACATTTCGCATTATTTTTTTAGGTCCCACGTAATAGGGGGCGAGCCTATTGCCGTTACCGGGCACATAACCAGACTCCGTGCTGCTACTGAGAATTCGGAAAAACCCAGTAACACTTTTGCCCGACCTGGGAATCGAAAAGCAGTCGCATACGCTATCCACTGAACCGCGGAGGCAGTCTTATATTAGTTGTGTATCCCTATTAAGCATTATTATGTGCATCTCCCATGATTAAGTAATAACATAGACACATTTTCGGACTATGAACTTCTACTGACAATGGTTCCAATTTATTTCACAGAAACCAAAAATACGACTTTTTACATTGATAAGAAACTTCTTCGAATAGAAATCAAAAACATTCCCAACAATTAGATGAACAAAAATAAATAAAATAATCCAAACCGCACCATACATACCATTCAAACTACCCACCATATTTTCCAGCACATACTAATCCTACCTCGAGACCTACCCACACAAAATACAACTGTACACTTAAATATACACGAAATGGTACGAAAAAGCTTACCTTGTTGGTGCAATAAAAATACAAAAATACAGTGAACAGCGTACAATAGCAGACTAGGAGTAAGCGGAATGTCAGGTTTATTGTGACAAATCGTCGAGCAGGTGTCGTTTATGATCTTTCAATGTCTGAGAGCATCTTCAGTCGTAAAACGTATACTTGGTATTACGGCGCGGTCGATTGAACATTACGTGGCCTTAGTTTAGTGGGGATGGGAGGATTGGAAGTTTAGAAGGCTTAGAAGTGGACGTATTTTTTGGTTTGGATTATGCTGGTCCAGGTACACTGGTGTTACCTATTTCATCTTGCTTGGCTGATATATTCGTCTTGTAGGTTACCTGGTAGCCTTGGCTATTGACATTTGCACTGTCCTGTGTATCATATAATTCTGACTCATAACAATTGATTTAATATGATGTCTCGCGCCGAACAGCGAGTGGATTAATTCATGGTGCAATAATAATACAAAAATACCGTGAACAGCGTTGCTAGGCTGATATATTCGTCTTGTAGATTACCTGGTAGCCTTGGGTATTGACAGTTGCACTGTCCCGTGTATCATATAATTCTGACTCATAACAAATGATTTTCTATGATGTCTCGCACTGAACAGCGAGTGGATAAAGTTAGCGATCGTGAGTCCTATTCCTACACAGAATAAACCTTTGCGTGATGAGTACTATGATCTGTCTTGCCTTTGCAATATATATATTTTTTTATTATAGACTCACGCCTGTATCCCCGAAGGGGTACGCCGAGGTGTTCTACAATATTTATTAATTAAAAACATATAAATATACTTATGCATCTGGTCTGAGTTAGGTATCTGGTAATTATAGTATCTACAGGTTTTGCAAAGTTAGGGAACGTATGTCGTGTCTGAATGAATTAATTTTAACGATATGTTCTGAGTAGAGTGGCAATAACAAGCAATCGACAATGAGATAGCAGTAATGTAATTTTTTATGGGTTTTTAATTTTTTTTGTGGAATTTTTAATGTAGTTTTTTACATGAAGGTTTTATCATAGCATATCTATATATATATATATATTTCTTGTGTGCGTGTGTATGTCACTGAACTCCTCCTAGACGACTGGACCTATTTTGCTGAAATTTATTGGGCGTGTTCAAGGGGACTTGAGAATGGTTTAGATTCACAATTTAGTCCACTAGAAAATATTTTTTATCTATTGTAAGGAGTTGCTGATTTTTTAATGTTTCACATTGCAACCGACCGACTGCGCTACCATCGCAGTGTCAAATCTATAATTTTGTCAAGGGTTACAGTAGACTCTATCGAAACCTTTCCTGAATAATAAAACATTAAAAATTAAAGATTTCGAGTCGACAACATATATCCGCAAAATTCGGATTGTTGAGTATTTTGTTAAATTCTAATGGTTCTGACCATGTTCTGACAGACAAATTTCAGTCGCCATATTGGCCACTCTATCGAAATGTCACTGTTAACTTTGCTGTTAACGGATAACATTTTGATGAGTACTACGAAGTATTAGTACTAAGTAGTTTGTATATGTAAATACTTTTTGCAGTTATATTTCATAAACAGTTAAAACGACAATTATAGAAGTATCCGCCCAATAAAGGAGATTTGCGTTATCCCGAACATAGATGATATATTATAACTAGAGAACCCCGAATTTACGCGAGCGAAGCTGCGGGCAAAAGCTAGTAATGATATATAATCATAGTGTAAAGTACTGGCAGTAAAGAAAAAAGAAAAAGTTCCACATTATATAAATGACAGGTAAACATTACTTATTGATTCCCGGGCAGCAAATATGCAAAAGCAAATGTAGAAAAATACCCTGGAAAGCGTTCTAAAAATATAATAATTCGTATTTGAAAGAATATTGTAACAATAAATAAAAATATACAGTGTATACAATAATGATTGATTGTCCAAAACGGTTCCCTATCCATTGGCATAAAATTTTAAGACCTAATATAACTTAGCATCATTTTGTTTGGCATAATTATATTTTCGCATAATATAATTACGCATAACAGCTTACGCATATTTTTTTAAGCATAATTTCTCTAACCATAATAATGATTAAGCATAATATTCTAAAGCAAAAATTTATTAAGCATAAAGTTCTAAAGCATAACTTTTTTAAGCATAATATCCTAAAGCTTAAAATCCTAAAGCATAAATTTATTTACGCATAATGATTACAATACAATACAAATTGGATATAATAACTTTGGCAATGTATCTTCAGCATATTTTTCGCTGTAGGAAGCATGAAGCAAGCAAGCATACAGCATGCAAGCAAGCAGGCAAGCAAGCATGCAGCAAACAAGCAAGCATGTAGCATGCAAGGCTCGCTCACAGCCGCCTGCTCCTCAGCCCGCGGGCCGCCTCGCCCCTACGCGTCTACGCGATTTTAAATAACACTCTAGGGGTAGGACAAACAAGACTACGTGGAGTCGGTTTTGCAGCAATTCGGTTCTGTCACTAACTTTGGTTGCACAGCATATACATTTTTTTCAAGTTAAAATATAATTATATAAATATTATGCTAATAGTCATTAGGCCTACTAACGTTATGCTAATAGTCATTAGGCCTACTAACGTTATGCTAATAGTCATTAGGCCTACTAACGTTATGCTAATAGACATTAGGCCTACTAACGTTATGCGAATCAAATTTATGCCAAAACAAATTAGTCTTTAAGATGATTATGCCAACATAAAATGTATGCCTAAAAAAATATGCCGAAGTATTATTATGCCAAAACAAATTGTGCCAAAATCGTTATGCCGAAGTATATTAGGACAAAGAACATTATGCAAAAAAGGGATCCCCTCCAAAACATCTGAAAATATTTCACCCAAGGTATCTTTTGGAGCCATTTCGAAACAATCATTCATATGATTCGGTTTTGCCGCACGAAAACGATATTCTATCAACTCAATACTGCAAGTTATCGACAAGTTTCGATGCAAAAGCAAGTTCGACTGCAAGTTGACAAGAAAACAGAAAAGGAAGTTTTAGTATTGTAACTTATTTATAGTGGTTTCATTGAAGATTTATTTTCAAAAGTAAACGTTCAAAGTGGGTCAGTTCTAAAATAAACATTTGCTGTTCTTTGAAATAGTAGGTAGTAAATAGATGTTACAATTAAATGGGAACAGCAATTACGTCAAAGGAATATTATATTTCTCGTTACTGTGTAGGAAGTGGGTATTGCATCAGAAAGACTTGTAGTATATTATTATTTAGTACTTGACAGTATTGATATTGTTATATAATTGTTCACCTTGTTTAATATGACCTGTTGGTCTCAGTTGCCATTGTCAACTCATCGACTGCCCACTGCTGGTGTCAAGCGTGCGAAAATGACGGCAGTATAGTATTTATATACAATTTATTTACTTTTCCTTGCAATGTTTGAGGTCTTCCATCTTGTTTGCTTAAAAATATATTTCTATCTTTTTTTCAGTAAAATTTTCTCTCCTGGTCAGCAGTCAAACATTGTCTTCCAAGATTCGTTTTTTAGTATCCTACTTACGAGTATCCTGCATAATATATGATAGATGATCGTAACCATTAGTCGATTCTCTGATATTCATCAAAAACTCTGAAACGTTAATTTATATCATACCGTTTACTGCATGGCACAGTTCCAACCCTGAAGTAGTAAATACAGTAAAGTGGGATATAAAATAAATGCTGATTTACGGAGGCACCGCGTCGATAGTGCGAGCCAGACTTACGTACTTGACAGATCGGAGACAATTCAACTGGTGAAGGTTACTGCTGTATTGTCCATTATTTTTTATTTATAGACTCACGTCTGTATCCCCGAAGGGGTCGGTAGAGGTGTAATATTACACCCACATTTCGCCATGAATTTTTAGGTCCCATGTAATGGGGGCGAGCCTATTGCCGTACCGGGCAAACCAGATTACATTACCAGACTCCGTGCTGCTATTGAGAATTTCCTAGCGGAAATACACAATAACACTTTGCTCGACCCGGCAATCGAACCCGAGACCTCCCAACCCCACGCGCACATTTATACCGCGAGACCAACGAGGCAGTCAAAGTTGTTCATAATTTTTTCGAATAAATGTTAAGTACTTCTCGTACAATAATATATTCTATACTAATATCATAAGTAGGAAAACTTAGGATGGTTGTATCAAATAAAGTCAAAAACAACAAAAAATATTTCACCATTCGACGGCTATACTACTATATCCCGGAGTAGCATAAACTTTACGTCCACGATTACCTGCAGACTGCAGAGAGTTCTCCGTTTCTTCGGTCTGAGGTTCAAATTCACAGCGCACACCACTAAGTTTTTCAAATATGTGTGTTCATTTGTTAATTATTGTTTGGTAAATGGTGAAATAGAACATGGTGATGTAACTCTGTATGTACTAAAAAGACATGTGAAGTCTTATAACTCGCACTTTCCAGCTTGGTGGACTGTGCTACTCCTCATTTCATTTCTCTTCATAGGGAGAAAGGGTCTATGCCCATCATTGGCTAAGAGATTTGCGCTCTGCTTATAGTAGTTTCAAACTAGCATTTTATATGCGCGAGAGCTTTTGGAAGTGCATGAACTGGTAACCTTAATAATGGCGATTCTGGTTTCGAAGCGAGTTACGTAGCTAGCGTGTAAGGACGTATACTGAAACATACGCTAATTTGAAATCGCTCTAATTATCTAATTACGTACATAATAATTGTGTTAAAGAAAATTATAAGAACATTTCGTCAAGGTTGGGAAACTTTTATTTTTCGTCAATCATTTTCATGGTTGTAACAGTTTTGGAACGACACAAAAAATGTAGCTTCCTTGTTACTATGATAAATTGTATGTGTCAGACGTGTTGCTTTAATTCCTCATTCTTTTTTTTATAGACTCTCGCCTTTATCCCCAAAGGGGTAGGCAGAGGTCTAAATTACACCCACGTTTCGCCATGTTATGAATTTTAGGTTTTCGTTATAAGGATTGAGCATATTGCCGCCACAGTTTTACCTACCTTCTTCTACTACCTTTGTCTCTACCTAGACTCCGTGCAAGAGACTGTCCCGAGAATCTAACCCGGGACCGCCCGATCAGCAGACAGACGCTATCTACTGGACCACGGAGACAGTCATTTCTCATTCTATGCAATAGTTATTTTTTATTTATATTGTATGGCAACCCGTCTAGGAGAAGGAAAACTCCGAAATTAAACCACTCTCTTTGGGGGGATGGGCCTCGTCAGCTTTGGATGGCAACCCATCTAGGAGAAGGAAAACTCCGAAATAAAACCAACATTCAGGGAGCATACCCGAAAACAAACCCCAATCCAAGGTGTCAACCGACCCGTGCCGAGGGATTCATGGCCAGAGGGCAAGCTGGTCGCTAACGGAGGGTGCATGTGTTGGTGGTCACAGGGCACAGCTAGTATTCCATCTTACCCCCGTACAGGGCTCTGCGGGGATGGACATTCTAAATCCCTATTACTCGTGGGAACGCTATGAGAACTGAAAAAAATATTTCTCCAGACGGCGGCGACGCGGTTCGCAACCCATCACGTCTCGTTTCCTGCGAGGGCGAAAAGCGGCCTACGGAAAGCCGGTTTGCAACATTAAATATTGGAGGAGGAATGGATGGTAAATTGAATGAAGTATGCCAGATGATGGATGATAGAAAGATTGATGTTCTATGTGTGAATGAGACAAAAAGGAAAGGTTGTGGCCCCACCAAGCATGACAGCTACACGGCTTATTGGTCTGGGGTAGACAATAGCACCAGAGCCTGCAAGGAAGTTGGTTTAAAACTATCTGCGCGAATGAATGAGTGCGTTAAGGAATATGAATGTGTAAATGCTAGACTATTGTGGATGAGAATGAAAGTAGAACTAACTCGTCTCTTTATTGTAGGAGTTTACGCCCCGGTCAATATAGTAGCGGGTATGTCACAGCAAGAACAAGACGAAAGGCAGGAATTTTGGGAGAACTTAAGAGCGATTTTGAGGAAATGTAAGGATAACGAAAGATTGATCTTGTTAGGTGATTTCAATGGATGGGTGGGAGTGAAACGAGATGGATTTGAAAGGGTTTTAGGTGGATTTGTTGATGAGAGTGTGAATGAAAATGGAAAAGTTTTGCTTGAGGTTTGTTTAGAGTGGAGCCTTTGTGTGACAAACACCATGTTTGATCACAAAAGGATACACATGTATACGCGTGTGGCTAAGAATGTTAGAAGAAGTATGATTGATTTTGTAATTGTAGATGAACGTTTGAGAAAGAATGTGTTAGATACAAGGGTGTATCGAGGGATCGGCATCCACACAGACCACTTCTTGGTGATGAGCCGGATAAGTGGACTCTTTAAAGGATGGCGACACCGAGAACATTATGAAAATAGAGTCCTAGAAAGAATAAAAGTAGAAAATCTGCAAGAAAAAGATGTGAAAGATGAGTATAAGCGAAGATTGATAGCAAGATTTGAGAGGTTCGATGGCATAAATGATATGGAAGAATTATGGCAATCTTTCAAAGAAGGGATAGTATGTGTAGCGTCTGAAGTATGTGGTGCGATCAAGAGACGGAAAATACGAAAGGTTAAGAATACATGGTGGGACAAGGATGTACAATCAGCAATGTCAGAGAAGATGAAAGCTTGGTTAGATTTGTTGGCTGCCAGAGCAAATGAAAGAATGGGAAAGGCAACGAGTGATGACATAGATGAAGCAAGAAAGGAGTTTGTTAGGTCAAAAAGAATTGTGAAAGAAATTATTAAAAGGAAAAAAGAGGAAAATAAAGATGAGTTTGATAGCAGACTATCTGAAGATTTCCGGAGAAACATAAAGTTTTTATGGAAATCCGTTCGTGCAGTTCGAGGAAGAACTCAATCCTCAGAATACACGTCAATCAGAGACAAGAATGAAAAGATACTGAATGGTGAATCATGCGTGCTGAAGAGATGGAAGGAGTATTTTGAAGGTCTATTTGAAAGAACGGCGATAGAGACATCGATCGACGAAATTAATGGTAATAATAGCAATGATGAAAGCGATATTGGTGTGGATGAGATTGTGAAGGTGTTGGAAGGTATAAAATTAGGTAAAGCTGCAGGATATGATAGGATTACAGTTGAAATGCTGAAGGCTGAACAGGGCATCATAGTTGGTCAGCTGCAGCGCTTATTTAACTTGTGCTGGAGCACCGGCCGAGTACCTGATGACTGGACCACAGCGGTGGTTGTGCCTCTTTATAAGGGAAAAGGCTCGCAACAAGACTGCAAGAACAATAGAGGCATTAGCCTTCTCAGCATTGTTGGCAAATTGTATGCAAAGGTACTGATTGAAAGTGTTATGGAAGTAACCGACAAGAAAATATGGGATGTACAAGCAGGATTCCGAAAGGGTATGGGGTGCACGGATCAAGTCTTTTCCTTGCGGTGCGTAGCCGAAAAATTCTTGGCCAAAGGTCAAAAGGTCTATTGCGCATTCGTGGATTTGGAAAAGGCTTACGATAAAGTGGTGAGGAATGAAATGTGGTCGGTACTGTCGATATATGGGGTGAACAGCAGCCTCATACGAGCTCTGAAATCCCTTTATGAAGATTCTAGAGCTTGTGTGAGGATAAATGGGTCGTACACGAATTGGTTTACCATCGAAACAGGTGTAAGACAGGGATGTGTAGCGTCGCCGTGGCTGTTCAACCTCTTCATGGACAGTTGTTTACAAGATTTGAAAAATAGTGACTGTGGATTAAGGATGAATGAGTTACTTGTCAAATGCCTCCTTTATGCTGATGATCAGGTTATACTTGCGTCTTCCGCGGAGGAGTTGCAGGAGATGGAAACAATCATGCATGGTGCGTTAGAGAGGAAAGGAATGAAAGTAAATGTAAGTAAAACGAAAGTTATGGTTTTTGAAAAGGAGGAATGCGTTACGGCTTGTAATGTTATGATCGATGGACAGCGAGTGGAGCAAGTGAATGAGTTTGTATATTTAGGTACGCTGTTTACAAGAGATGGTAAGAATGTAGAAGATATTGAAAGAAGAGTTAATGCAGGTAATAGAGTCAATGGAGCTCTGAAGGCGTTTATGAATAGCCAAAACGTGTCCAAAAAGGCACGTTTGGCTGTCCATAGAGGGGTGTTAGTACCTACTCTTATGTACGGTAGTGATAGTTGGGTATGGCAGAAGAGTCATGAAAGAAGAATAAATGCTGTAGAAATGAGAGCACTGCGAAGTATGTGTGGTGTTTCTTTGACTGACAGAGTAAAGAATTGTGTGATAAGAGAGTGTTGTGGGGTAAAAGAAGATGTAGTGACAAGCATCGAGAAAGGTATGCTAAGATGGTTTGGACACGTGGAGAGGATGGATGACGAAAGACTGACCAAGCAGATATATAAGGCAAGTGTGGAAGGGACAGGACGAAGGGGAAGACCTAGGCGGACGTTCTCTGACCAGATTGGAGACATCCTAAAAACAGGACAGGTTAGAAGCCTGAATAGAAGAGCATGCATGAGGAATCTGATGGGAGTGAATGAAGCAAGAGAGATATGTCAAGATCGTTGCAAATGGCGCTCCGTAGTCTCTGCCTACCCCTCCGGGAAACAGGCGTGAGTCTATGTATGTATGTATCTCTGTAATTGCCATGGTGCACACACGGGAACAAATTATTGAATGATTATGATTATTAATAACAAGACCATAACAACGAAACTTGCAGATTTACTACTGAATTAAAGTCTTCTCAAAAATATATTTTTAAAAGGTTTTTGAAATATAACCTCTTATTTAAACTCATTATATTGTAAAAGACCACCATTGTTTAATTCATACTTATCTAAAGTACGTTAAAAATAAAAACTCCCTCCGACCTCAAAGCTCTCTGCAGTGTTAAAAACTAACTGTAAAGCGATACGGAGTATTAAAAGTACAGCCTACCACACTTCCATTCATTGCTCAGGAAATGAGGTAAAATTTTGTTTCGCGAAAGGTTTCTTGTGAGCGAGTAATACTATTCATACTTTTAAAAGTCCCCGTGAAAATTGAGGTTGACTTTTTTGATTCACAAATGTGCAGCATTTTGTGATATGATGAAATTTGAATATGAGCAGTAGGTTATTACTCTCTGAATTATAGAATAATTCAGAGAGTATAAACCTACTCGGAGAAAAGAGAGGTGAATATTATTTTAATATCATATATAAAAGAGAGGAAAATATTTTTTTTCCTCTCTTTTATACATGATATTAGAGACAGCTGTCACAGCGTGACTGCCACGCCGCCAAGCGGCGGTTTGGGTCACAGAAAGTTTGTCTTTAGAGCGCCCATAAGAAATGCACCTTTATGTAAAAATCTGATCTCTTTGATAAAAGTCAATATAATTCAAGCTTATTTTGATAGGTACAATATAGCAACTTTCTAAGATGGAAATAAGAGAATATAATATATTCTATCTCTAGCGCTCGTAGCATTATTTAACTTGCCGTTCATAACATATCGCCAAATTAAGAAACGTTTGCAATGGTCACCACCTGGATGGGTATTTTTTTATAGTAGTAAATTTATAGTAGAAAATGGGAAAAGGATAGGATGAGGGAGAAGGACTCACTCACCGAACAAAACGCAACAGTTTAGGTACTGTTACTTTAAGTCGATTTTCAGTGAGAGGGTAGTACTTCCTCGGTCGAGACGGCCCATTCATGCTGAAATCAGTAAGGCTCTACTACCTGTAATGTTGTGGCATTTATAGCAGAGCGCTACCATGCTTCGGAGTTAAGTTGTCGGTCACGGTTTTTGTCTCAGAAATGAATCTTTCGGCCACGTCTTAGGCCTCTTTGCAAACTGTAGACTTTGCCATCAGAATTGGCCCGACACTCAAACGATAAGATAATATATGCAAAATAGATGGCCGGCAACACCCTGCACAACCAAACTCAGATTATTATATTGTCTACATACATACATAGACTCATGTCTGTTTCCTGGAGGGGTAAGCAGAGACTATGGAACGCCATTTGCAACGATCCTGACATATCAGTGAGTGAATGAAGCAATAGAAGTATCTCTTGCTTCATTCACTCCCATCAAGTTTCTCATGCATGCTCTTCTATTATATGGTCTGTGCGGCAAATTGATGTAGTTCTATCTCACGGAGGATTTCAAACTAAAAGCTCCTGAAATCTGAGACTACTACTGACTGACTTATATTTAATGAACCTCGTTTATTGTCTTTCTATTCTTGTTATTATATAAGGCATAAAGAAGTTACGTCGATAGCTAGCTTAACCATATTATAAAAAAATAAGTTTAAAAACTAAAACCCGACTACGTCAAAATGGGGTCTTAAAAGAACGAAATAAGAAAATAGCTCATTCAGATACAAATCTAGAAAAGTATAAGTACAGAAATGGTCAAGCTAGAGCCGTGGTCGCACCTATTGTATACTCATTGTGTATATCTATTGTGGATGCCAGAAACAGTCATCTGCATTAAATAAACATGGCAGGTAACTACATGTACACTAGTATAAAATAAAAAAGGTGCGACCACGGCTCTAGCTTGACCATTTCTGTACTTATACTTTTCTAGATTTGTATCTGAATGAGCTATTTTCTTATTTCGTTCTTTTAAGACCCCATTTTGACGTAGTCGGGTTTTAGTTTTTAAACTTTTTTTTTTTTTTTTTAATATTTTTCCGTATCGCGATGGGACATGTAAACTAACCGTTCAATATATATGTCACCGCCGTGATGGAAAGAGCCTCTGAATATAAACAGGATTGAAGATGAGTTATAATATACCTATTTCTTGGTCATGATTCTCGATAGTATTCTCGTTCTGAATGATTGCAGAGATTTCCACTACATTACGATTTATTTCGTTTGTCAAATGACTGAAGTTAATTCTGACATTAGCATATAAGTGATTGTTTGTTTGTAACCAATTCAAAGCATCTCTTATGTTTTTTAAATTTACTTCATACTGTTTTGTTGTGTCCACGTTATCAAGTTTTTCTACTAAAACGGTTAAACCACTATGCTGGAATTACAACGGTAACTGCTCAGTCAACTCTTCAACTTGTTGCGCAAATAAAACAGCTTGACCCCTAAACCCTTTGTGGCCGAAGCGGCCGCCCAGTATGACGATTTTTAAAAATGGTTTGATCCTCGATATTAATCGGAGCTCCATTTCACTAAGAATTTTGAGTTCTTCGGGAATTGTAGCCACATTCATATTATTCCAGTGCGCGGTAGTTGGAATCTTGTTTTTGATGAGACTGGAATAACATCTACCTACTACAAGACACAAAACTTTCTGGACAATCCTCAGGTAATATGCAGCATTGCACCTTACGCATTTGTTTAGTTTGATTTTTGAATTTCATTTGTTTACAAATATGGCACACTTGATCGGCCACCTGCGAAATTGCATCAAGGAAATGACGAGAATCAGTAATTTCCAATCAATAAGTCTCTCTGACGAATATAAGAATGACGCGATACACATCTCATATTATGCAATCTTACCTCCCGCGAAAGTAGAGGATCATCATCCCTGATCTGAGATGCACGATTCCTCATCATTTTAAGTCGCATTTCGCGTGATTCCGGCGATTCTAAGTCCTTTACCTGAGAGGCATGTTCTCTCATCGTTTCAAGTCGGATCTCACGCGATTGCTAAGATTCTAAGTTCCTGACCTGAAAGGCATGTTCTCTCATCAAGCTGAGTCGTATTTCACGTGATTGGAACGATTCTATGTCCCTGACCTGAGAGGCATAATGTCACATCATGCTGAGTCTTATTACACGTGATTGCGGCGACTCTTCTGATCTCGATTCCCTGGCATATTTACGCTGCGAGCTCAGTATTTTTTCATTGGAGAGAGAATCTTCACGTTCACGTGCGTTTAAAGAATACTCCTTCTTTGTTTTCAGTCTAGAAGCTCGTGCCTTAGGGGATTCTCTTTTACGCAACGCAGCTACTCTCGTCACTTTGTTAGTTTTATTTGAAAGCGTCATTCTAATTACTATATAAGTAAATTCTAATTACTTTGTTCAAATAGGTAGGTACGCTATAATATTGTAATTATTTTAATCTAATTCAATCTATTTATAAACCAATTTACAAATGTCAAATTGACTGAAGTAGGTAAATTTTATTCGTAAGATTTAATTTTGCTGCCGTATTCAATAAATGGCGATAGCTAAGGAGATTGGAAGTGAGCGATTATAACTAATAGACGCACTTGGTGGCACTCCTTGGAGAACCGTACATCGAATGCTACCTGCATGCTCACATCAAAACGTCAAACCTATGTGGAAAATCTTAACACCGACTTTTAATTTTTCTAGGGTGCGATCTAGTGACTAATTAAAAAGACATTTTCAATAACGTACTCCATAATTAGTGTCAATAGATGACGCACAATAACAGGTTTGCAGCTTCAAATTTAATTGTTATAGTAAAAGGAAGTTTTTTATAGAATGTGTTCTTACACTGTTTTTTTGCATTTAATGTAATCAAATTTAAATGAGAATTTAGGCAGTTACGATTAGGTAGGGTACATACCTACCTACCTATTTAAAGAAAAACATTATTATTATTAAACAATTATCGATTTACATGAATAAATAGGTATTTTTTTAATAATAAATGTATTTTTATTATCCTGTGTTCTAAGGTAACGTTAGTTTGTCATTTTGGTACCTAAACGTACTGGTAAATAGGTCTGAATAACTCAAACCATCTGAACCACGCGAATTGATAGTACAACGTACACGCTTAACCCTTTTCTTGGCAATGTATCTTTAGAGATACATCAAAATTTGAAAAATTCTAAACTAAACATTTCTTTGTTAAAACAAATTAAATTTATGTAAACGTTGACTTTAGTTCTTTGTTTTCGAATACGCGTTTATTTTTTTCATATTGTCGGTACTGGTGAGCTGGCAAAATTATTTCATTATCGATCGACGCCATGCTCCCGCGCATACAGGTAAGTGATATGCATAAAATAATGTTTTTTGTATGTATTTCATGCATTTATTTCTAAAATTATAAATTATAATTGTTTTTCTACTAAAATAATCAATTTGGAGTACAAAAAATTGTCTGGTGGAGGGCTTTATTGGATTTTTAACTGCATGTATCTCGCCGTGCACACCGCCAAGTACCCAACAGTTTTATGTTTACTAGGGATGTATCTCATGGTGCACACTGCCAAGCCTATTATTCTCCCAAAAGTTTACCGTTTTTTCTGTTATTTATAGGTAAAAAAGCTCCATGTGCTTTCGAGAGGTAGACAAATTCTTGCTTTGGTGCCAGAACTCAATCAATCATCAAATGGTGAAGAAAGTTCGGAGTCTGATTGTGAATTTTTTGATATTACTTTTCAAAAGCATTTTAATAACGCATCTTCATCGATCTCTCGCTTCCCTCTTCACTTGAAAATCTTCACGTACTTTCTGATAATGTGAGAGTAACCTTGTCGCGCGAACAAAATCAGGTTCCTGTCATCAGCCTCCATCAGCCATCCTGTGAATCAGCCCAACTAACTACTGAAACCTATTCCAAGGACTCTTCTGCTCAAGATTCTCTACTTTCATCTATTCCACCGTCGCACATCGCCTACTTCAGTTTTTATCACAGCAAGAGACCTAACATACTCATTGCTTACGAGTTTCATATGAATTCAGCGATAAAATAAATCATCAAATTGGCGGGACCAATGTTTTAACCACCCAACTTTACTATGGCACTTCCAATTGTATTGAACATTGAGTATAAACACATGTAGTACTAATGCTTGGGGTGTGAATTACCTGGCCTTGTGAAGCGGTTTCAGATCGTCCTGCCCCTTTGGCAGTCAAAGTGGCGGGTCCAGGGACATCTTGAAGTATGTCCATCACATTCAGAGGTATATATGTCTCGTTTCGGGAACCAATAGTACATATAGGTGGTACAAACCCAGTATTGAGCTAAATTTTAAATCGGGGACTTGACACTCGAATTATTGCAAGTAACTGAACCTGAAAAGATTCCGTTACCATAATTATATGGTAACGGGACAAGGGCCGCTATATTCTGGGAGGTTGCAACCAATAAATAAGTCAAATTCTATGCCACTAGTAACAAAGAAAACGATACCTTGTATTGCTAGGCCGACTACAGATGTTAGATTTGATGGATATAATTATTTCACTTCATTTGGCTCCAAGGGTCGATGCAAGCTTTGCGTACTAGATCAGACCACAACAACGTGTATGAAATGCGGTTTAAACTATGCTTACTGCCAGGTAGAAATTGTTTTTACAATATTATAACACACATACCTAAGAAGATTTTGTTATTTTTGTTACGAAAGAAGTTCTATTCATGTTAGTCACCTTATATTTTAATAAAATATACTGTTTACATATGAAAATGCATCTTTTATTCCCTTTTGTTATAATATATGACTCTACAGCAAAGATATATCAAACTTGGCAGTGTATCTTTAGAGATACATTGAAATCGTTATATATTTTTAAGGCCTCTTGGCAATGTATCCCACAAGATACATGTGGTTTTTTTTAAACTACCGGCATAAGATTTTTTTTTCGATTTTTCTAGGCATCTGTGGGTTATAAATATTATGTTGTATAAAAATTATTTTGATACTCAATCTTTTTTTTCTCTGCCAAGTTAAGGGTTAAAACTTATACATTGTCTCGAGCAGTATAATATATGTACATATTTGTAATGTGCTCACTAATACCTTTCTTTTGATACCAAACATGTAATGATTATCTCACAAAATTTTTTTCGAGGTTCGAATCTGAGGTATTTATTGCGTAATAGAGAATTAAGATTAAATGTATATAGCCTATGTTATCCGGGCCATTATTACGAATCTATTGACACCCCATTAATTGAAATCGGTTCAGTAGTTTAAGCGCTACGGTGGAACATACAAACATATATACATAGACTGCCAAAAACATTACCCTTCCTTTTGGCTTCGCCGTAGTCGGGTAAAAAATGAAAATGACAGACTATTGGTATGCAACCAATAATTTTATTATAGGCAATAGAACATCCTTTTCTGCTACGCTAGTTCATTGACACTCTATCCTTTATCTCTCTACAGTAGCCAATTACCTAAAGTATATGGTCACATTTTGTAACCTTAGGGGTTCTTACGCAATAACATTCATATCAGTCATAAAAGGCTTCTTCCTGTCTTTGTAAAAATACGACGTTACGTTGGTAAAATTAATTCAACGCATAACAATGAATCCCAAACGTCTTCCAAGGACAACGACCCTTTAAAAGCATGAAATAAGTTTAAAGATTCGAACCGACAAAATATCTTCAGCGAGTCAATGAACTATTTAAATGCCCCAAGGCCTCTTCTTGTGAATTTTTCAGGGACATGGCCTAGATTTTTCTATCCAGTGGCGTAGTGGAAACGTAAACGACTGCACTGCTGAAGGTCACGGGTTCGATTGCCTCTCAAATCGAACTTTTGTGTGCGTGAACATGGATGTTTGTTTTGGTTTGGGTGCATAAATGCTTTTTGGTTGTATTTACAAAAAAGGTATATGTATTTTATCCATTGTCTAGTATCTATAGTACACGTTCTGCTTAGCTTGGGACTTTATATAATTATTATTATCCACATTCTTACTATCTTCATGTGTTCGATTCAAATCATAAAACTGTCACTCTAAATCAAACGAAGACATTAAATCATTACTTTCACCGTACTAAATCTACTTTAGTTCCCTAACGTATCAGAAACTTTTTGCCGAGTTTCCGAAAATCAACAGAGTAACGGTGTAACTGAGGCCTAATGCATTAAAATTCAAAACGTGAATCTGATAAAAATGTCGTTTTAATATAAGAGCTGTATTCTTAATTAATCTCCTGCTACGTTAAAATTGTAATGATAGCGTAGCGGAACAGCGTTGGACTACCAAGTTATTCATTTATAGTTTGAAATGTTGTGATTTTGAGTGGATTTTATTATCTTTGAAAATCATGGTTTCATTTAATCGGTGCCAAGCCAGTGGCTTCATAGTATGGCCTCATAGTGTGGTTTAACCGCGGTTTATACACGTCTTTCACGTGTTCTTTACAATGAAAAGAAAAGCAATACATCCGAGGCCCTGGTCAATATATATAATCAATCAAAGAGGTCAATATATACTGGCCTCTATCATGGACTCAATCATTATATTCGATTTTAAAAAACTTACAATATATTTCTACACACCAATCAAATTTTTACTGTAAGAAATAAATTTGTTACGTATAATATATTTTCATAATGATATGAAAATTGCTGTACGAAAAAGCGATATCAGATGTAAATAATTAGCATAAAATGAACGTGTGATTTGAATCATCCCGGATATTGGGCAGTCGTATTATGTTTTTTTTTATTATGTAAAGTAATATTTGTTTCCATAAAATTGTATTATGCAAAGTAACAAACAAAATAAATTATACTGTCAAACATTCAACTTACACACACAATTCGACAAAAAAACAAAGTGGATTTGAAGATCTATACAATCTTTATGTTGGGAATGTATATAGGATAAGCGATAGGCGCCTTGTTTTATTAAGACCATGTGTGTGTGTCTAGCTCCACATGTGTACGTGACGACTGAATAACTAGATCATATTAGGTAACTAGGCCGCTTAGAAACCACATTCCTGTGGATGGGAAGGGTGTGGTGTTTGCTAGTAATAAAACGCTGCTTGGAATATATCTTACTACTATAAATGTAAGTGTTTGTGAGGATGGATGTATGGTTGTTTATTACTCATCCACGCAAAAAGGCGGAAGTGCAGCACACTCTGATGATCTCTAGTCAGGCTTCCCCACTTAACAAATGAGAAACCTGTATAGTTGCCGTTTGTAATAGATTGGCAACAATTTTGACAGGTCATTACTTGAATGGATGATCGCGAGTGACATTTGCATCAGAGCGCAACCGTCCTTCGGAGGACACCTAAAGCCGTCGGGTCCAGTACTTGTCAGAACAAGAATCTTTAAGCCACGTTGGAAAAAAAGAATTGAAAAAGTTGTCTGAAATTTGTGTTCTATCAACTGTAAACTTGATAGAACTTGTCGATACTGCAAGTTATCGACAAGTTCCGCAGCAATAGCAAGTTTGACTGCAAGTTGACAAGAAAACAGAAAAGCAAGTTTTAGAATTGTAACTTATTTATACTGGTTTCATTGAAGATTTATTTTCAAAAGTTAACGTTCCAAGTGGGTCAGTTCTAAAATAAACATTTGCTGTTCTTTGAAATAGTAGGTAGTAAATAGATGTTACAATTAAATGGGAACAGCAATTACGTCAAAGGAATATTATATTTCTCGTTACTGTGCAGGAAGTGGAAATAGGATATTGCTTTAGAGAGACTTGTAGTATCATAGAAATTAATTTAGCGGGTCTTAATCGCGTTAACTTAAATTATTTAAGGTATAAATACCTATTTGTTACCGACGTTTCGCTCGTCTTGCACCGAGCGTGGTCGCGAAGAGACTGATGAGAGCTCAGCGACGTCTTGTGGAAGTGCGGGTTTCAGCACCTACCCTCACTTGGTCTTTATTTAAGTTCGCAATGTCGTAAATAAAGACCAAGTGAGGGTAGGTGCTGAAACCCGCACTTCCACAAGACGTCGCTGAGCTCTCATCAGTCTCTCCGCGACCACGCTCGGTGCAAGACGAGCGAAACGTCGGTAACAAATAGGTATTTATACCTTAAATAATTTAAGTCAACGCGATTAAGACCCGCTAAATTAATTTCTATGATGTATACAAATCGCGAAAGTTTAAAATCGACTTGTAGTATATTATTATTTAGTACTTGACAGTATTGATATTTTTTATATAATTGTTCACCTTGTTTTATATGAACTGTTGGTCTCAGTTGCCATTGTCAACTCATCGACTGCCCACTGCTGGTGTCAAGCGTGCGAAAATGTCCGGTAGTATAGTTTTTTATATACTATTTATTAACCTTTCTTTGCAATGTTTGAGGTGTTCCATCTTGTATGCTTAAAAATATATTTGTATCTTTTTTATTTCAGAAATATTTTCCCTCCTGGTCAGCAGTCAAACATTATCTTCCTAGATTCGGTTTTTGAGCGAGTATCCTGCATAATATATGATAGATGATAGTAATCTTTAGTTGATACTCACACGAATTCGTTAAAAAACACTGAAACGTTATTTTTTATAATACCGTTCACTGACCGTATTTCGTACAGTTCCAACCCTGATGTAGTAAATACAGTAAAGTGGGATATAAAATAAATGCTGATTTACGGAGACACCACGTCGATAGTGCGAGTCAGACTTACGTAATTGACAGGTCGGTGACGAATCAACTGGTGAACTTTACTGCTGTTTTGTTCATTATTTTTCGAATAAATGTTAAGTATTTCTCGTAAATTACTTAACATTTAAAATTCTATATTTTTATATATACTCGCGCCTGTATCTCCGAAAGGTCTAATATTACACCCACATTTCGCCATGAATTTTTAGGTCCAACGTAATAGGGGGCGAGCCTATTGCCGTACCGCGCACATTACCAGACTCCGTGCTGTTACTGAGAATTTCCTAACGGAAAAACCCAATAACACTTTGCCTAACCCGGGAATCGAACCCGAGACCTCCCGGTCCCACGCGCACATTTATGCCATGAGACCAACGACGCAGTCATATAACTCTGCATGTACTAAATAGACATGTGAAGTCGAATAACTCGCACTTGGCCAACCTGGTAACCGTAATAACGGCGAGTCTGGTTTCGAAGCGCGTTACGTGGCTAGCGTGTAAGGACGTATACTGAAACATACGCTAATTTGAAATCGCTCTTATTTTCTAATTACATCCATCATAAATGTGTTGAAGAATGTAGGTATGAGATCATTTTGTCAAGGTTGAGAAACTTTTATTTTACCTCAATCATTTTCATGGTTGTAACAGTTTTGGAACGACACAAAAAATGTTGCTTCCTTGTTACTATGATAAATTGTATGTTGCAGACGTGTTGCTTTCATTTCTCATTCTTTTTTTTATAGACTCTCGCCTTTATCCCAGAGGGGTAGGCAGAGGTGTAAATTACATCCACGTTACACCATGCTATGAATATAGTTTTTTGTTATAAGGATTGAGCATATTGCCGCTACCATTTTACCTACCTTCTACTACCTTTACCTCTACCCCGACCTCTACTGTCCCGGGAATCGAACCCGGGACCGCCCAATCAGCAAACGGACGCTATCTACTGGACACGGAGACAGTAATTTCTCATTCTATGCAACAGTTTTTTTTTATTTATATTGTCCCTCTGTTATTACCATTGTGCACACACGGGAACAAATTATTGAATGGTTATGATTATTAAAAACAAGTAAGTCCATAACAACGAAATCTGCACGTTTACTACTGAATTAAAGTCTTCTCAAAAATATTTTTTTCACAGGTTTTTGAAATATAAGCTCTTATTTAAACTCAATTAAAAATTATATTATAAAAGACCACCATTGTTTAATTCATACACTCATACTTATCTGAAGTAAGTTAAAAAATAAAAATCTCCCTCCGGCCTCAAAGCTCTCTGCAGTGTTAAAAACTAACAGTAAAGCGATACGGAGTATTAAAAGCACAGCCTACCCCACTTCCATTCATTGCTCAAGAAATGAGGTAAAATTTTGTTTCGCGAAAGGTTTCTTGTGAGCGAGTAATACTATTCATACTTTTATAAGTCCCCATGAAAATTGAGGTTGACTTTTTTGATTCACTAATGTGCAGCATTTTGTGATATAGTAAAATTCGAATATGAGCAGTAGGTTATTACTCTCTGAATTATTCTATCACGGAGAAAAGAGAGGTGAATATTATATTAATATCATGTATAAAAGAGAGGGAAATATATATTTTTTCCGTCTCGTGCTGACGTAATCATGAGTTTAGTACGTGTTGTTAGCAAATGGAGGTTAATGTCATTATTTGTAGTGGGATAACTTATGTGCTATAGACAAAATCAATGTGAGAGAACGAGTTATTCATAAAAGTCAATAAAACTTAAGCTTATTTTGATACAGGATAGCACCTTTCTACGAAAGAAATAAGCGAGTATAATATATACTATCTCAAGCGTGCGCAGCATTATTTAACTTGCCGTTCATAACATATCGCCAAATTAAGAAACGCTTGCAATGGTCACCACCTGGATGGGTTTTTTTTATAGTAGTAAATTTATAGTAGAAAATGGGCAAAGAATTGGATGAGGAGTAGGATGAGGGAGAAGGAATAAGGGCCTCCGGGACTCTCACTCACCGAACGAAACGCAACAGTTTAGGTACTGTTACTTTACGTCAATTTTCTGTGAGAGGGCAGTACTTCCCCGGTCGAGCCGGCCCAATCATACTGAAATCAGCAAGGCTTTACTACCTGTAATGTTGTTACATTTATAGCAGAGCGCTACCATGCTTCGGACTTGATGTACCTCAAAAATTCGATTTGAGCGGCAATCGAACCGGTGACCTTCAGCGTTGCAGTCGTTTACGTTCCCGCTACGTCACTAGATGGAAAAATCTAGGCCATGTCCCTGACAAAACAAACATCCATGTTCAAGCGAACATGGATGTTTGTTTTAGTTTGGGTGCTCAAATGCTTTTTGATTGTATTCACAAAAATATATAATTATATATATATCGGAATGATCATGAGTACGATTATGAGGAAGTCAATTGACTACGAATCGGACGTGTGAAGATGGCGCGCTTCGACAGAGTCTAGTATGACGTTCGCTACAGTTGAAGAGGGGGGTGACGGTTGACGTTCAAAGGAGCGCTAAAACAACTAATCACTTCTCTTGGAGACTCCGGGCGGACCACAAGTACCTAGAAACTGTCACACGTTTCGTGTTCAGTAATACAAAATAAATAGTCAGTTTTGTTAAATTTGATGTGGTGTGAACTTATAACAAACTGCGATGTGAAGTGTTGATACCGGCCAAGAATCAAGAAACCCGACGACATATACATACGTATGTTTATCCATTGTCTAGTACCCATAGTACATGTTCTGCTTAGCTTGGGACTCTATATAAGTTTTATTATCCACATTCTTACTAACTTCATGGGTTCGATTCAAATCATAAAACTGTCACTCTAAATCAATCTAAGACATTAAATCATTACTATCACCGTAGTAAATCTACTTTTGTTCCCTAACGTATCAAAACATGTTTGTTTCAGAAACTTTTTGCCGAGTTTCCGAACGTCAACAGCGGAACGGTGTAACTGAGGCCTAATGCGTTAAAATTCAAAACGTGAATCTGATAAAAATGTCGTTTTAATATAAGAGCTGTATTCTAAATTAAACTCCTGCTACGTTAAAATTGTAATGATAGCGTAGCGGAACAGCGTTGGACTACCAAGTTATTGATTTATAGTTTGAAATGTTGTGATTTTGAGTGGATTCTATTAAATTTATCTTTGAAAATCATGGTTTCATTTAATCGATGCCAAGCCAGTGGCCTCATAGTATGGTTTAACCGCGGTTTATACACGTATTTCACGTGTTCTATACAATCAAAAGAAAAGCAATACAATCAATATATATAATCAATCAAAGAGGTCAATATACACATAAATATACCTTTATATCAATAGAATTGTAGACATGCCACTGGCCTCTTTTATGGACTCAATAATTATATTCGATTTAAATAACTTACAATATATTTTTACACACCAGCCAAATTTCAACTGTAATAAATAAATTAGTTACGTATAATATATTATTATTTTCATAATCATATGTAAATTGCTGTGAAGTGCGGAAATAATTAGCATAAAATGAACGTGTCTAAAAATTAAAGTGCTTCAAGTGATTTTAATAATCCCGGATATTGGCCAGTCGTATTATGTCTTTTTTTTATTATTTAATGATGTAAAGTAATAATTGTTTTCATAAAATTGTATTATGTAAAGAAACAAACAAAAAAATGATACTGCCACACACAAAACTTGACAAAAAACAAAGTGGATCTCTATACATTCTTTATTGGGAATGTATATAGGTCAGGCGATAGGCGCCTTGTTTCATTAACGCCATGTGTATCTAGCTCCACATGTGTGTACGTGACGACTGAATAACTAGATCATATTGACTAGGCCGCTTAGAAACCATATGCCTGTGAATGGAGAGGGTGTGGTGTTTGCTAGTAATAAAACGCTGCATGGAATATATATTTTACTACTATGAATGTAAGTGTTTGTGAGGATGGATGTATGGTTGTTTATTACTCATCCACGCAAAAAGGCGGAAGTGCAGCACACTCTGATGATCTATAGTCAGGCTTCCCAACTTAACAAATGAGAAACCTGTATAGTTGCCGTTTGTAATAGATTGGCAACAATTTTGACAGGTTGTTACTTGAATGGGTGATGGCGAGTGACATTTGCATCAGAGCGCAACCCTCCTTCGGAGTAAAGTCGTCGGGCCCAGTTCTTGTCTCAGGACAAGAAACTTTAAGCCACGTTAGAAAAAAATAATTGAAAATCTGTCTGAAATTTGTGTAAATGCAAACTTACTCGAAGAGAAAGGATGTACTTAGAGTCGAATTAGAAAGTAACAAAATACTAACAACAAAACAAAATTTAATAGATTGCTGCTTTGATCTTCGATCAAAAGATAATTAAATTAGATTAGATTAACTTCCAGATAATACACCATGGGTGTCGTAAGAGGTGACTAAGGGATAACACGATGCAAATACCATCTTTGCGTAGAGACGGAAAACTCGACATCAAACCCTATACGACTGCCTCGTTGGTCTCGCGGCATAAATGTGCACGTGGGATCGGGAGGTCCCGGGTTCAATTCCTGGGTCGGGCAGTGTTATTGGGTTTTTCTATCACGAAATTCTCACGGAGTCAACAAGCACGGAGTCTGGAAATGTGCCCGTTACGGCAATAGGCTCGCCCCTTATTACGTGGGACTAAAGTATATCTGGCGAAAAGTGGGTGTAGAAATACACCTCTGCCTACCCCTTCGGGGATGAAAGGCGTGACGATATGTATGTATGTATGTATAATACACCGCTAACGTATAAATTTCTCCGTATGTCATGATTATTTTCCGCTCCTGAGAAATTATTAATTAGTTCGATATAATTATGTACCAGCCCGGATTTGCTACTTGGAGATGTTACGAGAAATATTATCTGTCTCATGAGACTAATACTTATTACGTTATACCAATAAGCTCTAATCAGACTTATACCTATGGCATCAAACAAATTTCCAGAACATACTATTTGTAGATACCTAAAGACCCTATCGAGCAGTTACATAATTTCATTATGACGGTCATGTTGACAAACCACAGGATTACGCAGCAGAGAGGACATTGCTCAGTAATACAATTAGCAGTCGGCCTGTTAGTTGGCAGCCAATTAACAAGACCAGATATCGAACCTGCAGGTACTTTTATTGGAATTGTCTAAATTGTCACATGACAATTCAGACAATTCCTATGCAGCACTTCATGCAGCACTTCTGGAAGCGTTAGAGCCATGAATACATCGCTGAACTGCAGTCGAGAACGAAGTGGCGCATAGATTCGAAAGATGGCCTGCAAATTGACGACCTGGTTCTTCTCAAGGAAGACAATTCTCCACCCTTGTACTGGCGTCTTGGACGAGTACGAAGATTATTCCTAGGCTCTGACGGCATAACGCGCGTTGCTGATATCGATACGGCCCGAGGAACTGTGCACCGTGCGCTAAATAGGATTTGCCTTCTACCAACTCTAGTCTCTAAATAAATACATCTGAGATAAGTTTGTTTATCAGTTATCAGGTTACAGGGACTGCCTCGGTGGTCTCGCGGCATAAATGTGTGCGTGGGATTGGGAGGTCTCGGGTTTGATTCCCGGGTCGGGCAAAATTGTTATTCGGTTTTTCTGTTTGGAAATGCCCGGTACGGCAATAGGCTCGCCCCCGAGACCTAAAACCTAAAAATTCATGGCGAATTATGAGTGTAATAGAGGGGAAGGTAGACGTGTAAACCTCTACCTTCCCCTTCGGGGATACAGGCGTGAGTCTATAAAAAAAAGAAAAAAATATCAGGTTAGTTCGGGATCAAATAGCCTTGTGATTTTCATGGGAGTTTAAATCTACCATATCTCTTAGAATGATTAGAATTGGCTGAAAATCTATATGAAATGAAGATATGTATACACCATATACATAAACCTTTATGGATACTCCGTGTGGTGACGGATAAAGAATACAAAGTCAATTACGCCACTTTATTCCATGGTTGTCGTAACGGGCGATTAAGGCAATATACGGAGCAATTAGCATCTTCGCGACGAGACGGAAAACTCGACATCAAACTATATACCAGCTCATTTGGCCAGCTTGGTATAGTAGACCAAATTCTTATATTGACTTACAAATTAAGGTTGGCCTTTGTCCAACAGCAATTTGCAAAAGGCAGTACAATGAAACCTTTATGGATACTAGGACTCGCTAATGGCCAAGAATCTCCAAATCCCAATACAATTGTAAACAAACAATGTACGCATCTAGACACGTATTTTGCTTCAGACTAGGCTTCGTTCGGACTATTTGGCAGCAAATGTGCGCTGAGAAACCGTGCAAACGTGTTAAATCACCGTACTGTAATCCTCAACACTCCTTAATCATTTGAACGACCGTACGAATCTCCTGCGTGAGAAATAAATTAAGTAATGAAGAGTTGTGGTGTGTGAATACAACGGAAAAGAATCTTGGTATTCTTTTAAAAATTTGTCACTTCTGGCCCTATACGACTGTTTACCCTAAGATTTACTCTACTGATCCGTTTTCAAAACATTCAGCATGAATCTATATTTATAACAGGTGTCTCAGTAAGAGTACACTTTTTAAAATTTGATTTCTTTTTTTTGCAAGTGGCAACTTTAACAGCTGTCACCACTGTTTATTCCGATTATTAAAAATGGAACGCTTTTTGAAAGAACAACGTGTTATAATTGTGAAAACTCATTACAAAAATGGGGAAAGTTACACTGAAACCGCTTGCAAACTTCGCCAAATTTTCAGCCGAGAAAGTGCACCTAATGTGTCAACCATTCGAAGAGTGGTCAAATTTTTTTAAGAAACTGGGTCAATTATGGATAATAAGAATCCTTTGCGTCAACGTACCGGTCGGTCTCTTGAAAACATTGCTGCTGTAACGAGAGTGTCGCCGAAAACTAGAAAACATAAATTCGACATCGTTCTCAACAACTTCAAATTTCAAGAAGCACTTCGCAGAGCATTTTGACTAAGACCACCACCTTCATGCTTACAAGATTCAGTTAACTCAGGAGCTGAAACCAGCAGACCACAGAAAGCGCCGGCAATTCGTTCAATGGGTAATGGAGAAAAGTGAAGTCGATGACAATTTTTCGAAAAAATACATTTTCTTCGATGAAGCGCATTTCCATATGAATGACGTCGTGAATACACAAAATTGTCGAATTTGGTACGCAGAAAATCCTCATGCAATCCATGAGAAACAAATGCACCCACAACGAGTAACTGTCTGGTGCGGATTTTGGTCAGGCGGCGTGATCGGACCTTACTTTTTTGAAAACGAGGTCAAATTGCAGTGACTGTGAACGGCAATCGTTACAGGAATATGATAACGGACCGGATCTTGTGGCCTCAACTGGAAGGCATGAATCTTGACAACATGTGGTGAAACAAACGACTTATTGCAGCAACGATTTCCAGAACACATTATCTCACGAAATTTTGATGTCAACTGGCCACGAAGATCTTGTGATTTAATGCCGTGCGATTGTTAAATAAAGTCAAAACAATTCCTGAGGTCAAATCGGAAATTCATCACGTCATCGGTAAGATACAGCCACATCTCTGTGCAAAAGTCACGTAAATTTCATGAAAAGAGTAATGGCCTGTCATCGGAGCCGTGGGGGTTATTTGCCGGATATTTTATTCCATACTTAATCGGAACATGTCTTCTTTACAATACAATAAAAATATCATAACTCTGTCATAAAATACTTGTTTTTATTTTAAAACGAAAAAATCTACTCTTACTGAGACACCCTATATAATAGTGGTTATGTGATGATTTAAACTCACTTGGCTCTGGCAGTGCTGGTCGAATGTGATATTATAATTTTGTATATGATAGCCAATAGCCTTGTGGTGATACCAACAGACTGCCATGGGGGGAGTGTATGGGTCTCGCATGCACGGCGCACACCACAGAATTTTCGGAGTTATGTTAACTATCGCGTACTCCATGCCTCGAAGAGCACGTAAGGTCGCCGGTACCGGCTGTCGTGAATATATTTAATAGTTGTTATAGGGAGCCAGTGCTTCTGAATAAACTGCTGCTATTCTTACACATGAAATATCGCTATATATTTGGGTTGCAGAGCGCAAATAGTCAGTCGCTCTGGGAAAAAGCTAATATTCAGTCAATTCTGGTAAGACTAGTAAGCAGGCTATGGATTGCAACTGGGATAAAGCTAGGGGGATGATGATAGCCATATTCAAGAGAAAGATAATTTAACATCCTGCTTACGAAATTTAGTAGCTGAACTAAAGAGAAACGCTAAGGATTGCATAGGCGAGCGATGCGGCACGACAATTCAATAGACGAGGTATAAACTTAAGTCTGTCTTAAGAATATTTACCTAACTAAATGTCTAATTAAGTACTACAATTACCATTACATAATTCATGTTAATTCTCTTTATTTTTCATTTTTTATTTTTATTCACAATCATCATCATTTCCGCCCAAAGATATCCCTGTAGGACACAGGCTTCACGCAAAGCAAAGAGACACAGACCAAGCTTGAGCATGTTAGCCTCGCGGCGGGTCTATTGTGCAGCGAAGTCTGGTGCGTAGCCACCAGTCCTTCGAGCTATGCCCATTGTCACTTTAGCTTCTACTTGGACAGCTACCCAGCTGCTAATACGCAAAAATATGTGTATAATATCTTAAATACAACTAGCTATTTCGTTTGAGCACTTCATAGCTACTTGTTCATTGCATAAGTAGCAGGTACCAACCAAATTTCCAACATCCAACACGGATTTAAAATTATGAACTTTCAATCGTTTACAATAATAAAATAGAAGCTAGCAATACCTTTTGTAAATCAGATGAAGCACAAGATTTTTTAGGATTATTTTGTGAGGCATGTTTATGTACTGATCGAGACTGTATGAAACGAGATCTTCCCGCGTACAAGTCTCTAATGACCGCTTGGCCTTTATACGTTTAAAATTGTGACACATAAGCCATTTTACTTTACTTTTAAATGGTACTTACACGTACAAATGGGTAATTTTTTTTTAATGCACTTTGTAAACTAGAGTAAAAAGAGGCATTTAAGCCAAAAAAGTGAAAATACCCAAATTGTTGCATTGGCCCTTATACGTAGGACCCATCGATTTATACCTATACAACATTTATAGGGCTGCAGGAAGCTGAGTTATTTGCGCTCTTCCGAGAAAGCGAACACATTTTATTTCTACAGGAAAACTCTTGCTAGGCGGGAAGGCTGTTATACTTTTTGTTGATGTAACCGGTAACTAGTCTTATAACCCTAGATACAACCTTCCGTATAAGTTAGTTTCCTCTTTCATATTTTTTGCGAAATAGTGACATTTGTAGAACTAGTGTCTGCTCGGGGCTCCGGCCCACGTAGGAATGCTTATCTTGACAAGAGGCAGCCTATATGCTATTCGGATGTAAAATTTATGTTACTAAAATAGTTCTTCAAAATTTGTTTCGTAGTTTTTGCGTAAAAGAGTAAAAACAACCATTTATCCACACAACATTTCACGTTTATGTAGGATAAGTAACAGCCTTACTGTTTAAACTGATATGTTTAAAATTTGTTTAAGAATAAAGAAACAGATAACTGCTATGTTTGATGGAGATCTATAATATATCTGATCTCTATTTCTCGATTTAAGTTCGACTGGTTGAAGGTCAGTATTATCTAGCAAACTTTACAAGCGAAATAATAATTTTACTAAACTAAGTGTTTTATTTCAGTGAAATCTAGAAATTTTGCCAACTTTTATGTGTCACGTAATAGATAAGTAAAATGAGTTTTAGAGAATTATAGAACTTTAAGATTGGTGTTAAATAGTAGCAGACTTAAAGTTTATAAGAGGAATTATAGCTGAAATAGGTTCAAATAAATAATTATTAAATGGTCATTTAAAAATTTTGTATTACAACAATCATAAAAGAACTGTTTAACACTTTCACGGATAGTAAACGAGACACAATTGAAGTTTTATTGTTATCACGTCTACAGGTGTTTCCTGTTCTTCAAAGCAAAAGCTCAAAGAACATGAACTTATAATGGTATCTCTTTTGAACGTTTTAAAAATAAACGAAAAAACGTACGAAAGCGAATGCTCAACTGTAGACCATATTAAGCAAACTCATATGTGTGGTCCAAAGGACGATGGGCGGAATCGTCCCCACCCATCAACAAAAATGAAATGTAGTTCAATTGACACATCTTGGCAAGATAATATTTTATTACTATAGGGACGTTGCCCAAAAGCATGGGGTTGTCATAGTAATTAACGATAAAACAAATACGTATTTTTGACGATTGTTTGTAAAATACCTACTCGTTTATGTATTCATTAATGCACAGTGAATATAGACCCGTAATATTAACACTCACCATTGTTATTTTCCTTCTATGAGCATTATCATCATCATCATCATATTAGCCAAACGACGTCCGACTTCGTTTGGCTATGAGCATTATACAAGCATTATATGAGCATTATATGAGCATTATATGTCTACTATGAGCATTATAAAAATGAATAATTAGAAGAAAATGAATTTAAGTGATTCATTCATTTATATTATACTAGACGGCGGCAGCGGCCTCGCCTGCGTCAATTATACATAAAAACCTTCCTCTTGAATTATTCTATCTATTAAAAAAACCGCATAAAAATCCGGTGCGTAGTTTTTAAGATTTAAGCATACATAGGGACAGATAGACAGAAAACAGACTTTTTTTCATACTATGTAGTGATTATATGGACAGTGATAGCCTAGTGGAGATACCAATGGATTGCCATGTAGAGGGAATCGATGGTAAGAATGAAGAAGATATTGAAAGAAGAGTTTATGCAGGTGATAGAGTGAATGGAGCTCTGAAGGCGTTTATGAATAAACGTGTCCAAAGAGGAAACGTTTGGCTGTGCATAGAGGGTAATTAGTGCCTACCCTTATGTATGGTAGTGAAAGTTGGGTGTGGCAGAAGAGATTTGAAAGTAGAATAAATGCTGTAGAAATGAGAGCACTGAGAAGTATGTGTGGTGTATTTTTGACCGACAGAGTAAAGAATTGTGTGATAAGAGAGTGTTGTGGGGTAAAAGAAGATGTAGTGACAAGCATTGAGAAAGGCATGTTTATCTGGTTTGGGCACATGGAGAGGATGAATGACAATAGACTGACAAAGAAGAAATATATATCTTCTATGGCATGCTTTTCTCAGGCAAGCGTGAATGGGACACGACAAAGGGGAAGACCTAGGCGGACGTTCTCTGACCGGATTGGGGACATCTTGAAAAAAGGACAGGTCAGAAGTACCCTTAACAGAAGAACATGCATGAGAAACTTGATAGGAGTGAGAGACACAAGAGAGGTATGTCAGGATCGATGCAAATGGCGTTCCATAGTCTGTGCCTACCCCTGCGTGAAACAGGCTATGTATGTATGTACTATCAGATAGAGCGAAAGATTTTTTACAAGATAGGATGTTGAAACGCGAAATACGTTTAATATTTATTCAGTATCAAATGAAATAAAAACAGTGTCAAGAAACCCTGAGAACTTTCACATCGACCTAAAGCAATAGATACGTTGCATCCTACAATTTTATTCAAGTACATAAGTAATTGCATTGCAGAGATGCAATTAAGACAATTTTTTTATCTATAGGTAGTTTCATTGCTTATGACTTCTGTTATATAAGGGATCAATATATGATGATAGATATAAAAAAATACTTCTTGTTTCGGCGAGAGCAAGAAATAATTTCCTCCCAGTGAATTGTGTCTCAACTGCTATAACATAGACAACACGTACAAAACATTTTCTACAGCCTTTAACCTTAATAACGATGTGCTACCGTATTCATGAGAAATGGTCAAACTACGTTCTATCTTGTTACTGAATTTCCAACTCAAAACTGCATTCGTATAACTAAAGTATTTAAGCTTGCTTTGGAAAATATTAGCACCTGTATATTCCCAAGCGTCTATGGAAGGCGAATAGAAGTACTAAAATATGACTTATATATTATGTATTTAGGTATCAGGAGCCAATACTTATCTTGAGGTTTAGGATATGTTCCTAGAATGCAAGCTCATTTTGGATTGCAGGTAGTGAAAATGATACATGCAGAGCTTTATAAGTCAATTTTAGAAAAGGGAAAATACAAACTTTACGAGGCATAAAATGCCACATTAGACTAGAGGAATATCATACACATTCCCTTTGCCTGCCGCCCGTAATTAAACTTGCCACTACATGGCTTTTCTGAAGACAAAGATAAAATTATTGGTTACGTTAGCAGTAACGCTTGGAGGTTTTCATACATACATACATATGCTCACGCCTTTTTCCCGTCGGGGTAGGCAGAGACAACAGATCGCCACTTGCTTCTATCCTTGCAAACCTCACGTGTTTCCTCTGCATTCATTATTCTTTTCATACATGCTCGCCGGTTGCGGGTGCTTCGGTCTTTTCTGTTTTTCAAGACTTCTCTAATTTGGTCCACGAACGTCTTACGAGGTCTGCCGCAACTGGCTTGCCCATACACCTCTGCCATATATATTTGATTCGTCAATCTTTCTTCACTCATTCTCTCCACGTGTCCAAACCATTTCAGCATTCCTTTCTAAATCCTAGTCACGACATCTTCTTTCAGGCCACATCGCTCTCGTATTACTGCATTCGGAATTCTATCAATCAGTCTCATCCTACACATACTACGCAGTGATCGCATCTCAACTGCGTTAATTCTGCTTTCATGCTTTTTCTGCCATACCCAACACTCACTTCCATACATCAAGGTGGGCACCAGCACTCCATTATGAACCGCCAGTCGCGCCTTTTTAGGCACGGTTTGGCCGTTCATAAAGGCATGCAGCGCTCCATTCACACTGTTCCCAACTGTCACTCTCCTTTCACTATCACCTTCACATCTTCCATCTCTTGTAAACATGCTTCCCAAATATACAAATCTTTCAACTTGTCCCACATTTTCATCTTCAATCGTAATATTACACTCAGTCAAACTTTCATCCTTCTCAAACGCCATCGCATTCGTCTTTCTTGCATTAACTTTCATACCTTTCGCTTTAAAACTCTCGTTCATGCAGTCCATCATTTGTTGCAACTCATTCGCCGATGATGCAAGAATGACTTGATCATCGGCGTATAAGAGGCACTTAACACGCAATTCTACCATATCAATCCCGCAATCAATTTCCCTCAAATCATTCATGCAGCTATCCATGAATAAGTTGAACAACCAGGGCGAGCCTGGACACCCCTGTCACACCTTTAGAGATGTCAAACCAGTCCGTATAGGCACCTTTAATTCGGACACAGGCCCTCGAATCCCTATAAAGAGATTTTAGAGCACTTATTATAAAGTTGTCCACCCCATACATAGATAGCACCTTCCATAGTTCCTTTCTATTTACCCTGTCATAAGCCTTTTCCAAGTCTATGAAGGCGCAATATACCTTTTGGTTTTTTGCCAGACATTGTTCGGTAACGCAGCGCAAGGAAAAGACTTGATCCGTACGTCCCATCCCCTTCAGAAATCCCGCTTGCACATCCCATATCTTGTCATTAGTCACGTTTACTACTCTATCAATCAATATTCTGGTATACATTTTTCCAACAACACTAAGAAGGCTGATCCTGCGATAATTTTGACATTCCTGCTGCGAGCCTTTGCCTTTATAAGGCAAAGGCTTTTCATCTAAAGAAATGCAGTAGAACACAATTTTATTTACATTGCATTCGTATTGCTTGGTTTCCTTTCAAGCTATAGTAGCTTTAAGTCCACAACATCTAACCCAAAAAATAAAAATTATACCAAATTTACACACACAGGAAGAAAATTACCAGAAAATTACAGAATACATTATATAGAAAATATATTGTGACTGCCGGTGTCATGTCAAACCGTCGTCACGAAACACAATAATTAGCAAAGAGGTTTGAAGACTATTTTATTATTTGGAAATGAGTTTTTAGTTCGATGACGTATACACTCTGTCAAGTGTTCGCCAAATTTACAAGTCATTAACAACAAGGCAATGGCCGTGCGGATAACACATCCCGTGCACGTTCTGATGGCTTGGATTCAAATCCCAGTCATAACAGCTATGTGGATTATGGTTTTTATGAAATTTGGAAAATGTTTATGAATATTTGGCAAATATTCAAAAAAGATTATTTAAATATTTCGAGTAAAAATTAGAATATTCTAGAAACTTCAGGAAGGAATGGAAAGGTTAAAAAGAGGCAGGAGATAGAAAAACTAATTTAAATATTTCGAATAAAGATTAGAAAATTCTAGAAACTTCAGGAAGGAATGGAAAGGTTAAAAAGAGACAGGCGATAGAAAAACAATTGAATTATGCAATGACAATCGAAACTAGTCGATCTAGAACATTCCTAAGGGTATATAAGGCGGTGTAGACGCACTGAGCGCCAGTTTAAGTTGAAAAGTGGTAAAGTGAAGAAGAAAAGGAAGAAGTAAAAGGAAGAAAGAAGAAGTAGTAAAATAAACTGACGTGAAAGCATAGTGCAGTAAACTGCAGTGAAGTGCAGTGAAGTGCAGTGAAAAGTGCAGTGCAAAAGACGCTAGTGTTGGTGCTGTCCGCGTCGAAAGTAAACGGCGCGTCGTGTGTGAAGTCGAATAAAGTGTCATCAGTGCTATTCGGTGTTTCCTTCCAATCCCGTTACCCCGTCCGTAACAATATTCTTCTGTAACTAGAACTGTTGACGCAAACTAACTCGTCCATAACGTGAGTTCTAAACATGATACTGTAGGTCGATGTCCTCTTTCTTTATCTTTCTGGGCGAAAAACAGCTAAGTGATGTCATATTAAAAGATTATGATGTACAATTGATATACGACCGTCTTCACGTAGGCAGTTGCTTAGTGATTAAGGTATTAGGTTAAGAGTGAAGTCACAGTGAGATCCAAGTTTAGTCAACTAATGAACTCTACCACGTGTGGTTATGGATGGAGAATATAAAATGTCACTATCTCATTTAATTTGGTGGGTGTCGTAAAAGATGAAGAAGAAAAATACAGGAAGCAAATAGTATCTTCCGTAAACTCAAACAAATTGTATATTTCAGAAACTCGACATAAAATCTAATAACCTCGACTGGCCAGCCAGGATCACAATGCTATTGTAACCCAAATATGGCCTGTGTCCAGCAGTAGAATTCGAAACGCTGTATGTTTATGGACTGTATGAACATAGTAAAATTTAAAAAGTATATAAATTGTCGCATCAACCATATTTATCATGAACTCATTATATGCATATAGCGTTTCGCATTCTAACTTGAAAAACCAGCTTAACCGCAAGCGGTTAAGCTGGTTTTTCAAAATCTCAAGTGCGCGCCGCCACTTAAAGACGGGCGCGCTCAATTAATTAGTTTTTGTTCGATTGTTAATAACGTGAGAGGAGTGGTGTTTATTTTTCTGCAACCTAATGAATGACTCATTCTAATAGTACAAAACAAATTTCGTTTGGATGAAATGTTTACTTTAGGCGAGCGGCCGTAACGTAAACAATGTCGTCTTTAACAACTAACTCGACACATTTGTTTATCATAATTGTTAGTGCCATCTACCTTCCTATCTATAACTAATCGCATCAAGATCAATCGTTCCACGTCTAGTGCGAGCGATACCGTATCTCCGTCCCTCTCTATCCCACTCCCTGGAAGAGGCACTGCCTTTCGCCTGATTGGTCGCGGCGAAACGTCGACGCGAGAAACTTTCGAAAACATTTCGATTCGCAATACGCGTCCGCTATGCCGGATCACCGCGCCGCTCCCGAGACTGCCCTTCGGAAACGAAGAAGATTGCCGTATAAGGTAAGTGCCCTCCATCCTTGGAATATCCTATACCCACTCACAATCACCTCTTCCCGTATCCAATCCTACATCCTCTTCCTTTAAATACAGTCCATTTTTTCCAAATCGCCTAGAACCTACCTAGCTTATGACACAGTGTTTCAGTAATAAAATTGGCTGTGCTACCGTTATCCAGCAGAATCCTGGCGTCGAGCTTCTCACCTCGGCTGTTGACCACTGTCACCAGAGCTGTGGAAAGCAAAATAGAACGGGTAGAGTTTTCTGTAGTGTCACCCGACAAGGCAACGTTTTCAGACGCGCTGTTTTGAAATTGTGCACCTCCAACAACGTCAGTAGGTAAGCTAGGTAAAGCAATACTAGGCATAGGGTCTTGGAAGTTGCTTGAGTTAGGTTGATCTACATGTAAAGGGGTATTATGCCTACGTTTACAGTATTTACAATGCGACAATTTACACTGTTTACTAGAATGGCTAGAACGTAAACAATTAAAACATAACTTAAGCTCCTTTACCTTTAACAAACGATTTTCTACTGTTAACTTACGAAAATCTTCGCAAACAAACATAAAGTGGTCTTTTTTGCACATAGGATATTTACTGTAATTTTTTGTAATTCCTTTGTGTTTATTATTGTTTAAATTTTCGCTTTTATTGGAAATTTGTGTATCTACTATATAGCAGTTAGTACTACTATCTACATTTTTGTTTGATTGTTCAGTACGTTCAACCGTCTCCAACAAATCAGCCCGCTTGCTAACAAATGAACAAAATTGTGACAAAGTAGGATTTTTAGATAAACTATTACAATACTCCTGCCAGTCTCTGTTAGTGACTTTATCTACTTTGTTAGTCAACATGTACAGTAAGATTGTATCCCAATATTCAGTGGGTTCATTCAATGTTTTAAGTGCTCGAATATTTTTATTGATTGTGTCCACAAATTGCCGCAAATCTAGACACGATTCTTGACACACTGCGGGAACATTGAATAAGGCCTGCACATGGTTATTTATCAAAAGCCTGCTATTGTCGTACCGTTCACATAGTAAATTCCACGCCATCTTGTAATGATCAGCCTTAAAATCAATATTTTTTATTATTTGTTTAGCATCTCCCTTGAGCGATGCACGAAGGTAGTGAAATTTACCAATGTCATCGATATTACTGCTATTGTGAATTCAAGAAATATATATGTCCTTATACTCAAGCCAACACTGATAACTACCATCGAATTGGGGTAAATCTATTTTAGGTAAGCGAACAAAATTTTGACGTAACGATGCACCTGTGTTTTTGTCTGTTGAGCCCGCTACAGACGCGGCGTCATTGCCGGCATCAGCGCTGATCATCAAACTGCGCGCTTGCGTCACCACTGCATGGTAACGGTCCTCGAACTTGGCACGTTCCCCATACGCCTCGTCTAGGTTGTCCGAGAGCATCTCAATCTCCATCTGCAAATTGTCAAATGCATCATATAAGGCATCAAATTTACTAAGCCGTCCCTCCAGCTCAATGCGCTGCAAGCTTGAAAGTGATTCGCAACTAAGAAGCACGTTAACATAATTGGAGAAGTTTGTAAGCTTAGCTTTCATGGCACTGCGTTTTCTTACTAATAGATCGTCAGTAGACATTATAAAACTGGTTTTATTTCAATGGAAAAGAAAAAGAATTCGCTAATAGAATCAATTATTTAGATAGAAAATTAAAGGTAATTACAAAGAATAAGGATAATGCGATATAGCGAATAGGTATAAAGAAGGTAAATATTGCAATGAATAGCCGTGTGACCCACTAAGCAGAGGCGATAGCAAACCGGTTTTCGAGCGGCTATTATGTTAAAATGTAAATGATTTACGACAAACTTTATGCATAATGACTAACGATATGAAAAAACGATCACTTGATAACTCAAATTTGAAATTGAACTGAAACGGTTGTAACGGAATTTTTGAAATTTGAAACGAAGTAATAGAAATGAAATGGATAGGAAATTGGAACGATACACAAATATGCTTATCTTTATCCACACGGCGGACTGTGAAGATTCCCACGAAGCTACTTGATTTCTCGGCGGTTTCGACCAACGTAGTCGAGACTTGACCACCCGTTGACGTGAAGACCTCGGGAACTGGTAGACGTCCTCTCCTCGCTCGTACTTAGGCGACTCCAACTCCAAACTAGTCTGCCGTTGAAAACAGCTGGATATGACACGGCGCTTTCGACCGGTATTCAAATACGAAGTCCGCCAACGTCACACGAACTGCCCCCGCGCAAACGTTTTCTTCGTAATAAACGTTACGCGGAATTTGCTGTCGGCTCGATGACCAAAATGTTGAGGATTCTTCTTCGATGTAAAGGAAACAATTGTGTGGACTGTATAATCACAATATATTTCGCCGGTAAAGGTAAGCAGTTCAATATTGGAGACTAAAATATTTGATATGCGCGCGTGCCGATCGTCGTTCGGTCGCGGAGTGAGTCGCGTGTCGCAGCCCGTGCGCCGCCGAAAGCCGTTGAGACCGTGCCCTCCGCGCTCCACCGTCCCCCCGCCAGGGGCACCAACATACAAGGCGCGAACAATAGATGTTTTGAATGCGCTCAAATAAAATATTGCGTTTTGCTTCTAAGATTGTCATCTCTTTGTCTTTCGACACGCGTGACCTCTTTTGTTGTGACATGCTTACGTAAGTATAAGCTAATGAGACCGAAACAAAATAAGAATATCTAATGTATCTATTATTTTACCTAAGTAGGCTAAGTAGGCAACACTTTAGAGCTGTGGAATTAAAAGTTGCTTGAAATATGAGATTTATAAGACAACTATGACAGTTCCAGAATTAATAATTTAGTAAGTAGGTAGCTACATAAAAGTTTACCTACTGATGCGGGCGGAAACAACCATGTGACGGTTATGTGAATATATTAGGAGTATAGCTAGGTGCTATAACTGCCTAGGTATAGGGATATAACGTATAAAAACGTAAATGAATCCGACTCGTATGGATAAAAAAAATGGTTCGGCGATACACCGATACCGTAGGTAGGTTCTAGGCGATTTGGAAAAAATGGACTGTATTTAAAGGAAGAGGATGTAGGATTGGATACGGGAAGAGGTGATTGTAAGTGGGTATAGGATATTCCAAGGATGGAGGGCACTTACCTTATACGGCAATCTTCTTCGTTTCCGAAGGGCAGTCTCGGGAGCGGCGCGGTGATCCGGCATAGCGGACGCGTATCGCGAATCGAAATGTTTTCGAAAGTTTCTCGCGTCGACGTTTCGCCGCGACCAATCAGGCGAAAGGCAGTGCCTCTTCCAGGGAGTGGGATAGAGAGGGACGGAGATACGGTATCGCTCGCACTAGACGTGGAACGATTGATCTTGATTACAACCTACTTTTGATATTCAATTACGTAGCCCTTTGAAAAGTTCCAAAACTCCTACCACTTGAATTTCCAGTACCATCAAGCTTTAGAAATAGTTTTAGAGTAGCACTTGTTAGGATTGAGACCAAGAGCCAATCTATATTGGCTAGGTGTCGTCTGGGACTCTTATCTGATACGGCTGATTGCCAGTTTTTACCCCGAGTTACCTAACCCATTTGAATAGTAACCTTTTTCTGAGCTTTTCGTGATTCCTGGTATATCGGTAATCTAGGTAGATAACATTGTGAGATCTTTACAAGTAAGTGCCTTTACTTTGTACAAATTAAACTCAATCGTTGAGTATGACATTAATTTTCTACGACATACACAATACATACATAGTCACATACATATATAGTCCCAATCTAGTCAAGGCTTCTGCTATGGGTACTAGACAATGGATAAACAATAAACATACTTCCATACTTTTTTTGTAAATTCCTACATATTATTATACATAGATACAGCCAGACCAAGACAAAAATCCATGTTTACGTACACAAAATACGTCTCACTTGAGCGCTAATCGAAACCGCAATCTTCAGCTGGACAGTCGTTGCCACTCCCGCTATGTCACCTGGTTGTCATCAAGTTGATCATTATAGTGTGGCATTAGGTTTTAGCTCCATCTACAAAGTTGTCGATTTATCATCAAAAAAGGTAGCCTCTGTATTATTCTCATGCACATTTTAAGCTATTGGTACAGGTACGAAGTTTCATCGAAATCCGTTCAGTGATTTTGCGTAAAAAGTGCAAAAACGCCCTCCATTCTCACACTTTCATGTTTGTTATACAAGTGTAGTTATAACAAAATCCTTAATTGTAACTAACGCAATGTCAATCGTAAAGATACTGTGGTAAAGTCTTTTTTGATTTAGCCAATATATTTTAATCGGTCATTTCACTTAGATGGCTTCTAACTCTCAGCCGATTATAATCTTAATAATCTACTGTTATTGTGCCATGGTAGCTTAGTATACAGAGATATAAATAGGTTAGTAACTATTACCACAAAGAGTAGCATCCCTGCTTATTGTGACGTAAAATTAACCCAAAATATTGATCTCCATAATCAAAAATGGTTCATTACAAAATATATTAAATTTTTGATAAACCTTTTTGTATTAACATAATTTAATAAGAAATAAGAAACTGTACAGCAACAAGGAAACATGCAGATTTTCCTTTTTTAATTAATTAATTTAGAAGATGACTTCAACAACAATTATTTCAATACATTTCATAGAAGACTTCCATCTACCTAGATGGGTTACCTAAAAATTAACGCCACTCGTGATTACTGACAGATAGGTGCCATATCAGGCAAACTTCCCCCTCGCAGCAAAGTAAGCTAACTGCGATTGGCGTAACTACGCTGAATCCTGGTGGTTAACACATAGTAAATATATCCCATTTTCTTTCTTTCTCTAAAGTAATATAAATTTATTAGGTACACAATATAATATAAATTAATGCCCGTAGTACATTGAAGTTCACATGCGCTAATTAATTGCCTGACGTCAAAGCATAAAAGCAACGATGCTATTCAATAAATTAACCGCTGCATCCATATGCATCGCGTCATCACAATTGCTATTAGCCGCCAAAATGTGACGCAAATGGCGCTTATCTTTAAAATGAGGCGATTTAAGCACCATCTAGTTTTGGAAAATGATATTAAACGTAGCGTGTATCTCTAAATATGTATAAATTTGTTAAAAGTTCGCTCAAGTTAGTGACTAGAAAATAGCTACTCATTTTGCCATTCTAAGTATACACCTAAATTATATAAATGCTTAGACTAGTCTAGAGTCTACTATGTTATCATCTTCTTGAATGCTGCAAGTAAGTACATACTTGTAGAAGGCTGAGTCATAGCGTTAACCCAGCTCAGTAGCTATTTCATTGTGTAGCATGCACTTAACGCAACAACGCCGAATGCATTGAAAAGCGATAGCCTAGTGGAGATACCAACGGACTGCCATGCAAAGCGTATGGGGTTCGAATGCACGGCACGTACCACTGACTTTTCAGAGTTATGTGCGTATTGAATTGTTAATTATCGCTTGTCCCGTACCGTACCGTACCCGTACGTTATGAAGATCTTCCTCTTTTTCTCATAATGGTTTTTGTCCTAATTTAAATTGTCATAATAAGTTAGGCATAATTTTTGTCATAATAATAGTGTGTCATAATTGGTTTTTAGCACACTGTTATTAAGTATAAATATTGTATATCTTATTGTTTTTATTCATAACTTTGATATGCACAAAATTGTAAAGCATATTGTTTATTTGTCTAATAGTTATTTGGGACAAAGATCAAAAAGTATAAAGGAAACGTACTAAATAAAGTCTTATTATCAAAAGTTTAATATAAAGTTTAAGTGCGACTGTAACTCAAGTAACTAAATAGGTTATGTTAGGTTCTCTTGTGACCCTGCACTCAAAAATAGGAGCCCTGCGAAGCAGGGCTCCGTCGACTTGGTTTGGTTTGACGAGACCAATGTATAAAATAGTGTAAAATTGTTATACCCAGCCCGTTCCTGTGGCACTGGACTCGTATGCATATGTACGGATCGAGTGCACCAGGAGGGGAGCGCCGATATTAAATTAGTATAAGTATAACAAGATTTATTTTGTAACTAACATAGTTTTAAGAAATCTGTATTACTAACACTTATGGACAATAGTCTGAAAATAAAAGTTTATTATTATTATTATTCCTCTTTATTCATTGCTTTCTCATCGTCTTATTTAACATAATTTAATCACTTTAATAAAAATACAAATGAAATTTAACCATATAAAATAGGACCACAGAGACCCACCGGTACCGGGCACAGGGACCAAGCTACCGGTGGTTAGGGCTCCAGAGAGAGGAACCTCCGAAGTATGCGCGTCGTGTCCAACAATACTGCCTTCTGTATAGAGGACTTGATCCAGCTGCCTAACGAGAGCCTCTTGAGATGGTGGTCGAGGTTCTTTGCAATTATTATTATTATTATTACCAATTTTGAAGTTAATTTTTCGGAATATAGTTTGTATGCTTATAATAGTTATGGTTATGCATCGTTATGCTTAAGTAAACTTATGCTTTGGGATAGAATGCTTATTGACTATTATGCTTATAGTAAATAAGATTAAACAAATTATGATTAAAAAGTTATGGCAAATGAGTATTATGCGTAACTAATGTTAGGACAAGTAACATTATGCAATGTTAAATTATGACATAAACTCGTAGGAACAAAAATAGAGAACCGGCGTCAGTACCTCTAAAATAAACTGACACTAGTCTTAACCATGGAATATCGCTATCTCTTCGGGTTGTGGAGGTCAGACAGGCAGTCGCTCCGTGGAAAAGCTAATATTCAGCCTAATCCGGTCAGACTAGAAAACGGACCCCGGATTGAAACTTGGCTAACGCTAGGAGGATGATGATGAATCATGTAGGTATTTTTTTATAGACTCACGCCTGTATCCCCGAAGGGGTAGGCAGAGGTGTAATGTTACACCCACATTTCGCCATGAATTTTTAGGTCCCACGTTATAGGGGGTGAGCCTATTATATAATTTTATGTGCAGAACCAAAGTTGACATTATCCCGCCCATTTGACTAAATAGAGAATTCAACTTCTTCGCATACAACGACAACGCTCAATAATCGCCCAAAGCCTTGTCGCCCAATTTCTCATAAGCTCATTTCAGACCAATTTTCCCCAGCCTTTAGCAACACAAGTGCGAATATCGTGTCAACTCAGATAACAGAAACAAAGTTCTACCTCAATATTTTGAACAGACAATAAATCTATGGAGCGTTCATTCAAAATCCCAATACACTATAATTCCTATAATCGAAGATCAACGTGGACACGCTGGATATACGGATCGTTTCGCAGTTTCTGAAAGCTGTTTCGAAATTCCAACAAACGAATATCGTTAGTGCATTAGGAAGCTTGGCCTGCTATATTCAAAGCCATGCGCCACCTCCATTTCGTATGGCAGTTGCGCTGAAATATGGACGATGTGTAACGGGACATATCTAAAAATTTTATTTGCGGTTTCTGGTGTAGAATATTCTAGGAATTTAAAAGTTATGTTTGTATAAAATTTCTGTGAAATATTTTGTGTGTGTGTGTTGTATAAAAGGAGTAAACATACAAGAACAAGACTGTCATGCAGAGAAACCTATGGCACGCATCACAGACCTTTAAAAATTATACGGGTATTCAATTGTTAAGTATCGCTAGTCTCGTGCCTGGGAGAACACCTTAAGCCATTGGTTAAGATTTTGAAAGTTGTTATAAAGAGTACCTTTAATATACTCACAATGGTCTGAGTTATGTCACTTGTTCCGTGGAAAGACTAATATTCTGGAATTTATCTGGTTTGTCAAAAATACGGTAGACAAGTCTTGGATGACACGGAATAATGCTTAGACGATGATGATGTAACTGAAGAAGGTGACCTTGTTGAGGAAGTAGGTTTATTTTTTAATTCAGCATATTCAAAGTAATTTATTGAATTAAAGTTACTAATTGGCAACAATACTTTTAAATACAGTTTTTAACAGCTTATACTAGCAAAACATCACACACCATATATTAAAGTTTTCAGATTCTATAACTAAACTATAAATTACAGAAGCAAGCAGGTGTTTGTAGTAAGTATTTTATTTCATGAAATTTCTGTCACCAGGTAATTTGAAATATGTTTATATTAATTGTTTGAGCTCGAAATAAAGCTGCCGCTTACTCCGGTACTTAGAAAAACAGAATTATGTTTAAGTATCTATGGAGAAATAGACATATGACACAGGTGGCGTATATTAATTATCTACGTGTATACTACAGTTCTGAGAATCAATTACGCTGCTTCTTTCTCTTCTTGGATCAATTACCTGTCCTTCGCTCATACTAGACAGAAAACTACGTGCCCATTGTAGTGAGAGCTCGTATTTTTTTAAAAAGCAACTACCGCAATAGGGCTAAGTCCTATGTCGCGGGAGACTAACGGTCACAATTAACACGCAGACTCGTAATAACAATTTATAAATCACTAGCTGACCCAGCGAACTTCGTACTACCATATATGTATTACACATAATTATAAACCTTCCTCTAGAATCATTCTACCTATTAAAAAAACCGCATTAATATCCGTTGCGTAGTTTTAAAGATTTAAGCATACATAGGGACAAACAGACAGAAGGCAGACTTTATTTTATACTATGTAGTAATACAAAGTGGGGAATCGAATCCACGGCACTCAGCGCAATTTCAAGCGGTGAGGTAGCTGCTTAACTACGGAATTCAATATTCGAAATATAGATAGATCTGTAGATTTTAGATTCGTTTTTGACAGTTTTTGACATAACCTCCATACAAAATTTGTCAAACACGAATCTAAAATCTACAGATCTATCCATAGTTCGAATATTGAAAATGGCCGTAAACCACTAAGCTTACCGTGCGTTAAGGTCGGTAACGTCTTAGCAAAGTGACTATTATTGTGGCTTGACTAATGTCACTTTGCTAAGACCTTACCGAGCTGCAAGTGAACAGCAGTCACATAAAACAAACAAGATTCCAAAAGCTTGCAATCTCAGCCCCACAGTCAGCTGTCAGCATAATGGTCCAGCGTAGTCGCAATCCAATTTCTAAATATTTTTATTTTAGGTAAGTATCATATAGAACTCATTTCTATTAACATCCAACGACAGGCTGAGTGGTTTAAATTAAACAAAAAATACTTAAACAATTTCTGTATGACTAAAGTAGGTGACATCTGTGCCTACCCTTTGGAGAGAAAACTGGTATGAGCCGCCGTTGTATAATCACTCAGAAGGATTAAAGGCATACATTAATATTTCAGATCTAACTGCTAACCTATAACAGTATTTAGATACTCATGAAGTCATGACCAACGGAAAACTCAAAAGCAGATAAAACGATCCATACACAGAACTTCAATGACGAGGGGAGTCGAAAGAGCAATTAGGTGCTATGAAACGAGAATAACGAATATGCGTAGGTGTCGGTTACCGCGACAAAAGTTAACACATGTGTTACTCTAATGCCTTATTACTGCAAAGTTTTATCAAAATCTACCTTGTAGTCTTTGCTTGAAAGTGTTATCATCAATCTTTCCTCACAATACTTATATTTATTATGGTATTTACATCATCGCGAAGGTCTCGGACTGCCTCATTGGTCTCGCGGAATAAATGTGCGCGTAGGATTGGGAGGTCTCGGGTTCGATTCCCAGATCGGGCAAAGTCTTATTGGGTTTTTCCGTTAGGAAATTCTCAGTAGCAGCAGGGAGTCTGATAATGTGCCCGGTACGGCAAAAGGCTCGCCCCCTATTACGTGAGATCTAAAAATTCATGGCGAAATGTGGGTGGAATACAACACCTCTGCCTACCCCTTCGGGGATGCAGGCGTAAGTCTTTAAATAAATAACAATTTACATCATATAATATCATAGAAAACATCATTAACAACACATACATTCCAAGCAAATGTTTGCGAGACATATATTTTTATTTATTAAAACCAAACTTTCAACCCTTGGTAAATTAACTCTTGAAATCAGGATGGCCAAGACTAAGAATACTTTCAAGTTCAAGGTGAAGGAACTTCTACTGGATGAGTCAGCGAATGTATCATAAGTCGTTTAAATTTCATATTGGTTTAATATGTATATAATATATACCATATGTATGTATATATATTTATATATTCTTATATGTGTATGAATGTATGTAGTTCTATAATACATCTATATTATGTATGTTTATATTATATGTAAATTATGTACCTATATATGTTTTAATGTGAATGTATCTTTAGTTTTTATTACCTATTTGTGTTATTTCAAATTCATTTTCTTTATATAACACCTACTTCTTTTCTCTCCGCACCACTCTAAGGTAGACTGGAAGATTAAGCCCATGGCATTAAGTCCGCCTGTATACGTTGTGTATATAAAGCTTTAATAAATAAATAAATAAAATAAATTGATATTGTCGACTTTCACACTTGAACCACTCCATCTTTACTTTAAAAGCAAAATCAATTCACACAATTCAGTCCGGACCTCAATACTTTTAGTGTCGTATTTCCATGGCCCAAGTTTCAGCTTCTAGGTTGAGATAACACAAATCGAATAAAAAGATGGTACTTCTAAAAAAATACCCGCCGTCTTACTATACAGCGAGAGAACTCTAAAAGTAGGACGAGAAACGCGGAGAAAAACCAACGATTACATTTTCTTTTTCATAGTTAAGATACTGTGGTTAATATAAATAGATTATTATAACTGCCTCGTTCGTCTTGTTTATTAATTAGTGCGTCTTGTGAAGTCATAAGCTCTTGGTTAAAAACCTGAGTTCCACACTGCAATTTTGTTTAGAAATAATACACAGTGTCTAAGAAAAGGATTTACTTTAAGTAAAATGTTATGGATGTGAACTTAGTGTACGATTACAAAAACAATAAAATTCATTCGAAATGGATTTATAGTCGGTATTGCTTTTTGTTTCTAGAGGAATCTAAAATCGTAGAAAAAGGACAGCATATCCAAACAAGTGCTGTGTCTCTTTCCACAAAATGATCAATTTGGTTAAGGTCGTACAGTTCATATCTCCATGCCATGTATATTCAGACACAGACCATAACTAATATCTCCAGAACGACGCTAACCTCAATATACAGACAGTACATATCTCAACTGACCAGTTAGTTAAATCGTTTCACACATGGGACCTAATCGTATCTCACGAAATGTGGGTGTAATACATCTCTGTCATACCCTGACCTTCAAGAACCTTCTTCTTGTTCTAATCTTGTACATAAACAACATGAACCTAAGAAGCAGTTGCTATGTTAACGTGGTCCTCTTAGTATTTCAACTATATAGATTTAGTTTGGTAGTCGATTTTATAGTTTCTCAACATCATATGCGACTAATAACTTAAATCGCGTTAATTCATTTATTTAAGAAAAGAAAACTACTGTTTTTCTATATTGTTATGACTGATTTACAACGGTATTACGCAGAGGTACCCTGAAACAGAAGAATTTGTTCCTTACATAAAATAAGTACGCTTAGTAACCCAGATATATAATATAACACTGTCTGTGTCTTAGGCGATATTTTTAAATCATATTTGAGCAACAAAAGGTACCCAACACATGAAAAATTAAATTAGGATGGTTATGTTGTTAGTGCTAGGATAATCATCATCATCCTAACGATATCCCAGGCTCCAATACAAATATTGTTGATACATAATCTACAACCTTCGCACATAAAACTGGGATATGTATTCTAGTCCAACCAGAGACTACAATAAAATAGCTTTTTCACAGAGCGATTTCATTGCTGCTTGACCTTCACAATTTGTGGCAAATATCAAGAAGCTCCCCGTGATGACTATTAAAGTTTACTTAGTAGCTGATTTCAACCCCTTAAAGTGCACTTCGGGGATCGGTGCAAATATTAGTTTAATACGCAAATAACTTCAGAAAGCAGTGTAGGTAGGTTAGTTGCTGTTGGTTCCAATTTGAGACCCGCTTCTTTCTTATTAAATATCCTTTGAGCTTGTAGTAGCCTTTTTAGATATAATAACTATTTAACGTCTTTAGATTACTACGCTATTATCCTTTATTAATTTCAACTTTACATAGCTTTCTTAAAATAACGCTTTATTTTTCTTAACCTATTATGATTAACATGTAGTTGGGTTTTGAGCTATGTCTTACAATTATGGCCACTTTGAAACTTATACTTCGCAACAATTGTTATTACTGAAATAACAATGTTATTGGCTTAAATCATAAATAAGATTAATTCAGTTCTAATTCGATTCAGTAAAATGGTTTACTCATACGATTTGCAACCAATGCAGCAGCCAACACTTTTCCAATTAAAAAGTCACGAAGCATTCTCATTCCAAGTCTAATGCTATCGCAATGGTCCTTTCAATTTAGAATACCTTAATACGCACGTAGAATGACGACAATATTAAAATCTGATACTGATTTGTACTTATTAGACAAATATATTCTCGGGATGTTCCAAAATCTAAACTCATTATAAAATTAAGTCCTCCCTTTCTACCTGTTTGTCTCCATGAACGCGATAAACTCAAAAACTACTAAACGGATTTTTATCTTGTTTTCACCATTAGATAGTATGATTCCTGGAGAAGGATAAGGTATATAATTCATGCGGGTGGAGTCTGCGGCGAAATCTATTTCTCTGTATTTAACCCCTTGAGTGTCCTACGGGCACGGGGTGCCCGTAAGAGAAATAGGCCGGTAGTGTCCCACGGGCACGGTGTGCCCATAAAGATTCGTGTGAACTTCACTCCGGTGTTGTGTGATTGGTTACAATAATAAAAACGTACATCGACTAGTTACAGGTTAACCAACATAATACCATACATTTTTACCATATTTCCAAGCTTGCAACCAAGAAAAATAATAAAATTGCTTATTTTGGTGCTCAGTTTTCGCCGTGCCGCCATATTGCGCTGTGGCGATCGACTAAGTTGAATTTGTGATTTTTTTAAATGTGTTCTCACTGCAAACGTTAAGTGATTGTATTAGTATTATACATACATACATACATAAACTCACGCCTTTTTCCCGTCGGGGTAGGCAGAGACAACGGAACGCCACTTGCATCTATCCTTACAAACCTCACGCGCTTCCTCTACATTCATTACTCTGTTCATACATGCTCGCCGGTTCCGGGTGCTTAGGACCTTCCCGTTTTTCAGAACGTCACCAATTTGGTCGACGAATGTCCTACGAGGTCGGCCGCGACCGGCTTGCCCATACACGTTGGCCTCATATATTTGGTGCGTCATTCTTTCTTTAGTATTATATATTAAATAATTGACAATTTAGTGAAGTATATGTTTTAAATATTTTTTTAGCCAGTTATAAAAACTTTGAAAATGCATTTTAGAGCGGGGCATGCGAGGGGTTAACAAGATACGGCAGATTTCTTAAAGCGACAAAAATATATGCACGTATGACAAATATGAACGAACGCAATCCTGCGTTTCTCTTCTCAGTTTCATTCGAAGTTTAATTCTGATCAAGCTCTGCAAAGTTAGATTTGACGGAACCTAAACAATTCAATAGCTAAAGCACTTACCTACTTTTGGATAATATTATTACGAACTTTCTCAGAAACTCTAATCTGATATCCTTCTTTAATAAAACCTGGAAAGAGAAATTTCTGAGAAAATAAATCAATGGTAACGCTGTAAATGTAGATAACCGAAAATATTTAGCTGAGCTCAACAAAAAACAGAATTTATTTTCTAACCGAAGTATTGTGCGGCGAAGATCTAAACTCTTGCTGCTGGGAGAGTTATAAGTTGTCGAGGTTTACATACTCACAGAGTATTAGCACTCACAGTGTTACAAATATCGGCAAAGCAACATTTGGACTGCATCGAGTTTTGTGGGTTCGATCCCCACACGAGACAACATTTTGTATAATTCATAAATTGTTGTTTCGAGCCTGGGTGTTCATTGTGTCTGTTAGTTATATTGTATAGATTGTTCTATACATTTTGTCCAACAGCGGGAGTTGTCTACGTTAAAAAAAATGCTAAATCTTTCACATAAGAACGTTAACGGTAAGTCATCGGGTCATATCTAGTTAATAGGGCTCTAATTGCAAGTACGTGTAAGAGGCCTTCGGACAGGTCTATAAGTACCAATTGCAGAGTTAGCCACTCATTTACTTAGAAGTAGAAGAAGATTGAATAGCTTTGTAGCACTTTCTGATAGTATAGCTTACTCCATAAAAATATATCAAATTTTCGTAATTTAGCTAAGATTTTTTGTAGGATTCAGATATCATACTGGGACAAAATATCTATAAGAAAATTGAAAATATTTGAAATGCCTGTTACTCTTCATAAATTCGAGAGTCAGTACTATGTGTAATCTTCTAAATTCAAATAAGTTTTTCCCATGACATGAACTTTCCGCGTTTGAGGATATAATCTAGCAATAACCCGAATATGATTTAGCCGAAATTGAAACTGAATTAGGGTCAAAAGCGTTACACAGCTTAGAAACGTGAGCGTAGATTTCAGTAATTAATCTTGAGAGAGATTTATGATAGTGCTTCGGACTTACGCCTTATTTGAGGTTGTTTGGTTTCGTATTATGATAAATAAGATCAATAATAATATTATTATAAGGCAGATTATATTAAGATAAGGAAATTCACGAGAAGTTTCTTTAGTCGCGCGGAATGACAAATATTTAATGGGAACGATCATTCAGACTTAGTATAACTATTTATTTATCTTTGTTCAGCCTTTTCCTTATTTTAAGATCACTTTATGTATTATATTAAATCAATCGCACATAATTTTATATAGATATTTGTGTCATACCACAAATATATACGAACAGAAATATAAACGTCATAATCATTACATAGTATAAAACAAAGTCTATCTTCTGTCTGTCTGTCCCTATGTTAGCTTAAATCTTTAAACTACGCAACGAAATTTAATGCGTTTTTTCATACATAGAATGATTCAAGAGGAAGGTTTATATATGTACCTACAATTGACTCGGGCGAAGCCACTGGCGTCATCTAGTTTAATACAAAACGCATTTCTCATATTTAACATTTCAGTGAAACTAGGTCTGCCAAATACACAGGCCTGAACCAAACACTCTGCAACCGAACGATACATCAAAATAACACTCGCGATAACAAATAGCTGTGAGGCGTTCACAAATCGCCTCTTTTGTTACCTAATTCCAAGCTTATGTCCGTAACACAGCTGTGTTCAATTTATAGCTTAACCTTTCTTCCTTTACAGATAGAATTGAAGACAATAAATTATACTTCAAACCCAAATAAGGCCCGTACGTTACGATCCTCGCAAATACCAGCCTAATGGCCGATCAGTCCAGATATATTAGATAGCCCCGCAGAAAACAATATGCGTTGTCCCGTTCGCACGATACATGTGGGATAAAAATAGTTCCTGTGAACAATGCGAACCTCATTCCCTCTAATATGAATTGCGCTTGCTTCTGTTAAGTTAGATGAAGTTGAGAAATTATTAAGATGCTTTTATTATTACAACTTTATCATTGTGTAGTATTGTTCGTTCTGAACGATACTCGTTCAGAACGAAAAATACAATAATATACAGGGTGTAAAAAGACCCTTAACGAAAACTAAAATCCCATGTTGTACCAATCACTGCCTTGCAAGAAAACTCAGCTCTGCTGCTCATGCAGTACGTAAAATTAGACAGTTCACTGATGTGGAAACAGCGTGTCTGGTTTACTTTGGTTACTTCCACAGCGTGATGTCCTACGGTATTTTCCTGTGGGGCAATGCTGCTGATATAAATAACATTTTTATATTAGAGAAACGGGCTGTTAGAGCAATATACCAGCTGGGAGCGAGAGTGTCTCTAAAAGAACGGTTTGGGGATATTGGTATTCTCACTGTCGCGTCACAATTTATTTTTGCTAACATAATGAATGTTAGGGAAAATATCCACCGTTTTACTAAGAATAGTGATATTCACAATATTAGCACTCCCAGTGGTGTACGTAACGGACTGCCGAGACGATGGTCTCGGGTTCGATCCCCAGGTACCTCGGGCACACACCTCTGACTTTTCGAAGTTATGTGTGTATTAAAAATGTTAATTATCGCTCGCTTAATAATGTGCCCGGTAGATGGCAATAGGCTCGCCCCCTATTACATTGGGACCGAAACATATCTGGCGAAGTATGGTTGTGTAGTACACACCTCTGCCTACCCCTTCGGGGATAAAAGGCGTGAAGATATGAAGATAAGATAAGCACTCGGAATAGACACAGACTGCATGTTCCTTTCCACCGACTGTATAAAGTACATGACTCATTTGTGGTGCTTGATATCCGTATATATAATAAACTACGCATTGCCTTGCTACAATTACCTTCAAATATATTTGAAAAGAAAGTTCAAGCAATTTTGCTGAAGAAAGCGTACTATACAGTTAAAGATTATTTAAATGACAAGACACGTTGGTCGCTTAGTTAAACGGGAATGATATCTGCAAATAATATATACACAAATTATATTATTTTATTCTACTGTAATTTTCTTTTTTGTTGTTTTGTTGAGAATCTTTATAATTTTATAATATTTTGTTAATTTGTTATGAACAATTTGAAAACCTTTTTATATAATTTAAATTTTTAATGATTGATAATGTGATTTATTATGTTTATACCTACCATGTTTTTTTAATTTTAATTATTATTTATGTAATGACGTTCAAAAATGCCAGAAAATGGTTTATTTGAAATAAAGAACTTTGATTTTGATTTTGACTACGAACATTTTTTACTTGGGCACCATATCTGGGAGCTTACTGGTTCAGGAGATATTGAGGCTCAAGATAAGTATGGAATTTTTCTAATTAGGTACAAAATTGATATATTTACCCCGCCAATACGTTCTATTGATGCCCTATGACCGCGTGGATAAGTAGGTATTTCGAGCATTGCACGCGCGCGCTTTTAATGCGGTTTAAATATGTGAAAACATAGAAAAAAAATTGTTTCCCAGGTATTATTTTTAGGTTAGTAGGACTTGGCATGATGTCCACAACGAGTAGACTTCGGCTTGGTGATGGGTCTTGTGACACCCTGTATATTTAGGCATTATTAAATAAATTTAATGGACCTTACCCTAATTTCATTAAGCATCTGAAGAACGGCAAAGCCACAGGGGCGGATGCCATACCGATCGAGACCATCAAGGCATCGGGCGAACATGGTGTCCAAATCTTTCACATCCTGTGCAATAAGATATGGCTCACGGGGCAATGGCCGAAAGAATGGGCTCACACTGTTTTTGTCCCCCTGCACAAGAAGGGTTCCACCAAGACGTGCAGTAATTACCGACTTATTGCTCTTATCTCTCACGCAAGCAAGATTTTACTGCACGTACTAAATGAGCGTCTAAAATTCTACTTGAGCAAAGAAATTTCTCCTGAACAGGCTGGTTTTGTTAAGGGGAAGGGAACCCGGGAGCAAATTTTGAAGGTTCTACAAATTATAGAGAAAGCCAGAGAATTCAACAAGCCTGCCTGTATATGCTTTGTGGACTTCTCTAAGGCGTTCGATTCTGTCAAATGGCCCAAACTCTGGGAAACGCTGACGGCGATGGGTGTTCCAAAACACCTGGTACACCTCTTGCGAAGACTATATGAAAGAATTGCACAGCCTCAGTACGCGCAGATGACATTCAATCCAATTACTTCCACCCCAGCGCCGGAGTCCGTCAGGGATGTATTATTTCACCACTTCTGTTCAATGTGTACAAAGAGCTCATAATGAGGATTGTACTTGAAGACTGGACAGATGGCATCTCGATTGGTGGCTTGAAGATCTCCAACCTGCGATATGCTGATGATACCACTTTGTTCACCACCAGTACCCAGCACATGGAACAACTTCTCGGCAAGATGGAACGCGTTAGCCTTGAGTTCGGACTTAAGATAAACCGGAATAAAACGAAAATGATGATTGTCGACCGCATGAATAACAATTCTTCAGAAATTACACAAATTGCTAATTGTGATGTGGTGCAATCATACATTTATCTGGGGGCCTTAATCACGAACAACGGTGCGTGTATCGATGAGGTTAAGAGGCGTATGTCAATTTCCAGGTCTGCGATGGACAAGTTACACAACGACATAATTGAAACATGCAAAACAAACTTTGAAACAAATTCACTACACACCAAATCACTATTCAAAACACTTTTATATCTGTGAGGTATATAAATTGCTTTCTTTTCATTCAGTGTATAAACCAACCACTCTATTAGATAAAGTTGTTCAGATTACGTAATGGACTAGGTTGTTTAACGCTGTTTTTTTATTTGATTGTCAGTGGCGGACCGAGGATTGAAATTGAATCCAAAAAAATCCAAACTCGTGTTTGAATTTCGTCGACAGATTAATGATACAAATAATGTTTGTTTGTATAACATAGAAATGAATGAACATAAATTATTTCAACGCTATATTTACAATGTTTAGTATTTTCATTGTACATTAATTAAAACTGTTACATTGCTGTAAAAATGTGTCGGGTCTATTTATTCATTTATTTAGTTTATTTGTTTGTTGAAATAGTGTATAGGTATAGGCAAGCGATGAAATCTGTGACAAAGAGGAGAATCATATCTCGGGTGGGGTTGCAGTAAGGTATACTACAGATAGGGCGCGCGGCATCGCAACACCGACACGCCTCTCCTCCCGCGACTGCACCCGCACCTTGGGACAGGATCCCTCTTTTTCTCATAATGGTTTTTGTCCTAATTTAAATTGTCATAAAAAGGTAGGCATCATTTTCTGTGTCACAATAATAGTGTGCCATAATTGGTTTTTAGCATACTGTGTTATTAAGTATAAATATTGTATATCCTATTGTTTTTATTCATAACTTTGATATGCATAAAGTTGTAAAGCATATTGTTTATTTGTCTAATAGATATTTGTGGTAAAGATCAAAAAGCATAAAGGAAACGTAGTTTAAGGTGCGACTGTATGTAATTCAAGTAACTAAATGGTTATGTTAGGTTCTCTTTTAACGCTTAACTCAAAAATAGGAGCCCTGCGAAGCAGGGCTTCGTCAACTTAGTTAATTAAAAACTATTTATTTGGACATAATGTTTTTTTACCCACATAAATAGTTAGGGTTTCCACCAAGAACTAAGGGTCCCAAGCCAACCTCACCTGCAAGTGGTGCTCCTGCCGATCAACGGACGAGGCTCTGGCAAACAAAATACCCCGATAAGCGGCAATAGGCTCGCCACCTATTACGTGGGATCAAAACACTGGCGAAAAGTGGGCGTTTAATATGCCTCTGCCTACCCCTTCGGGGAAATAGGCGTGAGTCTATGTATGTATGTATGTAAATAGTTATGCTTAAGTAAACTTATGCTTTGGGATAGTATGCTTATTAAATATTATGCTTATAGTTAATAGGATAAAAAAATGAGTATTATGCGTAACTAATGTAAGGACAAGTAACATTATGCAATGTTAAGTTATGACATAAAATCGTAGGAATAAAAATAGAGAACCCCTTGGGGCGCATCCTACGCAGGCCTCACCCAAGCCCACGTGGAGCGTCCCCTCCCGGGATCCCACTTAGCTTCACCGTGAGTGTACCTGACAACCACGGTTACTGAGCCCCTCTCCTCTCCCCACCATGACAAGGTGGAGATCCCACTTGGAGGGGGATAATACACCTCTGATAAATCTTAACGTATAAAATCCTTGCGTTACTTACTGCTGAATATTTATCTTAATATATAAATCCTTGCGTTACTGACTGACTGACAGACACGCTACAGCCGAAACTATTGGGCGCAGGAAGCTGAAATTTGGCATGTATGTTCCTTGGGAACCGTAGAGGTGCACTAAGAAGGGATAGATGGATAGATATACTCTTTATTGTACACCAAATAATATTGAAATGTACACATTTTTTTTAATTGGCTTATACTACAGCATGTACAAATGGCGGCCTTATCGCTAAAAGCGATCTCTTCCAGGCAACCTTTGGATGGACAGAAATGGTGTGTAAGCAATCAAGTATGGCGATGGTGTAGCTAATAAATAAAATAATATCAACTAATATACATAAATGTATAAATATTATATATCATACATATTCTACATAAAGACCATCCACATAGGTATGTACATACATTATTATATATAAATATATACCTGTAAAGTATACGAGATAGAATGTCATATATTTCATAATATCATTACACTAAAAACTATGCTAAAATACAGATACAGTGAATACTACTCATAAAGTAAGACCTGCACTCTAGGAGAACAGTGCATGATGGTAAATGGACAGGTAGTGCTTTTTTAACATGCTTTTAAAAATGTTTAAGGATTCTGCTTTCCGAATCTCTAGTGGTAATGCATTCCACAATCGCGCGGCCTGTACAGTAAATGATTTGCTAAAGAAATTTGTGGAATGCGTTGGTATCTCCAGCGTCAAATTTTCAGACGACCTCAAGGACCTCACATGTGCGTCATTAAGGAACTTAAAACGTTCTTTGAGATAAAAAGGAGTACTGGGATTAAACAAGATATTATACAATATTGTAAGAATGTTTAATTTCAGTTTCAATAATGAAATTCAGGCGAAGACGAATCGGGAGCCACTTGAGTCTGTTGCGAAATTTTGAAACATGATCATATTTGCGCAGTCCAAATATGAAACGTATGCAAAAGTTTTGAAGACGCTCAAGTTTGTCTAACTGCTCCTCAGAGAGGTCAAGATAGCTGACATCAGCGTAGTCAATTACGGGCAGAAGCAAAGATTGTGCAAGTGCAATTTTAGTGGCAGTTGGTAGGAAATTGCGTAACCTACGCAATGAGCCCGCCGAAGCAAATAGTCTGCGACTTGTTTCTTGCAGTTGAAAACTCCAAGATATGGTTTCGTCAAAGTAGATGAGACGGAGGATCTCAGGTAGGATGTCGGGGTTCGAGAGAAACACTGCTAGGCTGAACAGGTTCTTTATTATGTCTCACTACCGCTTACATACAGTACGACCGAACTAGGTAAGCACTGGCCTGAAACGGCTGGAGTGTAGACTCCTGCTGCTCTCCGACGCTCGCAGGGTAGCTGCTCGAAGGGTCGCCGATGAGCTGGCCAAGGTACGCTGTGCAGGCAGCTCTGTGGTCGATGTCCAGGCTGAGCGGGTCTCAGGCGTCCGTGGCCTGGCTGTAGGAGCTCGTAGGCAGGAACGGAGTCTTGGGTGGCAGCTGGCTAGTAGCGGCACGGCGCCAGCAGCTCGTGGCTTGTAGCCCGTAGGAAGAACGTAGCCCGTAGGGTGAAGACAGGTGCAGTGAGCTCGTAGGGTGAACCCCAGCGGGACAGTAGACAGAAAGTAGAATGTAGAATAATCGCGAGGTGTAGCGGCAGCGTTCCGATGTCTAGGGAAAGTGACCATTCTACAACGCGCACCCATCTTATATAGGCATAAACGTATGACTCACAACTGCCTTTGGCTAGTGAATATGACCATATTTGGTAATATTGCGAACGATGTCTGGCTAAGCTGGCGTTAAGCGCCTGCGAGATATTATAACGCAATACGTGTAGTATTACGTTACATAGATACCAAGATTTTTTACAGTACTACTGAACGGGATATTTTTGCCATCAAACTTGATTTGTGGTAAATCGGACCAGCAAATTTTAGACACCATGCGGGGACTGCCGACAATAATTAGTTGTGTTTTGTCAGGATTTACTATGAGTCCATACTGTTTACTCCACTCGCAAATCCGCGCCAAGTCTGTGTTGATAGTAGTACAGGCTTCGGGCAAGTTATTTAAGGGTGCTTGTGTATAGATCTGTAAATTATCTGCGTAAAGGTGGTAGGATGAAAGTAAATGTTTTGAGATAGAATTAGTAAATATCACGAAGAGTAAAGGAGATAGCACGCCACCCTGTGGTACACATACGTGCGGCATTCGTGTTAGACCAAGTGGAATAAGTGTCTTCGATGCGTATACGTTGCCGGCGACCAAACAGGTAACTATGAAACCAGTCAACCGCCGTTGGAGATATGTTAAGAGAGCGTAGAATGCCAAGTAGGATGTGAAAATCTACCGTGTTGAAAGCATTGCTGAAGTCAAGTAAGGACAAAACGGTAAGATTCCCAATATCCATACCTAGCCTGATGTCATCTGACACGCGGATCAATGCAGTAACGGTACTGTGGCCAGGGCGGAAGCCGGATTGATAGGGATTAAGGAGTGCATTTTTACACAGGAAGGAACTGAGTTGTGTGTGAATGAGACGTTCTAGGACTTTTGACAGGAAAGGTAGTATGGATATTGGTCGATAATCTGAGAAGGAATAGGGTTTAGGTTTCTTGGGTAAAGGAATTATAAGTGCATCTTTCCACGCTGTTGGATAGATGCCACGGACAACGGAGTGATTAAGGATGTGACATAGGATAGGAAGAATTTCGTCTAGGATGGGGAGGATCATTTTACGGCTGAGATTATCGTTACCGACTGCATTAGACGTCATTGCTAATATACTCTTCTTAACATCACAAGCGGCAAATTGCGAGAGGGCAAGGGGAGAATAACCTGTGGTTGGCAAGGATGAAAGAAGTTGTAAAGTGTTTCTTGTCGTATTTCCATCTAATTTGGACGAAGTAGTAAAATGTAAATTGAGAGAATCAAGGTGGACGTTATTCGGAATGGATTGCTGCTGTGACCTACCAATACCCAATGTTTTGAGAAATTTCCAGACTTTAGCTGGATCACCATTTTCAACGGATTCATGAATATGTTGGCGTTGTGCTTTCCTACACACCTTGTTGCAGTGATTTCTTAGAGCCACGTATCTTTCTTGGTTCAAAAGAGTAGACCTATGCTTCAATTTAGTCTTCGCAGCAGATTTTTTGGCCATGATCTTTTTGATATCATCTGTAAACCAACGTGCTGGTAAATGCTTAATGTTGATAGCGTGGACTGGCGCATGCTTGTCATATAGCTGAATTAGATTCGTTGTTAGAATATGGACTTTCATGTCTACACAATCTGAGGAATATAGAGTGTCCCAAACTATTTTACTGGCATCCTCACGCAACTTGGCATGATCCATGCCACTAAAATTGCGTTGCAAGATAATCTTCGGCTTCGCTTTGGGTGGACGTATTTTGTATGAAACAAAGATGAGGTCATGGTAAAAGAATGCATCAGCTCTACACTGACCATGCTCAAAAACAGAGTTAAGAGAAGATACAAGAATAAGGTCAAGAAGAGAAGAAGCAGAATTAGGGAAGTGATGAGTTGCATTTAAGTTAAGAATTGATAAATTGCAGGACTCAGTGACACGCCGAAAAGAGGTGGCACGAGAATCCTGTTTGAGAAGGCATGTATTAAAGTCGCCCATAATAATAGTGTGGTCTTAAGAAGGAGTAAAATTTTCCAAAATTTGCTCGAAGGATGAAAAAAAGTTGACACGACACGAAGGGGAATAGTAAACGCCTAATAGTAGTTTCGTGTGGTGCAGTTCCACCTCTAGAAAAAGATGCTCGCCAGCGTTTGCCGGTGGCGGCTGCGTTGACATTGATACTATATGAAAAGCAATGTGAGAACGTAAGTATATGGCAACACCGCCTCCACCACCGGTCGCGCGATCATTTCTAATAAGGTGGAAACCAGCTAGAGAATATAAGGTGGATGGAAGACATGGTTTTCCTGAAATGAAAGGGATTTCCTGAAATTCCCACGGGATCGGCCAAAACGGGTAAATTTAAAAAAATGCAGGCGTAGCTGCTGGCGTCCTCTAGTTTCTTATATACATAGTTATCGGATAATTCCTGTAAATTTTTTGACACCGCTATTCGTAGTCGCAATTTTTTTTGTCCGGAGTCCCATATCAAACTTAAAGCCTTAAAATATCGTATCATCCATACCATCATCAAAATATCTAGCATAATAGCTTGCAAGTTTAGTTTTAAACTCTATAATATTTCATCATGGCCTTTAAACTTCTAACGCTGTGTAAAAAGCTTCTGTTCGCAACTTTTTTATCCGTTACGTCACCGTCCAACTTGCAATTCAGCTCAGTGTATTAGCTAAGTATTAAATGGGTTACCGCAGTGCCGCTTCCCGCAATCTCACACTTTAGTGTCGATATTATGGCAAAACGATGACAGTTGTGTAAAAAAATTTGGCACTGGTATAGCTGTTTTAAAAAGATCTTTAGATAAAATAAGAAGGGGAAGAAATTTGAAAATGTGTTCATTTCGTTATCATCTATGAGAACAATTAAAAATATGTATATTTACATTTATGTAGCAGGCTAAGTTTTAACTTTGTTTGATGTTTCTTTCATTTAAATCTACAGATAAACATATATAAGCATTTAGTCCGCCTAGGTACCACAAGAAAATATAACATAAAATACAGTTCTAAATGTATAAAAATTATAATGTCAATCCAGAAAGTGCGAAACTAAACTGTACCTCATATTTTTTTAATTTTGAAAGTATGTAGCCACTCTTTGATTACTTTGGCAGACCCTGTATCGCTTCTGAAAATTTAAATAACGAAAATACTAAGTAATGTCTTTTTGCCAGACTTTCAGTTGAACTTACAAAAAAATATACTTATAGAAATTGACAAAATAAGTATAACTAGGTATCTCTTTTGTACTAAGTTTGCCTTCAGTGTACTTTTTTTTTTGTATCGGGTTGGAAAATCCTCATGGAGTCCCTCCGCCCCGGGGGGAAGGACGAAGGGGACTGTCAGACAGAGGATAGGGAGGACGGCAACGCAACACCGCATCTCCTCTTCCTCTGCGGCCCAACCGCGACGCAACGATGGTGCGCCCCCATTTGGTCGCGGGAGATAGGGCGCGGGGCAACGCAACACCCACACGCCGCACCCGACTGCGAGGGACAGACAGAACTGTCCCCCGCACCCGCACCATGGGACGCATCCTACGCAGGCCTCTACCGAGCCCACGTGGAGCGTCCCCTCCCGGGATCCCGCTTAGCTTCACCGCGGGTGGCTTCTAACCCACGGTTACTGAGCCCCCCCACCACGACAAGGTGGAGATCCCACGGGGGGTGCCTTCAGTGTACTACAAATATCTAGTAATCCCGTCTATCCTGCTAGTAACTTAGAAGGTTTAGAGAAGGAAATCTTTAGACTTTAAGCTCTTATATTTTTGGGTTTGTTGAAATAGTACGGATTTTAACAAAGTAGTATGACTTAGAACTCGGACGGAAATATGTTGAATCAAGTAGTTATCCGCACTTTACATATTTAGAGCATTCCACTTTTAGCCCGTACTTTTCTTTAAACGTATATAACAATGTGAAAACTGTGAAACAATGAAATATTTATATATTTTTCTAACGTCTTTTAATATAGTCTTGACAAAAGTCAAACATCCTTTGAATTGTGTCAAGGTCCGTCCTTATATATTAGGTGTATATTAATTTTATGACATAATACATCAAAGTACAAAATAAATATTTTATATGAGTGGGAACTTAATCTTTAAAGTAAGGCTTACTAACCACAGTGAAATGAAATCATTCTTTCGTGAATCCAGAAGTCAATTTTCAAATAGTCTTAAGTTGTTTATAGATACAGATTTACGTAATTTTCGTAAGACATTTATCTCACACATCAATCAACCTATTGAATCAATTCTCTGCTTACTATACTACAAAAATCGCTTGCTAAAATCAGTTTTAATCAGACGACTTACAGCACGTTTTCCATCGCAGCAGTAAAACATAGCCTGACTATATAAATAAATGAACTAGGATAACGCTCAATGGGTAGTTAGAAATATATTTTGTATTTAGAACGTGAAGTTAGAAACAGTTTAATGTAGGCAATGAGGCGGAGAGAATACTGTGATTCTGTGATTTAACCAAACTAGTACAGTTTTAGTATAGTTGTCGGTAGATCCATACAAATTACTGTTTTACTGAATACGATTTTCGGTTTACGGTTCATGATAAAACAAGTAAGTTAACTTAATTTTAACCCTCGACACAAGAACTTGCCAAGTAATATCGCAGCTCCTGTCGGGTCAAAACGTACGTCCACTCTTTTGTCAAGTTGGTGAAGAACCTCATTATTACCGATCTTCTTCTTTTGCCTGCCCTGTTTCCCAAATAACTAAGGGTCGGCGTAGAATGTTTTTCTCTTCCATTCTCTCTTATCAGACGTCATCCGATTGTTCACTCCCTTTTGCATTCATGTCATCCTTCACACAATCGATCTATATTTTCTTTGGTCTTCCTCTTGCCTTATATCTCTTAACTCTTTTATTCCTCAGTTTCAGTAGTCACATGATTTTCATCCCATATCCTTATCGCATATCCATACCACGATAGACGATTTCCTTTCAGCTCTTCTTGCGCTGGTGCAACTTTCAAACTTTCCCTAATACCTATACTCATTTCTAATTTTATCCATCCTGTTATTACCGATATATTATTGTTATAAATTTTACTTAAACAAAAATACTAAAATTTTTCTCAATTAAGCAACCAATTTTATTTCGAAGAAAGTCTATAACGACATAATTATACAATACTTTCTTCAAATTAAAACTCGTAAAGGAATTCTTAATTTATTCTTAGACTTCCAACAAACGGGGTTGATAGTATCCTTGAGAACGTTCTTTTGTATTATCTAAATCGTACTGATCTTGGGAAAGGAAATTGTCAAAGTTCCTTATAGAATGCCAAGAATTTTGTGCATATCCGCGATCTTATTTAAAGAACTTGTTTACTTACTAAACGACGATAAAAAATATTTATATACATTTCCTATGAGAACTGATTCATTATCACTATAAATAAGACTACTAATGTTTATTTTTTAACAAAAATCGAAAAGAACAGAAAACATATATAAAAAAATTGAAATGATATTATACTAGATGAGCCCGCGGTTGCACCCGCAATTCTTAGAACTACTGTAGTACGCACCCGTTGATAATAGAGGACGTTTAGTGCCTAATAACCTTCCTCGTTAAATGGACTATACAACACAAAAAAATAAGATTAACGCTTTCAACCAACCAAAAAAACTCTTAAACTTTTGTACCAGCCTTTGTCCACGGCTTCACTCGCGTAAATTCGGGGTCCTCTAATTACATATGTATATCATCTATGTTCGGGGTAACACAAATCTCCTTTAATGGGCGGATACTTCTGTAATTAGTTTACTGTTGTTTTATCTGTTTAAGAAATATATCTGCAAAAATTATTTACACATACATAACTATTTAGAAGTAGTACTCAAAATGTTATTCGGTATCAGTGACGTTTCGCTAGAGTGGCCAATATGGTGACTGCGATTTGTCTGCCAGAACCATTAGAATTTAACAAAATACTCTACAATACGAATTTTTCGGATATACCTAATATGTTGTGGACACGAAATCTTTATTTTTATATGTTTTATTATTCAGATAAGGTTTCGATCGAGTCTACCGTAGCCCTTGACGAAATTATTAGTATACATAGTATTTTCTTGGATTTACCCGAATGTTCCACATTCACATTCAACTACAGCTTACGGATTTTATCACGTTATATTGGTTTCACTAGTTATTACATTTAAACCGAATGATCTAGAAACTTCATTTTTATTACTAGCCGACTTTTCGAATTCTTTACAGGATTCATGTTCACGGCAGACTGAGATGTTTTTTGTCTTAATATCTTGAATGTATAAGTTATCTCAAAGTACCCGAACATTTTTCAACTACTGGTGTTACTATTTACGCAGAATGAGCTCACAGTGTCCTTAGGTCTTCGGGTGACTTAGTCCTTCTTTTGTGTCATTAGCCTTATGAGAAGGTCCCAAGCTGGAGAAACATTCAAACCATCTTCTCTATTGAAACTAGGGTGTTTTTTTAATTTTAATAGCTTCACGTATCATCCTTGGAAGAAAACGGTGTTCTTTTGCGAATATCTGTGGGTCATCAAATCGCAGGCAGTGGTTAGGTCCACACACATCAAACTTTGTTTAGCGTTTATGTTTTATGTCAGCTATATGTTCTTTAAGTTGGATGCCTGTAAGATGTGGGCTCTTATCATTTATGATAAGAGCTCACATTGGACAAACCAAGATAAACATAGGCATTCCTTCCTTCCAAGGAAGATATACATTTGACACTGCGATGGTAGCGCGGTCGGTTGGTTCCAGTGTGAAACATTCCAAAATAAACAACTACTAACAAATTTAAAGACCTAAAAAAACATTTTCCCGTGAACTAAATTGTGAATCTAAACCATTCTCAAGTCCCCTTGAACACACACAAAAAATTTCATCAAAATCGGTCCAGTCGTTTAGGAGGAGTTCAGTGACATACACACGCACACAAGAAATATATATATATACTAGCTGACCCAGCGAACTCCTATCGACTTTTTAAGAATTTTTATTTAATTCCCTTTTCTCGAAGCCCCTTTTCCAAAGTTACCATTGACTTAGCGCTTATTCTCTTATCATTTCAGAGTGTATAAATGATGAACAAACAAACAAAGATTTGTATATTGAATTCCTCATTCCTTAAAATATCGGAGACGATACCCATATCGACTTTAAAAAAAAATGATTTCCTATCCGTGATCTTTGATCACGAAATAGATGTTGTACTTGGATTCACCATCCTTTAAATCATCAGAGACGATACCCATATTGATTTTTTTAATTTTTCCCATCGGCCATCATTGATTTCCCATCTGCCATCTTGAATCACGAAATGGATGTCGTATTTGGATTTCCCATCCTTTTAAACATCGGAGACGATATCCATATTGATTTTTAAAAGCAATCCCATCCGCCATCAAAGGTGGCGGATGGGATTGCTTTCATGCATCACAAAATAGATGGTGTTTTTGAATTCCCCATTCCTTAAAATATCGGAGACGATACCCATATCGACTTTAAAAAAAATCCCGTCCGCCATCTTTGATTTCCTATCCGCCGATCACGAAATAGATGTTGTATTTGGATTCTCCATCCCTTAAATCATCAGAGACTATACCCATATCGATTTTTTTAATTTTTCCCATCGGCCATCATTGATTTCCCATCTGCCATCTTGAATCACGAAATGGATGTTGCATTTGGATTCCCCATCCCTTTTAACATCGAAGGCGATACCCATTTTGATTTTGAAAATTTTCTCATCCGCCATCTTTGATTTCCCGACCGCCATTTTGGATCACTAAATAAATCTCATATTATTAATCAGCGTCCCGAAAATCTCGAAAACGATACCCATATACATAGATTGTATCCTATTCGTTTAGCCTTTTTTTGCCTTTGACACAACCCTCCCCCTTCTCGTTTGACCATTTTATTATTTTTGTCTGGCCCCTAAAAGTTGTGGCGTAATTTAATATAGCCTTAGGCAATAACAATTTTTAAAATCCGACTGCTAGTACCTGAGATTAGCCGACATTATCTTTTAGCCTTATAGCCTTTTGCCCGGCCCCAAAGGGTTGAAGCTTTATGTTATATAGCCTTCCGGAATAAATGGGCTATCGTATGCAAAAATATTTTTTCAGATCCAACCGGTAGTTCCTGAGATTAGCGCGTTCAAACAAACAAACAAATAAACTCTTCCGCTTTGTTATATTAGTATAGATAACTGCAAAAAGTATTTACACATACAAACTACTTAGTACTAAGACTTAGTAGTACTCAAAATGTTATCCGGTTGACGTTTCGCTAGACTGGCCAATATGGCGACTGTGATTTGTCTGTCAGGACCATTACAATTTAACAAAATACTCGACAATCCAAATTTTGCGGATATATGTTGTCGACTCGAAATCTTAATTTTTTAATGTTTTATTATTCAGGTAAGGTTTCGATGTACTCCTTGACGAAATTATTAATATAAGATTTGACACTGCGATAGCAGCGCAGTCCGTCGTTTCCAATGTGATCCTGGGTCCTTTAAGCGGGGCGTGAAAAAGCATCTCTCAAGGCCGTCAAAGTGAGGGCCATCATGTCACATTGCTTAACCAGCAATTGGGGATGGTGGCCTTCCCAATAGGACTTCACTGTCAGCTTACCATCAGGCAGCGTGAAGTCAATTTGACAGGATCTTTCTAATAAAAAAAAAAAAAAAAAAAAAAAAAAAAGTGAAACATTCCAAAATCCACAACTACTTACAAATTAAAAATTAACTAAAAAAACATTTTCCAGTGGACTAAATTGTGAATCTAAACCATTCTCAAGTCCCCTTGAACACATACAAAAAATATTTATCAAAATCGGTCTATTCGTTTAGGAGGAGTTCAGTGACATACACACGCACACAAGAAATATATATATTAAGATAAAGATGATAAAATGCAATGAATAAAACTAGTGTAGCGGTGGTTCCATAGGTACTAGTGTCATCTATGATTCGGTTTCAAAGACAGGGGTGACATCTAACGGACGATTGACAGATTTATAAAGACCAGTTAAAATCCTGAATTATAAGTTTTATAACGCCATTACTATGTACAAATACTTTCATAAATATTTTAATGGCAACCTTTATTTTCTCGAGGGAGTTCCATATTGAATTTCGTGTGACGTCACATGCCTATAACTAGCTGCCGGATAATCCTCTTAAGCATACTTCATAAAGTAGATTTTCAACCTTGTTGAGTAATAAAAATACACATTCAAACCTAAAATATATAATGTATCAACATTAATGTACATATATTAGCCATATGCGTACAATAAATTCTCAGAAATCTTTATTTAATTTAGTACCTATTGCCCAAGTCCTATGTCCAAAGAAAAAAGGCACCGATTCAGCAGTCCCTTTAAACTAGTCAAGTCTCCAACATCACAAATCATATGAGCCTAACCTTGTTACATACGGTCCGTCCGTTACACAACGTCTGCCTTCGTGCCATCTGACGTCATAAGTGTTTGTATGCCTAGGTTCTAAAAGATGCTCTGATCTTATTTGGCGCAGTGTGGTTTTGAGCTCATTGAGAATTCTGTAGTTCTCTCTGAACTTAGGCTTATTATAATTTGTAAATAAGGCTGATAATTTCTTAAAAATATGTTTTTAACGTACAACTGGTACGTTAAAAACATTTTATTACTTTTTCACCGAGGCCTATGAAAATTTTTGCTTTTGTACACGTTGATATCCAAAATTCTCCTCTGGTCTAATAGAGTATTGTTTTGTTAAAGATTGAGACATAATTATAATGCTTTTGAACCCGGTAAGTTGCCTACTTGGCCAGCGTGACGAACTATGGCCTAACACTTCTTATAATGAGAAGAGGCTAGTGTCCAGCAGATGGACAGTTTAACACACGGCTGATGATAACGATGACCATGTTGAACAGTTGCCAGTCTCAAAATATAAGGTAATGAAATTCCAGAGATCAGCACGTATTATGATAAATCCATTTTTGGCGATATATATATTTGTATAGCAACAATACAAATATAAATATCGCCAAAATTGCGAACCTCGAAAGAACATATTTGCTGAACAAAAACAATTAATATTTTGTCAATGTTCCTTACATCAATGTTCCGTACCTCCACAAATAATACGGGTCCTGTTCGTGTTACCATGCACGGACGCCTAGGCGAATGAAGTTTACTTTTGTGAACGAGACACTGACAGAATTCTATACTGATGAGAACACGTAACATTTCATCTTTAATTGGGGCAAGTTACTGCATTTGTTGAGTTGAATACCTAGTTGCGTTTGATTACTTTCTTTGTATTTATGAATTAGTTCTTCTTTATTTTTTACTCATATTATCTTCGCAGCAGTCACGTTTGAATTGCTTTCGCTTGGTGATGCTTTAACATAATCCTTGCATTATACCAGTGGATTTCACTCAGGATTTCAGTGTCCAATTCCCGATCAATCTGGTTATTATTTAAAAATTAGCTTTTCCACGCCGCAACTCTCTGAAGCAGCGATAGCTGAGTGGAGAAAACGACAGACTGCTACGCAGAGGGTCTCGGGTTCGAATCCACGGCACGCATCAGTGACTTTTCGGAGTTAAGTGCGTATTAAATTGTTAATTATCGCTTGCTAATCGGTGAAGGAAAACATAGTGAGGAAACATACATGTCCGAGAGTTCTTCATAATGTTCTTGAAAGACATGTGAAGTCTGCCAAACTGCACTTGGCCAGCGTGGTGGACTATGGCCTTACCCTTCTCATAGTGAGAATAGACCCGTGCCTAGCAATGGGACAGTATAAAGGGCTGGTGATGATGAACTCTCACATAACTACCGGTATCCAAAGAAATAGGTGTATTTTATAGCTTAGCTAAAGTGCTTGTAAATACTGACTTCTCATGACCACTGTCATACATTTCTGAAGCGCAGATATTTCGTCCATCAGTAAACGTGAAGGTAACAAGCGGGCGTAAAAATTACTCAATACCGGCGACAATCACTGGCATTTACGGCCATTTTCAATATTCGAACTATAGATAGATCTGTAGATTTTAGATTCGTGTTTGACATATTTTGTATGGAGCTTATGTCAAAAACTGTCAAAAACGAATCTAAAATCTACAGATCTATCTATAGTTCGAATATTGAATTCCGTAGTGAGTAACACCAAATCCCACAATCTCCCTAAAAGGCTTTTACTTTTTCCCGTTTCAGTATACATGTAGATAGACTAGCTGTTCAAAATGTCTGACTAGCTGTCCCAATTTTGCCCTATTGTGAAATCCGTCAAATTCTTGCTTTAGAAATCATAGTTTCCGATATTTTATGTTTAGACAGAAGTGACAGTGTTTCATTGAGAATATAATGCCAACTGCAGTCTGAAAAGTTGGCTAGATGTACACAAGTAACTTGATTGTTTATTAAAGTGAATAGGGTTTATGTATGTTCTATACTATTCTATTAGATTGTAAACAATGCTATGGAAAGTAACCATCATCATACATCATTTCATCCCATAACACCCGTCTCAATAACAATGTGAGACAATGAATTTGATTTGCGATACAGTTTAAATTTTCAGTTTCTGTGGCTTCCCAAAGATGCCTGTATGAAATAAAGCAGTGACTGTCTGTATTTTTAATCTACGCGGCAAATAAATCAATAAAAAAATGTATGTGGGTTTCACCTACCAAAACATTACGGAGATGTCTTAGGTTTCATGAAGATATTGTCCTTTGGGTATTGTTTGCTACAAAATTTGTGATATGGATTCTAAATGTAGGTACTCAGGTAACAATAACCAGTCCTGCTACCTATACAATGACGTTGTTCGTCTTCAAGTAAAACCTTCGAGTACAATAGGTAAATAGAATATAACCAAGAAGCCAGATTATTATAGTTTATTACGTAAATTTGCTTTACTAATGATGCAGAAACTCTCTATATACATGCTTTAAGTATAATTTACATGTACTGGATATACAAATATATACGTATACTAGTTTAAGAGAGGTTCTGTCGTAGACACTCTTATATTTATAAATGTAAAGGTCTATGAATGTTTAATATGGTAGACCCAAATATTTTTCTTTAATACATTGACACACGAGTCAGTGAACTGATGTAAAGTTGTAATCGAGGTTTGTATAACTAGGATGTTCGAGTGTTCTAAAAGAAATGACAAAACATACACTCAACTTGCTGCTAAGATTTAGAGAAATAAATAGATAGAGGGTAACCGGAAAGAAAAAAATATTTCGTCCAAAATCGCCTTAGATTAAGGAAACTCTAATCCAAATAGTGTATTATCAAATTCATGTGAAGATTGGTTTTCTTCACTCATAAACATGACAATACTCTTAGCATTAATCCCTAAAGCACATTATGGTACAGAAGCACATTCAAGTAATAAGTAATAGAAGGTATGTTTGATTGTGATTTCGGAGAAAAGATTCATTGAGTAGAAAACATCTCAACACAAAAATATTTTGACCAGGTGGTACTCTCAAAACACCATGACATGTATCGTTCACCACATAAAGAAAACTACAGGCAGCAAGAGTAATACTCATGAAAGTAACACTTTAAACAAGATATATTTGCAAGCAAGGACAGAACATCTGATACTGGAATTTATTAGTTCGACCTTTTTCGTTCAACGAATAGACTTGTTTAGACAAATTGTTGCTTTAGCAAGAGTTATTTGTAGTACATTCAAATTAGGGCTGTAGAAATACGACATTGAAACTGAATTGTGCAATAAAATAGATTTTAGTTCGTTCGTTTTAAGGCTCTTTTCGCGGTATAATAATTTCTGTTGGAAAGGGAGCGAGATTCGGAAGGCGGTATCTAGTGATCTCTCGCACATGTCACCTACTTATCGAAGTTATGTGCATACGATTCAAGCTAAGGGTAGGGTAGCATATATTTATTTGAAAGCTCAGTGACTGTTTTTGTTTTAGTCTCTGAAATTTTGATTTGTTCAATAAAATTATGATCTTTAGAACTTCTTTTTTGTATTTTAGTAAAGTAGTCTAGTAGTCATAATAATCGTAATAGTTTAGTAGTCTAAAATGATTTTATGGATATTTCCCATACATCGACAAAAATTACACAGAATAGTGTAAAATTATATTATTATTTGAAATAACTGAACTCCCCATGATTAATTTTGATAGCCAAAACTTACATAAATGATTAACTTTTGTTTACTTAACTTTCTTCGCTGGTTTATTTTTACCTACACTTGAGTGGAGAAAAGGTATATATATCTCAATAACTTACTTCTTGGCTCTTTTTATTTGTTACAAAAGCAGTCCTGAATTATACTTTAGTAACTATTGTTTATAACATCAAGGCTTTATGTACTTTCTTTTATGGTGGTTTGATTCGTCACAAAGACCTCTCGTCTTGGAAATCAATACCTCGTTTTGTAATAAAACTATTCTTTGTTCCTTTGGTTACAAAGAATTTCTTGTTTATATGGAGTTTACGATTCCCACATAAATTCAATCAGAAACTTATATAGAAAGATTTATGATACCTAATTTTAGATAGATAGATAGATATACTCTTTATTGTACACCAAATAATATTAAAAAGTACACATTTTTTTAATTGGCTTATACTACAGCATGTACAAATGGCGGCCTTATCGCTAAAAGCGATCTCTTCCAGGCAACCTTTGGATGGACAGAAATGGTGTGTAAGCAATCAAGTGTGGCGATGCTGTAGTTAATAAATAAAATAATATCAAATAATATACATACTGAATATACATAAATGTATAAATATTATATATCATACATATTCTATATAAAGACCATACACATATTATGTACATAAATTATTATATATAAATATATACCTATAAATTATACGAGATAGAATGTCATGTATTTCATAATATCGTATATACTAAAAACTATGCTAAAATACATTTACATTTCTACTCATAAAGTAAGACCTGCATTCTAGGAGAACAGTGCATGATGTTAAATGGACAGGTAGTGTTTTTTTAACATGCTTTTAAAAATGTTTAAGGATTCTGCTTTCCGAATCTCTAGTGGTAATGCATTCCACAGTCGCGCGGCCTGTACAGTAAATGATTTGCTAAAGAAATTTGTGGAATGCGTTGGTATCTCCAGCGTCAAATTTTCAGACGACCTCAAGGACCTCTCATGTGCGTCATTAAGGAACTTAAAACGTTCTTTGAGATAAAAAGGAGTACTGGGATTAAACAAGATATTATACAATAATTTAAGAATGTGAGTATTCCGGCGAAGACGAATCGGGAGCCACTTGAGTATGTTGCGAAATTCTGAAACATGATCATATTTGCGCAGTCCAAATATGAAACGTATGCAAAAGTTTTGAAGACGCTCAAGTTTGTCTAACTGCTCCTCAGAGAATTTTATGTAATGTTAAAGTGTTTATTGTTATGGCATTATATTTGTACTTATGTATATATTTAATATAACCACTCATGAATATCAGGCATATTTTTAATGCTAGCAATCATATGACTTTCCATAATTTCGTGACGTTTTTTTTTTGAGGCAATTTGATGACGATAACACACAGAAAAACTACATACTAACAATACTTCAAGAAAAAATACCTACTAAACCAAATCATTCAAAATTTATACTCACTACTTTTCTAAAATAATAAGGGCCATGATACATAAACCATGAGTCACGGTCGTATAAATAAATTAAATATTTGCTCTGGCAACCGTCTTCCGTCCGCCACCGACATAAATGTTATTTTTATGTAGGAAACGGCCAATAGCTGTGGGCTCACGCAACATTGCGTATCACTTAGCCAGCGTGTCTGAATAATTACTTGTTTGTGTGTGTGGTAGGCGTCTCATACAAAATAAAACTATTAAAATAAACGCGATTGAAGACAAAGAAGCAAATATTATTAAGCTAGTCAATAAAAAGAGAAGAAAATAATATTAAGTTAGTTTCGAGTTATTCGAATTGAAAATAGTAATTTGATGTAGAAAATTTATGTCGTGTTTCTTATTCAAAGTTCCTGGTGACATTTGTCTGTTTGCGATCAACTTAAAAATGACTGAACGGATTTTCATATGATCATCAATGGGTAGAGTGATTGACAAGGAAGGCTCAAGAGTAGTTAAGGTACTCCAGAGGAATCTGGTGGTAAGTTGCAACAATCACCACGAATTACAACATTAATAATTAGTCCTCTTGACTTGACTTGAATGTTAGACAGAAAATATGTAATATAATAAATTCACAACAGACAGCGTGGTAGACTATGGCCTTACCCTTCTCATGGTGAGAAGAGGCCCGTGACCAGGAGTGGGACAGTTTACATACAAGGCTGATAATGATGATGAAGTAAGGTCTTTGATCAATTAAATTCACCCTGTGCTTAATCAGCTTTGCCATATATTGGTGTCTAGAATTACCGTAGGCTTACTGGGAATTGGTTGTAGGCACAGTGGAAGCTAATTTATATTCATCCAGTTGTCCTAAAGCAATCAAATGTCTGACATATATTGCTGAGATTCTCAGCGATGACAAATTATAATGTAGTTATATGAAAATTTTACCTTATAGCTCCTGGTGATGTTCTTGAAGTGGACCTATAGATTAACTTATAATTTTGGCCAAAATAACAAGAGAATCGAATAGATACCAGTGTATAATTCGGCGAAGTCCTTCTCCTCGGGCACCAATCAGGAATTCACACACGTGTTTTACAAAGTTCAATATTTCACAAATGTTCATTAAGATACAACTTATCCTTGGTCACAAGTAAACCGATGCCAGCTGATTAAAGAAGCGGCACTCAAACGGGTTCCAATACTTCCAATTTTATTACAATATTCTACGCGAGAGAGCAAAACGGCGTCTTAATTTTTCAAGCGGAAGGACGGAAGTGACAGTTCAGTGTGACCATTGTGAGAAATTTTCAATAGACTAAACAAAATGTTACTCAATCGATCTAATCGATTTGACTTATAATAAAAACTAATTCTATTTCAAACATCCACCCGCCCCGGACCGGGCTACCGGTCCGCTAATCGGTTGGTAGACGTGACAATGTTGCAACCGCTCTCCTCAGAATCGAACCGTCCACCAAGACCTCAGCAAATCGGGGAACTCCATCAGCCCCAGTTACCAAACGAAGGATGCGCCCCCTGCGCCATCTGAGTGGCGGAAGGTTAGCCTCCTTGATCAAAACGAGGTCACCAATCTTAGGTGGATCGGTCTTGTCGGTCCACTTAACGCGTTGCTGGAGTATGTGCAAATATTCCAAATTCCAGCGTTTCCAAAAGCTCTGAGTAATCTGGCGTACCAATTCAAAACGCGAGAGACGACCAGGTCTCGTATCAATGTAGGGGTACTCAGGCAAGGCGACAAGTGGGCGACCAATCAAAAAATGGCCCGGCGTAAGGGCCTCCAAATCATTCGGATCTGAGGAGATCGGGCACAATGGCCGAGAGTTCAAAACGGCCTCAATCTTACAAAACACAGTTGCGAGTTCCTGAAATGTAAGGACAGATTCACCGATTGTCCTGCGCAAGTGTGTTTTGGCCGATTTTACGGCGGCCTCAAATATACCACCCCAGTGTGGACAATTTGATGGGGAAAACAACCAATTTATCCCACGTCGGGCAAGCCTATCACCTATATCAGCCTTGTTGGTTTCAATGAAATTAACAACATCATTCAAATAATTATACGTGCCCTTGAAGTTAGTGCCGCAGTTAGAACGGATCAAGGAAGGCAGCCCTCTGCGGGATACAAATCTGTCAAATGTGGCTACAAACGCCTCGGTCGTAAGCGAGGAGACCAGTTCTAAGTGTACGGCCTTTGTGGAAAGACAAACAAAAACACACAAGTAGGCCTTAACAGTCTTGCTGTTTCGAAGTGTTGACGTTTTCACCAAAAAGGGACCAGCGATTTACGTGCCAACACCGTCAAACGTCCTGCTCTCAGTAACGCGATCTGCCGGTAAGTCTCCCATCAAGGGCTGCATGGTAGAAGCCTTGAGCTTATAGCAAGGGATGCAGCGAAAGACTACACTCCGAATAATTCTTCGGGCAGACAAAATCCAAAACTCGCGTTGCAAAATGGCCAACAAAGCATTACAACCAGCATGCGAATTTTTAAGGTGACGGTCAGTTACCAACAAGCGTACGAAATGACCGTCCTTAGGTAACAAAAGGGGGTGACGAGCCCCGTAAGGGAGGTTGGCGTTCTTGAGACGCCCTCCAACGCGCAAGAGACCCGTATCGTCCAAAAAGGGGTTCAATTTAGAGACAGCTCCCGACAATTTCGATCTCCCTGATTTAAGGATAGCAATCTTCTTTTCAAAATGCGCCAATTGCACAGAACGAACCCAAAAGGTGAGGGACTCCTGTCGTTCCTGTGGTGAGAGAAACGGTGTCAGTCGTTTCTGTTGTGGGTGCCTAAAATTAAAAACAAAACGCTTTATCCAAGCAGTGACACCTAACAACTTGTCGAGGGAGCTGTAACGATTCAACAAAAATCGGGGTCGAAGGCGCATTCTACCTTCTCAAGAGCGAGTGTTCGTAGACCCGGCAAATTAGAAGTATTCAAAACTGGCGTTCGAGGCCAATCAATTTCTGGTCGACTCAACCATTCCGGACCCCACCACAGCGAATGACCTATCAAACTAGGCGTCAAACATCCGCGCGAGGCACAATCAGCGGGGTTGAGCTCACCTTGCACGTGTCTCCAAACAAGTTTGACCTCGGACTTCTGGATTTGGGAAACGCGATTAGCGACAAATACCTCCAAGGTGTGGACAGAAGCCTTCAACCAACAAAGAACAATTTGGCTGTCTGTCCAGGCGTAGGTCCCATTAATGCAAATGCTTTTACCCAAGGTACTGGACACGTGATTCAACAAGCGTACAAGTAGGGCTGCTCTGGAGAGCTCCAATTTCGGAATGGTCAGAGATGTCCGAAGGGGTGCAACCTTGCTCTTCGCCATGATCAGGGAAACTCTCACCTGACCTGAGGCACTAATTGTGCGCAAGTACACCACGGCCGCGTGACCACGTTCCGAGGCATCACAAAACCCGTGAAGGGTGGCCTTGTACTTCCCGGGAGGAAGGATGGGACGAGGCAAGGAGATCTCGTTGACGGCAGGAAGTGAGGATACAAAGGAGGTCCATTCCTCAACAAGAGTGCCGTGCAGAGGTTCGTCCCAGGTCAATCCTGCTGTCCAAAGCTTCTGCAAGTAGCATTTTGCCCAAAATATAATTGGACAGATCCAACCGTTCAGATTAAAGGTTCTGGCGACAGTAGACAATACGAGACGTTTAGTCCAAGAACACGGCAATTTCAAGTCTACGTTATATGTAAAGATGTCTTGGACTGGTCTGTACTGAAAGCCGAGAACAGCCATCATGGCGGAGTTGTCAACAAAAAAGTTCTCAAACAAATGTGGATCTTGCTGATGATCCTCTGGCAAGCCTTCCAAAAGCGCTGGTGAGTTGGAAATCCATTTGCGCAACTCATAACCAGCGGAGGCCAAAATACCTATCAATTCGTCCCGCAGGAGGATCGCCTCGTCCGCTGTGGAGGCGCCTGAGCAAATGTCATCGACGTAAATATCGTCTTTCAAGATGGCGGAGGCTCGTGGGAAACGTAAGCCTTCTCGGTCTGCGAGCTCCCAAAGAGAACGTATTGCCAAGTAGGGGCTTGATCTTAACCCGTACGTATTCGTATTGAGCTCGTAGACGACCATGGGATCGCGAGGAGACTCTCTCCAAAGGATCAGCTGGAAGCGACGGTCATCAGGGTGGATAATAGTCTGCCTGAACATCATTTTTATGTCGGCCACAAAGACAACCTGATGTCGTCGGAAGCTGGTGATGACGTCTCAAAGGTCCTTGACCAACTTGGGACCAGAATGCAAGCACTGGTTCAAGGATACGCCTGTTGAAGTCTGCGCAGAACCATCAAACACTGTGCGCAGCTTGCCAGTCGATGGCTTCAATACCGCATGATGCGGGAGAATGTAATGCTCCACCGAACGCCAATTCAAATTTGACACTGACATGTGTCCCAATTGTTCATATTCTCTCATGAACTCAATGTACTTCTGTCTGAGCTCCGGATCACGACCCATGCGGCGCTCCATAGCTAACAATCTCTTTTCGGCTAAAGGTCGTGACTCACCAAGCGGAGGCCGAACAGACAGAAATGGTAGCCTCGTAATGATCCGACCAGAACGGAGTCGACCAGTGTTGTTCTGGAAGAACAGCTCGCACTCCTCATGTTCTGGATTCAAACGGGCAGCTTGAGGGGGCTCCTCTACCTCCCAAAACCTCTGAACCGCATCAGAGAGAGCGGAGCCTACAGCCAACAAATTGTCAAGTTCAGGTGGAGGGGGGTCCCTAGGTACAGGTCCCATCAACGCAAATCCAAATATGGTCGGGATGGCAGTCAAACCATTTGGCACCAAGACCCGTTTCCCACCAATCAAAATTTCACCGAGGACATCAGAGCTAATCAACAAATCGATTTGTCCCGGTGTGTCAAATTTGGGGTCTGCCAGTTTCAATCCCGATGTCAAGTTCACCACAGCAGCAGGTAGCTGTTTCTGTGGATGCATGCCCAAAATATTCTTCAGCACAATAGCCGAGGTTCTAATCCTCGGGTGTGAAGATTCAACAGGGCCAAACAAAACCTTAACTTGCCCTTCAACATTAGAGGCTACGTCACCTATGCCCCGTATACAATTTGGAAAAGAGCCCATATTTAATTTAACCTGCCCTACCAAATTAGTGGAAACAATGCAACCCTGTGAACCTGTGTCCAATATAGCACGGACAACAACAGAGGTCCCCGTGGGTCCCCAGAACCTAACAGCAACCGTTGGTAGGATAACGGTCTCAATGGGGGAGGTTAGAGTTATAGGGCAGGGGTCAATGACCTATTGTTGCCTGGGCGGGGACCGTTGGCCAGGACCAGGCAAGTCAAAATGAGGGTGCGGCTTGAAGTCCTCAAAAGCGCGATTACTCGATCCGCGCGCCATCTGTGGAGGCTCATAGTGACGCACCCGCCCAAAACGAGGTGGGCGCGAGTCAAGGCGTGGACGCTCCGCCAAAGGAGGGGAATACCTGGGGCAGCAGTCATGGTGCTGGTGACGCTGAACAGCACATTCAGGTGCGCGAGAGAGAGGAGGCGTGCGCACGCTACGGTTCTCCAAGCGGGGTGAGCGGCGGTCAATTAAGCGAGGCGACTCTCGGCTACGCGCCGGTGAGCCTCGGCTGCCACCTTCAAAACACCCACCCGTGCGCGGCGTCGGCGGGTTGGACAAGCGGCCTACCTCTCTGGCATTCATGCAGAGAATGTCCAAATGCTGTCCTCCACAGTGAGGACAGGGGCGAGAATTTGGGCAGTCTCGCTGGTAGTGGGACCCCAAACAAGAGAAGCAAAGGCGGCGGGCATTCGCGATGCGCCTACGAGAGGCGACATGTAGGTCCAAGAATGCCCTACAACTGGCCGTTCTGTGCCCCGTGACCTTGCAGTAAGAGCACTCCGCTGGGCTCTGCGTGACCGCAAAGCGAGGAGGGCGCCGGTCAACATTGGCTCGGGTGTGAACGCGAGCCTGCTCCTTGACCTTGGGCGGCTGCGACTTAGCCGGCGTGTCACCACCGGAGTTGTCCAAGACCCGACACTCATCCTCCAGGAACTTCTCCAGGTCAGCAAAGGGGGGCAGATGGGTCACGCTATCCCCACCAAAGCGCTGTTCAAAACGCGACCTCAGGTCGGCAGGCAGCTTCTTTAACACAATGTGCACCAATAGATAGGACCATTGGTCCACGGGCAGGTCAAGGCACTTAAGTGCGTTGATGGCCACCAAAAGCGGGTTCAAAAGTTGGGTGCGCAACCCAGAGACCCGGGTGAGCGTCGGCAAACCCAAAATCTGCTCGATGTGCGTATCGGCGAGGCCACGTTTATTATGGTACCTACGGGTAATTAGGTCCCGAGCCGTCTGGTACGCCTCGTCAGACACGGGCAGATGCTGGATGAGGCCCTTAGCCTCCCCATCCAGAACCGACATTAGGTAGGCCAACTTTTGTGCCGGCCGAAGGTCAGCCCTATCATTGACTAGGCTGTCGAACAAATTCACGAAGCCCAGGTAGATTCCTAGGCAGCCATCAAAATGGGGGAGGTCCAAATTAGGGAGCCTACTCACCAGCCCCGGTGCTGACCTAGGAAGCTCCTGCTTCAGGCCGGGTTGCCCTTCCCTATCGGCAACTAGTTGTCTCGCACTATTGGAGACAGCATCATACAGGTCTAAGACCTGGGCATAGTCTTCACTGACCTTATTTCGCTGGTCAGCGGTGAAATCATTGATTGACACTTCAAGACAGCACTGAAAGTGCAGAATTGCTGTTCCACACTTGCCAGGCGATCGTCAATCCGCTCGTACCTTTGAAGTAAGGCCTGCTGGCGATCAGGCCGGTTCACTAAAGCACTGGCCGAGGCAAACCAGCGCAAATCTGATGCAATAGCACCAGCAGCCGCACGCAAGTACTTGATAGCTGACATAATCAAAATTCAAAAGAGCCCGGACAAGCGTTAAATAAAATTAACAATCAAAACTTAATTTTTCTTAATTCTTTGAAACCAACAAGGTATTAGCCTGTTTACTGCAAGTGCAGGCAAGTGACAGGTATCTACTGTCCAACAAAATTAATAATTTCAATATATATTGACACAAAACAAAGTCAAAGTTATCAAAGTTGAACCTTCGAATAAGTTAATTAAAGTTATATATTCAAATAAATTAACTAATTACTTGCAACAGACAGACTGGCTGTGTTATTTGAGATATACAATAGGAAGTAAGCACAGAATATGTGTTACCTAACAATATTATCTTTATATTATAAACAAGGTTTAACAATGTAAGGTTCAAACTTAATATATCAATATATGCAATAAACTAAATCAATTGATACATATAACTGATATGTATCCAAACAAACTGACTTATTAATGCAACAACAAATTTAAGTTAGAATTTTCAACAATACAAATCAACAATTACTGATTGAGGTTATGTGACAATGTGTTTCAAATTATCTAGGTCAACTTATACAATTAAATATTATGTATTTTAGACAATAACTGACCTGACAAACACTACAATACGGTCTACAAGGTGATAAGATACAAGCTCATACCAATCTGAGTTTATACTCAGTAATGCAACAGCGGCTAAATTTCAACCACGCTCTGCTACCAAAAATATGTCTAGAATTACCGTAGGCTTACTGGGAATTCGTTGTAGGCACAGTGGAAGCTAATTTATATTCAGCCAGTTGTCCTAAAGCAATCAAATGTCTGACATATATTGCTGAGATTCTCAGCGATGACAAATTATAATGTAGTTATATGAAAATTTTACCTTATAGCTCCTGGTGATGTTCTTGAAGTGGACCTATAGATTAACTTATAATTTTGGCCAAAATAACAAGAGAATCGAATAGATACCAGTGTATAATTCGGCGAAGTCCTTCTCCTCGGGCACCAATCAGGAATTCACACACGTGTTTTACAAAGTTCAATATTTCACAAATGTTCATTAAGATACAACTTATCCTTGGTCACAAGTAAACCCATGCCAGCTGATTAAAGAAGCGGCACTCAAACGGGTTCCAATACTTCCAATTTTATTACAATATTCTACGCGAGAGAGCAAAACGGCGTCTTAATTTTTCAAGCGGAAGGACGGAAGTGACAGTTCAGTGTGACCATTGTCAGAAATTTTCAATAGACTAAACAAAATGTTACTCAATCGATCTAATCGATTTGACTTATAATAAAAACTAATTCTGTTTCAAACATCTGGTATACGTTTAAAATTAAATGAAATGTTCTGTAATGCACAAGGAATTTCGTCACTAGCGCAAGCGAGGCGAAAATTAAAATAGGCGAAAATAATGAACTCAAATTGTACCTATATATAGTACCTTCATCATTTGGAATTCTAGAAGTAATAAGGTTAGCGACATTAGCTGGAAGTAATTATAGATAAGATAACCTTTACGTAAAAAAGACCATAGATTTTCAAAGGTTAATCTAGAATCGATAGCTGAGTATTTTTATGTAGGTACGAGGTAGAAGAAACTAGGTGATTAGTTATAAATGTCATTGCCAAAGATAATTAGGATACGTTTGTAGTAGTAGTATTTATTATTGAAGTGGCGTTTTTATCTAGCGGTTGCTGATCCTAAGACGGTTGGTGATCGTAAGACCGTTGGTGATCCTAAGGTGGTGGGTTGAATTCCCACTCAGGGCACCTCGATGTGTAATTCGCAAGTATTCTTGTTCTTTATCTGATTGTATTTTTTATATTATGTACTAGAGGACGCCAGCAGCTACGCCTGCAATTTTTTTCAATTTACCCATTTTGGCCAATTTCGTGGGAATATCGGGAAATCCCTTCTTTGTGCACCCCTTCAGTCCCCAAGAAACACACATGCCAAATTTCAGCTTCCTGCGCCCAATAGTTTAGGCTGTAGCGTGTCTGTCAGTCAGTCAGTAACGCAAGGATTTTATATATTAAGATAATATATCTGAAAATTTATAAAAATGTGTCTCAGTTATCAGGTTGCCATAACGAAGAGGCTGCCTAGTTAGGCATCGTATGATCTTGTGTAGGTTGTCTTTATTAAAAAAGGGGTCACTTACATTTTCGATGAAAATTGAACAATTCTACTATTGCTTTCTTGCTCTTAGATTTTTTTGCGAGACTTTTTCACAAAACATTTAATGAATTCCGAGAATCCTGAGTCAAGTAAATTGATATCTCCTTGACCTTAACTTACACCACGGATTTCGAAGAAACCTCATCTTTTAGAGTACCAGTCGAATAAAAATAGCACCGAAATTAGCAAATAAAATGTAGGTATAACTTGGATTCATCTTTTCTGGTTGTCAGAAGCAACATTTAGTAAATCCGCTGGTCTTTTTGTTCAACATCACTCCGAGTAGTTGTATGAGAGCAAAATTTTACTTTGGGGATAAGAAGGTTTTTAATAAAACTATATAATGATTTTCGATCAACTCAACTGTTTTTATTGAATCATTTCAATCATTCATATACATTGGTTCATACATATCTTGTTAACTCCAAATGATAGTAGATGGCGCTAGCAGTTACTAATTGGAATTTTTTGTACTTATTTAAGAGTTTCGTATCGATACTATTTTCCCCTGAAGACATTGACAGGATAGGGACAAAGTCATACCGATGGAAAAGCTCAGCTATCGCCTGTTAGGTATTTTTTTACAAATCTCCAATATATTTTTCACGCAATTCGCCCTTACGCGAATAACCATCCCAAATAACCAGAAATGAGTCAGTGAATCAGCGTTACCGGAGCTCACATTTATCAACCATTGTTTAAATTTGAGCCCATCAATCGCTCCTACAGTAATGGAAAAACGGCCGTGATTTGAGTCTTTTTGTTGATTTAATCCTATAAAACGGAGATTAAAATTGTCAGATTAGGAAAAGTCAACGATATTGTAGAGTCAAAGAGCCAGGACTTAAAGGGATTACAGAGCCATCCATCATTCGGAGTACGACTGTTTTTTTTTTCATAACTGAGTGCAAAGAACTTTGTAATAAATTGTGCCATATTCGAAATGTAGTTGGCTAACAGACGCGAGTGCTAAAATTTATGTAACGCATTTTTAGTTTTTTTGTTGTTTATGACGGCAGTTTTTATGCCAGTGTTACTGGCAAATGTTTCATACTTAAATAAAAAACTTTAAGGGCGCTATGGATAAAATTCGTCCGTGGTAGAATATGAAAGATTGATGTTCAGTTTATTCTTCAAAATTAGAAGATTAGAAGAATAATTCGTTTCCTTACAAGTAGTAATAGTTCCACAACTACTGTTACTAACCTGTGACTGTACTTAATTATGCAGTCATGGGCACACCTCCGTAGATAAGAAGAATAATTATTTTCCTTACAAGCAGTAATAGTTCTACAACAGCTGAGAATAAACTGTGACTGTACTTAATTCTGCAGTCATGGGGACACCTCCGTAGATGGTTCATTCCAATGCTATGTATAGATGTTTTAAGAAAGAAAATAACGACACTTTTAGAAGCTCTACGATGCGATGTCGCACTATCATCATCATCATCATCATCAGAATAACCATATATGAGTATATAAAATCAGTAGTCCTGTCTGACATTCTACCGCAGAGTATAAACTACTGGGACTATAAACATTTGGACAGTGGCTTTTTTATGACGTAGGCGACAAGGCGACCTGCCTTACTTAATGTTCTTTTTCTTATAATAAGCGGAGCCCGCGGTTAAAACCCCGTTACTCACGGCTACTGCTTCGCACCTGTAGCTCATTGCGTGATGTTTTATCCTATAGCATTTCTCAATAAAGGGCTATCCCACTAAAAATCATTTCAAATCGCACCAGTACTGATATTAGCGCGTTCAAACAAACTTTTAACAAGCTTGAAAGCTTTATAATATATATATATATATATAGTATGTATATACTACAGCTGAAGCAAATAAAGTTTTTGATAAATCAATGTGAGCTAAATTTTCTATATGATAGTCTATCATTCAAAGTCGTATTTTTTAATGAAACATTCAACTCCCGTACTAGGAATAAATATACTTTACAACCATAGAACTAACGGACACAATGAACACCCTCCCCTCGAAACAAGATTTATGAATGGCAATAAGTGTGATCTTGTGTGGGGATCGAATCCACAACACTCGGCGCAGTGTCAACCAGCGACGAGGCGGCTTAAGGGCGGTTTAAGACTTGCGTTTTATACGCGCGTATAAGCTCGTTTTTAGAAGCGTAGGCGCGTATAGGTATGCCTTCTGGCACACGCGAAACTCGTACGAGCATTGACACGCTTCTGAGCTCGTAAAAACACGAGCCGTTAGAGCGATCTTTACCGTTTCGAGCGAATACGCCAAAATATGCCCGTTTAGGCGAGTCCGATTTTTTTGCGCGAAATTTAGCGCGCGTATGCTGAAACGACCCTATACGCGCTGAAAAATACGCTAATCTGAAACCGCCCTAAACCAAACCATAACCACCAACTTCTTTTTACTCTATCAGATACATGATGGCCTGAACTAATTCAAAATTCGTTGACAAATTTCAGAAAATGTTTGAATGACCTTTGCAACCGAAAATAGAAAAAGAATTCTCAATTTTAGCGTTTTAAACTTATCTATCTTTTACCCTTCATAAACACCACAGCAGACAGATGTCTTTAAAAGATCCTTTTGTAGAAAAAGCACTGTAGGTTTTACTTTTCTACACCAATTTATAATTATATTTGAAGTTATTATAGCAGAGTCTAAAAGGATATATTTTCTATTACGCCCACTAAATACAGTACTAACGGTGTTTTGTCTTCTAACTAATTAATTTACCAAATATATATATATATATATATATATTTTTTTTTTTTTTCTCAATTTTAGCGTTTTAAACTTATCTATCTTTTACCCTTGATAAACACCACAGCCGACAGATGTCTTTAAAAGATCCTTTTGTAGAAAAAGCACTGTAGGTTTTACTTTTCTACACCAATTTATAATTATATTTGAACTTGTTATAGCAGAGTCTAAAAGGATATATTTTCTATTACGCCCACTAAATACAGTACTAACGGTGTTTTGTTTTCTAACTAATTAATTTACCAAAGGTTAAAATTGTTTGATTAAATATTTTAAGGGAAAGGTTAAGTAAATACGTATCTTTTGGGCAATTTTGCCTATGGCGCACCCTGCTACGGAATCGGGATACGTACCTGCAAACCAAGAACTACGGCTTATATATTCAGTAGTATATGACCAATTATATAGCAGAACCTGACACAAATCGGTTCAATCAAAGTTTCTCTTCATACTTTTTTATCAACAATCACGTAATTATAGGTACTACCTGAACTCACGGTTACCTACACCCGCGTATCATCATGCTAATGAAACCCAAGAAGGACAAAAACACAAAAAGATATCAAGACACCGTAAGCACAATCTGCATAAACATTAACAATATTCGGGTACTTAGAATTAACCTTTAAATTCAAGACACAGACAAATTTCACCTCAGCGTACCGTGACCACGGTACCTGTAAAGAAATCGAAACGTCGCGGCGGCTAGTGATAAAATATGTAGTTTCTAGATCATTCGGTTTAAATATCATTTAAACCGAAATAAACTGTCTCACTGTAAATAAACTGTCTCACTGCTGGCCATGGGCCTCTTCTCACTATAAGAAGGGTATGGCCATAGTCCACCACGCTGGCCTAGTGTGGGTTGGCAGACTTCAGATGTCTTTCAAGAACATTATAGAGAACTCTCAGACTGTAGATTTCCTCAAGATGTTTTCCTTCACCGTTTAGCAAGCGATAATTAATAATTTAACACGCACTTAACTCCGAAAATTCTGTGTAGCAGTCTGTCGGTCTCACAACTAGGCTATCGCTGCCTCCGTAAATATCATATATTGGGATAGAATTCGTGAACCGTTGTAATTTGATTTCAATGGGCCATTTCACAAAAAATAAAACAAGTAGTTCCTGAGATTAGCTCGTTCTACCGACATACAAACAACTCTCAACTACAACATATATATGTATAACTGGTACACAACCGCAGGTCGGCAACAAGATACCAGAAGAGAGCTATTGTGCGAACTAACCATTGGCAATTTAGCAAAATTAAGTGAGCCAGAGAAAAACCTTATTTTGTAATAAAACCTTTTTCTTTAATGGGTATGGGTTTCAGAAACCACAAGGTAACCGAATTTGAATTCACAAGTAATACAATATCCAGTATCATTAACGTTTTTAATGAAAAATTTAATTGCGCTGAATGAAGGCGGTAAGAGATGCGGCCCATTTTCACAAATGGTGTCCCGCCACTCATCAGCTTTCAAAGTGGAAATGAAGTGAGGCCGAAATGTATAAAAACTTTAATATATAATTGTTAACTATTCAAAAGGTTAATGAATTGTAGGATACTTATGATCATGACCATAATTCTCTTATAATGTTTTGCCTTACATTTTTATTTATAGTTGTCACTTAGTTGTAAAACGCTTGGTGCTTGGAAGGAATGGTCATAAGCTTCTGTTAATATCTATAGGTGTATTCAAAGATATAACTGAATACCTTTAGTACCTAATTACAAAATTGGTATACAAGACACCATCTTTATCATTATACGTGATAATAAATATTACATACATACATAGACTCACGCCTGTTTCCCGGAGGGGTAGGCAGAGACTACGGAACGCCATTTGCAACGATCCTGACATACTTCTCTTGCTTCATCCACTCCCATCAAGTTTCTCATGCATGCTCTTCTGTTTAGGGTACTTCTGACCTGTCCTTTTTTAGGATGTCTCCAATCTGGTCAGAGAACGTCCGCCTAGGTCTTCCCCTTCGTCCTGTCCCATTCACACTTGCCCTATTTATCTTCTTTGTCAGTCTGTCGTTATCCATCCTCACCATGTGCCCAAACCATCTTAACATGCGTTTCTCGATGCTTGTCACTACATCTTCTTTTACCCAACACCACTCTCGTATCACACAATTATTTACTCTGTTGGTTAAAGGCACACCACACATACTTCTCAGTGTTCTAATTTCTACAGCATTTATTCTACTTTCAAGTCTCTTCTGCCATACCCAACTTTCACAACCATACATAAGGGTAGACACTAACACCCCTCTATGCACAGCCAAACGCGCCTTTTTGGACACGTTTTGACTGTTCATAAACGCCTTCAGATCTCCATTCATACTATTACCTGCATTAACTCTTCTTTCAATATCTTTTTCATTCTTACCATCTCTTGTCAACAACGTGCCTAAGTAAACAAACTTATTCACTTGTTCCACTCGCTGTCCATCGATCAAAACATTACAAGCCGTAACACATTCCTCCTTTTCAAAAACCATAACTTTCGTTTTACTTACATTCACTTTCATTCCTTTCCTCTCTAACGCACCATGCATGATTGTGACCATCTCCTGCAACTCCTCCGCTGAAGATGCAAGTATTACCTGATCATCAGCATAAAGGAGGCATTTGACGAGTAACCCATTCATCCTTAATCCGCAGTCACTATGTTTTAAATCTTGCAAACAACTGTTCATGAAGAGGTTAAACAGCCACGGCGACGCTACACATCCCTGTCTAACACCTTTTTCGATGGTAAACCAGTCAGTGTATGCCCCGTTTATCCTCACACAAGCTCTAGAATCCTCATAAAGGGAGTTCAGAGCTCGAATGAGGCTGCTGTCCACCCCATTCATTGACAGCACCGACCGCATTTCATTCCTCACCACTTTATCGTAAGCCTTTTCCAAATCCACGAATGCGCAATAGACCTTTTGACCTGTGGCCAAAATCTTTTCGGTTATGCTTCGCAAGGAAAAAACCTGATCCGTACATCCCATACCCTTTCGGAATCCCGCTTGTACATCCCATATTTTCTTGTCGGTTACTTTCATAACTCTTTCAATCAGTACCTTTGCATACAATTTGCCAACAATGCTGAGAAGGCTAATGCCTCTATAGTTTTTGCAGTCTTGTTGCGAGCCTTTTCCTTTATAAAGAGGCACAACTACAGCTGTGGCCCAGTCATTAGGTACTCGGCCGGTGCTCCAGCACAAGTTATATAACCGCTGCAACTGACCAACTATGATGCCCTGTCCAGCCATCAGCATTTCGACTGTAATCCTATCATATCCTGCAGCCTTACCTACTTTCATACTTCCCAGTGCCTTCACAATCTCATCCACGCCAATAACACTTTCATCATTGCTATCGTTACCATTCATTTTATCGATCGGTGTCTCTATCACCGTTCTTTCAAATTACCCTTTGAAATACTCTTTCCATCTCTTCAGCACGCACGATCCACCATTCACTATCCTTCCATTCTTGTCTCTGATTGATGTGTATTCTGAGGATTGAGTTCTTCCTCGAACTGCACGAACGGATTTCGTCGTCGTCGTCGATCGTCAGATAAACTGCTATTAAACTCATCTTTTTTTTCCTCTTTTTTCCTTTTAACCATTTCTTTCACTATTCTTTTTGACGTAACAAACGCTTTTTCGTCGTTTCTTGCTACGTCTACGTCCTCGCTCGTTGCTTTTCCCATTCTTTCATTTGCTCTGACAGCCAACCAATGTAACCAAGCTTTCTTCTTCTCTGACACTGCTGATTGTACATCCTTGTCCCACCATGTATTCTTAACCTTTCGTATTTTCCTTCTCTTGATCACACCACATACTTCAGACGCTACACATACTACCTCTTCTTTAAAGGACTGCCACAATTCATCCATATCATTTATGCCATCGAATCTCCCAAATCTTGCTATCAATCTTCGTTTATACTCTTCTTTCACATCTTTCTCTTGTAGATTTTCTACTTTTATTCTTTCCAAGACTCTATTTTCGTTATTCTCTCGATGTCGCCATCCTTTTAAAAGCCCACTTATCCGGCTCAACACTAAGAAGTGGTCTGTGTGGATGCCGATACCTCGAAACACCCTTGTATCAAACACATTTTTTCTCAATCGTTCATCTACTCTTACAAAATCAATCATACTTCTAACATTTTTCACCTCACGCGTATACATATGTATCCTTTTGTGATCAAACATGGTAATTGTCACACAAAGGCTCCACTCCAAACAAACCTCAAGCAGTGCTTTTTCATTTTCATTCACACTCTCATCACCGAATGCACCTAACACCTTTTCAAATCCATCTCGTTTTACTCCCACCCATCCATTGAAATCCCCTAACAAGATCAACCTTTCGTTATCCTTACATTTCCTCAAAATCTCTCTTAAACTCTCCCTAAACTCCTGCCTTTCGTCTTCCTCTTGCTGTGACATACCCGTAACTATATTGACTGGGGCGTACACCCCAATAATAAAGACACGAGTAAGTCCTACTTTCAATCTCATCCATAGTAGCCTAGCATTTACACATTCAAACTCTTTTACACACTCATTCATTCGCGCAGATAGTATTACACCAACTCCCTTGCAGGCTCTGGTGGTACTATCTACCCCAGACCAATACGCCGTATATGCGCCATGCTGGGTGGTGTCACACCCTTTCCTTTTTGTTTCATTCACACAAAGAACATCAATCTTTCTATCATCCATCATCTGACATACTTCATCCAATTTGCCGTCCATCCCTCCTCCAACGTTCAACGTTGCAAACCGGCTTTCCGTAGGCCGTTTTTCGTCCTCGCGGGGAACGAGATGTGACGGGTGACGGTGGACGTGCGAACCGCGTCGCCGCCGTATGGAGAAGAAGTAGCTTTTGTTCCCATAGCGTTCCCACGAGATGTAGGGATCTAGACTGTCCACCCCCGCAGAGCCCTTTACGGGGATAAGGCGGAATATCAGCTGTGCCCTGTGACCGCCAACACAGGCACCCTCAGTTTACGACCAGCTTTCCCTCTGGCCACGAATCCCTCGGCACTTCACACCTTAGATCAGGGTTTTGTGTCAGGTATGCTCCCTAGAAGTTGGTTTAATTTCGGAGTATTCCTTCTCCTAGATAGGTTGCCAACCAAGGCTAACGAGGCCCATCTCCCCGAACGTTTGGTTTAATTTCGGAGTTTTCCTTCTCCTAGACAGGTTGCCAACCAAGGCTAACGAGGTCCATCTCCCCGAATAAATATATAAATATTAATGAATATTAATGACAAAGATGGCATTTTCCTTGTAATTAATTAAATATGTTTTAGCACAAAAATCTTTACACTAATTGAAATAAAATTTATTACATTTTACGTAGGCAGATTATTTTTATTTGCACAAAATTAATTCATTCAATAGGGAATATGCATGTTTTTTTATTGTTGCTATCGTTCACTTATGTTAATATGATACCGTTAAAAAAATATAAGTCGTGGAGAAGTTAACCTTTATTTTAAATTAAATGTTGAAAATTGCGGCCGACCTCGTAGGACATTCGTCGACCAAATTGGTGACGTTCTGAAAAACGGGAAGGTCCTAAGCACCCGGAACCGGCGAGCATGTATGAACAGAGTATTGAATGTAGAGAAAGCGCGTGAGGTTTGTAAGGGTAGATGCAAGTGGCGTTCCGTTGTCTCTGCCTACCCCGACGGGAAAAAGGCGTGAGTTTATGTATGTATGTATGAATGAAAATTGCAATGACATTACGCTAGTTTAAACACCCCCATTTTAGCGCGCTTTGTGGTGACGTCAGCGTTCTCAACGTTTGAGTTGTTAATTGTTAACTCTGTCAAATGTCTGGTACTGTTTTGACACTTTTGACATATCCTCTGCGAACTTTGTCGTCACGTGTTGGCGCAAAAGCGTTGCGTTTCGACATTTTAAATTTCACGCGTAAATTTTCCACCTTTTATTAATTAATATTTGCGGTTTTAGAGTGTTTAAATATAAAATAATTTTAGAGGTGTCTTTCTTTACCGATAAATAATGTCATAAAAATATATTCACTTATATCTGAATCACACGCATATTCCCTATTATCGATAAAGTATGATGGAAGAGCCTTTTTCCGCAGTAGCTTCACTTATTGTTTTGAATGTTATAGTGTTCATAACGACTTTAATTTTTTGATTCAAAAATTATCCTGATGTTAATTTTATTAAAACTCTATACGATTGAAATATTTTTCGCTATCGAAACACCGAACGTCCATTAAATATGGGTTATTTATATCCTTTCGCTACAAATAATACTTATAAAATTCTGAATATATCCGTTTTCTGGTTTGGGCGTGACTCAATATCAAATTTCATAATAATTTTGCAATAATGAAAGAAGCATCATACCAAGTTATTTGAAAGTATCTCAGAGAATTAACTAAGATTACGTCTCTTCCAACTTTTTACACTGATGACGCTCCAAACGGAAGTACGTATATGAAATATAGACACGGACGATACGTCCCAGATAGAAAGTAATACCAATAAAAACCCATGATAAAATATCCGTTAACTCTAAAAAATCCTTTACCTTTAACAATCTTCGCAACGTAGCTTAAATAACGCATTGATAGGTAGCTACCGTACCATTGTTAGTGAGCTTTGTCCCTTCACAAAAATGGATAAAGCGTTTTGCTCTGAACTGGAACAGATTTCGTGTGATGATTTTCGGTCAGATCTTCCTGGTGGAATTGAAAGAAGTTTAATTAACGGTGCGTGTTTTCTTTTTGCTGTGGTCGCAGCTTTGTTTAAGAAGAATTTAATAATAATATCATTTTTTTGTTTGCTAGGATGTCTTTCTTTATACAGTTCGGGTTGGGTGCAAAGCAACATATTCGCAATGGTATGTAACAACATGAGATGAGAGAATTTTCTCTTGTAAAAATGTTGTAAATTTTTTGCCAGTTTTGTTGCTTTAAAAAATTATTATCATAGTTTACCTGGATAACGATTTGGCACTAAGAATTGTATTTATCTAATCAAGTTATTACACGATCATATTGCACCCAAATAACGTACCTAAAACATTTGAGTGAAAAAAGAACTTAAATTAGGTTAGTGAATAAACTATCAGTTATTTCAAGTAATACAAAACTTGGAAGCTAAACAAAATACCGCAAAATAGGCACTTGCGCAAACGAAAACTTACAAACAGTTTTAAAAAAGATGCAAATTTCCATTTCAGAAACTTTAAAGATTTAAAAAGTCTAATTTACGTTGAGCAGACATTGCTACGTTGGCAGGTGTAAGTCCTAGTTTAACATTTAGCATTTCAAAAACTTTGCAAAGAAAAAGTGTACCTACGCGCTAGCAGAGGATGAAAAGAGTCGTTGGGTATAATGATAATGAAAAATGCATTACGTTTACCATTTGAGAAACATCACAACACAAGTTCCGTGCACCAGATAAAGGACCTTTGTTACCTAAGGCGTAACTCGCAGAGTCAGGACAAAAGTAATTACAAATGTTAGTTCGTAGCTGCCGTTCATTAATATGCTAATACCGTTGCGAGAGCACCATCGAACTCCAAATTGGCGCAAAGAACTCTGCAGCAAAAAAAGGGAGCGAAATTTTAAAAACGGGATCCTCCTGTAGCTTATTTTGATGCTGAACTGAGTAAGGTTAATTAATTTGCGCTTTTATTTGCCTACGTTGATTGTATTTCTGTTTTGCTATGCTAAGACTGTTTCTGTCTCTGTTTATGTCTGACTGTTTTTGTCTGTTTTGCTAGGCCATGGTAACGGCGGGGCAAGGGGTGCGAAGAATCTCCGGAAGAGATCGGGCTACCACCACCAACGACAATTGGCCCTGGCAACACTGAACACGCGCACACTGCGGACCGACGAGAAGATTGTCGAGCTTTCCAGCTCGACAATCTTCTCGTCGGTCCGCAGTTGCTAGATGGGCAGCAGCGTCCAGCACTAAGGTCCGCAGATGCTAGATGGGCAGCAGCGTCCAGCACTAAGAACTTCCGCTACTGCGATCGCCAATACGCCTGCCAAGCGTGGCGATTATGGCATATCCCCCCAATTATGAATCACACCATTAAAAACCGGCCCCTAGTCCCCGGCGGCCCCGCTAGTCCTGGTTATGGTAGCGGCCATGGTAACGGCGGGGCAAGGGGTGCGAAGAATCTCCGGAAGAGATCGGGCTACCACCACCAACGACAATTGGCCCTGGCAACACTGAACACGCGCACACTGCGGACCGACGAGAAGATTGTCGAGCTGGAAGAAGAATTGAGCAAGTTGCGATGGGATATCATAGGCCTATCTGAAGTCCGAAGACAGGGGGAGGACTCGATAGTTCTCAATTCCGGTAACTTGCTCTTCTACCGGGAGGGCGACCAACAGTCCCAAGGTGGTGTCGGGTTCATCGTCCACAAATCTCTCGTGACCAACGTGGTAAATATCGGGAGTGTGTCGAGCAGGGTAGCGTACCTTATACTCAGAATATCCAAGCGGTATTCGCTGAAGGTCATTCAGGTATACGCTCCGACCTCGTCGCACCCCGATGAGGAGGTGGAGGCCATGTACGAGGACATATCTCGGGCTATACATGGCTACAAAACCCATTACACCGTGGTCATGGGAGATTTTAACGCGAAACTGGGCAAACGCAACGGTGATGAGCTGAGAGTGGGGCCATTTGGTTATGGGCATCGGAATTCCCGGGGTCACTTGCTGGCTAGCTTTATGGAGAAGGAAGGACTCTATATGATGAATTCCTTCTTCAAGAAGCGAGAATGCCGCAAGTGGACCTGGGTAAGTCCAGACGGTGCAACCAAAAATGAGATCGACTTTATCATGTCGACGAAGAGGCAGATATTCAATGATGTCTCCGTGATCAATTCACTTAAAGTGGGGAGCGATCACCAAATGGTAAGAGGCACATTGAATATCTGTACAAGCCTTGAACGGTCGAGGTTGATAAAGTCCACGCTCCGACCGGCACCGGTTCATATCCAAAACCCCGAGAGCTTTCAGCTCGAACTCAAGAACCGTTTCGAATGCCTGGGTGAATGCGTAGATGTGGACGTGTACAGTAACGGGTTCGTGGATGCTGTCCATACAACAGGGGCTAAATTTTTTAAGCCCCAGAAAAGCCAGAGAACCAAAAAGATCTCGGATCCGACCCTCGAGCTGTTAGAGGAAAGGCGCAAGATGGTTCTGCTATCTTCCGACGATATGCCGAAATATCGGCACCTCAACAGACAGATCTCTAAGTCTCTGACTCGCGATCTCCGCCAATACAACACAAAATGTGTTCGTGAGGCGATCGAGCAGAATAAGGGATCCAAAGTGTTCCAGAGGGATCTGTCTGTTGGGCAGAGTCAGCTGACAAAGCTGAAGACGGAGGATGGCAGAATCGTATCGTCCAAGCCTGAGCTCTTGGAGGAGATCGAAAGGTTCTATGGACAGCTATACACGACAACGCAACAACCCGCAAGTACTCCAGCGACAGACCCTAGAGCTGGATTGACCCGACACTATACCGAAGATATCCCGGACGTCAGCATGCACGAGATTAGTGTGGCTCTCAAACAGCTTAAAAACAACAAGGCGCCGGGTGATGACGGAATTACGAGTGAGCTTCTGAAGGCCGGCGGTGCACCCGCTAGAGAAGCCCTCCGGAAGCTATTTAATTCCGTCATTCTCGAGGGTAAAACGCCACAGTCGTGGCACAGAGGTGTGGTGGTGCTTTTCTTTAAGAAAGGGGATAAAACCCTCTTGAAGAACTACAGACCCATCACACTTCTGAGCCACGTCTACAAGCTGTTTTCGAGGGTCATCACGAATCGTCTCGAGAGCAAGCTAGACGACTTCCAGCCTCCCGAACAAGCCGGTTTCCGTAAAGGCTATAGTACCATAGACCACATACATACGCTGCGGCAGGTTATACAGAAGTCCGAGGAGTATAACCAGCCCCTATGCTTGGCGTTTGTGGACTATGAGAAAGCCTTCGATTCGATCGAAACCTGGGCGGTGCTACAGTCTCTCCAACGGTGCCGGATTGACTACCGATATATCGAAGTGCTGAAGTGTTTGTATGAAAACGCCACTATGTCAGTCCGCCTCCAGGACCAGAGTTCGAAACCTATTCAACTCCAGCGAGGGGTGAGACAGGGGGATGTCATATCCCCGAAGCTGTTTACCACTGCGCTGGAGGATGTTTTCAAGCTTCTGGACTGGAATGGACTCGGCATCAACATCAACGGCGAGTACATCACTCACCTTCGATTCGCAGACGATATCGTAGTCATGGCTGAGACCATGGAAGACCTAGGCACAATGCTCGATGGCCTCTGTAGAGTCTCCCAACAAGTAGGTCTTAAGATGAACATGGACAAGACGAAAATCATGTCGAACGTCCATGTTGTACCTGCTCCTATTCAGGTTGGGAACTTTACGCTCGAAGTTGTCGACAAGTATATCTACCTGGGACAAGTAGTCCAATTAGGTAGGTCCAACTTCGAGAAGGAGGTCAATCGTCGAATCCAACTCGGTTGGGCAGCGTTCGGGAAGCTACGACATATCTTCTCGTCCGATATCCCGCAGTGTCTCAAGACGAAAGTCTTTGACCAGTGTGTGTTGCCAGTGATGACTTACGGATCAGAGACGTGGTCGCTCACTATGGGCCTTATCAGAAGGCTCAAGGTCACTCAGAGGGCGATGGAGAGAGCTATGCTTGGAGTTTCCCTGCGAGATCGAATCAGAAATGAGGAGATCCGCAGTAGAACCAAAGTCGCCGACATAGCTCTCCGGATAGCCAAGCTGAAGTGGCAGTGGGCAGGGCACATAGCTCGAAGAACCGATGGCCGTTGGGGCAGAAAGGTTCTGGAGTGGCGGCCACGTACCGGACGACGCAGCAGAGGTAGGCCCCCCGCGAGGTGGACCGACGATCTTGTCAAGATCGAGGTTGGATGCGGGCGGCTCAAGACCGGTCTGTGTGGAGAACTTTGGGGGAGGCCTATGTCCAGCAGTGGACGTCGTTTGGCTGATATGATGATGCTAAGACAATTTTGATTTAACTGTCAGGCCTCTGTTTGGGTAGGTCGCGACTTCAATTATGAGATTGCATTTTTTGTTTCTGTGGTGTTTGCGGCGGTTCTTTTGAAGGCAAAGGCTTGTGTTGTGGTTTTGTTTTGTCTCGTTTCGTTTACACATAATTTTATTTTTACCAAATACTCTGTATACTCTAGTAGAAGAAGGAAAATAACTTTTTGTACAGGATGTTTACAACGTTCCTAATTATTTGTAGGTGAGCCATGAGGTCTTGGGCTAAATATGTATTATTGGGTTCTGATAAACAATAAGTAGCAGAACAAGACTGATGTAGAAAATAATATGTGCTTGTTTCAAGTCTTGCTCTTTCATGCTTGACTAGCTATAATGCCTCAGTCCCTAAGGCACGCGTAGATGCTGTAAAATACTAAATAGACGCATATTATAAATACTTCACTTTTGCAATGGGCAATATAAACATAAACAAATATTTAAATATTTGATCCCAGTACTCAGAATTGCTTTACAGTTTCAAAATAAGAATTTAACTGTATCAAGAAAATTTTAATTAAAAGAAGTTTGGATAACCCATTTTATTTTTTATTAATAAAACTCGCAACCCACACCTTGGGATCATTGCAAGGTCAATAATTTAAGTACCTACTTTGTGTAGTAAAGTTTTCAAAAAGTAATGATTTTACTCATATTTAATTTGCCGTAATATATAGCGTGTCTGAACTTAGGTTTTATTAGATAGGCGAAGTAAAGCAACGTTGGGACTTAACGCTATTTGGATAGGTGACAGCTTATTACGACATTAATCTTCAGACCTTTACGGTATTTTGGAAGGCATCTGGAGAGATCGGTCCCAGTTCTCGTCTCAAAACAGGACCCATATCGGAGGCCTTCAGGCATCCCCTAAACTCCGACATAAGTTTTGGCCTCAAATGAAAAACATATTTACTTAGAAAATAGGGATTAAAGAATATTTTCAACAAAATGCTTCCGCTAAAGTATTTTATAAGATTTTCATATTTTTTGCACAATGATTTAGTATATGAATAAGGATGGGAACATGTTCCCAATTATCGATAAGCGCTCTCGAGCAGTGCTTTCGCTATTGTTACGAAGATTTTTATTAAAATGCATAAAAATCGGTTATCATAAATTGTGATCACTGAGGTAAAGATGAAAAATGTTAAATTCCGTGGTACCTATATGATCGTAATTTATACAACATATATCCTGAATGGGGAGAAGTAAAAGAGGATCGAAGCTTATAAAGTCGTAGGAATATTTTGTTGTTAAGCCAGGCGTAATCCGTTACACTTCGGATGTAAGCCCTTCGAAATTTGAGATAACAATGTTACAAAATAAACATTTAAAAATAGACAGTTAAGAAATACATGTCGCAATAAAAAGAAATCCTGTGAGCGGTGGACTTTAGGTACAACATAAGGCCAATTCTCGTGTTCTATCTGATATCGACACTGTATTTTGATAGAAGTGATTAGATTTTGAATTGACTCAATTGGTATTCTGCTAAGTTAGTGAAATTATCGATATTCTTGTATGATTTGACATAATTATACAGTTCATCATCGACATATATTTTGCCACATTATTCAATTTGCGATCTAGCTGGGATTTTAGATATCAGTTATTTTAGGAAAATATTATTTATGACATAAGTATGACACTGAAATTGGATCGTAAGAAGGTTGTCTCACGTTGACATCAAACACATCACTTTTTGATAGATCAACAACAACAAATTAAAAAAAAATCATACCACGAAATATAATGGTGTATTTGAGAATGTATTGATGAAACATCGATAAAATGGTAGGACTAATCTAGTCACTGCTAATATTAAATAACAAAAAAGTGTATACGCTTATGAATGCTCGTTGATTTCATGTTGAAATGGCTAAATATAATGTGTTTTAAGTTTAATAGCCTTTCATCCGCATGGTAAAGCTACAGAAAAAGGCCAGCGCAGTATAAAACCTATTTTCCATCATCATACTTTGAAGTCAGAATTTCTAGACACTTACGAATTACACAATAGAAGTAAATGAGCACTATAACCACTTTTCCTTGCAGCTCATTTGACACAGTTCTCACTGTAACTGTTTCATTTACTGGATATATTGACACTTGCACAGTCAGAGCAGTAAAAATCCAGGTGTCTTGGACATTTGATAGGTATATAAGTGTTATGTACTGGATTTTATCACTTTTTCCAAGGTGTCCGCCATTCGATTCTATGCTTAAAGTTATAAAAGATCTATAGTAACATTCTCTGTAGTATTTTTTTATTTGTCACTATATCTAGCGTTTGATATTAAAGAATGTATGCCAACGTATAGTTGCCGGAAGGGTATTCGCGGTCTTCGCTTGCTTTGCAAATTGAAGCCTTGTCTTGAATCACCGTGAAAGGTTTAAATGGAATATACATAGAAATGGAATTTGCGTCATCAGCAAAATTAAACTAGGGAGAACCGAAATAACTAGAACATGATGAAATAATAAAACTTGTCTCAAAACAAAAAATAATTAGAAAACTTAATTGTTATGTTCGATTACATTAATGTAGAGATTGATCAAAGACAATTAAATATCCACACATACTAATTCCACGCCCAGCTTCTATGAGTTAATTTGCACTAACCGACAGCTTGACATAGGATATAGAACATAACAAGGGTTTTCTTAAAAAATATGACCGAAAGATATTACAGTGAAATTGTCTAGCCAGGAATCTTTGGCATGCCTCTGCATCGTGTATTTATTTACCACGTACAACAAAAAATAACAATCATTGAATGAATTTTAACTCTAACTATGAAAATCAGATCATTAAATTATTATAATATATACTTTTCGGTATCGCAAACGTGCAATACCGTCAGTAGGCAGGTCGCACTTGGGCAGCATTTGGGCTATACCTTTAGCTTTCTTATTATGACAAGAGGCCTGTGTCCATCAGTGGGACAGTTTATAAACATGGTCAAACAACAGTGCAAAATCAATTTGTTGCAGTTCAATTAAACTGCATTCTAATTTAATACAGTGTATTGATAGTGTGTGTAAATTGGACACGTATATTTATTATATAGGTCTGAATCAATCATGGAGTGGAATAGTGGACGGAGGATCTCGGCCAAGTAATTATTCTCAGATTCAAGTATTATTATACTTTGGTATTAATCATGTGTATGCAGTGTATATTGTAAGCTTGTGCTTGTATGTCAGTCGGTGCAATGTTTCAATGGGTGCGTTATTGTAGTTGAGAGGCTAATAGAGTTTCTGCGCAGAGGATCTCGGGTATAAATGCATGGGCGTGCGCCACTGACTTTCCGAATTATAGAATTCAATTATTTTACCGTTTACTTAACGGTGAAGTCAACTATCGTGAAAAACCTGTATGGTTCAGAGTTTTTCACAATATGAGGATTTTTAAATGCAGAGACAACTCGCACTTAACCAGCGCAGTGTGGTAGAATGTGACCTGACTGTTCTCATGAATGAGAAGGACCCAGTGTCCAGCAATGGTACCGATTATAAAAAAGGTTAATGATGAATGTTGAGCTCCTTAGGACAAATGACGGAGCTCTTTATTGCAATTGGACATTTTATCCTCTTATCTAGTATTCTATCACAGCTACCGAAAGCAACGCGCTTCGATGAGATTTAAATATCGTCAGGCTGTCCTTTCTTCGCTCCTACGTAGGACAAATGTAACTAGCAAAATCGCACCACATCGCATCATCGAGTTTGTAACTTACACGAAGCAATAAAGAATAATAAGAAACACTGTCTAAAAATGTGCTATATTTCGAGCATACATGACTTTTTTGTAAGAAGTTTGTTATTTTATACATAATATTCTCAAATTTTAGTGACATATGCTTTTCAAATATTAAGCACTTCTCATACATTACAAAATCAACCTTGCATTACTATTCAAGTAATGCAAGGTTGATTTGTGTTATGTACTAAAATCAGATTGCGAGAAGATGCTCAGCTTCAGTCATAGCTGCTATTAATGCCTCGCAATTGAAATTAGGGTCTTATTCTCAGCTCAGCTAAACATAAAGATTCAGTAGGTACTCTCAAAAATACTAACACTGCTCCAAACCATGGAATATCTATTATTCTCAAAGACTAAATAGCATTACGGTGAGAGAAAAGCTAATATAGCTAATACCTAATCGGTTCAAAAAACTCCTAAAAGTAATTGGAATCAGACCAACCGTCATAACCGAGCTTATCTCCACCAATTACTCTTTTATAAGACTACTAGGTGCCGCCCTAGGAATAGGAGCCTCTAATATAGGGAATCTTGTGTCTTGAGGGACTTTACAGACATTCAATCAACGGACACAAAGCACACCCAGACTCGAAACAACACTTTATGAATCACACAAACTGTTGTCGCGTGCGGAAATCGAACCCACAACACTCGGCGCAATGTCAAGCGGTAAGGCGGCCACTTGAACCACTTTTTTTTTGCGGTGGGAAATCCTCATAAACTCCCTCCGCCTGGGGAAAGGCGGAGGGGCGTGCCGGACTCTTACTGGATAAAACCACCCTGGTGTCTCCTCGCACGTGCGTGCGGGGCCGCGGGAATCCACATTCTTCCGCAGCCCCACACTAGTGCTGGCCGGGTCTGTCCGGGCCTCGTCTCCTGCACGGGGTAGTGAGGTGTTGAACTACCCCGTGCATCGCCTCAGAGGCGCGCGCCGACACCCGCGTGCGCCTGCGCCTCGGGTACATCGAATAGGGGGCGAGGACTTCCCCAAGTCCCTCGCCCATGGACCCATTCATGGGTGCGCCTTCTGCGGCCGGGGAAGGGAGTCGAGATCTCCCTCTCCCTTTCCGCAGTTTCCTTCTGCGACATCACGTCTTCGCAGAAGGAAACCACCGCGTCCCACGACTCTGCGCTACCGACCATCCTCCGCACTACGGCCGGCAGCGACAGATCGCCTCCTATTTTATTTGTGAGGACACGGCGCTGCTCCTCCCAAGCTACATACTCGGCGAGCGTGTGTTGTGCCGTGTCCTCCCCGCAATGGACGCAGTGGTGGCACCGAGCGTCCAGCTCCCTGTCTATGCGGCACAGGTACTTGCCGAAGCCTGCAAGTGTTAAATTGGTGACCGACGGATGCGCAGGGGTAGGCGACCAGGCCCCTGTAGCGGATATGGACACTGGAAGTGGTGAAAATCGGTCGCGTGGGACGTCTTCCGTTAGGAAACGTCCAGGGTGCCAGACCTCAGATGAGGAAGGCCTGCCGGCCTCCAAGTTGCCGACTTTGAGGAGGGGTTGCCAGGCATCGAGAGGGGCGAGTGCTACGCGGCCGCGGAGGGACAAGCACGGACAGTTCGTGCGCTCCAATACCGCGGCTAGTGAAGCAGAGAGTGACATGGGGGTCACCACGGAAGACCCTGGCGATGGCGTTGAAAGCTGTGCCTCGCTGGGGAGCTCAAAAGCGGAGCTCAACGCTGCCAAGAGGGAGCAACGCAAAGCCGTCGCGGCTGACGAAGTGTCGGAAATGGCTTGACGCGCTCGTGAGCGAAGAACTGTTCTGGCGGCGGAAGGGGGAGAGCCATCTGCGGTGGCCTTGAGCCAACTGGGGTGGACTTAGTCTTGAAGGTTGCCCCAAAGTCTGGCAGCCTGAAGGGCACGTTCATCCATGGCTTAAAGGAGGCTGCCGCGGTTATCAGGGAGGCGGTTGGCATCCTCCTTAACAGGACAGCCTCTGACGAGGTTGCTAAGTTACAGGAGGAAGACAGCCGCCTTCGAAATGATCTGGAGGACCTCCGGCGGCAAGTCGCTGCGCTAAGCGAGCACCAGCAGCGACGCACGTCCACCGTTGCCGCAACTGTAGTGGCCCCGTCTCCAGCACCGCGACCGGCAAGCCCTCGTACCGACCAATAGGTCAAGCGCATTGTCCGGACCTGCATGCTCCGGTGCGGGAGCATGGTTGACGCTCGGCTGGAGGCAATTTCTCAGCGCCTCCCGGCGGAAATCCTCCGGCCGCCTCTAGTGGCTGACACGCGGAGGACTGAGGATGAGGAGCCGCCGAGACTTCCGCCTCAAAAGGGAAAGCCCGCGGAGGGTAACGAAAAGCCCACGGAGGGAGCTCCTCCGAGCGACCAGCCCACGACTGCCGGGTCTAAGGGTGAGACCTGGGCGAAAGTCGTAGGCCACAAAAAGGCCCGCAAAGCCGCCAAGAAGGCCGCAGCAGGCCGTCTTTGCGGGCGCATGGAGCATGCGCCCGCAAAGACGGTTGCGCAACCTGCGCGGCGGACTGCCAAAGGCGGTCGCAAAGGACCGACGATACATGCCCCGCGTTCCGAGGCTGTGACGCTCACGCTACAGCCCGGAGCTGCGAAGCGCGGCGTAACGTACCAGTCGGTCATTACCGAGGCCAAGGCCATGATCAAATTATCAGATCTTGGCCTCCAGTCCGTCACCCTCAGGCAGGCTGCCACGGGTGCGCGGCTATTCGAGGTGGCTGGTGCTGCTAGCAGCAGTGCCGAAAAGGCGGACGCTCTGGCCGCCAAGATGATGGAGGTTCTCAGCCCTGAGGACGTCCGGGTCTCCAGGCCAGTGAAAACCGCAGAGGTGCGGATTGCTGGTCTGGAGGACTCCGTGACCTCTGAGGAGGTGGTGGCGGCCGTTGCCCGAAGCGGAGAGTGTTCGCCGGACAAGGTGCGGGCCGGCGATATACGCGCCGACGCCACTGGACTTGGCGTAGTCAGGGTTCGGTGCTCTGTAGCGTCGGCGAAGAAGATCGCCGATAACGGCAGATTGTTGGTTGGCTGGATTGCAGCGAGGGTGACACTCCTGCAGCCCCGGGCTTTGCGGTGCTTCCGGTGCACCGCCGAGATTGACCGTAGTGATCTTTGTTACCGCTGCGGTCAGCCCGGCCACAAGGCGGCCCGGTGTTCCGCGGCGCCCAACTGCAGCTTATGGTCAGCTGCGGGGAAGCCAGCGGGACACAAAGTGGGCGGAGGGGCCTGTGGCGCGCCTGCCAGCCACTTGAACCACTAAGCCAACCGTACAGTCAAGTTATTGATCATCAAAATCGCCATACCCACTTAAATAAGGTGCTCTTTAGACCATCACTAACGATATAAAAAATTCAACAAGCTGCATCACGAATATGCAAGCTTGATTGAATGATAATCCTTTTGAATCTCACAAAGGCTAGGCCTTTTTATGTCCAATTTGTAGTTCATGACTATAATTTCAATTGAACTGGGAGTGAATGGGTAATGAAACGTTTTTAAATTACGATGAGTGAGTTCTATCACTCGTCCAGAGAGCTTTGAACTCTGAACAATGATGCGGACGTCCTTCGTTGAAGGCCTTTTTAGGCTGATCACTTTCTCTTTACATTGGCTTCGATGCTATCCACTAATAAAATGGATTACGACAGTGACATCAATGGCTGGTAAGCAAGCGCTAAAAATTGCAGATTTTTTAACTTGTTGAAGTCTGAATTTAAAGAACTAAGGCTGGATGGAGGTTATTTCTAAGACATAAGATTTGATTAAGCGATTTAGTTAAAAATATTGTTGACATAGGTTTAATTTGCTCTTATAAAGGCTTTTACAATATTTTATTTGGTATGCGGATAGAATTGATTATTCGGCCTGTTGACATAGTTTTTTCATTCGTCGTTCGAACTAAAACTAAACTAATCTGCTTAACTGAACGTCAAAAACTAATCGTCGTTTCGAAATAAAATTAAAGGGTCGCTTATAGGTGTGGTTTATTAAAATAAAAAAGATAGTTATATCTGGTTTCTAAACTGCGAACATTTGTAAAACACTCAACGACACATAATAAATTAAAACTTAGAATTAAGTACAACACTGTCATTAATAATCCCCCATAAATGTTTCACAAACAAAATAAAGCACAACCCTTTTCCGTGTCGCGTAATTAATCACTACGAGTATTACTCAACAATTCAACACCCGGGTACGTACCTACTCTTAACTAAAACTAAGGGTTGTCAACTCGCAAATTATACCGGCTTACACTCCTATGAAGCCTGTATGTAAATGTTGTAATTATCCCGGATCAAAACTTTGATTCTAACAGACCTTCAGCATTTTACTAATGAATGAACTTTGGGGAAAAGATAAGGCCTGACTTGGGTAACGTTTAATTTGAATGTACCTTGGAGTAAAAGTATGCGTTTAAGTTGGGGCAAGCCAGTCAAGGCTTGTCTAGAGTTTTTACGGTCTGATTATGCTAATGATTGTGACACTTTGTGGAATTCTTGAGACTAGGGCAAGGTTTAATGTTACGATATGTAAGTTAACATTTAAATAGACTAGCAAAACGACTAGTCCTGGTAAATTCTAAGCATTAGTATCATGTGTTGTGATCTCTTTATGATATCAAATAAAAGTATATATAAATGGTGGGTCTATATTGGCTCACCTAAAGTTCTTTACCCGAAATTGTTCTTCCTAAAGATTTGTAATCCAAATGATCACTCTTTCTAAAATGTTTCATCCTAAAGTTTTCATTCATACTATTTGTAGTGCAACCGGCGATGTTCATAACACTCATGTCTCCGAAAATTTTAATTAATAATATCATAAATGTAAATATATTTAAACTCCTACTGTTTTGTATCATAACGCTTTTATCCCTAAACATAATTACCATAATATTTTCACTCGTACTCAGAAAAAATCATTTACCAAGTGTCATAAAAAATATATGACACTTGTACCAAGACACTTTTACCTTATATTTAGGTGTTTAATACGACAGAATCGAGAAAATAAACGATTTGCCGATACCGCAGTTTTAACCGTACATAAACCAATAACTATAGGACCGATTCGGTTCTAGCACTTCGCCGGCCGCTGCCGCGGCACGCTCACTTCGCTCGCTCGGCTCGTGCGTTGTGGTCACAGTTCTAACCTAACCTAAACCAATAATTATTAATACGACCGATTCTTTCCTGGAACTTGACCATTGTACTATTGTGTATTTGTACCATGGTACTATTATTCTTATATGTTATACATATTATGTGAAAATAAAGTTACGCAAAATTAATGTATATGATACTGATTATTATGAATGAAAATAAATCTAAATAAACAAGATATGACTTTGAATAATAGTGTAAAAGATGGTTATGTTGAGAAAATATAGGCAAACAAATAAAATTATAACAGATGTTTATTGCTACTGACATAATGAAGTTAAGTGCTTCGGACTTATGAACATTAGAGACAGAGTAGTTAGGAATTGTGATAGTAAGAATGAAAAATGTTAGGAAGCACATATTCGGATTTCCAATAATCGGAGTTTAAAATTTAGGTGAACTTTGGCGCACCCATAAATGATATTTTATTAAAGTATATAGGTACTTTATATTATTTTAATAAACCATGTATTGTATTGTATAAGAAGTATCACAGACCTAAGTATGACTAACTATTTTCCATGCCTTAGACCTGTGCTGTGTTGTTATTTCCAAGGGTAGTGAATCGCCATAATGATTGACAAAAATCGTCTTGACAGCTGGGATTGCCAGCTTAACGTGCTCTTTGAGGCAAGCGATGGGGCAAGCGAATAACAATTTAATACGCACTTAACTTCGAAAAATCAGTCGTGCGTGCTATGGATTTGATCCGATTACCTCTGCATAGCAATCTGTTGGTCCATTTTGCTATGACTTTATATGTAAAAGTATGTATTAAAATAATGCCCAACATACCAAAAATTAAATATATAAATAATATTCTACCAAATACACACAACACCATCTAGTTCCAAACTAAGTAGAGCTTGGACTACCTATGAGTGCTAGAGAATAGATAAACATACGCAGGTATATATTTTTGTAAATACATACATATTATGCATAGAAATAATGCCTACATAGCATCATTCAAAGACTGCTTGAACTTCCTGATAGGAACCCAAATATCACTATATTTTACTCAGAAATCAAGGACGTGATTTCTTACTTCTCACGTTATATAGTCTATGGGAGTCATCAGAAAATAGAATGCTACATAATATAATAAGTAACACGGAGCGCTATTCTGGGAACTTCAGTATTATAACAGGTACGTGAGAATAATACTTATTATAAGAACGCGTTACCACAAAAGATGAACGAAGCCACTGTACTAAAACATTTCAATCAGTAATAAGAATCTGTATTTATAAAATCCTTGCGTTGCTGACTGACTGACGAACAAGCCCTGTGGCTTGACTTTCCCATCGTATTAGGCGCATAAAACTAAATTGCGTCTATGTTCTTTAGTTACCGTAGGGTGCACGATGGAATTACCCGAAATTCCAACGGAACGGCTAGAAACATTCCATTAGTAGCTGTGGGTGTCCTCTAGTAATTATATAGGTAGTTTTTACTGCACAAATGGCGTAGTGATTAAAGCTGTCATCTCTTCAATTAGCACGTGATTCATGTTATTGTATTGGGTAAAATGTAATCACAATAGCAATGTATTTATATGTGTGTTCAAATATTTCGACACAAATGTATATTTGTTTATGAAATAAATAACTGAAACTGACCAAGTGTTTTGCTTATGATCTCCACATGAAAGAACACTTTGTGTGATCCTCTAATTGTTGTTTCGAGTCTGGCTGTACTTTTTAGCCGTTGTTTGAATGTTTGTAAAGTTTCTCACGACACGGAATTTAGTCCTAGTACAGACCATTTGTTTGCATATAATAACAAACATCCCAAAACCCTAGAAACAGTTTCCATGCATCATCATCATCAGCCTTTAACAGTCCACTGCTGGACTAGGCCTCTCCTTTGAAAGGAGGAATTGGCCTACCATACCACGCTGGCGGTTCGGCGTCGGGACGTGACGACCCCACCGCCCACTGGGAGAGTTATTCTGACGAGTAGATACTCGTCATAGTATCTCCCCCAGCGCAAGCAGTCAACCGAAATATGGCGGTCAAACCATCCGAACCTGGCGGAAGAAAATCCCAAGATGCTAGATGGGCAGCAGCGTCCAGCACTAAAGACTTCCGCCACTGCGATCGCCAATACGCCTGCCAAGCGTGGCGATTATGGCAAATCCCCCCATATGAACCACACCTATAAAAACCGGCCCCTAGTCCCCGGCGGCCCCGCTTATCCTGGTTATGGTAGCGGCCATGGTAACGGCGGGGCAAGAGGTGCGAAGAATCTCCGGAAGAGATCGGGCTACCACCACCAACGACAATTGGACCTGGCAACACTGAACACGCGCACACTGCGGACCGACGAGAAGATTGTCGAGCTGGAAGAAGAATTGAGCAAGTTGCGATGGGATATCATAGGCCTATCCGATGTCCGAAGACAGGGGGAGGACTCGATAGTTCTCAATTCCGGTAACTTGCTCTTCTACCGGGAGGGCGACCAACAGTCCCAAGGTGGTGTCGGGTTCATCGTCCACAAATCTCTCGTGACCAACGTGGTAAATATCGGGAGTGTGTCGAGCAGGGTAGCGTACCTTATACTCAGAATATCCAAGCGGTATTCGCTGAAGGTCATACAGGTATACGCTCCGACTTCGTCACACCCCGATGAGGAGGTGAAAGCCATGTACGAGGATATATCTCGGGCTATACATGGCTACAAAACCCAGTACACCGTGGTCATGGGAGATTTTAACGCGAAACTGGGCAAACGCGACGGTGATGAGCTGAGAGTGGGGCAATTTGGTTAAAGGACTCTATATGATGAACTCCTTCTTCAAGAAGCGAGAATGCCGCAAGTGGACCTGGGTAAGTCCAGACGGTGCAACCAAAAATGAGATCGACTTTATCATGTCGACGAAGAGGCAGATATTCAATTATGTCTCCGTGATCAATTCACTTAAAGTGGGGAGCGATCACCGAATGGTAAGAGGCACATTGAATATCTGTACAAGCCGAGAACGGTCGAGGTTGATAAAGTCCACGCTCCGACCGGCACCGGTTCATATCCAAAACCCCGAGAGCTTTCAGCTCAAACTCAAGAACCGTTTCGAATGCCTGGGCGAATGCGTAGATGTGGACGTGTACAGTAACGGGTTCGTGGATGCTGTCCATACAACAGGGGCTAAATTCTTTAAGCCCCAGAAAAGCAAGAGAACCAGCAAGATCTCGGATTCGACCCTCGAGCTGTTAGAGGAAAGGCGCAAGATGGTTCTGCTATCCTCCGACGACATGCTGAAATATCGGCACCTCAACAGACAGATCTCTAAGTCTCTAACTCGCGATCTCCGCCAATACAACACAAAATGTGTTCGTGAGGCGATCGAGCAGAATAAGGGTTCCAAAGTGTTCCAGAGGGATCTGTCTGTTGGGCAGAGTCAGCTGACAAAGCTGAAGACGGAAGATGGCAGAATGGTATCGTCCAAGCCTGAGCTCTTGGAGGAGATCGAAAGGTTCTATGGACAGCTATACACGACAACGCAACAACCCGCAAGCGCTCCAGCGTCAGACCCTAGAGCTGGATTGACCCGACACTATACCGAAGATATCCCGGACGTCAGCATGCACGAGATTAGTGTGGCTCTCAAACAGCTCAAAAACAACAAGGTGCCGGGTGATGACGGAATTACGAGCGAGCTACTGAAGGCCGGCGGTGCACCCGCTAGAGAAGCCCTCCGGAAGCTATTTAATTCCGTCATTCTCGAGGGTAAAACGCCACAGGTGTGGCACCAAGGTGTGGTGGTGCTTTTCTTTAAGAAAGGGGATAAAACCCTCTTAAAGAACTACAGACCCATCACACTTCTGAGCCACGTCTACAAGCTGTTTTCGAGGGTCATCACGAATCGTCTCGAGAGCAAGCTAGACGACTTCCAGCCTCCCAAACAAGCCGGTTTCCGTAAAGGCTATAGTACCATAGACCACATACATACGCTGCGGCAGGTTATACAGAAGTCCGAGGAGTATAACCAGTCCCTATGCTTGGCGTTTGTGGACTATGAGGAAGCCTTCGATTCGATCGAAACCTGGGCGATGCTACAGTCTCTCCAACGGTGCCGGATTGACTACCGATATATCAAAGTGCTGAAGTGTTTGTCTGAAAACGCCACTATGTCAGTCCGCCTCCAGGACCAGAGTTCGAAACCTATTCAACTCCAGCGAGGGGTGAGACAGGGGGATGTCATATCCCCGAAACTGTTTACCACTGCGCTGGAGGATGTTTTCAAGCTTCTGGACTGGAATGGACTCGGCATCAACATCAACGGCGAGTACATCACTCACCTTCGATTCGCAGACGATATCGTAGTCATGGCTGAGACCATGGAAGACCTAGGCACAATGCTCGATGGCCTCTGTAGAGTCTCCCAACAAGTAGGTCTTAAGATGAACATGGACAAGACGAAAATCATGTCGAACGTCCATGTTGTACCTGCTCCTATTCAGGTTGGGAACTCTACGCTCGAAGTTGTCGACAAGTATACCTACCTGGGACAAGTAGTCCAATTAGGTAGATCCAACTTCGAGAAGGAGGTCAATCGTCGAATCCAACTCGGTTGGGCAGCGTTCGGGAAGCTACGACATATCTTTTCGTCCGATATCCCGCAGTGTCTCAAGACGAAAGTCTTTGACCAGTGTGTGTTGCCAGTGATGACTTACGGATCAGAGACGTGGTCGCTCACTATGGGCCTTAACAGAAGGCTCAAGGTCACTCAGAGGGCGATGGAGAGAGCTATGCTTGGGGTTTCCCTGCCAGATCGAATCAGAAATGAGGAGATCCGCAGTAGAACCAAAGTCGCCGACATAGCTCTCCGGATAGCCAAGCTGAAGTGGCAGTGGGCAGGGCACATAGCTCGAAGAACCGATGGCCGTTGGGGCAGAAAGGTTCTGGAGTGGCGGCCACGTACTGGACGACGCAGCAGAGGTGGGCCCCCAGCAAGGTGGACCGACGACCTCGTCAAGATCGCGGGAGTCGGTTGGATGCGGGCGGCTCAAGACCGGTCTGTGTGGAGAACCTTGGGGAAGGCCTATGTCCAGCAGTGGACGTCGTTTGGCTGATATGATGACCACGCTGGCCAAACGGGTTGATATACCTAGGGTTTGTATCAAGTTATCCTTCTCTTACAGTGCTGTTCTCTGCGTAATATGCTCCCTCTGTCGGCTCTTATTACACCCATGGGATGATATGGGGTGGTGACATTCCACATTCTTAATCCGTCACCACACGGACTGTTTCCAAACAATACACTTTATTTATATGTTATATCGGAGTCCAATCACATTCTAGATTACAAATTTCAAAGGACCTTTGCGTGTTAAGCGTTGTGCGTGTCTCCATATAGTCATACCAAAGGGTCGTACGTTTTCTTAATGCTATGCTAGAAGAGAACGCGTAATAAGGAAATAGGAAAATAATTACATTTATATTATGACATTAAGGTTGGTGCCTAAGCAGCGATAGCTTAGTGGAGCAAAACAAAGAAAACTATCAACTGTATTGCAGCGTTTCGCATAATAATATGCTATGTCTGATTCTACATAGCGATATTAATCCTTCTCATAATGAGATGATAATTGTGCCCAACAGTGGGATAGATTATTTACTATACAAGGCTGATGATGATGATCTTAACCTTGTGTCTTGTTTTTAGTACAGGAGGTACAAATAATGTTGATGAAAATTTACATTCAAGAATAATTTACGGCCGGAGACGATCTTTTTTTATTTATTAAAGACTTTTTCACTTTGCAATCATATCACCTAGGAAACGATGTTCAGATGGACGAAAGGACCGACAGAGAGAGAAAGAGAAAGATAAAAGGCGAAGACAATTTAGAATGAATATATCACTACAGTAACTATGAGTGAAAGTAATTAATGTGTAGGTTAAGATCTCAAATATTTTTTCAGCTTCACCTCGACAAGTTATAACACACGCTACACAGCTTCGCTCGCACATCTACCGTAAACGTGCAGCTTTATCCTAGTACTGGAGGCGCCGAACTTACAGATTTATTACTCTATTGACGAGAACAAATGGAATTTTTGGGAGTTTCGTATGTAAACCCACACAAAGTTGTACGTTCAAGGTTAGTGCACTATTGCTATGGTTCGGTTTTACTGTTGTGAATGATGTACTTATTGGTAAGTAGTGCCCTTGATGTGATGACGTGTCAGAATTACTGATTAGTCGCAGTCCCTTATTTATTTATAGTCTCACGCCTGTATCCCCGAAAGGGTAGGCAGACGTGTAAATATTACACCCACATTTCGCCATGAAATTTTAGGTCCCACGTAATAGGGGGCGAGCCTATTGCCGTTATCGGGCACATCACCAGACTTCGGCTGTTACTGAGTATCCGGAAAAACCCAGTAACACTTTTGCCCGACCCGAAAATCGAACCCGGGACGTCCGATCAGCAGTCGCATACGCTATCCACTAGACCACGGAGGCAGTTTCTTATTCTGTCGTCGATATATAGATATGTTCTCGTTTCTAATTCTATGGAGTAGCTTTACAATAAAATCAGTTTAAAATTAGATTTTTTGATATGGATTATGGATTAATAAATAATGACATAACTGCATAGCGGACGTCAGACGACAGTCGCTGTGTCTAAAAGTTGTTGATTCTATCATATCTGGTTAAAGTAGTAAGTGGACCCCGGACTCCAATGCGTGTAAATCTTGGATACAACCGGGATAACGCTAGGACGATGGTAATAAGGATCTATCATAATTGGCCTTGTGTAATAGTAGACATAGTTTTGTAATGAAAACCTCAGATTCCGTTGATAACAGCTTTAATTTTGGTTATTTGACATTAAGAATTACAATGATTCGCAGTTTAACGTCTTGATGCTAGCGTAACAAATTTAGAAATCGAATAACAAAAATATGTGCGGGTGTAAGTAAAATAAATTTAGGAGTCAGGTACAGTATTACTTAAACGAGTAACTTGATGCCATTTAAAATGATCAGGCGTTTATGCAGCGCAGACATCTTCCCCCCCGTTGAAAGACTCCTTTCAACTGCGTTAGTCGTCATCCGGTAAAGATGTAGGCAAGGGGCAGATCCGTGTGAGAGGCCTCCTGAAGCAGCCTCTGGTAGTCTCCACGTCTGCGACTCGTGTGACGCCGTCGGTTCCAGGGAACAGGCGGCTGACTCGTCCCATTCGCCAGCTCAGTGGTGGGACGTTATCCTCCTGGAGAAGAACTAAATCTCCAACTTGCAGGGATGCTGAATTAGTACGCCATTTGGAGCGCTGTTGTAGTTCAGCTATATATTCCTTTTCCCAGCGCTGCCAAAAATGCCGATGAATCTGTTCAAGCTTCAAGTAACGTTGAAGGTTGTTCTGGTTCTCGTGCTCGAGCGATGGACCAGGCAATGCATTTAGGGCACGCCCTATCAGAAAGTGACCGGGAGATAGGAAATGGTAATCGTTAGGGGAAGGGGAGAGTGGGCACAAAGGTCGACTATTAAGCACAGCTTCCACTTGTGTGAAGAGAGTACATATCTCCTCAAACGTTAAATGATGGTTCCCCATAACGCGTTTTAAATGGTATTTCGCGGATTTAACGCCGGCTTCCCAGATGCCGCCGAAATGTGGAGCATACGTGGGAGAAAACACAAACTTTATGCCTTCATTGGTAGCAAAATTAACTACAGGTTCATGATTAGTTTTAAGAAAATTGCCAATCTCTTTAGCTGCCGCAACAAAGTTGCGACCGTTATCGCAAAATATCTCCGCTGGCTTACCTCGACGCGATATAAATCTGCGTAACGTCATGATAAACGCGTCCTTGGACAAATCACTGACGGCTTCCAGGTGCACACACTTATAGCGAAAACATACAAACAAACATAAATAGGTTTTAATTAGTCGTGCACCTCGACCCTTTCTATTTAGTGTTAGGAACGGACCAGCGAAGTCAACTCCCACAGTACGGAATGGAAAATCAGGTATGATGCGCTGTGCAGGTAAATTTCCCATCATGGGAGTTAATGTTTTACCTTGTATACGTCTACATCGAACACAAACATGTACTGTGCGGCGGGCCAAATGCCTACCATTTATAGGCCACACAGTCTCTCTTACACAGGCCAGCAACAGCTGAGGCCCAGCATGCATATTGTGTAAGTGTTCATATTTAAAATACAATTTAGTGAGTGGATGAGAAGCGTGTAAAAGTATAGGATGTTTTTTAGTATAATTGTAATTAGATAATTCTATCCTACCACCGACCCTCATCACCTTGTCATCATCCAAAAAGGGTGAAAGTGACAAAAGTGTTGACTTGCTACTTAAAGTTTTATTTTTTAACAAAAGATTGTACTCTAGAGTAAATGAAGTTTGCTGAGCAATTTTACATAAGCTAATAAAAGATAATTCTAATTCGCTAACATTTAATTTACCAAATAATTTATCTTTAGGACATTTATATCTTATGTTATGTATGAATCTATTGACATACGCAAATACACGTCTCAGTTTTAAAAACGATGAAAACTTATCTATTTTTAGAATTTCTGTTTCAGGTTCCTGGACAACAGCGTAAGTGGACTTCATCTTAGGTAAGTCTGATTCATTTATTAATTTCTTTAAATTGGGCCAATCGGATTCAGGCTGTATTAGAAAGCTTGGACCTGACCACCAGAAACTAAAATTGATGATTTGATCTGGGCTCACGCCCCTTGAGATCAGGTCAGCCGGATTCTGATCAGTCGGCACATAGCGCCACGACGAGCTATCGGTAAGTTCATTAATTTCGGCTACCCTATTAGCTACAAACGTTTTCAACTTTGCAGAATTACTATTCAACCAGCTGAGGACAACGCTGGAATCGCACCAGTAAATGATGCGATTGACATCACATCGCAGAGAGCTGGTAACTGTCTTACACAATTTTGCAGCTAATAGCGCAGCGCAAAGCTCCAGACGCGGTATTGTTATCGGTTTCAACGGCGCCACCTTAGACTTAGCACACAGTAAATTTACCTTTACCTCACCAGCTAAGTTGTGTGACCGTAGGTACACACAGGCACCGTAAGCGACTTGAGAAGTATCACTAAAGGTATGTATTTCTATATAACTAGGAGCTTAGGCGCGGGATCTGTAAATCTGATAAAAAATGTAAATTGCCAATGAACTTGTTCCAGGATTCCAGGATATCGGAACTAACTGGTTCATCCCAACCCTTCTTGTTCAGCCATAAGGACTGAAGTAACATTTTAGGTATAATTACACATGGACTGAGAATTCCAAGAGGATCAAAAATCTTGAATGATGCAGACAGTACCGATCGCTTGGTAACCACATCATTTTTATTGGGAATCTCAATCGATATTTGAAGGGTATCGGTTTTAGGATTCCAATTTAATCCTAAAGTATTATTAGATTCACTTAAACTAACCTTATCATTCTGATCAATGACTGATGATGATAAAATGCTTGGTAAATTCGATCTGAATTTACGTAGTTTAAACCCACCTGACTTTAAAGTGTCCGACACCTTGCGTTGAATGTATAATAGCTTGGACTCGTCGTTTGATCCGGTGACCAGATCGTCGACGTAATGGTCGTGTTTAATAATGTTACCTATAAGCTGGTCATCGCAATCCTCTGCCAATACTGACAAACACTTGGTGCTCAAATATGTAGCACTTGCAAGACCATAAGTTACGGGTTTCAGACGTAAAGTTTTGATAGGATTGGACTCATCACTTCTCCAAAGTATTAATTGTAAATTACGATCCTTTTCATTTAATTCAACCATTCTAAAGAATTTTTCAATATCAGCTGTCAAAATATATTTGTACTGACGAGCTCGAATCAAAATAGAAAAGATTGAGTCTTGAACATTGGGACCGACCATCTGCAGATCGTTCAGAGAGAAACCTGAGGAAGTTCGTGCCGATCCATCAAAGACAACACGAGTCTTTGTCGTTTCACTGTTTTGCTTATATACTGCATGATGGCAAAGATAATAGGATGAAACGGGATTAGTAGTCGGACATTCCTCTAAATGACCTAACTCTAAATATTCTTGAATGAAATTGCAATATTTCAACTTTAATTCTGGATTCTTACGGAAACGTCTTTCTAAATACAACAATCGTTTTTTAGCCATAGCGTAAGAATCTCCTAAACAATCTGGATTATCAATTAGGGGCAGCCTCACACAAAATCTACCCGATTCTAAACGATAAGTATTACGATAAAAATGGTCTTCACATGCCTGCTCAATTTTGCTAAAATATTGCTTATCTGGAACCTGCTCAAGTTCCCAAAACCTTTTCAAATGAGAATCAATATTGGAATTATTGCATTCGTCACTATCACTAATTGAAACATGACACGGAATATTTTTAGGTGACGAACAATTCCTTACATTTGGAGAAATTGGGCCGGCAACGAGCCAACCTAGCTTTGAGCTACGAAGCTGGGGCATGTTAGTACCTAATGCAAGCTGATCACATCCGAGTAGGTCCCAAAACAGGTCTGCACCTATCAAGACGTCTATGGCTGAAGGCCGATTAAAGCTAGGATCAGCTAGCTGTAGGTTGGTTGGAATATTTAATTGACTAATGTCTATAGATTGTTTTGGAATAACACTTGTTAATTGATTTAATACATAAAATGACTGTACAACACTATAGTCATCATTAAGAGAATTTAATCGGGCAATACAACTTTTGTTTACGTATTCCGCTAAGTTGTTGCCTATACCAATAACGTTTATAGTATTAATAGCACATACCTGTAATGATAACTTGTTCATAAGTGACTGGCTAATAAATGAAGACTGACTGCCACAGTCTAACAAAGCACGCACTCGAAATTGTTTGTTTGTTTGTGGATTGATAACATTAACCATAGCTGTTGATAAAAGAATGTGATTTTCTATAAAATTATCACTAATAGAATTATTTACTGATATTTCAGTTGAACCACGATCTGTGTTGGTATTATTGCTGCTGACTGTACTAGCATTACTTGCACTAGTATTGTTTAAATTAGGGGAATGCAAAAGTGAATTGTGCCTACGCTTGCACTCACGACAGGGACCCAACTTGCAGTCACGTGCACGATGCCCAGTTCGTAAACAATTGGAGCATAAGTGTAACTTAAATGCTTCATCTCGTCGTTCCTGAACGCTCTTCGCAAGGAATGTAGGGCAGTCGTATATCCAGTGGTCACCCGTACAGACAACACACTGCTTAGTGACAGAGCCGGTGTTCTGAACTGTAGATGAAAAGGATTTAGTACTACGAGAATTGTTATTATTGTTTTGACGTGATTGTGTGACCTTGGGTATATCAGACTTGTTTTGATTCATAGTTTCTAACACATCAGCGCGATCATTTAGGAATTTATTGAAATCCTTTAAAGCAGGGAGATTGGACAAATTATTACGATGTTCTTCCCACTTCATGGCAGTACGATTATCTAATTTTGGTATAAGAATTTTAATAATTATCATTTCAAGCAGTTCATCTTTCGTTGCTAAACTTGACAATGCTCGCAAGTTTTTAGTTACGTGGTCAACTAGAAACCTCAGTGATTTGTCCGATTCACGTTTGTGTTGTTGTTGTGTTGATTCGAAATATATCAATGAATTAAGGTGTTGATTTATAAGTTGGCGCTTGTTATCGTAACGATCGCACAAAAGCTGCCATGCAGTTTTATAATTATTTTCAGAAATCTCTAAATTGGAAATAATTCGCGCGGCTTCCTTTTCAAGATACGATACCAAATAATGGAACTTGTGAATAGGTTTAATGCGTTCATTGTTATGAATAAGCGATAAATAGGTATCTCGGAACTCAAGCCAGCGGAAATAAGCGCCATCAAACTTTGCGATTTGTATTTGTGGTAATTTAAAATCAACATGATGACATTGAGATGACAGATCGTTATGACATTGTGATGAATTGTGCAAATCAGATTCGTTTGAAGTATTTTTGTACTTATCAAGTTGCTCTTCAGCAATTGCAAGATGTGAAGTGAAGATCTGCTCAATTTCATCACGTTCGTCGATCTCGGAGTCCATATTATCGCAATTAATGACCTCAATCTGAGCCTGTAGTTCATCAAATTTGCTAGACATAGCTCGTTTTTTACCAATACTAATTTCTAACTCTTTAATTTGGGTTTTATTCAATTTTGAAGAGCATACTCCATCTAAATATTTTTTAAACTTTGTTAAACGACCTTTGACCGAGCTACGCTTAGCAAACAGTTCCTTCAATTGTTTTGCATTACAGTCTTTATCTTCGCTTAAAGACATTTTATTAAATACTAATAGCAACAACAAACGATAAACTAGCACTAAGAACTTTACGAAAAATGCTTATTGTTAATTGAGTTCTAAACAGTAACGCAAAATGAAGGAATAAAGTTATATGTTTAGAATCTTATCTGATACTCCTTCGGCGGCACCTGGGGCAGCCACGCGGCTGCAGCTCGGCAGCACGACGATGCACCGACGTCACCCAAACGCGGCTAGCGGTAGCTGGCAGCGTCAGGCAGCGATGGAGTTTCTGGAATAGTCGGCCCAAAATATTTGAAATAATGTTAACTACAATAATGGCACGAACTATTGGGAGGGTGTCTATGAGAAAAATTGGCAATATTACTAATTGGTGTTTAGATACTCAAGTATTGTTCATTTATGAACTTATTTTAAGGAATGTACTGGTATTTTAAGAATTTATAATTTTACAAATGATGACGTAGGTAGTTGTCACACTGAACAATGAATTTTAATTACACTATTTTTCTATATTTACTGGTTGTTTACTTGAAATAAGCTTTAAATTAGCTAGATACTTTGTTGAACTAATGAAATACACAAGTGGAATGTACCAAACAGCGACCCTTTTGATAGGAAAAATAGGTTTAGGTGTTAGGGTAAACTATGGGAATGGCACTTAACTGATAGGCGAGACGGCTGCTTCTGGCTGCATTGGTCCTCGCTGATGGCTGTTGGCACTGATAGAAACACGAGCTGTTCTACAAATGTTGACGGAATCCTCGAACTGGCGTGGCAGGCTGACGGTGAACCCCGACGTGGCGTCGTCGTAGAAGCTAAGGCTGGGCGCGGCGCGTTCTGCTGACCGACCTGGCTGGCTTAGTTGTCTTCTTTGATAGTGTTCCTGCGTCTGTAGTCCTCCACAATCAATCTTTGGTAGATTTCCTTTTGACGAGAATTCTTTGTTTTCGTACTTCGATCCGAATTTTGCAAATCCGTGACGTCGCGGTCGCCAATTTTAATGTGTAATAGTAGACATAGTTTTGTAATGAAAACCTCAGATTCCGTTGATAACAGCTTTAATTTTGGTTATTTGACATTAAGAATTACAATGATTCGCAGTTTAACGTCTTGATGCTAGCGTAACAAATTTAGAAATCGAATAACAAAAATATGTGCGGGTGTAAGTAAAATAAATTTAGGAGTCAGGTACAGTATTACTTAAACGAGTAACTTGATGCCATTTAAAATGATCAGGCGTTTATGCAGCGCAGACAGGCCTTATTAACAATATATCTGACTGGTGAGCTCATGCTTATTCTCATTATGAGCAGTGTTAGGCCACAGTCCACTACACTGGTCAAGTGTGGATTGGCATACTTCATATGTTTCTCAAAAACATTATGGAGAACTCTCAGACATGCAAGTTTTCTCTAGAAAATTTCCTCCACCATTTAGCAAGCGATAATTAAATTCAGTTGATTAAATTAAATTACATATGTATAAAAAATATGATTGCAAGAGAGATTGCTGAGGAGCTCGTAAAAAATCAAATCACTTACAAAAGAATGAGCCCAATTTTCCTAATACGTGTTTAGCGTAACTTAAACTGATTCTAAGCCAACACTCACACATGACGTAATCATTGAGACAGAAAGCCAAACAGAAGTATTCTCGGTTCGTTACGTGCTTTTGCTCGTAAATAGAATATAATAACATAGAAAAAATAAACGTCAGCTTCATCCAAGTTCGTCGACTAAGATGTTTCGGGCACAGATTTCGTATATCAATGTTATTCGTATATAAAAGCGGCGATAGCCCAGTGGTGTACCTAATGGACTGCCGAGACGATGGTCTCGGGTTCAATCCCGAGGTACCTCGGGCACACACCTCTGACTTTTCGAAGTAATGTGTGTATTAAAAATGTTAATTATCGCTCGCTTAATAATGTGCCCAGTAGATGGCAATAGGCTCGCCCCCTATTATATTGGAACCTAAACATAACTGGCGAAATCTGGGTGTGTAATACACCTCTGCCTACCCCTTCGGAGATAAAAGGCGTGAAACTATGCTATGTTTCGTATATTGTCTTCGATTGAACATCTATACTAATATTATAAAGCTGACGTATTTGTTTGTTTGTTTGAACGCGCTAATCTCAGGAACTACGGGGTCTATTTGAATAATTCTTATTGTTTTGGACAGCCCATATATCGAAGAAGGCGAAAGACTCTATAACATCACAATATGCGCCACGGTTGCGGAGCAGACGCCCTTAATAACGGGTTATATTTGTGGGCTCAGCTAGTTCATCCATATAATCTATGTATAGTAAGTTAGCAGGTACAATGTCTCAAGAACGCATGATAGACCACCGGAATGTCAACCTTATCACCAATTTTAACTGATATTATTTTGATAGACTCACGCCTATTATTTTGCCTGATAACGGAAATAGACTCGCTCCCAATTTTTGCACTATTATGAATTTGTAGGACCCACTTAATAGAAGCCGATTCAGTTACCTATTGCTAGGCTCCATGTTGCTACTGAGAATTGACAAACTATGACTATGAGTATTTCGCTTTGACGACATCGGCAGCTGACGACCTAACGATGGAAGTACGGCATTCATGAATGTGCCAATTAAAGCAACATTAGAGAGCAATCTCCTCAATTAACGTAAATTCAAGGTTTACATAAGCGGCTTAGCTCGTCCATCCAACTAAGCACAAATGAACACTAGTATTGCTTATACCGACGACCCGGTGGCATAGTGGTAGGAAAAATAACATACAAACTACCACGCCGGAGGTCGCGGAATCGATACCCGCACTAGTCAAACATTTTGTGTTCGTGAACATGAATACTTGTCTTGGTCAGGGTGTCTTTATGTATATAATTTTTTTAACCAAAAAATAAGCGTATATTTATTATGTTTGTCTTTATCTAGTACCTTTAGTACAAGCTCTGTTTAGTTTGGGACTAGATGGTGTTGTGTGTAATAGAGCAAAGTATGACAGGCGGTAAAGTAAATTTTACCTAAGTTATATATCTATTTCACAAAATTTTCAGTTTCATTTAACCTTTTATTTTAAAGGTTTTAGCTTTCTCTGGATCAAATTCATGCCAAACTAAATTATAATAATCCTCAGTAGGTAAGTAAAGTGAGTTACTAATACACCCTTCTGCATTTTCCAACACGTTTTAATTTGTTTCGCCGGCAAGGCTGTCGGTTATAGCGACAAAGGGTAGTCGAAATAATTAATAGCGTAAATTTTTACTTAAAACCAATAATATAATTAAAAGAAGTATCCGTTATGTAATCAAAAGCTTACTACGTAACATATAATTCGGTTGCGACCGACCTCGTAGGACATTCGTCGACCAAATGACGGTGACGGTCTGAAAAACGGAAAGCTCCAAAGCACCCGAAACCGGTGAGCTTGTATGAAAAGAGTATTAATGTAGAGGAAGCGTGTATGTTTTGTAAGGATAGAAGCAAGTGGCGTTCCGTTGTCTCTGCCTACCCCGACGGGAAAAAGGCGTGAGTATATGTATGTATTAATTGATAAAAAAATTTCATATTTTATAACTATCATATTTTTGAACCATTTGCAAAATTAATTAATCAAATAAAAGTGTTGCCACAGAATCTGCTTTTAACTAAAAATAAACTACATGAATAAATCTTACATTTAAAATGTGTATCTACAAACAATTCATATTTAAATGACTAAGAGAATATAAATCACAAATAAGAATTCACAATTCTACAATGAAACAAGCTGAAGAACCGTCGACAATTCCCTGATCAGCAAAACAGTAAACTAAAGAAACTCTTACTCAGAAATATGGTAATAAACGACTATACAGTTAAACGGTACAATTGAGAATAGAAATTCCATTTTTCATTGCCAGTCCGACAGCTCTCCACTGTGAGACTTCGAAACGGATACTCTATGAATATGAAAAAGTTGTAGCATTATCGAACTCTTTCTATTGTTATGAGATAAATTTAATACTTTTAAATATATCAATGTATTGCTTTAAATATTTATGAATAACTCTCAAAAATATGCTTTTATTTCGCTGTTGCTTAGGTAATTTTGGCTAAGCCGAGTATTGTGTAGCTTGGGTTGTGAACGAAGTTTGATCTGTAAAGAATATATTTTTGCCTGTTTCGAAGGCTTGTTATACAATTCAATTCAATTCAATTCAAAATCCTTTATTCATTTGGGTCACAATGTGACGCTTATGAACGTCAAAATAATAAATTTATAAAATAATTACTTATACTCAAATTTAAAACATTATTACTGTATGCTTCTACATTTACATTTACTGCCACGTTCGCAAAGCAATAGGTAGAACCATGAGAAAGAACGGGCAATAAAACTCACGGTCACTCTTTTTCATCGCCAGGTTTTGCATAATACACAATTTACATTTTGTAAGGTGCTGCAACTGTTACACCTTCTATATCACTTGTATATATTTACTGTACATCATAATACTCAAGCATAATACTTTTGGTTAGCCTTCTCAGAATAGACATGGTGAAACAGGAGCATCCACTTACATTATATATACCTAATAATGCAGGCAATCCGCGAAAGTGATCAGGGATACGGGAAAAATATTGGAACCCGTGTGAAGGTTACGGATTATTGTAATATTTATAGATACCGTATATGTCTCAGAGAAAATCTATTTTTTACTCTTTACTTCGCGCGCATCGTAAGCGATGTTATATGATCTTGAATTCTTTGTGTTATTTATATAATTGTGATCTGTGCTTTAGATGTTTTGTACTGATGTGTTGGTATTTATTTTCTGTGGCTCGTGTGTAACTGAGTAGTAGAGCTGGGATGCCGTTTATTGGATTGCCTAAAGGTTTTGATGTTTTGTGTATTGAGATCAATAAAACTTGTAAATGAAAGTTGATATCATAGAAAATGACGTGTTCGTTATCTATAATTTATTGAAATAAAGGTAAACTAAGCATGTTTTTATTTTATCCTTAAACTTTATAACATTACTTAGCACTTGGCGCGACTGCTGTTTTATGTTGTGTCGTTAACAATATTTATGAAGTAGGTGGTAAACATTTTTATGTGATAAGAGCTAATTGAGCAGAATATGGACATGGCCAGGATGAGAAAATGAAAAAGCGGCGTGAGATGAGAGAAAAGGAAAACAGGATGGAGCCATTCAGACTATAATTATAAAAAATGTCTGCTGCAAAGGGCACATACATGTTGATCAAACACAAAATAATACATAGCCTTAGTCATATTAGTCAAAATTTATTGACTGTCTGCATCATATAATGTAAAACTACACACATACTAGCTACATAGAGGTAATTTACTTAAAAACGTTAATGCGTAAAACCACAACACATAAAAGGTTTCTGCACGTAACGTAACTATCCAGTTTATTTTATTAAAAATTAAAACGTAAAAAAGTTTGGGCTCTCACGTAATATTTTTACGCAGAAAACATAACCTTTCATGAAAACGTTTTAGTAAAAAATAATGTGTATTACGATGAAAGAAACTCGTAATTTTTCTTTTAATTAAATTATTCTGCCATAGGCCTACACCATATTGAAAATAAAACAAAAGAAACCATCAGCAACAAAATAAAATTACGTATCAGAATAAAAGACAATTACAAAGATGTATGTATGTATGTACAAATATGTTTTATTTTACATGCCAGCCTGTTTTTCACGAACTTTTGTTCGTTCGTTTTTTCTTTTGCTACGTATTAATTTAAAGGGACAAAGTACTTAAAAGCCTTAATGGGCAAAATTTTAAAATACATGTATAAATAATATGTATAAATAATACATACATACATAGACTCACGCCTGTTTCCCCGAAGGGGTAGGCAGAGGCATATTAAACGCCCACTTTTCGCCAGTGTTCCCACGTAATAGGTGGCGAGCCTATTGCCGCTTATTGGGACATTTTGTTTGCCAGAGCCTCGTCCGTTGATCGGCAGGTGCACCATATATTTATATCGTTCGCAAAATTCATAAAATATTAATTAAGTCAACGAAAAATACATTAGGCATACCAGAACACAAATGTGTTATATATAAATATTTTTTACTGTATAAACTTTACTGAAATTAAACGGCATTAGTTTCCGAGAACGGGCTAAAGAAAGATAAATAGTTGTTATCTTTTCTCCAGCTCAAAGGAAAAACGGTGAAACATGCGCGTATCTTTTAAAAAAGCTATCATTCAACACGGGAGCACTTGGTAAAAAATATTGCTTACAATTCCCAGAGTTCTTGCTGAATTGGACGTATGGGAAGGAAACACTACTGTATTGTGACCATGCCTCAGAAAAAATACAACGCATTAAATATCTATTAGAATTCTGTGAAGTAGGGCCTGGTAATATTTTATAGGACGCTATCTCCTTTTTTTATTGACGTACAAAATAGCTATATAAAATATTGGGTGTCGTGTGACCCAATCTTGGGAGATATTTAATATACATTGTAGCAATATAAAAATACTACCCAAACACTTTCTTTGTAAGGTGAGATGAGTCCGGCGTCCATCAGGCCAGTACCAAACGGGCCCTTGACCATATTATTATGTTTATATTAAAATATTGTAATAATTAAGTTAGTTTAAAGATTTGATCGTTATTTCTTCTGAACAAAATCGAATCTATCTTAAATATTTAACTTTTTGTTATTTAATAATAAGTAAGTAAGCATAAATCAATAACTTCTTAGTATACCTCTTATAATTATTATTCGTTATAATCTTCCAGGCTTATTTAGTATTCATGTTCAAGCTACCACTAACGGCATCAACATCAAATCCCTCGTCGTCATTGATATTAATAATTAAATTACCGCGTTTATGATATTGATATAGTTGTTATTACATTCGACATAATAATAAAGCCATAATGTACGATACAATACAGAGGTTGTATTTCCTCAAATTGTTACCATTGATTTTTTGTAGTTATTGTGTTATATGTATTTAAATTATCAATAGAGTTATTTTTATTACTTTTAGTTTAAAAGTAAAACTTTATTACTATTGCTAGTAACGGGCTTGAAAGAGAGCGAGTATAATATATAAGATATATTATTGAGGATTTTCGAAAGTAAATCACAATTAGTTTCTTTGAAAATACAAAGTGAGTTTTATTTAACACTCCTTTACAATATTATAATAATTATCAGTTTACAACATTACCACATGAATTTATCTCACCTCAAAATACAAAGAAACGACAATTAAAGTTCACTAATATCACTTCCTAAATTACATTCTTTCATTTCTGTCTATATGTTATTATAACAATGAAATGCACAAAATAATCTGAAAATCACCCGTCATTGAATCACATGTCAACCTACCAACTTCCTATTTGAATGAATGAAATGAGGTTTTATTACATATATATATATAGATATATAGTTTCGAAAGCCATATACATTTTGGGTCTGGTAGATACTAGCCGTCAATATTTTGCAGATGTTAAGTAAAAAGCAACACCCACACTAGGTATAAATCTTGTGTCCTGCAGGTGTTAACAAACATTCAATCCATGGACACCCATTCACCCAGACTTGAAACAATAATTTCTGGATCACTCCAAGTATTATAGCAGTAGGCCACCATTGGTACCATTTTGTCGTACATGCAGTAAACACGATTTATTTTATTGTAATGGCACTGCTACTTAGGAAAATTATGTTCATTTACTTTCTTTTCAAGCACTGTGGTCTCAAAATATCTGAAAGCCGTGATTAATTAAGTCTTAAAAAGTTCTTTAATTTCAATGTGAAAAAATACCAAACAATAAACGTAAAACTATTTTTTATGCCAGAAGTCGTCTCAATATTAAAGTGCCAACACAATCCTAAATGAGGCCTTATTAATTCCATCACGGCAGCATATGTTTGACCATTCATGAAGTGGAAAAGAAAACTATTCGTTATTTGGCAAGAAGCCTAGGAAATTTTTGGAACATGAAATAATTAATTTATTGGTTTATTACTCACTGGGTGTGCGATAAAATAAAATCTAACAGCTGGTTTTGTTAAGTTATGAATAAAGTTACTGGAATCTTTTTTGTTAGAACGATCGAATAAGGCATTATAAACTTTCTGAATGCTTTTGTAGTTTTACTATGGCAGCATAAAGTAGGAAGGACATTTTTTTAGATTTATGACTAACATTTTTTGTGTGACTGTCATTAAAATATATATTTACAAGAAAGCCGGTACTCTCAGCCAATATATACTTGAATGATCAATAAAATGCCTCTAACATACGAACTTACAGACAGACATGGTGAATTTATAAGGGTTCCGTCTTTTGACATTTTGGCTACGGTTCCCGGTGAAAAAGAGAAAACCAGTCGGAACCATTGTATCATAATTCAATGCTGTACGGTATTGAAGAGATAGCTTTTAATATTATACTTAAGTGAAATGTAGTGAAATATGCATTTAACAGAATACCGAACCTTCTTTATAGAAGTACTTTGAAAACAGTTTCTACGTCTACCTGCATTCAGGAATGTCCTGTACTAACCAGACTATTGGCCACAGTACCCACACGGCTACTCGACATCAAGTCGCCTTTATTTATAGCATACTCTCATACAAAGGGTGGGTTATGCGGACGCTGAACTGTTTTCCTACTACCCTGTGTTACACGGCATATAAAAAATGTACGCAAAATAAATACGATGCGATAAGATTTTATTACTTCCAGATTTATGTTTTTAGGGGTGCTTAGGGTTCCCACCAAGAACTTAGGGTCCCAAGCCAACCTCACCTGCAAGTGGTGCACCTGCCGATCAACGGACGAGGCTCTGGCAAACAAAATATCCCGATAAGCGGCAATAGGCTCGCCACCTATTACGTGGGATCAAAACACTGGCGAAAAGTGGGCGTTTAATATGCCTCTGCCTACCCCTTCGGGGAGACAGGCGTGAGTCTATGTATGTATGTGTATGTACTTCCAGATTTATTGGCTTGTCCATTAGTGAAATGTGATTGGTTTTGTGGGGTACCTTGTTAGTCTGGTGGCTGGGGATCTCGGCTTTGACTCTGTATCGGAATCCCATAGACCCCAGGCTGATTAAAATTTTAGTTTTCTTACTAACTGGGTTTAGCGCCCCACCCCGCGCAGGTACTATGGCATTCATCTCTTACTTTATATTCCTCTACTGACAGCATTTACCAAACGTAAACGCATATAATTGAATGAAAAGTAAACATCAAAATACTAAAGACAACGATACATTAGTATTGGTTTGTCATCACAAAATCACTCTCCACATATTCATGCTTCGCATAATGGTACTTGAGTACAAGGCAGCGTATCTCAGAGACAGCAGCTCCAGGGAGACGAAGAACATGATCCAGGTATATTAGTCATATAGTATTATCGGTGCCGAGTATTCTAGCGATATCCAGTGAATAGTATTGCACATACAATAACAGTCTCAGAACAGATGTCATAAAACGCCTCCTTACCGCAAGTCACTACATTGAAGCCCACACAAACATAGTCAATTAAAACGTACTAAGCCATCGCGCATAGATTGCAGGGAAGCTCTCGTTACAATCGCCGCCTGGTTAGCCGCCAGGACTTACAGGACACCGCGTGATCGACAGGTGGCTCTTCTTTCGCTCTGTAAAACTGCTCTGTGCTGGCCTGTACAAAGGTTTAGACAGTGATTGTGAAAGTCCTGCATTCTACCACCTGATCGCGAATACGGAGACTCCCATCATACATCACTCATCTTTCACATCCATCAACAACAAGGTACGAACCACTACTGTGTTACACGCGGTTATTGATAATATGACTATGTACAATATCTCAAAGAGAACTTTATATTTTAGTCAGCCTGGGATGAATATGGTGTTATATAGACATAGATATACAACAGAGTTATTAATGTTATACAGTTCATGCAATAAATTATAGTAAAGTGAATAACAGGCACTCACCGGACTGTTAGCTGCGTCACTGCCAAACTTACCCCTTGCCCTGTGCTGGTCACCTTCTCTTGTAGCCGCATGCCTTGTTCTTCGATATCACTAAACACTAATTATCGACCAACACCGAACACCCCCTTTCGCGCTAGGCCAGGTCCAATCCGTTTCGCGCCTTGAAGTCAACTCTCTAAACTACCACGCGAGTCCGTTCCCGAGATCGGCCCTCTTCCGCCTACTAATCGACAGTCCCGTACTTCCTCAACTACGACGCCGCGCTTTCCTGGGACCCAACTCGCTCCGCCTCCTAAGACCGACTGTCCAGTCAAACACCACCAACGCAACGCCCCTGACCACTTACTACCTGGACGTTCCTTTTCTTTCAGTCGTGCAGCGACCCTTTTTTATGGCTCTCGAACTCAACAGTTTTAGCGATTCCACGTGTTTAGAGCAAATTTTATCTCGTATTTCATACTGGCCTTACCCTTCTCGTAATGAGAAGAGGCCCGTGCCCAGCAGTGGGACAGTATAGAGGGCTGATGATGATGATGATGATGATGATTTCATACTGTCACATGATTCTTATAAATTTGTCAAACTCTTGGAATTTATGAGTTTACTAATTGCATAACGTTGGCGCCATCGTAGCGATAAGACAAATACATGTGGAAACAAGTATGCAACCAAAAGACTATATATTATTAATTAATTTGGTGTAGCCAGTTAACACCATTACAACTCCTAGGTCAGGTAAAATGTGTTTTGGTTAACAGATATCGCTTGCAGAAGGTGAAGGAATAAGAAACTAGTAAGTTCTGAGTCTCAGAGTTCGTTATAATGTTCTTGAAAGACATGACTGTGAAGTCTTCTGACTAGCATTTGGCCAGTGTGGTTGACTATGACCTTCCCAAGTCGTTAGGGGACCGTGCACAGCAATGGTATAGTTTACATAGCTACATAGCTTGGCTAGAGTGCAAATTACTCACTGTGAGACAGCTCTTTGTGCTTCGTGCCACTCTTAGAAAACAAAGAAAAGTGCCACCACCAGATCCCTCAAAGCGCAATTGTAGAATTATATGTCCAATGGAGAATTACAAAACTACATTCGCCAGACGCCAATTTTACATCCTAAGTAGTTTGATCTATAAAAAATTGGTTAAATAATACCGTTAACCTCACTCAACTCCTATGAGGTCAAGACTAAACTGAGTGTATGGTTGCAAACTTTAGACTACAAACAAACAGAAGATCTCCTTCAGCTAGAACAGTAAGATACACCCATATACACATACAAGGACACAGACGCACGCACATGCATATACACAACACACAGACACACACACACAGGCACACAAACACACACACAGGGACACAAACACACACACACACACATACTCATACATTCCCTATTCTTTCTTTTTTACTTTTCATTACTTGTTAAGCCGTCTTTCATATACCACACTCGTAACGACCTTTACTTCTTAGTATCTTCTAGTAATAATATAGTAAAATAGTGATGGCAGAACACTAGCTCCCAAATCACAGGAACACCTAGTTTGGGAGTTAGGGTTATTATATTAGTGTAACCTCAATCATTATTAGATGTAAATTAGTCCTAAGGCATTGTGTAAAAGGTTATCTGCATCAATAAAGATTATTATTATGTGTCTCTTTTTCGCTGGCCGGACCGGCTATTCTTCTAACATGGTGTAAGAAGAATAACCGGTCCTTTGGGAGGCTTACACGGGGATATGGATCCAACGTGCAGAGACCCGTAGAGAACTTTAATCTAAAATGGGATGGGACACATGCCGCGGAGCCTCCACAATTGCACTACTGAGTACAGCTATGGACTAGCCGCAGCAAATGTAGGACTATTGCAATGATGTGGAGTCTAATTTACTGGTTTATGGGGATGAGTGTTAAATGGACTGGTAATAATGATACTATGATAAAAAAACGGCACCTGCCAGTGATACTCCTATAGCATCCGTCCGCGTGGCAGGTGGTGACTCGCCAACTCACTAGATGGGCCCTCTCTAAACAGCCGCCCAAAGCAAACAAACTCTGCCGAGGGCTGCTGCTAGGGGTGTCGAGCAGTGCGGCACCGGTTTCGCCATCGCGGGCCTCGTGACAACGGAGGCCCGGAGCGGGTTTCCCCGTAGTTACGCCCTTGAGAATGACACTTCCACCCCCGAGCTAATAGCTCTTGCGGCTTCCCTCTGGCCGGCCGACCAAGGCAAGCCAGAGTTGAGAGTCCTGCGGGCACACTTGGAAATCCACTCCAGCCAGCCAATAAAGGCAAGCCGGAGACGAGGCTCTGACCGACTCTCTGAAGCATTCGGGACCGCAGTGTCGCCACACACATTCAGCTCGCCACAAAGCTGCCCTGCGGTTGTAAGCTTTCTTTACATCTTGTAATACATTTTTTGTTTATATTACACGATGAAGGTGATGTTTGAAAGCTGTTACTCTGCCCTCTGAGATTGCGTTAGTCTCATGATGCGATAACGGCTGCCCCAGAGGGCATTATTATTATTATTATGTTTCTCTTTTATCACGGCTATTCTTCTAACTTTGGTGTCGGAAGAATAACCGGTCCTTTGGGAGGCTTACACGGGGATATGGATCCAACGTGCAGAGGCCCGTAGAGAGTTTTAATCTAAAATGGGATGGGACACATGCCGCGGAGCCTCCACAACTGCACTACTAAGTACAGCTATGGACTAGCCGCAGGACATGCAGGACTATTGTGATGATGTGGAGCCTAATTTTCTGGGTTATGGGGATGGATGTTTATTTATTTATTTATTACTTTATACACAAACAAGGTGTACATAGGTGGACATAATGCCATGAGGCATTCTCTACCTCTCAACCTACAGGTGGTGTAGAGATAAATGTGGTAGGTGTATTAACGCATATTAAAAGGATGTTATATCTATACTAATATAATAAAGCGGAAGAGTTTGTTTGTTTGTTTGAACGCGCTAATCTCAGGAACTACCGGTCGGATCTGAAAAAATCTTTTTGTATACGATAGCCCAGTTATTCTGGAAGGCTATAGGCTATATAACATAGCGCTTCGACCCTTTGGGGCCGGGCAAAAGGCTAAAAAGGCTAAAACATACTGTCGGCTAATCTCAGGAACTAGCAGTCGGATTTAAAAAATTGTTATTGCCTATGATAGCCTAATTATTCCGAAAGGCTATAGGCTATATAAAATTACGCCACAACTTTTAGGGGCCAGACAAAAATAATAAAACGGTCAAACGAGAAGGGGGAGGGTTGGGTCAAAGGCAAAAAAAGGCTAAACGAATAGGATACAATGTATATGGGTATCGTTTTTGAGATTTTCGGGACGCTGATTAATAATATGAAATTTATTTAGTGATCCAAGATGGCGGACGGGAAATCAAAGATGGCGGATGAGAAAATTTTAAATATCAATATGGATATCGCCTTCGATATTTTAAGGGGCGGAGAATCGAAATACAACATCTATTTCGTGATCAAAGATGGCGGATGGGCAATCAAAGATGGCGGATGGGAAAATTTTTTAAAATCAATGTTGGTATCGTCTCCGATGTTTGAAGGGATGGGGAATCCAAATACAACATCTATTTCGTGATTCAAGATGGTGGATGGGAAATCAAAGATGGCGGATGGGAAAAATTTTAAAAATCAATATGGGTATCGTCTCTGATGATTTAAGGGATGGTGAATCCAAATACAACATCTATTTCGTGATCAAAGATGGCGGACGGGAAATCAAAGATGGCGGATGAGAAAACTTTAAATATCAATATGGGTATCGCCTTCGATATTTTAAAGGGTGAAGAATCGAAATAAAACATCTATTTCGTGATCAAAGATGGCGGATGGGCAATCAAAGATTGTGGATGGGAAAATTTAAAAAAATCAATATTGGTATCGTCTCCGATGTTTAAAGGGATGGGGAATCCAAATACAACATCTATTTCGTGATTCAAGATGGCGGATGTGAAATAAAAAATGGTGGAAGGGAAAAATTAAAAAAATCAAAATGGGTATCGTCTCTAATGATTTAAGGGATGGTGAATCCAAATACAACATCTAAATCGTGATCAAAGATGGCGGATGAGAAATCAAAGATGGCGGATGGGAAAGTTTTAAAAAATCAATATGGTTATCGTCTCCGATGTTTTAAGGGATGGCGAATCTAAATACAACATCTATTTCGTGATCAAAGATGGCGGATAGGAAATCAAAGATGGCGAACGGGATTTTTTTTAAAGTCGATATGGGTATCGTCTCCGATATTTTAAGCAATGGGAAATTCAAAAACACCATCTTTTTCGTGATCAAAGATGGCGGATGCGTTTTTTTTTTTAGAAATCAATATGGGTAACATCTGCGATGTTTGAAGGGATGGGGAATCCAAATACAACATCTATTTAGTGATTCAAGATGGCGGATGGGAAATGAAAGATGGCGGATGGGAAAAAATTTAAAAATCAATATGGGTATCGTCTCTGATGATTTAAGGGATGGTGAATCCAAATAAAACATCTATTTCGTGATCAAAGATGGTGGATAGGAAATTAAAGATGGCGGACGGGATTTTTTTTAAAGTCGATATTGATATCGTCTCCGATATTTTAAGGAATGGGCAATTCAATATTATATAAAAATCTATGTTTGATTTGCATCATTTATAGACCCTGAAATGATAAGAGATTAAGCGCTAAGTCAGTGGTAACCTTAGAAAAGGGGCTTGGAAAAAAGGTAATTCAATAAAAACTCTTAAAAAGGTGATACGGAGTTCGCTGGGTCAGCTAGTTCTTAAATATAATGTAAATTAAACAAATATCAACATAAAACGACCTAAAATGTAAATTTAATACTTAAATCGAAAATATATATACATATATATACAATTATTTATTTATTTATTTATTTAAACTTTATGTACAACTCATAGGTACAATGGCGGACTTAATGCTATAAGGATTCTCTACCAGTCAACCATAGGGTGATGCAGAGATAGGTATGGTAGGTGTACAAATAGTTTTGGTCACGTTAAAAAGATAAGGTGTATTTTACAATAATAACAATAAATGCATGGTTATATTATTAAATATGTACTATATAACATAATATAATATATACATAAATATATATGCATATTTAAATAATAAATATATACATATATAAGTATATATAAATATAAATAGGTATATAATACAATGATTAAGATGATGGTGCCAATAGTCCCTTTCGGATATGTTCACGTGCCATAGATTTAAACTTCCAGCGGTTCGACGCCTTCCTGATCTCTAATGGAAGGGCATTCCAGAGCAGAACTGATTGGACTATGAACGACGAGTGCACAAGACCAGAAGAATGTGATGAACATAAAAGCAGAAGATTATTAGAGGAGCGAAGATCTTTTGCGTGATAGGAGCCTAAATATTGGAAGTAAGATTGAAGGTAAGCAGGGGGAGTTGGAGAATGAAGAAGAGAGAATAGCGTTGTGAGTGCGCGCAAACTCCGGCGCTGACGAATGGGGAACCAGCGTAGTTCGGAACGAAAAGCAGACACATGGTCATACTTGCGAAGATTATAAATAAATCGAATGCAGTTATTGAGAAGACGGTCAAGTTTATCGAGAAGATCTGCATTCAGGTCGAAACAACAAACATCACCATAATCGATGACCGGGAATAGTAAAGTTTGCACTAACGTCACCTTCGTCTTTATGGGAAGAAAATGTTTTAGGCGATAAAGAGAACGCAGGGTCCCGGTAACTCGTTTGCTCACATTGGTGATGTGAGTTCGCCAACTAAGAGTGTCATCGATATGTAACCCTAAATCCTTTACATGCGGTGAAATTTCGATAACAGTACCATCAAAAACAACAGATGGAAGAGATGACACCTTTACACGGCACATCATACGGTTGCCTCCTATAATAATGGCCTGACACTTAGAAGGGTTCACGTACAAGCCGAACCTATCGGACCAATGTTTGATTGCTGCTAAGTCACGATTCACAGCTTCAATAGCATCAGATAGATTTCCTACCCTGGCCTGTGAATACAACTGCAAGTCATCGGCGTACAGATGATAAGTACACCGAAGGTCATGGGTTATGAGATTGATAAACAGAGCGAACAGAAGAGGAGATAAAATACCGCCCTTCCACAGGGCGGTATTTTCCCGCCAGAGTCGAGAACACACCAAGATGAACAGGATTCATCAATGCGTACCGCCTGCTGACGCTCCCGAAGATATGAGGAAAACCAATCCAGTGCGTCAGATGAGATCATAAAATGGGAGAGAATGGATAAGAGGATGTCGTGACTGACGGTGTTAAAGGCGTTCGAGAAATCAACCAAGACCAGTACAGTGACCTTGCCATCCTCAACGCCCGCCCTAACATCGCCAGTCACTTTTAGGAGTGCGGAGGTAGTGCTGTGGCCTGGCCTAAAACCCGACTGGAGAGGACTTAATAAGTTATTATCATAAACGAAGCGAGACAGTTGCTTATGGACACAGGCCTCCAGCACTTTAGACAGGAAAGGAAGGATGGATATTGGACGGAAGTGGGTAGGCAATGACGGATTGGGGATCTTGGGTAAAGGTCGGATAAATGCTTTGCGCCATAAGGATGGAAATACACCAGAATCAAATGAAAAGTTAATAATGTGGGTTAGCGCAGGTAGGAGCTGATCTAAAATAGGAATCAACATTCGTCGACTAATATCATCGCATCCTACAGCCTTGGTTTTAATGGATAGGATGGTTTTTTTGATCTCACCCAGCGCAACTGGAGAAAACCTAAATAGATCTACACTAATACGGGGCAAATTTGTTATATATTCAACCGTTTGGCATCGGATTAAATAATCTAAAGTCGGAGTGGTGGCGAAATGGCGATTCATATCATCCAAACCGATGTCATTCGGCAGGTCGAACGGTTGCTGTTTGCTGAATTTGCCAATACCGAGAGTTCCGAGGAATCTCCAAGTAGCAGCAGGGGAACTGGGTGAAATATTTTCGAGAATATGGCGGCGTTTGGCATTCCGTACCATCTGGTTACACCGATTCCTTGCAGTCTTGAAAAAAGGCCGAATTTTCGTCGGTACGTTCTTTTTTAAATTTGCGAAATGCTCGGTCCCTGCGTCTCATCGCCATTTTAACTCCCCTTGTCATCCACGAGGCTGGAGGGCGTTTCAATTTGACCTTTCTGACTGGGGCATGTTTGTCGTACAGGTCGATAAGTGCATTATTAAAGATATCCAGTTTGTCGTCAACAGAACTAGCCGCCAGCAGAGGTTCCCATGTAATAGCAGATGCATCTTCTAATAATTTGTTTTCATCAATCCGAGCAAAGTTACGCATGTACAAAACTTTGGGTTGGGGTTTGGGTGGTTTTAGGTTATAGGAGAGGAATAAAAGGTCATGATGGGAAAATCCAGGAGCGGGATATTGGCCATGAAAGGATATGAGGGATGGGTTGGATGAAAGGATTAAATCAAGCCACGTATCCTCCCCATTATTGTTGTGGTGAGTTGCTTGAAGAGGTACATTATTGAGACAGGCTGACTCAACAATATGGAGAAGTTTACGGGCTCGAGGAGAGTGAGGAACAAGGAGATCGGTGTTGAAGTCACCCATTATTATGTGATGTGTATATTCCGACCCTAAAGATTCCAGAATCTGTTCGAAACTGGAGAAGTAGTCAACAGCTGGTGGACAGTAAACAACTCCCAAGACAGTTTTAACTCCGTTCACAATAACCTCTAAAAAGAGATATTCCGCGGAAGCAGAGGAAGTGGAAGATGCTGCAAGAATTTTAAATGGAAAGTGACTTCGGAGGTAGATTGCAACCCCACCACCTCTCCTGTCAGTCCGGTCATTCCGGATAAGGATAAATCCAGGTAAAGAATATGAGGTTGAGAGCAAATGTGGTTTAAGCCAAGTCTCAGAGATCAGGACGGCGTGAACGTTGGCATTACTGCTAAATGCTTCTAGCAAGTCACTGTAGTGACTTGGTACGCTTTGAGCGTTTAAATGGCAGACGTTCAGAGATCGAGAAGATTTAAAATTAAATTTATCACGCACAAACTCACCGAGGGTTTTATCAGGCACTGAACCGAAGCTGTCATCAAATGAACTATTGGCTGAACAAAAGGACAAATCATCATCATTGGAACTCATGTATAAATATTATTAAATAAATATACATATACATAGAAATAACAAAATAAATATATAAATAAAATACAGTAAAAAATATATACAGTTAGATAAGACTATAATGTAAACTATTGTCTACGTACTCAAAAATTACCAATACAAGGTTTACCATCTCTGCACCACCCGCCAGCGAACACAATATTTACAGAGAAAATATATTGAATAAAACTGTATCACTAGACATAAAATAAAATTACAATATAGTTATATAAAAAAAAAGAAAACACACTTAAGTTACATAACATTTTTGAAGCTTGACAATAAAACGATATTTCAATTAAATGAATATATTATAAGTATTATAACAAATAAATATACATAAACATAAATATCATACATATTATAGATATATCAATATATAAATATAATACAAAAAATAAATATAAGGGTACATACTTATAAATACATAAATACATAAATACATAACTACATACATCCCGTACTTTCAATTTAAATGCAAAACGGTCAGTGGACATTCTGATTTCAAGAGGGAGCGCGTTCCAGAGTAGGATAGACTGTTCAACAAAGGAAGAGTTGACAAACCCAGAGGAATGACTGGGGCACGAAAGAAGAAGATTCTGCGAAGAACGAAGGTCTCTCTCATGTGTAGATGATAGGTATTGGAAATACTCGGAAAGATAAGAAGGAGGAGAGGGAGACTTAAGAATCATGAAGAGAGTAGTGAGAGCACGCAGGCACCGGCGTTGACGAATAGGCAACCAATTAAGTTCTGAACGATAAGTAGAGACATGGTCATACTTACGAAGATTAAAAATGAATCGAATGCAGTTATTGAGAAGTCGGTCATATTTATTGAGATATTCTGCATTCAGGTCATAATAGCACATATCACCATAGTCGATTAAGGGAAATATTAAAGCCTGCACAAGCATAGTTTTAGTCCTGGAGGGAAGGAAATTCTTTAGACGATATAGTGCTCTAAGTGTTCCGGTTACTTTCTGACTAACATTAGACACGTGGGCCTGCCCATCGAGAGTGGAATCTATATACATTCCAAGGTCTTTGACGACTGAGTTGAAAGGGATGATTAGACCGTTGAACTTTACAGGCGGCAGAGTTTTTAAATCTAATTTAGGCACTAAACGGCAACTGCCTACAATAATGGCCTGGTATTTTTGCTGCGTTAACGTCTAGACCAAATCGATTGCACCAATCCATCATCGTCTCAAGATCTCTGTTCAAGTCAGCAATGGCTATTGATATATCTTCCACTCTCGCTTGGGAGTACAACTGCAAGTCATCAGCATAGAGATGATACGCACACCGAAGATTAGGAGTTAAGAAGTTAATAAAAATTGAAAAGAGTAAAGGAGAGAGAATGCCACCTTGAGGAACACCAGAGCCGATGTCACGCCAACTCGACGTAGTCTCGTCAACGCGAACTGACTGCTGACGTTCCTGAAGATAATTTGAGAACCAGTCCAGTACAACAGGTGAGACCAAGAGATGGGAAAGGATAGATAGAAGGATATCGTGACTGACGGTATTGAACGCGTTCGAGAAGTCGACCAAGGTCAGCACAGTGACCTTAGTGTCCTCTATGCCGGCTCTTATATCGCCAGTCACTTTAAGGAGGGCGGAAGTCGTGCTATGTCCAGGTCTAAATCCAGATTGGAATGGACTGAGTAAGTTGTTAAGTAAACAAATCGAGACAACTGCTTATGTACGCAAGCTTCTACCACTTTTGATAGGAAAGGAAGGATAGAGATAGGACGGAAATGATTGGGTAGTGTAAGATTCGAGATCTTAGGAAGAAGGATTACAAAGGCTTTACGCCAGAGAGACGGGAAGGATTCACTGTCCAACGAGAAATTGACAATGTGGGTAATGGGAAGGATGAGATGATCAAGGATCGGAATGATCATGCGGTGGCTAAGAGAGTCGTAGCCCACTGCATTGGATCGAATGGAGAGGATTATCTTCCTGACCTCACCCGAAGTAACTGGAGAAAAATTAAATGGGTCTATGTTGGGACGGGGGAGGGCAGCAACAAAGGCCACCGTTTGACACCTAGTTTGGTTATCCAATTGAGAGGTAGTTGAAAAATGAATATTTAAATCCTCCAAACCAACCGTCAAACGGCGATCAGTAAGTTGCTGTTTGCCAATACCTAGAGTTCCAAGAAACTTCCAGATATTGGCTGGAGAAGAGGAGTTTATACTGTCGAAAATATGGTGGCGTTTAGCGTTGCGAATCATCTGATTACACCGATTTCTTGCAGTCTTGTACAGGCTCCAGTTTTCGTCAGAACGCTCTTTTTTAAACCTCCAAAAAGCTCTGTCGCGACACCTCATGGCCATTTGAACACCTTTGGTAAGCCAAGGAGCAGGAGGACGTCTTAATTTAACTTTCCTGACGGGTTCATGTTTGTCATAGAGATTAAGCACAATTTTGTTAAAAACAGAAACTTTTTCGTCAACTGTAGAGGCTGCTGTCAGTGGGTTCCAATCAAGCACGGAAGCCTCTTCTTGAAGTTTCTCAACATCCATTTTTCCAAAACTACGCAAGTGCAGAACCTTAGGACGGGATTTAGGTGGTTTGAGGTTGTAGGAGAGGAAAATAAGATCATGATGGGAGAAACCAGGAGCAGGGAATTGGCCGTGGGAATGGACCAGGGATGGAGCAGAAGTAATGATTAGGTCTAACCAGGTATCAACACCATCGATATTGTGGTGAGTGGGTCCAAGAGGGAGGTTGTGAAGACTGGCAGACTCAATCAGTTTTAGGAGTTTTTGGGGACGAGAGGAATCGATGGAAAGGAGGTCAGTGTTGAAATCTCCCATGATGATATGATGAGCATATTCCAACCCTATAGATTCCAGAATCGATTCGATACTGGAGAAGTTATTTATAGTGGGGGGACAATAAACAACTCCAAGAACGGCTTTGGCTCCGTTGACTGAAACCTCAAGGAAGAGGTACTCCGCTGAAGCAGAATAAATAGGTGGGGAAGATAAAAGAATTTTGTAGGGAAGTGCGCTACGGAGATAAATAGCCACCCCACCCCCTCTTCTGTCCACCCTATCATTGCGGATAAGAATGAAGCCAGGGAGAGGGTAGGTGGTAGAAAGTAAATGAGGTTTCAGCCAACTCTCTGAAATCAGAATGGCATGAACGTTTGCTTCACAGAAAGTATCGTAGAGATCACTGTAATGACAGGGCACACTTTGCGCGTTGATGTGACATACGTTTAACAAATTCTTTGTTGGTTGGTTGAACGTTCGCTTGACAAAGTCACCAGCCGACTCAGTTACAGAGCAAAAGCTGTCATTATGAGATGAATTTGCGGAATCGCATGCAGAGAGAAAAGAATCATCTTCATCATCCGATAACATAAAATAACTGAAGAATATAAATAATTATAAATATGCAATATATATAAATAAATATATATGTATAAATAAAGTATTTAAAATATATTAATAAATATTATCTTGTAATAAAAACTGCACACAAAACTGATGCAATGCTTTATCACTGCACCACCCGCCAGCAGACACACACATACACAATCACAGATTACATAATTATGAAACACTAAAAAAACATAACAGACGTTGCAACAAATAAAAACAACGAAATAAAAACTAAAAAAAGAAAAGACAGGAAACTAAACGCATTATCACAATTTAAAAGAAAAAGTGTTGTGCGTTTCTGAACGCAACCTTTAGACGTCACTTTGTGTCATAACATGACGATGACATTATGTGTTATTTATAGAACTGTCAATTCATATGTCAAACAAAGTAAATTAGTAAACAAAACTTTTAACAAAGAGGGTGACAGGGTGTGATAAAAGTAAAATGAACAAGATAATAGCGTAACACAAACAAATAAATGTTACATAAAAATAAAGGAGATAGAAAACGTGAAACAAAACTATTTACGTTGCCCATTCTTGCCAATCCCGGATGCGCCCGTAGAACGGGCATTCCCAACTCCGCTCCTGGCCTCTGCTGAAGAGCTGCTCGACGCTTTGGGATATTTCTCGGCAACTACTTTATGACGGCTTCCATCCGGTGCTTTTATTACTATGCAGCCGTCCTGGGTCCAGCAAGTTCGGATCCCAAAGTGTAACCTGGCTTTACTAAATACTACTTGTCGCGTTTTCGTAAGAAATTCCCTGACTGCTATGGAGGAACCCTTAAGAGCAGTTTTTGCTCGCCACACTGCAGATCTTGCATCAAGTGTGGTGAAGCAAACAAGTATCGGCCGCTTGCTGTCATTTTTGGGCACACCGAGTCTGTGGCAGCTGCTTACGTCTGAAGTGGAGATGTTCTTAAGGCCAAGCTTGGACTGGATAATGCCTTGGATAGTTGCAGCACAATCCTCTTTCTCCGCTTCGGGTACCCCTAAGAAAAGGAGGGACTTACGCCTGTGCCTGGTTTCTACTACATCCAGCTGTCTGTGACATTCTTGAATTTGCTGCCGGAGCAAACCCAACATATTGAACACCAACTCGCGGAACGTGCGAAACTCCTCAACAACCCGCGCCACAGTATCCTTAGCAGAGTTACCACAATGCAACTGCGCCTCAAGTTCTGCCATCCGTTTCACAAAGCTTTCTTCCAGGCACTTCTGTGCTGATTCGATGTCGTTCAGTTGTGACATAGTGATATATGTGCAGGTGATGTGCTGGCAGGTGGTAAAGTACTATCACTTAATTATTCAGTGTAATAAACACAATCCTAGTAAGTACTGGTGTTAATTAAAAACTTTTATCAATTTCAGTGCGATAGAATTAAGAAAAAACAATTATTTAAATTAAATTATAATTATCAAAATTGCAAGAACGTGTCCACTTTTTGGCACCTACCCCCAAAAATGTTTGATGGACTTAAAATAATGGTACTATGGGTAATAAACTGCACCTGCCAGTGATACTCTTATAGCATCCGTCCGCGTGGCAGGTGGTGACTCGCCAACTCACTAGATGGGCCCTCTCTAAACAGCCGCCCAAAGCAAACAAAGTCTGCCATAAAGGCAGCCAGAGGGCAACACCGGTGCGAGTGGCTAGGGGTTTAGAGCGGTGCGGCACCGGTTTCGCCATCGCGGGCCTCGTGACAACGGAGGCCCGGAGCGGGCTTCCCCGTAGTTACGCCCTTGAGAATGACACTTCCACCCCCGAGCTAATAGCTCTTGCGGCTTCCCTCTGGCCGGCCGACCAAGGCAAGCCAGAGTTGAGAGTCCTGCGGGCACTCTTGGAAATCCACTCCAGCCAGCCAATAAAGACAAGCCGGAGACGAGGCCCTGACCGACTCCCTGAAGCATTCGGGACCGCAGTGTCGCCACACACATTCAGCTCGCCACAAAGCTGCCCTGCGGTTGTAAGCTTTCTTTTCATCTTGTAATACATTTTTTGTTTATATTACACAATAAAGGTAATGTAACGGCGGCGGTAGCCCACTGGTGTACGTAACGGACTGCCGAGACGATGGTCTCGGGTTCGATCCCCAGGTACCTCGGGCACACACCTCTGACTTTTCGAAGTTATGTGTGTATTAAAAATGTTAATTATTGCTCGCTTAATAATGTGCCCGGTAGATGGCAATAGGCTCGCCCCCTATTACATTGGGACCGAAACATATCTGGCGAAGTGTGTGTGTGTAATACACCTCTGCCTACCCATTCGGGGATAAAAGGCGTGAAGATATGTTATGTTATGTTATGTTTATGAAGGTAATCTTTGAAAGCTGTTACTCTGCCCTCTGAGATTGCGTTAGTCTCATGATGAGATAACGGCTGCCCCAGAGGGATTATTATTATTATAGCTGATGATGATGATGTCACATAATATTATTAGATATATACCTATGTTTGTGTACACAACTGACAGCAAAGAAATTCACAAAAACATCGAACATAAAATGTTTTACTTTGTTCTTTTATAATTATTTATTATTTACAAATTAATTTCAATAACAATGATACTTAATGAACAACCCTTGTTAAGTAAGATCCCCGACGCGCAGGGTATTCAACAGTTATTTAATTAAGGCGAGGTTGCAGTACAGTGCGTAGCTCGACCTCACCCCCCGCAAAAACAAAAACATGGCGGTGGCGTCAGCGAGTGAGCGGGGGGAGGGGAGGGGGGTTTCGTGTGTGCGTGTGCCACAGCGCAGCGTAAAAAAACCGTAGATGAGTTATGCAAACTTCAAAAGTGGCACATTAAAAACAGGCTAAATGTATGATTTGGCTTTAGTCGCGTACGCGCTGCGGTCGGAAGCGCTCGCTCTTTTACTCGCGTGTGTGTACGTTACATTTAAAAATGCCGTCGTGTGTAATGAGAATTTGCACAAACTATAATAGGAAAATGACTAAAAGTTATGGAATCAATTCTTATTCATGAGTATTATAATATTACAACGTTTTATTTACAATTTATATTAAATTCAGTATCACAAATAATAGAGTGAATAAAAAAAAATGGCATTTAGCGAGTGTGAAAGAGAAGCAGTATTGTGCGTGTTAAAAGACTAAAGAACAAAGCATCCAGATAGGACATTCGTAATAATACAATACTGATGTGTGTTTTTGTCAAGTAATAAAAGTGATTTGAGGCTGAATCAACACAATATATTATTATTATAGAAATACAAAATCATACGTAAGTTACAAACATTGACGGATGATCAAAGTCCATTCACTTGTTCTTGTTTTTTTCTTTTTTCAAACAGTAACCATAGGTGGTATGAAACAACTAAGTAGATTGTACTGCACAGTTTTCGCTGCCAACCCACCGTACCCCTGGCAGTACCCCTTGGGGTATGGTGGGTCTTTCAAAGCTTAACCGTACTCCCAGATAATAATTATTGTTGTGTAATAAGTTTATTAATTTCAGTTCGTTAATTTCAAGTTCTACTATTTTGTGGGATCATTCCCAGAAGCCCTATTGAACAGTTCTATGATAGAACTGTCCTAATTCTATAAGCACAATTTGATGAGGAGAATAGAACTAATGGGATAAGTAATAGGAAATGTCCCAGTCTAGTTCTATGTATGTTTTTACAAGGGTATTTAATAGAATTACTGGGAATGATCCGTAGTGTCACGACATCGCGCTCATATATCCGAATGAATATGTTTTGTAGACGTTCTTTTGTTTAAGGTGTAAAACAAATGAACGTCTACAAAACAAATGACTACCAGAAAGTGATCAGCTATCGATAATGATTGCAAAAAACAGGTGCATGCGATTTTCTACCTAATTGACATTAGTCAGAATTTATAATTTTATTACCGTAGTAATGCCAGAGAGCGAGAAAAAACAAAAAGAAAAGTTTGTCATGAATTGTCAATAAGGTCGAAAATCGCATGCACCGGTTTTTTGCAATCACTATCGATAGCTGATCACTTTCTGGTAGTTATTTAAAAAGCTAAGCCTTAAAAGACCCACCATACCCCCAGGGGTATTGCCAGGGCTACGGTGGGTCCACAGCGCACAGTTTTTATATTAACGTACTGTTTTAGGTTTCCATTGAATGAAATGAGAAGAATAAAATGTACTTTTTTAATAAATGTTATAAATAAATCACATCGACTTTTTATTTCCCTACCTTAAATGAATTAATCAAATTTACTTTGAGGCGAATTGAATTTACTCAAGACAGACAAAGTGATCATGTCGCATCTGAGTCAAATTATTGTTTGTGAAACGGTCAGCATGATGTCACAATGCGCGTCGGTCCAGAGAGTATATGTTTATATTTCGTTATTTCGCGCTTGCGATTAGATGTGCTATCTCACCTACACTTCTTATCTAATTCTTGGTGTGTCGTTTTGACATATTTATATTAGTGTGCGTACGCTTTTCGCGATGCGTGCCACTCGTAAGCTCCGTCATGTTACCTTGTCAGTAACCTGTCTACGGTTTCTTACTAGTATGTCTATAGTTTGAACGATTGAGTTTGGAATACGAATTACTTTGTATTTTTGCGAAAACGTACATGCGGGGGTGGAGAGGGATTTTGCGGAGCAACGACGTACGTCCGCCCTCAATCACGCCTAGACAGGCACTGATGAACGGCCGGCGAGCGATATAATGCCAACATTTTGACTATTTTTTTGTCTTGGAGAAAAATGATAACGAAATTACGAAATCTGTTTTTACCATTTATTTTAAAATAAAGAGCTGTTTCTATTGATAATACTTTCATTTAAATTCATTATGGAATCTCTAAGCAGTACACGTTTAAAATTGTGATTTAGTGCCATGTTTGACATTTTTTTTATCGAGCCAATAATTCCAAATCGTGTTTCTATCTTTAAGATTTACTAGAAGATATGTTCAACTTTTATACTTTAATTTTTATTCATTAAAAATATCATAGTTCATGGGACTTTCAGACGTTCAAAAATCTTAAAAAGTACTGCAACCTCGCCTTAACGGACATAAAGAATAACCTGACTGGATGAAATTGATTTTATTATTTTAAATTATTATCTTTATATATTATATACATATTTTGTGTAATAGTGTATGTCACTGAACTCCTCCAAAAGGATTGGGCCGATTTTGATGAATTTTTGTGTGTGTGTGTAAATATCGGTTACTCAAAACAAAGATACACCTACCTTTTACTGTGTTTACTGTTTCTACGGGATATATACCACTGTATATATCCCGTAGAAAAAGAGAAAAGTATTTTTGAGTGTGTTCAAGGAGACTTGAGAATGGTAAGGATTCACAATATAGTCGACAGGAAAAAGCACTAAAAGAATCGACTGTTAGGCGGTACGAAGTTCGCCGGGTCAGCAAATTATATATAATAACCTCGCTCTCACACATACATTAAAAAAACAGTCACTAAATAGATACATGTCAGATACCTTTGTAAGTAAGTAATTATAATTTCTTCAACCCAATCGCCTACGTTACGTAGCGTTCCACCCCGTAGCACATCAGGAATCTACAAATCAGCTACGATTTTACGAAATATCTGTACTACTTACCTACAATAATTTGAACCCTACAAAACTCAAGGCACGATTCCGAACGAAACTTAACTATCGGCAGCATTTAAGAACTTCATTACCTAAAAAATAATTGTCAGTACATACATCCTATACTACTACTAACTACAAACTGGTTCACTTTTTTGCTAGTTTGGTTTCAGTGAGACCAAAGCCTTATAGGATCGGCACCTATCATCCCATTGTTACTGCAACCTAGTCTAAATAAACGTCTTATTTGTAACCCCTACCTACGTGAGATGTAAGTCAATTTACCAGCTAATCTTTTTTTCTTAAAATAGTTGGTTGCTATATTATCCTACCTGCCAGTAAATTATTTATTATTATTATTAATCCTCTTTAAAAGTAATTCGCATTCATGAATGCGAATTACTTTTAAAGAGATCAAATGTTTTTTTATTAACAGTAAGTAACCCTTGTGAAGTTTATGAGATATTCCTCATGAAAAGTCTTGGATTATTATGTTGGAGGTAGTCTCTTTTATTTACAGGCATGGTTTATTATTTTTGATGTTTTATTTGTGTCCCGTTTCTGGTAGAGCTTTCTGACTCCGTGCTGCTACTGAGAATTCAGAAAACTCAGGAACCTGACCCGGGAAACGACACCGGGATGGGTTCGTTTGGGTCGATCGTTGTGGGTTCGATCGGGATGGGATCGAAACGAACCCATCCCGATCAGTAGACGGACCACGTCCAGACTTAATAATGCTCAAAAAGAAAAAATCTTCTAGGTTTCTAGAATTAGGTACCGCTCAAATTTGATTTGTCAAAATTGCTATGTAGTTTTTATAAACACCAGTACTGGATCTCAAAATGAATTCTAAAAAAAATAATGTAATAAGAAAACATATCTACAACCCAGGGTTCCCCGTGATGTACCTATTCAAAAGTTTCTGTAATACGTGTTTCTGTAATGACACAAACATTTGTTGAAAATAAACTTTATTTACACACATATGTTTGGTATTATTATCGTGAACCCAAAAAGGAATTGAATTTTCAATTTTATTAGGTAAAATATTTCGAATATCCAAAACGCGATGACAGGATTATTTCACCCCCTCGCGTACTTTATATTCCCACCCATTGTATTACATATTTTCACAGGTAAATAATTTCCCTTACATACACATACAATCATTAAAAGCAAAACAAAGCCGCCATTATAAATTCGTGCTACAAAACACGTTATTACTTATTTGTTTCGCAACTGTATAAAGTAAACGCATCACGTAAAACAAATTTGTCTCCGGTAAGTTTGAGACGGTGTTACCTACCAGTATAAAAAACGTTGGCAATAATACAAGCATTTGTAAGAGTTCGCGACTTGTAAGAGTCAAGTTTGTGAATTTCGTGATCCACGAATAAATGGCCCTACTACCACTTTCAAATCATTTTGTGATCTCGATCGAGTAGGCTGTTGGCTTAAATGCGGTTTGAATAATATAGGTACACACTTGTTAACATAATACCTAGAGAGGTACGCCTGTTACTTACTTAACAGGCGGTTAAGCAAGTCGACACCAATATACTTCAGGTATTTAACTCACAAAGCCTATACGAATCGTCATAATTATGATCATCCTAGGGTCATCAAGGTTTTGTCTTGGTCCAAAGTGAATTTCTGATCTTGACGAACGCGCTATATCTCGCATGTTGATCATTCGCGAATATGCTAGACGTCTACCATGTAGCGTTATATTATTAAAAAAAAAAACTACCTATGAAGTATCAACATCCAGTTGCCGTACCTGCAAAAGGAGTATTAGGTAGATTGTAGTAGCAGTGGACTACTGCAGTAGGCTGATGATCATGATCAATGCCACTGATGAAGGTACTGTCGGTTTTATAGTTAAACCATGGTTAAACCTTAGTTCACCATCATATTTTCTTTGAAGTTTAGAGTCATTGAATAACTGTAATAAACTTGAATATACAAACTCATACAAAGAAAATACCTTTACAGACAATTATGTCCGGTCCCTTAAACGTTCTATCAATAACATAATCGTCGGACATCGCGCATAAAAGGCGTCGTTACACTCCTTGTCATGTATTACACACATCGAATTTTATCACAAACACGTGGGCATACTCACAATTGTCGTTTGATTCTGGATTTCTGGTCCCCGGGAATAGCTACGATTGAAAAGAAATCGTGAAATGAAGTGTGAGCCGTCGCGTATACGACATTCATTGTTAACATGCCATTAAAACTTCCACTGGGTACATCTACGTGCTATTTTAGGACGTTATTCAGTACTTGAAATGGATTTATATGATTTTATTGTAGATATATTTTTTGTGTCAGGTACAGCGGGGTCTCTGTATAAATCTGTGCAGCTAGTGTAGGTAAAATACACTGATTCTGTAAAATACTGGAGGAAAATATTTTTTATTTTGTGTACATGCTTTTACAGTTACATAAAGACTTTGAAGTTGCCGTCGCGTCCAGTCTTATGGACGCGAAAGACTAAAAAACGACCGATGAAGATTTTTGTGCAGTTGACCGCAATAGATACTGTGATTCTTGATGAAGGTTTAGATGTGCGAGGCCGCGGGCGAAGTACAGTTAAATATAAATCCGTCCAAATATTACCGAAAGTATACCACAACGAAAACAAAAATCAATCACAGTAGAATTCATACATTTTAAAATTCGACAATAAATCTTGTGGATCTTAGTAGGGATTGAGTTTGTGTCAACTTATGAGCCAGTGAGTGAGTTTTGAAGAGTTCGGTGACAGAGTTAGAGCTTGTTGTCTTGTTGTTTGTGACGGCGCGTGATTTAGTGCCACAAGTCTTAATAAATCGTGAGTGATTGAGTGCGTGCAATGTAATGTAAATAGTAACACGTTCACCTGTTCAGGTGGACGTGTTAATAAGTTGTCATTCTGTTGTCGACGGTACTTTTTTAACTTTTGGTTATGGTACAAAAGATAATTATAAAATGTTGTGCATAGTAATAATAATATGCAGAATAGAAAATGTCAGTATCTCATTTCCTTATTCTTAAGTCACCGTGGTATGGTACGTATGGTAGGTGACTTAAGAATAAGGAAAAATACCCGAAGCCAATAGCATTTTGGCGTAGAGACAGAAAACTCGACTTCAAATCCTGGACCAATCAGCGTGGTAAAGAAGAAAGCTGAGAAAAGCTTAAGTCTAAGCTTCTTTAAGCAAGAAAAGCTTAAGTGGTATGCGAAAGCCTGTAAAGGTGGAGAAACAGATATAATAAAGGACAATAGCAGATCTCCATACATCAAAATGTCTGAAATTAAATTGAAGCGCTCAGTAATAAAAAATATATAAAAAAATTCGGCGTAAGTAACAGAGTCTATAAATTATTCTATTTTCACTCGGGAAAGCCGGAAAAGAAGATATCGGTGTTTAATGTTTAGTTAAGAATGAACAATGTGGGTACGTTTGAATTATCAAAGGCATTATGTCAGATTGACATCTAAACGCAGAACTATTCTGTAGCATCTACCTGTCACAGCCAAAGACAAAAGCAGAGCTGCACATTTTAAATCGATTTAATGTGAAATCGATATAACGTTAAAACGATGCTGTGACGTTTTTATTTGATTTTAAAGTTGTTTTGCTACAAAAGAATTAGCTTATTGAAGAATATTATAATTGTAAATCAACATTATTGATTAACAATTAATTAACTGCATTTTAATTATTATATTTTAAACCAAACCAACCCTATAAAGGTCGATCATATCGATTACTTATTTAATAATCGATACGCATCAATGTCAAAAGTCTATTCCTGTCACACCATTGTCTATGGCAACAATCAAATAATAAAGTAAGCACCTAGTTTGTAATCAATTGGAATGCTTTTTATCATCATAAAATAATTCGGCTTTATGGAGACAAAGTGAAAATATAAAAAATATTAGAAAAAGTAAACAATTTGTTTTGTTCATATGAAGTTTAAGCTCGCCACAACAAACCCAGACCTAATTCTGCCATGGTTCTTTACAACATTATTTTCTCAAAACACAGGTATATAACATAAGCATGAAATATAAAAAGGTACTATAAAATATTAGGTATAGTAGCTTTATACAGCTAAGCTAAAACACAAAGGTTATTAAAAACATAACCAGCATACAAATAATGGCAAGCAATATGAGTAACTCGCGACTCAAACCCACGCTTTTTTCATAAAGAAAGCTTCGTAACAAATCGGTTGTGACAGTAATCTGTTACCCACCTCAGAGTATGTAGGTAACCTTTAGTTGGAGTACCTTACCTTACCGTACCTGGCTGTACCTTAAGTGCGCTCGTGCGCTGAACTACCAGTTTTTAAAAGTCTATGAATAAACAAAGTACATAGGTATTAATCTATAAGTACTAATATCTGATTAGGGATCTATTATATAACATTAAGGAAATAATTACAAAACAATTTAAACTCTTTACCAATGTATTTAAGACATGTTTTAGAGCGTCACAAATAGTCCCCGTGCGATCGACGCAGCGCAAGCCGCACGCTCATACAACTTCTACGAGATACGGGCGAAACGCCTGGCGCGTGTGACAGAGATAGTTCAATACAAAAAGTACCGTGAAATAACACCTTCCCGTGCGGCGCACGGGTGACCCGAAAACTCTCGAAAGCGGACGAGGTTTGACGAAGTTCGTGTTGTTTTGTTTACATTTTGGCATTCTGAAAGGATTTTTGATATATACAACTGTGTTTAGTGTTAACAAAGTTGTGATTTAGTAAGTGTGAGTAAATAACTTTGAAAATAAGTAATAAATTATAACGTTGACTCGATTCGATCAATTAGATAATTATTGAATAGGCAGTGTCAAGCGCACCATTTTGATAATTTGATACTCGAGTGTAAATATGTACCTACAAAACTATTACGCGACGTTTTATGTTTGTGGTTGTTTACCAACATTAAATTACTATTTTCTTTGCGTATTAATTAAATGTATTTAAATAAATTCAATAGGTAAGTAAGTACTTAAGTAGGTTCCTAGTTTGTAGCTAGTATAGACAAAATGTCGTTTTACTTTATCTTAAGATCTTTGCCAGTCATTATTATGCAGAGTCAGTTAACGTACTGGCCTAAGCCATGGAAGACTGAAAACCTCGTAACTCTATGAGCGCTACAAGATTTTTAGTTATTTACATGTAAGACAATTTTTTTTGCTGTGGCGATCGATGCTATCAATGGAACAGCTAGAGATGACAATCCTCCTAAGGTAAATCCACCGTCAGGACCTAGTCGGCACGTAGGGTCGATTGCACCGTCACGACCTAGTCGGCACGTAGGTTCGATTGCCTTAAGGAACAACTCTTTGGCTGATGCCTGGATTTAAAGCCTGAATATCTTTGTGCCCGATGATTTTATATTTTGTATCACATCTGTATATAACAATGTATACCCCTAAATTGATCGCCTAAAAATAAATGCCTAACAAAGGCTGAACCGTCTAGATCCTAACTATTTTAGTTAAAGAAGCATTAAAGACGAACCGTGTCCAGCTTTATTCACATGCCTAGCAACCATAAGTAAGTATTTTAATAATTTTGATAAAATATATTCACGTTAGAAGGGCAAACATATTAAATATTACCTGTTATTTATTTATAAGAGGTACCGTTCGGTCGAGCGGTCCGGCATGATATGTTCGTATTAAAGATATTTTATTGAACGTTTAGTATCCTGGAATAGTGCTATGTATGTATGTTATTGACTTTGCGAGATGAAGTTGAAATGTTTTTATTTGGTAAAAATATTTCAAAGTGTGTGTGTGTGTGTTTTTTTTAAATAGTATAGGAAGACAAACGAACAAGCTGGTCACCTGATGGTAAGTAATTACCGCCGCCCATAGACACCTGCAATGCCCGAAGGATCACAAGTGCGTTGCCTTGAAGATTACAATGTCGAACTGGTTTGGAAATACCGCTGCAGGTAGCTGGTTCCACAGTTTGGTCGTACGAGGCAGAAAATGGCGTGTGAATCGTACGGTAGAAGAACGCCACTCATCAAGGTGGTGAGGGTGGAATTTTAATTTGTGGCGAGTTATACGGTGGTGAAACTCTGCAGCGGGTATCATACCAAACAACTCCTCAGAACATTCCCCATGATACATACGATAGAGAACGCAGAGGGACGCAACATCTCTACGCAGGTCGAGATGGTCGAGCCGGTTTGTAAAGACCACGTCATCGATGACTTGAGCCGCTCGACGTTAGACACAGTCAAATGGAAGCAATTGGTATTGTGGTGCCCCGGCCCAAAGATGGCAGCAGAACTCCATGTGGGGCCTAACTTGAGCTTTGTAAAGCAAGAGACGCTGCACTGATGCGAAGCATCGTCTTGCTTTATTGAGGACACCCAGTTTTTTGGAGGCTAGTTTAGCCTTATCTTTCAGATGACCGTGAAATTGGACGTCTCGCGTTATCTCGACTCCGAGAATCCCTATGACCGGTTTGATATCAAGGGAAGTGCTCTGAAATATTGGAGAATCGACAAAGGGGGTCTTCTTTGCGGTAAACGCGCAAACCTGTGTCTTTTTGGGGTTAAAAGTGACCAGATTACAAATAACCCAATCGGAGACCAGGTCGAGTGTGGTTTCCGTTAAAGACACAAGTTTGTTCCGACATTCAATGACTTGTGCCTGAGAGATTTTAGCACTATTGAGGTACACAGCGTCTACAGTGATGTCATCTGCATAGCAATGTATGTCACTGGTTTGTATCCTATCATTGATATGCAGAAGAAACAGTGTTGGCGATAGAACACAGCTCTGAGAGACACCAGCATTCACGGGCCTAGCGTCAGAGCATGAACCGTCAACTACGACTTTAATGCTACGATCCGATAGAAAGCTGGGTACCCATTTGCATAAATTCTCAGGCAGCCCATAGGAAGAAAGCTTCAACAAAAGCGCCTTATGCCAGACCCTGTCGAAGGCTTTCGCCATGTCCAAACTGACCGCTACGGCCTCCCACTTGTTCTCAATTGCCTCCGCCCATCTATGTGTCAGGTACACTAAAAGATCACCAGTTGATCTGCCGCGAAAGCCGTACTGGCGGTCGTTGATCAACTGGTGCTCCTCTAGGTATCGCAGGAGCTGTTAATAGTGGATTCCATTTTCTTGGAGAATAAGGAGGTGATAGCTATAGACCTGTAGTTGCTTGGATCAGAGCGATCGCCTTTTTTGGGAATCGGGTGCACTGTAGCATTCTTCCATGACGACGGGACAATGCCAGTCGAATAGGAGTGCCAGAAAAAACGCGTCAAGACCGGAGCCAGCTCAGGAGCGCAAACTTTCAGCACAATGGGAGTAACACCATCTGGCCCACTCGACTTCTGAACGTCCAAGGAGAGGAGAGCTCTACGAACAGATTTAACGTAGAACTGAACATCTGACGTAGAGTCCCCAAACCGCGGGATGGTCGGCGGTAATTTACCTTCGTCGTATTATACACATAATTTGGTTGGCACATATTGTCACTAATAGCATGTATTGTATAGGCAGCGATAGCCTAGTGGAGAGACGAAATAAACAACAACGTGTAGCGTCTCGCGTTCAACCCACAGAGCATAGACGTGTGCCGTCTAACCTCCGCAACCCAAAGGGAGAACGATGTTCAATGGCTCGGACCAGTGTCAGTATACTAATAGGTAATGACTCCCCATAACGACTGTAAAAGATCTTCATGACAGTGTAATGGTGTTGCTCGCTACACCAAATTAAATAATAATATATAGTCCTTAGGTCGCATACTTGTTTCCACATGTGTTTGTCTTATCGCTACGATGGCGCCAACGTTATGCAATTAGTAAACTCATAAATCCCAAGAGTTTGACAAATTTATAAGAGTTATGTGACAGGCATATAAGTAAAGAAATAGCCATGAAATGTGAGAAAATATTGGCACTGTAGTGTTCACAGGCGGTGTAGTTGAGGATCATAAAAAAAGGGAACAACCACAAGAAACGTACCCTATCAGGTAGTAAGAGGTCAGGGGCGTTGCCTTGGGGGTGTTTGACTGGACAGTCGATCTTAGGAGGCGGGGCCAGTCGGGTCCCAGGACAGCGTGACGTGGGAGTGGTGGTGTTGGATGAGGCAGTGAATGTTGGGACGCGGAACCGAGCGGATCTCGGACAGTGAGTCTTAGGACGCGGAAGAGGGCAGATCTCGGGAACGGACTCGCGTGGTAGTTCAGACAGTTGGTCTTATGGTGCGAGAGGGATCGGACCTGGCCTAGCGCGAAAGAGGTTCGGTGTTGGTCGATAATTAGTGCTTAGTGATATCGAAGAACAAGGCGAGCGGCTTCAAGAGAAGGTGATCAGCACAGGGCAAGGGGTAAGTTTGGCAGTGACGCAGCTAAAAGTCCGGTGAGTGTCTGTTATTCACTTTACTGTAATTTATTGCATGAACTGTATAACATTAATAACTCTGTTGTGTATCTATGTCTATATCACACCATATATATATACCAGGCTGACTAAAATATAAAGTTCTCTATGAGATATTGTACATAGTTATATTATCAATAACCGCGTGTACCATTAGTAGTGGTTCGTACCACCCGTTCGTGATGATGGATGTAAAGACGAGCGATGTATGATGGGAGTCTCCGTATTCGCGATCAGGTGGTAGAATGCAGGACTTTCACAATTGCTGTCTAAACCTGCGTACAGGCCAGTACATAGCAGCTGACAAGGTTTTAAAGAGCGAAAGAAGAGCCACCTGTCGGTCACGCGGTAGCAGTAAGACCGTGCGGCTAATCTAGCGGCGATTGTAACGAGAGCTTCCCTGCAATCTATGCGCGATGGCTTAATACGTTTTAATTGACTATGTTTGTATGGGCTTCAATGTTGTGACTTGCGGCAAGGAGGCGTTTTGTGACATCAGTTCTGAGACTGTTACTGTACGCTCAATACTATACACTGGATATCGCTGAAATACTCGGCGCCGATAATACTATATGACTAATATACCTGGATCAATGTCTCCGTCCCCCTGGAGCTGCCGTCTCTGAGATACGCTGCCTTGTACTCAAGTACCAATATGTGAAGCATGAATATATGGAGAGTGATTTTGTGATGCCAAACCAATACTAATGTATCGCTGTCTTTAGTATTTTGATGTCCACCTTTCATTCAATTATAAGCGTTTACGTTTGGTAAATGCTGTCAGTAGAGGAATATAGAGGAAGGGACGAATTCCATAGTTCCTGCGCGGGCGAAGGGGCGCGGGAACCCTGGCCAAACAAATTACTTGGCGGGGCTGGCTTTTTAAACCCAGTTATTAAGAAAACTAAAATTTTAATCAGCCTGGGGTCCATAGGATTCCGTTACATTTGGTGCCGTGACCAGGATCCTCGTCATAAAATGTTCTGATTCACTTCAGAACAACGAGGAAGAACTAAAGGGTTACTACACAAACACAACGTAGAAAAATACAAACACAACGTAGAAAAATACAAACACAACGTAGGAAAATATCGATCTTATTAAGCACAACTTGTTATTCGATAATCGATAGACGATCATGTTCATTTTAGCAAGACGAAATAATTTAAGTCACGGCAATTATCACAATATGTAATAGTCCGAGGGGGGCGATATTGCGCCTAAGTGCCACACTTTTGCACATGTGTTATTTATTCTAATGGCACTGTGGTTCATCTTATAATATCGCTGTATCTTGAAAGTAAACATATAACTGACTACATATGTTGAAACGCTTTACATAAATGCTGCTCATGCGTGTCATTTATACTGTATGTCGAGTTCGAGTCTCGACAGTGGTTATATTATTGGGTACATAGAAATGCTTTTGATAAAGCGCGGCAATCATCTTAATATTTAATAATCGGAGGAGGGCTCTCTCGCACGTGTTATTTATTTTAATAGCACTTTGGTTCCTCTTATAACATCGCTTCAATTCGAAAGTAATCATATAATTGGCTACATAGATCCACCGCTTTACATAAAGCTCATGCGTGTCATTTATACTGGATGTCGAGTTCGGGTCTCGACAGTGGTTATATTATTGGCTACAGAAAATGGTTTTCATTTTAATATCTCGAGTTTGACTCTCGATAATAAGCATATTATGGGTTACAAGCACTTGCGTATCAGGTTCGCTGTTTGAGTCCGATACGCGATGCGGACTAGCGATGGTTAGAACTAATTTTAGATAAGGAAAGAGAAGGATTTTATATTATAAAGATTATTTTTATAGAAAATCTGGTGTAGAACATTAACATGTCTTGAGATTAATGTATAATGCACACCAGAATATTCCGTGGAACATCTAGATGTAGTTAAATCAGGTTAGACTCCTGAGCAATGTCTGTGGCTATAACTATATTGTTGTGCAACGTCAACAAACTAGACGCCGTATTATTAATAGCGTGTTCGATAACTGTATATAATAAGAGGGAATTATTTAAGGATAAATAATGAATAATATTTTGTTGGAGTTGCGGGACAGGAATTTATTACACTAACGTACTGAAATAGCAGGTTCGACTCCTGTTGCTATGATATTTTGAAATGTTTTCAACAAACTTACTGAAATAGCGGGTTCGACTCCTGTTGCTACGAGATTATAAAAATGTTTTCAACAAACTTACTGAGATAGCAGGTTCGATTCCTGTTGCTACGATGTTTTAAAAATGTTTTCCACAAACTTACTGAAATAGCGGGTTCGATTCCTGTTGTTACGATATGTTAACATGGTTTCTACAAGCTTACTGAGATAGCGGGTTCAATTCCTGATGCTACGGTGTTTTAAAATGTTTTCAACAAACTTACTGAGATAGCGGGTTCGACTCCTGTTGCTACGATATTATAAGAATGTTTTCAACAAACTTACTGAGATGGCGGGTTCGATTCCTGTTACGATATATTAACATGGTTTCTACAAGCTTACTGAGATAGCGGGTTCAATTCCTGTTGCTACGATGTTTTAAAATGTTTTCAACAAACTTACTGAGATAGCGGGTTCGATTCCTGTTGCTACGATGTTTTAAAATGTTTTCAACAAACTTACTGAGATAGCGGGTTCGACTCCTGTTGCTACGATATTATAAAAATGTTTTCAACAAACTTACTGAGATGGCGGGTTCGATTTCTGTTGTTAAGATATATTAACATGGTTTCTACAAGCTTACTGAGATAGCGGGTTCAATTCCTGTTGCTACGATGTTTTAAAATGTTTTCAACAAACTTACTGAGATAGCGGGTTCGATTCCTGTTGCTACGATGTTTTAAAATGTTTTCAACAAACTTACTGAGATAGCGGGTTCGATTCCTGTTGTTACGATATATTAAAATGGTTTCTAAAAACTTACTGAAATAGCGGGTTCAATTCCTGTTGCTACGATATTTCAAAATGGTGTCAACAAACGTATTAAATTACGAAATCTAGTAATAATATCTATCTTATGCATACGCGTTCTTTGGACGAGCATCTATTAGTTTATTACATTGGTTGAGTTGAGATTCTTACAGAATGCATAGGGGTTTTAATGATGAAGTGTACACGAGCTATAATTGAGAAAAGGATTATTCTTAGGTCATATATCAGTAAATTTAGTTTCCTAACGTGTTAGCAAGTAGATTAGGGTAATATTAGCCCACTGCAGCATTTTGGTATACTTTATAAAAGCTCTAGGTTCGATTCCTGAGCATTGGTGAAAGTCGGCGGATATTATACTCATGTACCTAATGATCGGCGTCGGCTTTATAGAAGTCGCACAATGTGATTTTAAATATTTTGGGTTCGATTCCCAAACATAAAAAGAATGCACACTATTGTTGAACACGAAACTATTTTGTTAATTGTTGTTATTATTGTCTGGAGCTGGGTTTAGTGACCATTATTTTAAATGTTTTGTTTTAAAATTGTTTTTCAAACTAGAAAGGCAATGCAATAAGCTGACATCTGGCACGTTTTGTTTCCAAATGCCAGCGTGTGAAAAAATAAGGGATAAAACAAAAAAGGGAAACACATTTTAGATGTTTATTACTTAAAAGAAAGAAGGCTAGAAAGGAACTATTGTTCTTTTGTATTATTGATGTGCTTTGTCCGAACGCGCCAACGCGCACGTGAAAAGGACAGGATGGGCTACTTTGTTAAGATATGATTGCGCATGTGGCGCATTGTTTTAAGGAACTGAATGGCTTTAGAAAGTCATTTACGCCGTTTTTTAGGATAGGTTCGATTCCCATCGTGAAAGAAGCCATAGTTCTTTTGTATTATTGACGTGCTTTGTCCAAGGGCCAAGATCGGCTACTTTGTTAAGATATGACTGCACATGTGCTGCATTCTTTTGAAAAACTGAATGGCTTTTGTAAGTCATTTCTGCCGTCTTTGGTATGGGTTCGATTCCCGCCGTGCGTCATATGAAATAGATATTCTACACGTGTTAATTCTAAGCATCAGTATTTTACCTAACTGTTACAGTTTAGGCTATCTCAAATTTTAGTTTAGCTGAGTATTTACAATACTTATTCATCTGCGTTACAATGTGATAGCCAGTGGCAATGATGTATGCATATGTTATGCCTGGTATATTGTACACATAACTTTTAAGAGCGCTCAATGTACCAGGGTTCGAGCCCCAGGTTTGCTTAGAGCTTGACATTGAGTTCCTATTCCTCATGAGATTCGAGAGGTGTGTAAACAGTATGCTAAGAACGTCTTGATACATACTAGACTCATAGACATAGTTTAGCCCTATCGTGTGATATCCGTAAACAGCTAACTTGATTCTGAAGTTCAAATAAAGATAATATTTTGTTGCTAGACTCATGCAAAAATACTTATTACGCATCCGTACTGAAAAATATTAATTGGTGATCCGCATCACATTTGTAATCATTTGTTAGTTTGTATCCGGGTTTAGTACTCAAATAGAAGTCGTATATTATATGACTAATCTTGGAAGTTTGATACTCGTGGCATTTCATTTAAAATTCCAGGACCCTACGTCACCTTTTACTTCAACTACCGCACGTGTTGTTGCGTCCGTCGGCTGTGACTACAAAGTAGCGGCGTTCCGGTAACGTGAAAGGCAGCTGCAGTATGCGTCGAAGGACATATCTCGCATTGGATCATCTTACACAGAGCTAAGTTTTCATTATCTGTACTAACTATAAACGCGCACATTGACTAACTTCAAGCAAGTGGACTCCCTCTGATCCGAACTCTCAGATATACATACAATATTAAACGAAGGTTTAAGTTACATAGGGCCTTATGTGTGTCGTTCGTTATATGGAACCTTTATTTTATGGCATAATACATTTGGCAGCTGCGTCCAACTGCACGAGTAATAATCGTAATTGTTATTTACGTTAACTGTAATCAGAGCCTTAATAATGAAGCAGATATCATGTCGATACGCTTGATGATCCGAATGAAGAACTGATTGGCGGCCATCTCGCCGAACATTGTGGGTTCGATCCCCGCGCGTACAATTTCTAGCTAAATGGGAATAATTCCTAGTGTGAGACCGAGTTAAGAATTGTTTAGTTGTAGGGACTGTCGAGCTATCAACTGGGGAAAACGACTGCTGCACTATACTATTGTTTACGACTATTTAGCTCATTATATAAAACTATTGCAACTACTTGTCTGTCACTTTTGATAAAACTAGTCTCTTATACGAGTGTGTGCGAACTATTCCAGCCACTGCTACCTGACGCTATGTACACCCGCTACTGAACCCGATTTCGACGAGTGACAATGGCGAATCAGGTACCCTGATCATACCACGCTGCCCGTTTATCAAGAAGACATCTGGTATGTACACTTCCATTCTAAGCATGGATAGGATGTCTTATAGATTGTACTACTATTTTGAGAATTTATTGCTAATTCGCCATTTGGCTTATTGGAAAACATAGGTTACGGGCAACTGGTGATCTTGGTTATGTGCGCTAGTTCTAATAAGAAGGTTAGGTCTGGTAGGAGAAGTAGTACATAGACGGATTAGAATAAGCTTTTCCATTAATTTTCATAAACTTTAGATGGTAAACGAGGTTGAGGCAACAATTGCAATTAGATTCCTATAAGTGTCAATGTTGTCATAGTATAGGGATGGGCGGAGTATAGTTAGTTAGTGTATCGTACGGTGCGGCCTTAGCAAGGGTAAAGTAGGGTTATTATTATCAATCAACTATAAGTTAGGATAAGTGGTATGAAGCAATGGATACTTATTGGAAGTTGTATGATATTTGCCGGCAGTTAAATGGTGGAAAATAAGATGCAGTTTTAACTGGCGTACCCTACTACATATGCTATTGTATCTTTAGTGAAAGCTCATACGCTATGACTTAGTCTACGCGTCTGATTTTCAGAGGGGGGAATGTAATGGTGTTGCTCGCTACACCAAATTAAATAATAATATATAGTCCTTAGGTCGCATACTTGTTTCCACATGTGTTTGTCTTATCGCTACGATGGCGCCAACGTTATGCAATTAGTAAACTCATAAATCCCAAGAGTTTGACAAATTTATAAGAGTTATGTGACAGGCATATAAGTAAAGAAATAGCCATGAAATGTGAGAAAATATTGGCACTGTAGTGTTCACAGGCGGTGTAGTTGAGGATCATAAAAAAAGGGAACAACCACAAGAAACGTACCCTATCAGGTAGTAAGAGGTCAGGGGCGTTGCCTTGGGGGTGTTTGACTGGACAGTCGATCTTAGGAGGCGGGGCCAGTCGGGTCCCAGGACAGCGTGACGTGGGAGTGGTGGTGTTGGATGAGGCAGTGAATGTTGGGACGCGGAACCGAGCGGATCTCGGACAGTGAGTCTTAGGACGCGGAAGAGGGCAGATCTCGGGAACGGACTCGCGTGGTAGTTCAGACAGTTGGTCTTATGGTGCGAGAGGGATCGGACCTGGCCTAGCGCGAAAGAGGTTCGGTGTTGGTCGATAATTAGTGCTTAGTGATATCGAAGAACAAGGCGAGCGGCTTCAAGAGAAGGTGATCAGCACAGGGCAAGGGGTAAGTTTGGCAGTGACGCAGCTAAAAGTCCGGTGAGTGTCTGTTATTCACTTTACTGTAATTTATTGCATGAACTGTATAACATTAATAACTCTGTTGTGTATCTATGTCTATATCATACCATATATATATACCAGGCTGACTAAAATATAAAGTTCTCTATGAGATATTGTACATAGTTATATTATCAATAACCGCGTGTACCATTAGTAGTGGTTCGTACCACCCGTTCGTGATGATGCAGATGGATGTAAAGACGAGCGATGTATGATGGGAGTCTCCGTATTCGCGATCAGGTGGTAGAATGCAGGACTTTCACAATCGCTGTCTAAACCTGCGTACAGGCCAGTACATAGCAGCTGACAAGGTTTTAAAGAGCGAAAGAAGAGCCACCTGTCGGTCACGCGGTAGCAGTAAGACCGTGCGGCTAATCTAGCGGCGATTGTAACGAGAGCTTCCCTGCAATCTATGCGCGATGGCTTAATACGTTTTAATTGACTATGTTTGTATGGGCTTCAATGTTGTGACTTGCGGCAAGGAGGCGTTTTGTGACATCAGTTCTGAGACTTACTGTACGCTCAATACTATACACTGGATATCGCTGAAATACTCGGCGCCGATAATACTATATGACTAATATACCTGGATCAATGTCTCCGTCCCCCTGGAGCTGCCGTCTCTGAGATACGCTGCCTTGTACTCAAGTACCAATATGTGAAGCATGAATATATGGAGAGTGATTTTGTGATGACAAACCAATACTAATGTATCGCTGTCTTTAGTATTTTGATGTCCACCTTTCATTCAATTATAAGCGTTTACGTTTGGTAAATGCTGTCAGTAGAGGAATATAGAGGAAGGGACGAATTCCATAGTTCCTGCGCGGGCGAAGGGGCGCGGGAACCCTGGCCAAACAAATTACTTGGCGGGGCTGGCTTTTTAAATCCAGTTATTAAGAAAACTAAAATTTTAATCAGCCTGGGGTCCATAGGATTCCATTACAACAGCCGGTACCAAGGGCTTAAGAATCTTCAATCGTCAAGTTATCACTTGCCCCGTGAAGCGATAATTAACAATAGATAAAAAGGAAAATAAATTAAGCTCTTTTGTTTACTATCCTGTGACTCATGCATCCATAGAATTCTCACTCAGATTTCACATGAGCATTTGTCAAACAAAATTGAAATGATGTAGAGCTGCTATTGACTCAGAGCCTGCACTTAAAGCAGTCGAGAAACAGAAACGGGATTGAACATAACTACGTAAACATCTTGAATTACTTACGCACATACTACAAAGCATCATTGTTTAAACAATCTGAGATCATACAGTTTAGGGATTTAAGGAACTGAAGTTATTCGGGTGGATGATGTGTGAGATATTTGGTAGCTTGTCATGCATTTTACTTGCTAAGATTATTTTATGTTACTTTTGATACAGGTAGACATAGGGTGGATCTATTGAGATAATATTTGCAAAATAAATTCATGGGAGTTGGAATGATTGCTTCGATGGAGTAATATCAATGGGTAAGTTAACTTCTGAGTGGATCTATGGCCTAGACCCGTAGGAGTGCCGGACTACCGTAACGTAGAAAAACATTGCATTAGATAAATTCCATCCATTACTTGTGTGTAAAGTAATACGTTCTTAGCTGAAAGATTCTGTTCTCAAGATGTAACTTGCGTTTCCATTTTTTTTCCTAAACTGACGCCTGACGTCTGGCAAGCAGAGGTGTTATTACACCCACATTACACCATCAATATAACTTGCTCTACTGACATTATTCTCGCGAAAACCAACTTAAAACTAAAATGTTTAAAAGTCTAAATAAAAATAAAATATGTATTTATTATCGATCTTTAAATCTTTCCTGTAATGTTTTCATGAATTAACTTTAACATTTTAATGAATTTGGTGGAAAAATATACACAGTACCCGAGTTCATAAATAAAGCATAATTTGGCAACGAATTCCTTTACGAAATAAAAAGCACTAAACATATTTTTGGTAATACATTTCAGTACAAATAAAAAAAAGAAATTTACAAGGAGATGTCTAATTGTCACACAAATAAAAGGTTTTATTTTAATTTGTATGGTAGAGTTCGAAGCCGGTAAGAAATTTATATAGCGTTTTGTGCGACGCGATCCGAAACGGTTGCAATGTCAATACATACGTGTATCCCTCCTTTTTCTAAGCACAAGTACCTCTAGTACAATGTAGACGACAGCTTTATATGCGCCGCGCATTCGCCAGCGAATATCGCTGCGAAATTTCAAATAAACTTTATTAGGCACTTATTTCTTGGTAAATACGGTATACATTTTGATACTTTTAGTATTCTTATATGGGATATTTTTTGATGTGAAGTTTTGATATTTACATAGTTGCTAAAATCTTCTAGATTTAGGAAGTTAGTGCAGCTGTGTGATGACTGATTAAGAAAACAAAATGTTACTATTCCATAATTATACTTCCGTGGGTGTTGTGGCCGAATATCGAAAATACACAAAGGAAATATAGGTAGTATCTTTGTAAGGAGACGAAATTCGACATCAAACCCTGTCCCAATCCGACTGACCAATGTGGTATAGTAGTAGGTCAAATACTTTATTTGAATGGTGAACTGTGAACGTCTATAGAGAAGTGCTTCTTAAATTGGTAAGTTTGAAGAAGGTGAATAATAAGGCACCCCGCATGTCTGAGAGTTCTCTACAATGCTCTTGAAAGTCATCTGAATTTTGGCAACTCGCAACTTATTATATTTAATATACCTAGTAAACGTTAATGTAACAGTACCTATACTGTTGCGTTTTGTTTGGTGAGTCAGAGTGCCTGAGGTCCCATCTCTATTCGTTCTCCCCCATCACACTCCTCTTCCTAATCCACTCAAAGCGCGGCAACACACTTGTGACTCCTCAGGTGTTGCTTATGTCAATGGTAATTGCTTAAGTACCATCAAGCGATTTCTCTGTCCGTTTGCACCTATATATATAAAGGACGTGTTCTGTGAGCTTTAATAAAAACGCATCATAATTGGGTCCATTCATATGTTACCTCAATGGCTCCATTCCTTTAGGAGCTATGATGCCGATGATACAGATATACTGATCAACAGGCACGTCAAAATTGGGGATTCAAACGCATTGAGGGATAAAAATGATTAACACGAGATTTTTGTTTGCTTTTATATTAAAGTAAAATAAATTATCATCACAGTCACAACATTTCTTCATCTTAACTTAAGCCACATTGCATTCTACAAGATTATTATAATTACAAGTAAATGTTTCTTGTTGCCAGTACAAAGACGCTGGACATTGGAATTTCTTGGGGACTAGGCCGCCAGCGCCGTCTTTAACGCACACGTAGAAAGTTGAGCAGTCAAACGCATCAGGAGTGAAACCTTCTTGCTGGCAGACAAACTCTTGAGGTGTTCTCTCGGGTGTTCCTGAAAGAAATGATGGCATTATAAGTTTATTTTTTACTGATCTTTGAGTCTATTACGCATAACAGACTTGGTTAAGATTTGCGCTACAGATCAATAATAATATATATAATAATATTCTACCACATTCACACAACACCATCTAGTCCCAAAATAAGCAGAGCTTGTACTATGGGTACTAGATAATGGATAAACATACATATTATATACTTTTTTTTGTAAATACGTACATATCATACATAGAAACACCCAGACCAAGACAAACATCCATGTTCATGCACACAAATGTTTGACTTGAGCGGGAATCAAACCCGCGACCTTCGACGTAGCAGTCGCTTAAACTCCCGCTACGCCAACCGGTCGTTGAATTTACTAGGAATCTTGCTGATTTTTCTATCTACGTTGTTGTTTTGTTAATGGGTTCAGTAGCGCAATGGGCAGGGTGGAAGCCAAGAGCGTTTTTTGACAGTTGGGGATCCAGAATTATAAATTTTAGAAACGAGCTTGATCAACAGAAGCATGATTTGGCAGACAGGTCATAGGTCAACAGAAAGTAGACTTAGGCCTCTCGACTTAACTTCTTCTCAAAAAGTACTTTGCATTAGTAGTACGAAATCATAGTATTATTTATTTACTCCATCATTATCATTTCATCACTTAAATGTTTCATTTTGTTTTATTTCATTTCAACTAAGAGACGTTCACCGCTTGACATGGAGCTCCGATGGAAGACCTTCATAAACCCATTTTGTGACTCGAACTTTGCAAGTTTGACAACAATTCTTTTAAAATCGCCGTGGATCTACCGTAACCCACAAACCGCAAAGACATAACAAATGTAATAAAATCTAATAATTGTGAATAATGGTAAGATCATAAGAAAACTTATGGCTTCGCGCCAACTAGATGTCGCAATTAAATGAAAGATGTTGCATTGTCTATAAAATTTTCATCAGTGGATAAAAGCAGCTTGGATTTTTTTAACCAATTTAGGGCAGATCTATATCATATTATTTTTCAGAAGGAGTTTAATTCTATTACGAGTCTGAAAATGACAGGACTCAGCTTTCTTAAGATTAGCGCGTTCAACCAAACAAACAAACCCTTCCGCTTTTTAATATTAGTATATCCGTGACTATGTCTAGTGTACATTCAAATAAAATATTAAAATAATACTACATACCAGTTGTAGTGATGACAGAAGGTGTGCTTAAGAGGATAGTTTCAGAAGTGCTACTAGATGTGGTAAAATTGGCATCGGCAGTCGCGGGTTCAATAGACACCCTACCAAGAGCGTTATTAATCGCAGTCAACAAAGGAAAAGCGCCGCTCTCACAAAGACCGTGGAAATCGTCAGTTTCAATACTCCAAATCATGATATTCGTGATCCCAAGGGTCTTCGCGTATTCACTTTTCGTTGCGATGGAGTTAGCGTCATCGTATGTTACCCAGTTGCTGTCTTTGAACGCGTATGGCGCTTTAGCGAGGCTATCGGTTCGTCTATTCCATGATTCGGTTTGGAATTTGTAGCAGAGCTGTAACAAAGAAAATATTGTTTTATGAGAAGACAATTGTCGCGCTGGGTATGAATATCGTTTCGTGAGACTTTTTAAACATTCACCCAATGGATGCAAATTATAACCAGACTTGAAACAACCATTAGACTGTACAGTTGGTGTAGTGGTTTAAGCGGCGGCCTCGCCGCTTAACACTGTGCCGTTGTGGGTTCGATTCCCACACGAGGCAACACTTTGTGTAATTCATAAATTGTTGTTTCGAGTCTGGCTGTTCATTGTGTCCGTTAGTTGTATGTTTGTAAAGTTCCCAGCGACACAGGATTTAGTCCTAATGCAGGAGTTGCCTTTTTTAAGAAAAAAAGGAAAATTTGTGGAAGTCACAAAGTTAAGGCTCATTTTCTTACTTACTATTATAAATACGAAAGATTTTGAAGATGGATGGATGTTGCTACTTTTCATGATAAAACTACTGAACGGATTTTTATGAAACTTTGCAGTATTATATCTTATACATCAGAATAACACATTAGCTACGATTTATCACGACACATGTGGGCGAAGTCGCGGACGTATTTTATTATTTTATATCCTACTTTTATTACTGTGCATGATTAGGATGCTGACTATAAGTTCGTTAATTATATTAAAACATAACTTTACCATCATTTGCTGACGCTATAAAGTCAGTCTCACATATAAAACATACTTATGCAGTGTCAAACTCAACGCCGAAATGCGAAATATCATCACAATATTCAGAAACAGGGACAACATTTGTACTCATACAAAACAGTAATGTGCTTCCCCCATTAATGAACAAAAGCCGAAAGTTGTGAGGCAACATACCCGAGTTATATTTAAGTTATCTTAGAACAACTGACACTGTTCGAGAAAGTTCGTCTGCTCTGGTGGAGCTACAGATGTCTTTAAATTAAATTTTGGTGTTCCTTGTTAGAAGTGTGTGGAGTACCTTTAAGGTTTAATTGAGGCTTGTGTGTTTATGTCTTTTATGATATTTTAGCGACTGAAAACTATAACAGTCATCGTAACTCGCAGGCAAAGCCTAGTTATTACATTATAGCTAGGCTTTGCCTGCGACTCTGCTTGCTTGAGAGTGGTTTTTTGCGGTAAAAGTTGTCTTTGTCACTCTCTAGCCTCCTAGCTGTCTCCACATACAATCATAATAAATAACATTTCGTTGCGACATGAAAGAAGGATAAATAAACAAAATATATATCCTTTTTTCACGTCGCAACTCGCAAATGATATAAATACTTTCTTATTTATAATATTACGGTTATGTGGCGTTATATTGTGAGTCTATTCCAAGTAAGGTAAGACAAAATTATGAGTAACAGATCTAACAGATTTGTTTGTAGAGATTCTTAGTAACTGCAGACATACAGTAATGCCTCTGCTCGTAGGTACGTTTATCATTTCATCTGAGCGTAACATAACAAAGACAACATTTTCCTAAGATCTTGATCTAACAATTGTCACATGTTTTCGAATGAAGGATGAAAATGTTCTTTGTTAATTTAATTTGGGTTTGAGTAAAGTTTCAGTAGAACAAGAGTTAATAGACATTTGTAAAATATTATAAATCACATGGCCAGCCTGAACCCTGGTTTAGGTGATTAACAATATTGTTCCTAAAAGAACGCCTGCTTCTCACGCTTAGAGCGCATATTATGTTCCACTTTTACAGTTCAAAACAAACGTATTCCATAAATGGTTCCAAAAACCGCAGTCTCAGTAACCTTGCCTCATTGTATCCTAAGAACCCAGCAGTAGCAGTATAAGGCCCAGAAAGTCCGGCACCATACGAAGGGGCTCTGACACTGTTCACGCTCGGATTTGCTAGTTGAAATATGTTGGCGTAAAATGGAAAGCCCAGAGCAATTTTTCTTGGTGTACACCTGGAATGAACCTTAAATTTAGTCAAAATACATCTAAATTTTTTGCTGTTTATTTCGAGTCGGAAATTTATCCTTTTTTCCTTAACAGCATTTCGCAGTCTACTACTGAACTTTACCCTTTTTTATTTGCTTCATAGACTCGAAATTTCTTTATTTCATCACAGTGACATAAATTGGTTACTGTCGCTGTAAATAACTTTAGTCAGAAGATGGTGCTGTTAAAATCGGTGTTACCGATAACCTAACCAAGTCACCAGTGTGAAATAATTGGGATAAAATGACTAGTACAAGAGCATAACCAAATACTAACAAGAAACACCAATGACTTAGATTATATAGTTCGAGTGGTAGTTCGGCTGAGCCGTAGCTCTTGATCAAATCGGTCAATGAAGTTCTTACTTCATTGCATTTCTTAATGCAACTTCTTCTTCTGCCTGCCTTTTTCCCATGTTATTATATTTCTTCTTTCATCTTCCCATCCAATTCTCCCCTATCCATCGTCATCCACTCTCTTTTTATTCATATCGTCCTTCACACAATCAATTCATCTTTCCTCTTTGGTCTTCTCTTAAGTAAGAAAAGAAAAATGGTTAATAATTACCGCTGCCAACCCAAAACCGCAACGTAACATCATTAGGCAACGTAGATGATGGTTCATAATTTTCTCCAATATGCAAGGGGGCGTTATGCCCAGTAAGAGTATCCCACGAACCAGCCATGTCGTACGTCATAAGGTTTATTACATCTAGATAGCTGAAAGCGAGAAATCTCATTATATACTACTTCTACTCAATACTTTCTGTAAAAATCCTCGGGGACTCGCAGAGAATTACTTCGACATAAAACTATTAAAGGTCTCTATAGCTGAGAGTGCTCAAATAACCATAATTGTTAGAACTGTCACGAAATGTTTTTTGTATCTTTTTCTGTTTTTTCTGGTTCGGTATGAAAATCATCTTTGCGTTTCATTTTCGTATGTATGTGGTTGTATTCGTCAAGTCACGTCAACTTTGGCTTAGAATAATTACAGTTGACCATATCTAAAGATACCTTTAATGTAATCAAGAAAATATGCTTACTCTGAAATAGCCGGTATATCATAATACAGCACCGCTTTATCTCCAACGGCTGCCACAGCAGCGGTCAATAAAAAAACATACTTGTTAAACGCTTCCATCGCTTCTCTTAACAACTTTGTGAAGTTGTCAATGTCTGCTGCCCCGTGGACAGTGTCTCTGCGGTTAGGATATTCCCAGTCAATGTCGAGGCCATCAAAGTCGAGTTTGACAAGGATTTCGATAGAGCTGTCGATGAAGTTCTTTCTTAGTGTTGCGTTTGCTGCCATCTGAAATCGTAGTTTTAGTGAATATGTTGCTATGCATGACTGAGTATTTTGATATTTCGAGCTGCACAGAAATTTGAAAAAATTAATGATAAAGATTTTTTTTTTAATTATTTAATTTAATTTAAAAAAAAATTAAAAAAAATATTAAAATGAACTATAAATGAAACTTAATAGCCTATTATCTAATTATATAATGGGGTTTTAAGCAAATCTTTCTTGTATAAATATATATAATCTCAATATCGAAACCGCTGCAACGATTTTCATGAAATGTTGTATGCTGGAAGTACCGGGAGCCATAAATTGAGCTATGATTCATTTTTAGAAAACACGATATACCAAAACAAAAATAATATAGAACAAAGCTCGGCCGTTCAGGTACTATTAAAAACTTGTGTTACACAAAGAAGAAATTATAATATTCTATTTTTTTCTGATTTGGGTCGCGAAATTTGATACCATTGTGAGTACTCCCATTACATATGTATATGTATATGCTTAGGTATCAACAGTTATAATATATGCTCCTGCGGAACAGTTTATGTAATAATAACATATTGATCTATTATCAGCCTAGCTATTATTATAGTGTCTGAAATGAATTACTCAATTTTACTACAAAGGATACCACGGCATCTTTAAAAGAAATTTAGATCAACAACTTCAATTCTTCCATCTAAGAAAAATTTTCGGCGGTAGGTGTCAAAAAGTAACACATGTTGTAAAGTGCAAAGATTTGATTTAATTAAATAAAAGTAATTTAGTGAAATTTTTGGTTACATTGTGTACAGTAAGCCATAAATACAGTGTACTTACATTGTCAAAAGTATTATTGCATATGTAATCTTAATCCTGCAAGATACACCACCTGCCAGCACTTCACAAATATTTGAGATTGCACACTAATTGAAAAACCACTTTAACTCATAATGTCTCAACTGGCTGACATCCGAACGGCACAGGATAATCTTGAAGAGTCCTTTTCAAGGAGGATGGCAGAACTCGTGGCACAGCTTCACATTGGTGGTCCGGCAAAGGAGACTGTCGCTAAGGTAGCGGAGGAGTTCCGCACGTTCCGGGAGCTTATGTTTTCAATGCTTGGCCTCTTGAGACGGCAAATCAACGAATGCGCCCATACACTCGACGTGATGGAGACGAGGCACAGGCGGAAGGCACTGATTTTTCTAGGAGTTTCAGAAGAAGAGAAGGAGGATTGTCGGGCCTCTGTGCTGCAAATAGTGCATAAGCTGGCGCTCCCTGATGTAACATTGGCTGACATCAACAACTGCCACAGGATTGGAGCCTCCACCAGTGACCGTCGACGACCGATTCTGGTCTGGTTTGAGAAAGCGGATGTTAGATCGGCCGTTTGGAGAGCCAAGACCAAGCTGAAAGGTATTGCCGTGTCGAAGAAGGAGTTCCTGACGAGATCACGACAAGCAGTGTTCGGAAAGCTCGTCAGCACTTTGGGATGCGGGCCTGTTGGACTCAAGACGGCGTAATTGTGGCGAAATCGTCCGATGGTAGCCGCCATAAGTTCACTACAATGGAGCAGCTCAACTCCCTGACGCCGAAGTATCCCAGAGAAGTAGGCGGTTTGGCATCAGCTGGCGAAAGTGGCGTCGCCGTGAGTACTGGTTCTTCAAACGCGAACTCCAAGGCGCGTAAATAACTGTGTCTGCCACTGGTATAGACTTGTCTAGTTGTTTTGGCATTAGGCTTTACAATGTTTATTTCATTTAGACTGGGTTGCATCATCTTACTTTAACAATGACAAAGATCGCAACATCTGTCAAAGTACCGGTTAATCAAAAAATTAGTTGCACCACTTGACAATTGTTAAAATGACGTCATAATTTTACGTTAACTGTAACCGCCCGATATTGGCCGGTTAATGTTATTGTTAAAGTCAGTTCTATTGTTCTATTATTGATACGCATCGAATATAACCACCAAAAATGTCACTGCTTCGAGAAATACTCGCAGAAACTAGTTCTTCTGAAGACGAATGTGATTTAGACCCGATAACTGTAAGGCCTAGGAAAAGAAAAGTGTATTTCTCCAGAACCAATCGAGTTTCAAAATGGGACAACAAATCATTCTTGGCTAGATTTCGAGTCTCCAAAAATGTAGCGCGGTGACTAGCTCAACGGTCGGAACACTCTCTGTGCTAGCTACCTGAAATTGTATTAGGTAGAAATGAAAATAATAACAGTTGAAAAGATAAATGTGACGATGCCAGGAATCGAACCTTAGATGGTCCGCCACAGTGCGCTGGTGGTGTGTGACTGGCGAGTGTTCCTACGACGATCATCTTCTATGTGCTAGTGGACTGTATGGCTTCGATCTATTCGGGGCTTCAGAAATAAAACATCTTCATACGTTGAGAGCGATGCTGTTCAGGTGTTCGGTGCTGGATGGCTACATATAGTTACTTGGTTACAACATGGTGGTTCCGACGCCAACAAACTGGCCGAAAAATATGGTCGCTTACTTCGAAATTTTACCTTAACGCCGACCACCGCACCGAACATATGCACAACAAATCTTTATTTGTGATACATGTAATTAAAATACTATGGTACATGCTTATATGTTCTATACATAGCTAGATAGGTCAAAAAGTTCTATCGAACGGTATATAATACATAAACCTAACTGTTTGCATCACTAAGTTATTCAAGAAAAATTATCTAAAAATGTTGTCACACAAGGATCCGCCCACTATATTTTCTATAAAAAAACTATGAAATATTATAGTTATGTATGTAATTTTGGTGGGCCGTTGTGTGCAACTATGTGGAGCATCTAATAAAACAAACGCCATGGAAATAGCTTTATTCAATTCTAAGATAACATAATAAAACCTACGATGCATAAGTAAAAATACAAATTTTCCTAAGAAAACACTATCGTACATAAACAAAGTTTATGATAAACATGCATATGTTTATTATTATGATTATTTCGACTACCTATATAAAGCAATAACTAGCAATAAGAAACTATTTAAACATGATTTCGAGCCTATTGAAAGCTAAAAAACACTTATAAAACTATAAAACTACTATGAAACAAAACAGCTGTTTATCATCTATTAGTTCTTATCTATTACAACTGATAACACTATTTATGATCGATATCTAAGTCCCTACGATTAGCACAAGTATAAGTTTAATGCTTATACACTACACGGCACTACTTATTACTGATTTGCGAATTTTCACTATTCTAGCGTTATTTTATCACTTTGACGCGTCCGGGAACCGAACCCGGTATACCTACCGCACGATTGGATAGCACTATTTTTACACGATTTTCACTCGCGGTTTCGAATACACTATTCACTATTGAGTTTTTTAATGTCTGTCGCGAAGAATAAATAAGTATGAAATTTTGAGCACCAGGCCCTTCAATATATTTATTATTGTATCTATTTATGTACCTTTTTGCCACTCTCTTGATATTCTCAAATTTGTATTTGAGCTGCTTCACAGTGCGCGGGATCTCTCCAAGGGCATTAAAATCGCTTTCTATTAAAGTCCACACGCTATCCTTTTGCTTACTACTTATAGCATAGGTTTTCTTACAAAATAATACATTTTGATTATTGGTTATTAACGATTGAAGTCTATCGACTTCAGCTCCGGTAAAGTTTACGCTTCTTTCCCTGAAATATACAGAATTTAACGTAAAGATAGGCATAAGTTTGTGTGATGTAAAAAGAATAACACGCAAGTGTTATGGGCAACAGAATAAGTTGTGCATACTTACTTTGTTTGGCTGTTCACGTACAAGCTTTTTGTATTTGATGCCATTATTATCTTCTACACTTCGTAAAACTTGAACTCGTAATAGGTGTAGTATAAACAAGAAAGATAATCAAAATCTTTTAAAATGATGCGCGTTCAGCGCGTTCAATTCATTTGACGTTCGATATAATATTTGACAATTGACATCTTGACATTATCAATAACAGCGAAGCTCTAGCATTGCCGGACTTAAAAATAGTTCCCGCAGCGAATCTGGGTAGATTACGCCTCATTTGTCTAGTAACCCTGTTAACTTTAACATTAGCAACAAAAACGTTGGTGCAACACATTTTGCGGCAGCCGTCAAGTTTACTGTTAAAGTTATTGTAAAATTTAACTTTAGCTTTTACTTTAACCGGTGATGTGGTGCAATCCACTCTTAATTGTTTTATTATTTAGATGAGACCATAGTTATTTAGATGTTATGCTATCTAGTTTATTTTACCCACATTTTTATTGTTTTACTCCAGAAAAGTCATTAGTTTGTTAACTTACTTCTGTCTTTTTACTTATGTCAAATGTCGATGTCAATGTTGTCAAACTGAAGTTTGCTTGAAATAGTTGCGTTCGGAAACATTGTGTGTAGTATTACGTTTCGGTGTACATTGTGTCAGCAGTAATAACGTTTCGTTACATTTTCTTTCTGCTAAATACTTGTGTGAGCTGGCGGGTGGTGCAGAGATAGTGTTATTTTATCTTTGTACCTTAATATTTTGTTTGAAGTTTATGGATAATTTGTCTGATAGCGATGCTTATCTATCTGCTAATGAATCTGCTTCCAACTCCGATAACGAGAGCTTTTGTTCTGTTGATGGCACATTGGGGGACTGCTTACAACACACTTTTGCGCAGAAATCGTGCTTAATGTTGAATGTTTGCCACATCAATGCGCAAAGTATACCTAGCCTACCTAAGTTTTTCTAATGTAAATATTCACGCCGTCCTGATTTCAGAGAGTTGGCTTAAACCAGATCTTCCCTCTACATCTTACTCTCTCCCCGGCTACATCCTAATAAGGAATGATCGTGTCGGTAGGAGAGGGGTTGGTGTAGCAATATACCTCTGCAGTACTATACCCTATAAAATTCTTGCCTCTTCTTCACCTACTTCTTCACCTGCAGAGTACTTTTTCCTTGAGATTAATGTCAAAACTGCCAAAGCTGTGCTTGGCGTCGTATATTGTCCACCAACCGTCGATTATTTCTCCAGTATCGAGCCGATACTGGAATCTTTAGGGTCAGAGTATGAACATCACCTCATAATGGGTGACCTTAATACCAATCTCCTTTCCAACCATTCCAGCCGTACAAGTAAACTCCTTAACATCATTGAGTCAGCCAGCCTCCACATTTTGCCATTACAGTCCACTCACCACAATGCTAATGGGGAGGACACATGGATTGACTTAATGCTCACATCCGCTCCTACTTTAGTTTCCTTTCATGGTCAACATCCTGCTCGTGGATTTTCCCGTCACGACCTTATTTTCCTTTCTTATCGCCTAAAACCTCCTATATCCTCTCCCAAAGTTCTACACAAGCGTTGTTTTAGTCGTATGGATGTAACTAAACTCCTTCAGGATGCAGCCGACCTGAATTGGGAAGAGATGGAATCTGCGGCTACGGTAGATGAGAAAGTTAGCATCTTTAATACTGCTGTCTGCAAACTGTATGATGATCATGCTCCCATACGGAAGGTAAAGGTGAAACGGCCACCTGCACCCTGGATTACGAGAGGGGTGCGCATGGCAATGAGGCGGAGGGATCGGGCATTCCGAAAATATAAGAGGGAGTGATGCGAAGACAACTGGCTTCTTTTTAAATCTGCAAGAAATCGGTGTAACCTGATGGTTCGCAACGCTAAACGCCAACATATTCTCCAAAATATTTCCTCGTCATCCCCCGCCGATATCTGGAAGTTCCTTTGAACTTTAGGTATCGGCAAACAACGACGTGCTGCCATCTGTGGGTTGCTCGGTTTGGATGATATCAATAGACATTTCACCACTTCCTCTACATTGGATCACCAAACCTCGCGTCTCACGGTTAGCTACGTGGCTGCTTTACCTTGTCCCGATATTGAATCCTTCCACTTTTCTCCAGTAGCACCGGATGAGATCAAAAAGATTATCCTCTCTATCAAGTCCAATGCCGTAGGATGTGACAACATCAGCCGTCGCATGATTACCACCATCCTGGACCATCTCCTCCTTGCTATCTCCCACATCATCAACTTTTCCCTCGATTCTGGCACCTGCCCGTCCCTTTGGCGCAAGGCCTACGTTATTCCTTTGCCAAAAATCCAAAATGCTTCTCTTCCCAATCATTTTCGTCCCATCTCTATTTTGCCTTTTCTATCCAAAGTCCTCGAGTCCTGTGTCCAAAAACAACTGTCCCGATTCGTTTCCCTAAATAACCTGTTAAGTCCTTTCCAGTCTGGCTTCCGTCCTGGTCACAGTACTACCACCGCCCTCCTTAAAGTGACTGGCGATATTAGGGAGGGTATGGAGAACACCAAAGTCATGGTGTTGACTTTGATCGATTTCTCTAATGCCTTTAATACCGTCAGTCACGATGTCCTTCTATCCCTTCTTTTCCATCTTAAGATCTCATCCGATGCCTTGGATTGGTTCTCAAGTTATCTTCGAGGTCGTCAGCAGTCGGTCCGCCTCGATGATTCATTATCGGAGTGGTGTGACAATAGCTCTGGCGTTCCTCAAGGCGGTATTCTTTCTCCTCTTTTATTTTCTATGTTTATCAATCTCCTAACACCTAATCTTCAATGTGCTTATCATCTTTACGCCGATGACTTGCAGATATACTCTCAGGCTACAATCGATGACGTTTCGGTAGCAATAGACAAGGTTAACAGAGACCTAGCCGCCTTACAAACTTGGTCCGAAAAATTTGGCCTATCTGTTAACCCAAGCAAGTGTCAAGCAATTATATTAGGTAGTCAATGGTCTATCAGAAAACTTGACACTACATCTCTCCCGAAACTTACCTATAATAATGCTACTATTGAAATGTGTCCAGTTGTCAAGAACTTGGGATTATATATGGATAGCACTCTTAGTTGGCAATCTCAAGTGACGCAAGTGAGCCAAAAAATTACCGGTACCCTACGCACGCTCTATCGGTTGAGGAACTTTCTGCCGTCCACGACTAAGACATTGCTTGTGCAAGCTTTAATTTTTCCCTTGGTCGACTATGGTGATGTATATTACTATGACCTGAATGCAGATCTTCTTAACAAACTTGACCGTCTTCTCAATAACTGCATTCGATTCGTATTCAATCTTCGCAAGTATGACCATGTGTCTACTTTTCGTTCTCAATTGAAGTGGCTTCCAATTTGTCAAAGACGCAGTTTGCGTGCCCTCACAACCCTCTATTCTATCCTTATGTCCCCTAATACCCCAAAGTACTTAAGTGAGCATTTTCCGTATCTTTGTTCAATTCACGACCGAAACCTTCGCTCATCTGATAATCTTCTCCTTCTTTGTCCTCCTCATACTACCAATTTCACTCACTCTTCTTTTTCTATACAAGCTATCCTTCTCTGGAATGCCCTCCCTCTCGAAGTCAGGACGTCGATTACCAGGTATGGCTTTAAATCTAAAGTTAAAGCAATGCTATTGGAAAAGTTAGCAGAAGTAGCATAGCATTCGTTCATATCAAGGTATTTGTTTTGTATTATTATAAAATATGTATGCATAATATTTATTTATGTATATAATATATTTATGTATAGTATGTATTTATGTATTTTGTATTATATTTAAGTAAAACTAAATCAGTATCAAATTAATTGTAAAATACACCTACCTTTAATCTCTGCACTACCCAAAGGTAGACTGGCGGAAAATGCCTAAGGCATTAAGTCCACCTTGTATACGCATTGTGTATATAAAGTTTTAAAATAAAATAAAAAATTCTCAGTGATAGCAGCATTTTCATTAAACTTAGGGCTATTATCAGTTAAAAGAAAACTTACAATCGAATACTTTGCGGATCCCTCATTCCAACCGCCCGACTGCTAGAAGTGTTTTTTAACTAGAATTCTTCTGTTTCAACGCGTTAAATTTTCCAAAGTTATCTGAAATTTAAATTAACTTCTGTTCAGTCATTTTCTTGTTTTTGAGTTTCGCGGTGGGATTTTGTGAGTCTCAAGGAGGAATGTGGCGACAAAAATGTTTTATGATATTAATATTGTTTTCGTGTTTCAGAATTGTAAGCTTCATTGTTATTATAATGTTTGAAATTGTAGTAGTTATATAGTATACAAGCGATAGAACTACGTTATAAAATTTGAATATAAATGCGTGAATAGCAATTCGTTGAAATCACACAGGTCTTAGGCGCTTTGCACATAGAACAACTTCGGAGCAACTTAAATTGAGGAAACTATCAACATTTAAAAAGTTTCCTGTACAAAGTTGATAGTTGCTATAACGTTTCCGGTTGCCGCAATTTTATGGCAATCTGTGAGCTCCTTTCATAGCCGGGTAGTTAAATCTACGCAGCGATCAGCGTTCAGTGTGACGACGGACATCGAAGAAGCAGCACTTGCTCTCATTTTATTACGTTGTCGCCGTCGACGGCGTCAACAAAAACAATCAGGAACTAACTTAGTCATCGGTTACAGCAACTGAAAACTGTTGACGATTTTCGGAAATCAAAACTCGAGTTGCTAGGTATGTGTGCGCGGTTCAATTGAAATACATGTAAACAGCTAGTTGCCAGTTGCTGCAATAGTTGCTCCATGTGCAAATACAAAGATATATTGGTTGATTGTAAAATCTAACAATTTGCCGAAAGGAACAAAAACACTTGACTGGAGAACAGTATTAAATATGTTATATGAATATGGGTGGAGATATGAATCGAATTTGGAGTGAATCATTTTGAACTTCAAGAAACCTGTGATAAAAAAATCTGTAATGTTTTTGAATGTTCCCAAATAGTGATAATATGATTGTAAAAAATGATTTTCAGGTCGATAATCTCTATAATTATGAACTTTAATTGTATAGATAAATCTTATCTTCTAAATTAAAATATACATAATAATATACATTAGCATCAGCATCAAAATATTACATTATTGATGTTAGATCTACTTCAAAGATATCGTTAAATTAATGATTTGTTTTAAATGTGCGATTGATTTTATTTAATTTGATACAATTAAGAAGGAAAGGAAATTCAAAAAGGTCTGCCTTGAAATATATTAATACATATGTGGCATACCTAATTTATTATGTATGGTATAATAGAGCATACCAGGCAGAATCCTCTTATCTTATTTGACTATCAGCTTGTGCACTTTCAGATAATCAACGTGGTATGTAGATCGCAGGTTTTCAATACTTTAAAATCACAACATATGCAAAATTTCACATTCTTCGTGTTCACTTTTCTTATAAACACAGGGTTTTCCAACCTATAAAAGAAAGCTTTTATTGCTTACCTCTGCCCTAATCATCAGGTAGATCCAGCCAGGTATCTAGAGATATGACCCTGCCTTTATCGTCGATACCAGCGAAGGCATAGATCAAATGAGTACAGAGGTGTGGGTCAATATGTTCTACGTTAAATTGGCCATCACCATGGCGGTAAGTAGCCCAGGTACCGAAGTAGCAGATGACTGCATCTGAAAAAAAAAGGTTTATTTTTTATTGTAATGGGTAACGCTATTCCGTAGTCTCTGCCAACCCCATCGGGTAACAGGCGTGAGTTTATGTATGTATGGATGTAACGATACTGGGTGCTACGTGAGTCTATGTATGTATGGATGTTTCTTGGGCAACGGATGGATACTGGCGACTGGAAAAGTCCTGTGGATATCTTTCACCTGATATGATGAGATTGACAATTGATGGCGATCTCGTCTGATGATAATACACTCGAAGATGGAGTACGCTGGCCTAGGAGTTACCTATTCCCCCACGATATGGAAAAACTTAAATTGTACTTAATATCAGGATTCACAGACTCCGGCAAAGTGTTCCACTCTAGATTTTGGCAGTATGCAGAATAAAAGAGGAACAAAGCGCTTTAAGAGCTATTTTGTATACGGTGCTATGACACTCAGTCGTTGTCAAAATAAATAAATCTCGTACAGCGACTCATATCGAAGCATCCTTTCGGCTTCCGAAGCGACCAATGATTTGCATTACCTTCAATTACTTTTGTAATATATACTACATGCAAAAAATATTCATCTAAAAATATTTTGTTAATGAAAATCTGGCCAAAACCTGTCAAAAACTTATAAAACAGTTGTTTTTGCGTCGCTTGTTAAAAACCACCGGCTTTCTACTATTTTAATTCCTGTCTCTTATAGGCCAAAACATTTGAGAGTTTTCAGTTGAGTACTCAGCTTGAAAAACAAACAAGTTTTTACTATTTCAAATTGTATCGGAATATCAAATATTCCGCACTCAAAGTGACCAAGAAAACATCAAACTACCGTATTTCCTCAAATAATACTATTGGTAAGTAAATAAAATATATCAAAACCGCTATAAAATTAGGTTTCAATTTGAATTTGAACTGTCTGCTGCAGCGATATCTGTAGCTATTTTTGAAGGATTTGAGAAGACATCGAAGTTGAAAGGGCTCATGAGATCAAATGCATAAGATGGCAGGATATGTCAAGTAGGTTCGAGGCAATATTGCGCACCACTAACTTTATGTGCGTATTGAATTGTTAACAATCTCTTGTCTCGTGCAGTGGAGAGTACGTTAAGCTGTCAGTCCCGTATTTCATGCAGAACTTTGACAGTTATTATAGTGAGTCAGCAGCCAGACCTTGGTCTGAGATACTAAATATAGCTATCTCCCTCTGCGTGGCGGTGATCAGATGAGGCAAGCTAACTATTCTGTCAAATAAGTCTAGTCACGGGCTCCAAAGCCAAAATGCAATGTGCAACCGGGATTACATAGAACAATGATGATCAGTCATCATTATCAGGCCTGTTAAAACACTGTCCCATTGCTGGGCAGGGGTCTCTTCTCTCTCACGAGAAGAGTATGACCACAGTTCAGGTTAGGCAAATCTTTCCAGAACATTATGGAGAACGCCCAGATCATGCAGATTTCCTCACAATGTTTTCGTTCACCATTCAGCAAGCAACAATAAGCTGCTTGATGATGTATAAGTACTTAAAAAATATACTTACTCTCAGTAGATACCACGAAACCAATTGCTAATATAACGAACGCGATAACTTTAATGGAGCACATATTGTTTTAGAAAGATTGCTAAAAGTGATAGCTGTTATTAATTATATATAAACATATTCTTATCTCGATTATTTCATATTTGATAAACTAAACAATAACAACAGATTTGAAAGTCTGATACACGATTCATAATAACAAAGATAAATGTAATTGTGTGTTAGTTTGTACATATAAACATTAACATACATCTCCGAATAAACTCTGAGTCGACCCTTTATGTTTTCATGTCTAAATCACTAAGCCGATTATGATGAAAATTTTATCAACTCAGGGTTTTTTAATCCCTCTTTGTGAGTGTTAATTCAAATTTGAATTTATAATACTGCTCACAGCATTCGTATGAACATTAAAATACTTTACCGTTCAGATAGCTAGTAGGCTTGAAAGAAAAACCCGGCAGAAATTCGTATTTCCTCTCTTAAATCGCCAAATTGTTTTATCGTAATAAGTGCATCCACAAAGGTCAATTTGTTTTCCAATAGACAAAATGTAACTGAAGAATGCTGATTTCTTTTCCTTTAAGGTTCAAAGGTGGTTAGAAGCTCGCCAAGAGCCTTTTTACAGTTTAATCATAATTCCACATCTGGTTAATTAATAGGAAGTTGCTTCGACATCATTATTACTATTACTACATAATATAAAACAAAGTCTGTCTTCTGTCTGTCTGTCCCTATGTATGCTTAAATCTTAAAAACCACGCAACGGATTTTAATGCGGTTTTTTAATAGATAGAATGATTCAAGAGGAAGATTTATATGTATAATTGACAAGGGTGAAGCCGCTGGCGACGTCTAGTTGTTATTCTATAACCAATATTTTGAGATTATTTTTATAGTCTACTAGCGGATGCCCGCAGCAAAGCTCTTAGGCTTCCTGTATACGATGCCGGATCCGCACCAGTGCCGGACCGCAAGTTTATGTATACGAATGAAAATAGCTCACGAGCCGTACCGGCACCGCACCGCGGCCGCGTAGGCGCCGCGCCGTCGCCGCGCCGCTGCCGCGCCAACATTTTGTAGACATTGCACGAAGCTCAGTGACAGGTCGCTCGCACAGATGTTCACACGTAAGTCATAAGTAGTCATAACTTGAGACATACATATTTTTAACATGGAAGAGTTCGATTATGAGTTACTGATTAATGTAGTGCAGGAGAGGGTGATATTATATGGGATAACCCTTAAGGTGATGGATTGATTACACCTAAAGGTGATGGATTGATTACACCTAAAGGTGATGGATTGAGTACAGTGGTGAGTCATGGGTTGATTACACCTAACGAGTACAGTGGCGAGTCAGTGTCCTCGGCCGAGTACTCGGTTGGTATAAACACTTTAACGAGTGCTCGGCCGCGTGCTCGGCCGAGCAAAGAGGCGAGACAGTCACTAGAATCCCAATCTGTTTACTAGGCCGAGTACCCACCTCCCCGCATCATTTTTCTACCCCCGCAGCGACTCGGTATACCGCTCGGCACGTATGAACACGCTCTCGATTGTCACTCGGCCACATGCCACTCGTTCGTTCGTTATGTTTGTTTATGTTTTTGACACCATACCAGACATTATAATAAACGAATTGTGCAATTTATTAGAAGATGAAGACTGAAGAATTTGGACTAGAACATGGATGTTAAGGCGAAATGCCCTTGGAGCAACAAATTGTCTTTTTAATGAATTGCAGTCAGAAGATCCCAAAGAATTCAAGGCACTTTTGAGAATGCCTGTAGAAAAATTCCACAAACATTCATGTATTTTGTAACACTGAATAAATTTTATTGTTGTTTCCAAGCTCCCTTTGTTATTAACGGACATTTTAATTGAGATTAGGATAATTTGAAAACAAAAACATAAACAAACATAACGAACGAACGAGTGGCGAGTGGCCGAGTGACAATCGAGAGCGTGTTCATACGTGCCGAGTGGGATACCGAGTCGCTGCGGGGGTAGAAAAATGATGCGGGGAGGTGGGTACTCGGCCTAGTAAACAGATTGGGATTCTAGTGACACTCTCGCCTCTTTGCTCGGCCGAGCACTCGGCCGAGCACTTCTTAAAGTGTTTATACCAACCGAGTACTCGGCCGAGGACACTGACACGCCACTGTACTCTTTAGGTGTAATCAACCCATGACCACCAGTCTTTCTGCAGGAGAAATGCTAGGTTTCATATTGGTTTCCTGATGTTGAAGTTTACTTCGTAAAATGTTCAGCAGTGCATCAAAAGTTTTTACATTCATTCTGAGACATGCAAAAAAATTTTCTTCATAATTTCTCAACTCTTCAAAGAGTACATGAAATTCTCCTTTGTCTTCCCTACAGGATAAAACAGGTGTACCCAAAATCTTCTTCTACGTTTATTATTAATTTGATCTTGCCAGTGCTTGTAGATTAAATAAGTAAGTAGCACTTTCTTTTTTTTGCTTAATGTTAACATTACGAGTAGGTATAACTAAAATCAGCGACGTGTGTACAGTTTCACCGACAACACTATACTGAACTGTGATCGCTGCTTTATAATTTAGCGCGGAGATAATGCGGTGTTTATGCGGCGTCGGTGCGGCGTCGGTGCGGCTGCGACGCGGTGGCGATGCGATTTTGATGTGAATACACGGTCTTGCGGTGCGGCACCGGTGCGGTTCCGGCGTCGTTTACATGAAGCCTTACCGTTACTTCCGGATCAAGTGGGAATTTCGGGCAATTCCTTCTTAGTGCACCCCCGCAAATCCCAAGGAACATACATGCCAATAATCAGCTGTGTCCAATAGTTTAGGCTGTACCATGTCTGTCAGTCAGTCAGTTACGTAATATAATTATTTATTATACAGATTCTCTAGGCAGGTGAAGTATCATTCAACAGTAGTCCAATATTTCGTGAACCCACTAGTTTCTTACGCTGTAGACAACAATAAGTAATGTTATCATTGTTTATTTACTTTATGTTGAAATTTATTTATTTGCCTTACAGCGGAAATAAGATAACAAGAATACGTAAAGGGACGTAGTTCTAACACCGGCAGACTCTTACAGAAAATCGACGTAAAGTAACTGTACCTACCTATAAGAGTGAGACGGCAACGCACTTGTGACTTCTCTGGTGGTGTTGCTAATGTCCATGGGCGCAGGCAATCCGCCTGCTTGTAAGAAAAATATAAGACATCATCTTCGTAGAAATCTCAGCCCTCTGATGTTTAATCGAATCTAGATTTGACAGAATATTGGTTTATGGAGCGACTGTCGTCGGACCGCCGCACTTCATGGTGATAGCTATATTCAACGACTTACCCAGTGCCATTATTTTAGAGTAGCTACTTTTCACTCAACGACGGTTGGAAGTGTTATTGTACAGTGCCTCACTGAGCAAAGAACAATTAACAATTACAGAAATGTCAGCGACGTGCCGTGAAGTCGCAGAAAGTGATAAAAATTTTTGGACGCTTACATTCTACATACATTTTGTGGTGTACTTTTAATGTGAATGAAAACTACTGTAAGCAGGGTTAAAGGCAATAAAAAGCACGTGTCTTCACAATGAATCACAATAGTACGTCAGTATTGACTCATGGTATATACGATATTCCGGAAATATGAGGAAAACGTAATACTACGTCAGTTCATTAAAAGGAAAACACGGTGAGTGTAATGTTTCTAAGAGTTTGAATTATCATGTTTGAGTGCGCTAGTTTTCACCTCAAGGAAAACGTGTGTTAATTACGTTTAAAACACTTCATCAAATACGTAAATTATTTGAATACGATTGGTTTGAATCGGAGACGATTTTTTCATGTTAAGTTTTAAGACTAGGTTCATGGGTCCGAGCGCTCATGTCATTTACCATTCCACATCATCACAGTTATTCCATGTTACTAGAAGGCTGGTCCATTTTTTGTGCTCAAAGCATTGACCTGCCAACGCTGCCAACCTTCGGGTATGTTATCTGACAACAGGGATACGGAGGAATTCTATACCACATTACAAACACTTAACTCTTGTATACGCTTTTTTCAAATTGTATTGTAGTCTTTTCATAAAAGTTTCGTTGTAGACGGGATAAGCATAATAATATGTGAAATTCACCGTCTTCAGCCCCTTATACTGTCCTATTGCTGGTCACGGGCCTCTTCTCTCTACGAGAAGTTTTAGGTCCACAACGCAGACTCGCGCGAGTTGATAGACTTCACATGTCTTATACGTACATTATGCAGAACTTTCAGAATATACGCAGGTTCTCTCACGATGTTTTCCGTCAATGCACCGTTTAGCAGGCGATCATTAGCTTTTTAGTGCGCTCATAACATCGAAAAGTCAGCAGTGTGCGACGTGGGGTTGAACCCGAGACCCTCTGCGTAACAGTCTGTTGGTATCTCACCTAGTCTATCTCTGCTGTCAAGATATCCATAGCAATGAAAATTATATTCTTGGATGTTGCAAGTATAAAAAATACTAGATGAACCCGAGATTACACCTGCGGTATTTAAGGCTACTGCTCCGCTTCTGTGGCTCATAGCGTAATGTTATATATTCTATAGCCTTCCTCACTACATGAGCTATCACACTGAAATAATTTTTCAAATTGGGCCAGTAGTTCCTGAGATTAGCGCGTTCAAGCAAACAAACAACTCTTCAGATTTTGACGTGGGCTGACATCAAAAATAATAATGAAACACGCTCCTCCCTCCATATATGACACAAGCCTCAAAACAATTTTCAAACGCAAGAGTGTTCCACTCCGACACAAAAATAAACACAAACACTCCACCAGACTGCAATAAAATACAAAAAAGTAGGCATCGTATTTTCTCCTCTCCCCTGAAAAAGCCAAACTACATTTTTAAATTCTCATTATTTCGCTAAGTTGAAGCGCATTACATTTTCATCTACTGCTTGATTGCTAACAAGCATTTTGAGCCGTGAAATTGATTACTAAAATCCAAACAGAACGAATCCTTGCGAATTGCGAGAGAAAATTGAATTTTTATACCCATACACGGCTTTTATACGGTATGGTCTAGTTTTATTTGGAAAAACATTGCAGTAATAATTTAGCGGGGCCGTCGGGCAGCCGGTCAAATAAAACTTGAAAAAAATGTACCTATCCCACATGCGCTTTTTCGGCCTACGTGCGTACTTGTCATGTATTTTTTTCCTATCTAGGACCACTGTGGCTAAATGGATTTCGTGTGGGTTTCAAAGTTCTTTGTTCCGTTATTGACTTTGAAGTGTTCCGTGTAGTCTTTTTAGCAATTTTCTATTGTGCTCCTATAGTAATATTTGTCAAGTTGCATCATGTTGCTTTTGAAAAAAATCGCTGTATTGTTACAATGCTTTTACTGGTTTTACGTATTTCAAGCGTAGTACGAATATGTGACACTATATGACGTGTACGCGACATAGGCGTAGTATCCAGTGTGAAAGCTATCAGAAAACAAAATGAGTTTCCATCATAGGATACGACGGACATGAAAAACGAACATTAGGACAGATTTCACTATGTAAGTCAAAATTGCAGTAATGTAGTTATTGTCGTGTCAATTTAAATCACCGGCATTGCCGTGATACAAGCTTTGTCAATCTTTGTAATGAGTTCCACTCTCGGCCATACACGATGTTTTCAGTGCCATGCCTATCTGATAGCAGTTGCAGTGAATAATCACAGAAAGTAACTTTGGTTATATATTCGAGCAACATTCTAAGCATTATCAGAGCGGGTTGGCAGTATTCATCATTTAAGAATGTTATGGAGAAGTCTTAGACACGTAGGTTTCCTCACGATGTTGTCCTTCACCGTTTAGCACTTGAAACTTTAATAACCACTTTACTTGAAAAAGGTAGTGAAGTGCGCCGTGATTTGAAACCGGGACACTCTTCGTAGCATTTTGTTACTCTTTTACTGGGCTGCAGCTATAAAGTTGTCGACTGCCGAAGCACTGCTCAGTGCGAGACATAATAGATTTTCAATTGTGTCTCGTGTTACGGCATTCAAGCGGCTGAAAGACGTTTACTATTGTAATCTCCAAACAGTAAAAATTCATGCTGTTCTAGTAAGTGGCGTCTTATTAAGGGGAATTTTTGAATTCCTTATGTTAAAATATTAATACGCTGATATGTAGTCGTAGGTACAGTTTACACAAAGATATCACTCATAACACTTTAGTTTCACCTGCAGGAAAAATAAACATGCGGTACGCCATCAGGTACGTTTGTTCTTCAATCACGTTAGTCAAATCGGCATTTATGAGTACTTTTAATTTAATTATTTATTTTATTATTTTATTTATAGACTCACGCCTGTATTCCCGAAGGGGTAGGCAGAGGTGTAATATTATACCTACATTTTTCCATGAATTTTTAGGTCCCACGTAATAGGGGGCGAGTCTATTGCCGTACCGGGCACATTACCAGACTCCGTGCTGCTACTAAGAATTTCCTAACGGAAAAACCCAATAACACTTTGCCCGACCCGGGAATCAAACCGGAGACCTCACAATCCCACGCGCACATTTATGCCGCGAGACCAACGGGGCAGTAATTTAATTATAAGTAATTTTAATCATCTACCGTGTCTACTGCTAGGCCATCGTCCAACAAGCTGGCCAAGTGCGGGTCGGCAGATTTCACATGCTTTTGAGAACATTATGGAGAACTCTCAGATAAATAGGTTGCTTTAAGATGATTTCCTTCATCGTTTAGTATACGATATTTACCAATATAACTTGAAAAGTGTGCGCTTTATCAATTTCAACCTGAGACCCTCTACGTAGCAGTCTGTCAATCTCTCCATTCGGCCATCGTACCTGCAAGCGGGTCTAATTATGGAGCTCGAAAGTAGCAGATGGAACCTTGCAATGCTGACTAGTAACTTATTGAGTTTGGCCTCATTAGAATCACCTTATGCAGTTCTGTTCATTCATTTTATTTTATATCAAAAGCTTTAGAGCGCTTGTACACACTGAGAAAAGTCACCGGGCCACTACATCGGTGCTGAATAAGAAATAGTTATTTGTGCAACAAGAGAGCAAAGTTGTTTTTTGTTTCGAGTGCTGATTTTGAGTCCCGAGCAAGCGAAGGATTCTATGATTGATTCACGAGCGTAGCGAGTGAATCAAAGTTAGAATCCTGAGCGTGGTGAGGGACTCAACACCACGAGATACAAAAAACTTTGCTCTCGTGTAGCACACATAATTTTTCACCTCAGCAGTGAGAACACATATTACTTAGGAGACATAGAAATTAACAGGAATAGATTGAATTCTGCATAATCACTTGTTGATTTAACTCTTCTGGTGTTAAAGTACAGTCATCATCGCTAGTTTCACGCATCTTTTTAGATTATTTTATATATTAATATGATTACGCTATACCTACTGTATCAGCATCAGCGAAATTTTTATTCCCGCTACTTTTTAAAATCGCGTTTTAATACCGAGTCCCTGATGTTTATTTTTAAAATGTATCATTGTTGTAATTCTAAATAAAAATGTATTGGTTAAATACTAATTTTATACTATTAATTAGATTTATTTTTATTAAAATCCTATAATTAATTAAACATGTAAACAATAACATATAAAAAAAGTAATTTCTTTATTACAAATATCTTTTTTTTTGCGTTGCCGTAGGTGTTTTCTTTGAGGTCGAATTCCAAAATCGAATTTCGAATTCGAAGGGGTTTGTTTTTTCACTCACTTTTTATATGCATGTGAAAGAGACAGAGCACAGTAAAATTCGAATGTTTTCAAATTTGTGGCTGGACAATGTCAATTCGTGGCACTGAAGATTGAAAAATTAAAAAGCTACTTTTACTCACGCTCGAATCAAAATCGCGTTTTGTTCACTGTTGACTCGCAGCAAAAGTGGCATGTTTGAGCTGCTGAGGTGAAAAATATCTTGTTTGAGCTAAAAATGTTCGTGCCTAGATCCGAAATAATTCTTATAGTTTATATGAAGATTCGGTATTATCTGAAGCAGACACGGTGGATTTTCGTAGCATGTTCAAGCGCCCTTACTTATTAGTATTACTGAGTTATGCTCGACAGATATAAACTTTATTTTCTTCTAAAAGACAACGTTTAAACTAAGAGTAAATCTTGTGTCTGTACAAACGTTCAATCGGGGGGTAGGAAGTACATGCCGACTCAAAACACGTAATTGTGACACACACTAAGGCCTTTGCCACACTTGACGGAAATTCCGTCGGAACGCCTATACAAGTTATTGTACATAAATAACCAAAACCAGGCACACTATGAGGATGATCCGTCGCTCCGATTGCTCTCAGCTTTTACCGTAACGGAAGATCCGCGACGGAATTTCCGTCAAGTGCGGCAAAGGCCTTAGTGTCTTAACACAATACGCTGAACTAACGCGACTGAAGTTCCGCGACCGAAATTACGTTCCGACGTATTCGGCTGATATGACACACTATAAGCGCCGAACTTATGCGACCGAAATTCCGTTGCACAACTTTATGTTGTATCTTCGTCGACAATTGAACCGAACTTCGGTCGCGTATGATGTGTGTTCTACTACTAGTATCTTCGTTGACAATCGTAGGTACCGAACTTCGGGAAAAAATGAAAAAATAGTTGCCGCTAAACTTACGTGGTTACGCCCGACCGAAATTACGCTGTAAGCTATAACGCAACGTAAGTTTGGCATAGTGTGTCAGTAATTCAAATAGCATTGCAGGCGTAAGCGTGCAGAACTTCGATCGCGTAAGTTCGGCATAGTGTATTTAGACACTAACTGTCCCAATCATATTTGCAGGTAACAGTAATATTGTAGATGAGTCCTTCTAATAGCAGCACATAATGGCTATTATTGAACCCAACAGCAAGCGTTTCCAAACACGGTATAGAGTGATTTTTACATACATACATATTGTTACGGACGGGGTAACGGAATTGGAAGGAAACACCGAGTAGCACTTATAACACTTTATTCGATTTCACACACGACACGCCGTTTAATTTCGACGCAGACAGCACCAACACTAGCGTCTTTTGCACTGCACTTTTCACTGCACTTCACTGCACTTTACTGCACTATACTTTCACTTCACTTTTTTTTACTACTTCTTCTTTCTTCCTTTTACTTCTTCCTTCTTCTTCTTCACTTTACCACTTTTCAACTTAAACTGGCGCTCAGCGCATCTACACCGCCTTATATACCCCTAGGAATGTTCTAGATTCACTAATTTCGATCTTCATTTCATAATTCAATTGTTTTTCTATCTCCTGTCTCTTTTTAACCTTTCCATTCCTTCTTGAAGTTTCTAGAATTTTCTAATCTTTATTCGAAATATTTAAATTTGTGTTTCCATCTCCTGTCTCTTTTTAACCTTTCCATTCTTTCCTGAAGTTTCTAGAATTTTGTAATTTTTACTCGAAATATTTAAATAATCTTTTAAATATTTGCCAAATATTCATAAACATTTTCCAAATTTCATAAAAACCAAAATCCACATAACAGTTATCACTGGGATTTGAACCCACGCCATCAGAACGTGAACGTGATGTGTTATCCGCACGGCCATTGTCTAGTTGTCAACGGATGCTGAATTTGGCGAACACTTGACAAAATGTATACGTCATCGAATTAAAAACTCATTTCCAAATAATAAAATAGTCTTCAAACCTCTTTGCTAACTATTGTGTTTCGTGACGACGGTTTGACATGACATCGGCCGTCACACTACCCCCCTCTAAGACATGCGCGTCCCGCGCATCCTTAAACCCATAATACACCGCTCTCCTATTGACATGGACCAAATCATTAAACTTCGTAGCTATAGAAGCCAGTGATCTATGTGTAAGTTTGCTTTCTTTGAGGCACAAAACTTTCCCCATGCTACCACCTTTCATTGGAATTTCCACATCTCCACACTTAAGTATACCACCTTCAATGTCTAATCTGCACTGATGATCTCTAAAGAAATCCAGCCCAACAATACAATCGTCTACGATGTCTGCAATCACCGCTCGTTGCCAGTAAAGGTTGTCACCGATTTTTATAGCCACCATCTGTTCGCCTTTAACTGGGATGTACTGACCGGTAGCCGTCGTCAGTCGAGGTGAAATTGACGGCGTTAGAATCTTTCCGTTCTTTCTTGTCAATCGAGTTCCTATAACCGTTCGTGTCGCACCGGTGTCCAGGGTCAGCGAACATAGAATGCCATTGACTGCTCCATCGATAGTTAAACCATTTCCATCCGTGCGTTGTCGAATACGAACTTTCAGAGCTTTCCGTCTTCTGATCAGCGCTTGCATTGAAGTCTTGGCTGTAATTGCTTCCTGATCATCTTTCAATACTTGAACACTAGCGTCAATCTTACGCCTTTCTGCTACATGTTTCGGACAGCTACGCCTTAAATGTCCGGGCTCTCTACAGTTATAACACTTTAGGACAAAAGGTCTGCGACCAGTTCTCTCTACTTCCGCTGCAATAACCCTGTCTCGATCACTCGTAATTTCTTGCCGAAAAGCCTCCACTTCTAGAGCATGTGCTAATGCGTCTTTAACATTGTTGTGGTGTTTTAAGGCGCACGGCAGCTCTAACTTCATCATCATAAATTCCGTCGATGAACGCCTGGAGTCGCATGCTTTGAACTTGTTCCACGGGTGTCGACTGATAAGCTTTTCGCACCATCTTCGTCACTTCCATCGCCCACTGCTGCAAGGATTCGTTCGGATACTGACGGCGGTTGCGTAACTTGGCTCGGAACACATATTTTAAGTGCTCATCTCCAAATCTGGATTCTAGAGCCTCAAAGAGCTGTGCGTAAGTAGCGTCCTTTCCCACGGCCTCAAGCACGGACAATGCTTCTCCACGCAACGCCAGGATAAGTGCAAACTTGGCCTGGTCGACATCCCAACCGTTGCTAATAGAAGCGGCTTCGAACTGTATTCTGTAGGCCTCCCAGGAAGTGTTTCCATTGAATAATGGTACTTTTAAATAACCACTAGAACTTGATGAGTTGATAGAAACCGAAGGGCTGTTGGACTTCATCTTCTTTAACTCCTCCTCTATCGTAGCTATACGGGTATGTATCTCTTCCGATACTGACGCCATGCGGGACTGCACCTCTTCCGATACGACTGACGCCATGCGGGTCTGCATCTCTTCCTCAATGGTAGTCACGCGAGATTGCATTTTACCGATACACATCTCTATCTCGGCAATTTTACGAGCGTTCTCAGATATATAACGGCGAATCTCATCCTGGCTCTCCATTATCTCGCTGAGTTGCTGCGAGTTTTGCTGGAGTTCGGTTTTAAGCTGCTGCGAGTTTTGCTGGAGTTCGGACTTGAGCTGCTGCGAGTTTTCCTTAAGTGATTGTTGGAATAGTGCTGCGAGGTCTGCGAGAGATAGCGGGTTAGCCGCGCTTGCGGACGTTGATACCCCCCTTTCAGATCCACTTCCTTGTGAAGGAGCATCCCTGCTCACAGCTTCCTGGCTAGAGTCACCTTGCTCTTGAGCGGCAGCCCTTGCACGTGTCGTAGGCCCTTCCCTTGGCATGACTGGCATTTTTGTTGCTTCCAATCCCACTTCTGACACCAATTGTTACGGACGGGGTAACGGAATTGGAAGGAAACACCGAGTAGCACTTATAACACTTTATTCGATTTCACACACGACACGCCGTTTAATTTCGACGCAGACAGCACCAACACTAGCGTCTTTTGCACTGCACTTTTCACTGCACTTCACTGCACTTTACTGCACTATACTTTCACTTCACTTTTTTTTACTACTTCTTCTTTCTTCCTTTTACTTCTTCCTTCTTCTTCTTCACTTTACCACTTTTCAACTTAAACTGGCGCTCAGCGCATCTACACCGCCTTATATACCCCTAGGAATGTTCTAGATTCACTAATTTCGATCTTCATTTCATAATTCAATTGTTTTTCTATCTCCTGTCTCTTTTTAACCTTTCCATTCCTTCTTGAAGTTTCTAGAATTTTCTAATCTTTATTCGAAATATTTAAATTTGTGTTTCCATCTCCTGTCTCTTTTTAACCTTTCCATTATTTCCTGAAGTTTCTAGAATTTTGTAATTTTTACTCGAAATATTTAAATAATCTTTTAAATATTTGCCAAATATTCATAAACATTTTCCAAATTTCATAAAAACCAAAATCCACATAACAGTTATCACTGGGATTTGAACCCACGCCATCAGAACGTGAACGTGATGTGTTATCCGCACGGCCATTGTCTAGTTGTCAACGGATGCTGAATTTGGCGAACACTTGACAAAATGTATACGTCATCGAATTAAAAACTCATTTCCAAATAATAAAATAGTCTTCAAACCTCTTTGCTAACTATTGTGTTTCGTGACGACGGTTTGACATGACATCGGCCGTCACAATATTTTAACTTTTGATAAAACTCAATGAGTCAAAAGTAGAAGTCTCTTACGAACTTGGGTCTAATAAGATTTGTTGATTATATCAATAATGGGAAAACGGTTCATCCAAAATATCTTTATCAAAATAATCTCAATGCGAATATTACTATCGTATAAGGAAATAGAAATCATCGCATAATATTGAAAAACTTGTATACCTAAGCGATATATCTTATGTATGTCGTAATTGAGATGTTTATTTTGATTCTCACATACTATTTTAATATATTTGATTTCTATAAACCGATCAGAATTTATAAATGTTTAGAGATGTATCGCAAAATATATGTCAGACATTTTATATTGATTGATCGTAACATAATGATTGTTTTTAAGTACAAATTCTTTAATTTCTTTTCAGAAGACTACATGCTGTATCATGAGGAACACTATTTATATGAGCATTTTTTGAATGAGGATCAAGTCTCCTTGTTAAGTTTTCCTAAGTACAGTGTCGCATCATATAGTACTAGAATTAATAAGATACGAGGGGGTACAATGATTTTGGCAAACTCGGGCAGAGATGTGAGGACATGCCTATAAGTAAACAGTTGTATAAAACAGATAGCTTTGAAATATGTTGTGTGAAAGATATATAAACAGGTGTATATGTGTGTTGTTGTTACCGCACCCCCTATGATAGAAATTTTGAATCTTTTATGGAGCGGCTAGAACGCTTGTTGGAGCATTTTTTAACAAGAACTACATAGTGTGTGGAGATTTTAACATTGATTTTCTAACCAATAACAAGAAGAAGAATGAATTATTAAATTTATTGACATGCTACAATTTCAGATCTCTAATTCACACAAGTACATTTATTCGTAACAATTCCAGCTCTTGTCTAAACAATATTTTCACAAATGTAACTAATGACTGCATAAAAGATTGTGAGGTTGATCACAATGGCTTGGCAGATGGACATGCAGGGTTATTGTGTAGGACTGTTTTCAAAAGTAGTGGCTTAATTAAAATAGTTAACAACTCTTCTGTTCAAATCACTAAAATAATCTTTAATAGTAAAAATAAAAGTAGGTTCAGAACTTTACTTCTTGAGCAATGTTGGAATGGCATCGTTTATTAGATAATTTGAACATACTTTCACAACAAGCTTCAAAAAAGAAATCTCCTAGTAAAGTTAACACATAATACTCAGTTGCCATGGATGTCGAAGGGAGTAAAGGTTTCAAGTAAGATGAAACGATTCCTGTGTACTGGCAAAGGTAACCATCAACATACCACTATAATAAATTATAGGCATAAGTATTTGAGGCTTTACAGAAGGGTAATCACCCTGTCTGAAAAATTGGCAGTTCAATCCAAATTGGCAAAGTCTAACAATATCGCAAAAGATGTGTGGAAAGTAATTAATAAGCATAGAAACAAAATAGTACTAACTATGATGTAAGACTCAACCTAAAATTCGATAACAAAATGGTAACGGAACCCACTGAAGTAGTTAATATTTTTGCCAATAGATTTAAAATAGATTCAGTTCAATCCACTTCTCACTCAAAAGCAGCTATGGATATTGTTAACAAAAGTGCAAAAAGAATCACCACCGACCTTGTCTGGGAGCCTACCTCATCCAATGAGATACTTAGGGTGGTCAGGAGAATGGCTAATAAAAAATCATCTGGCTATGATGATATGCCAATATCTGTCATTAAAGACAATATTGACATATTAGCGCAACCTTTAAGTACATTTTATAATTAATGTTTTGATGAAACTGTTTGCCCTGACCAATTTAAAATAGCCAAAGTGATACCTGTGCACAAAAAGGGATCTAAAACTGATCCAAATATGTACAGACCTATTTCTCTACTGCCCCACATTAGGAAAAAATTTCGAAAACCTTATAAAATCAAGACTACTAAGACATCTTAATAGAAATAGGGTACTTGACCCAAGACAATTTGGATACCAAAAATATATTGGTACACAAGATGCAATTTCTACACTTGTGAATGATGTAGTGGGTAGATTAAACAACAGACAAAAAGTAGCTGCACTTTTCCTTGACTTAAGCTCTGCCTTCGACACAGTGGATCACAAATTGCTTCTGAACAAACTTGAGTACTATGGTGTTAGGGGCTAATCCCTGGAACTTATTACCTCGTATTTGAGGAATAGGAAAATGTTCGTAGAGATAAAGAAAAGGATGGCAAGGGGTAACAATTCGCAATCGAACAGTAACATTATTAACGAAGATAAATGCAAGTCCAGACTTTGTTCAGTTCTCACCGGTATTCCTCAGGGCTCATTTGGGCCCGATATTCTTCATCACATTCATTAATAACTTGATTCAACATATGAAAGACTCTGCCACTGGTTTTGTTGAGATGGTCGTGTTTGCTGATGACACAAATGCGGTAGTGTCGGCGAGTGACATTGGTACCCTAAATGTCGCGACAAACCAAGCCTTGGTGATCTTTCATGACTGGTTCACTGTCAATAGCCTCAAAGTGAATGCTGGTAAGACGCATGTCATGCTTTTTCGTTCGATGGCCAAAAATAATTATCTAATTAACTGTTCTATGAACGGAGAACCTGTAACCCAGGAACCAGTTGTTAAATTTCTAGGAGTTCACATAGACGACCAACTAAACTGGAAACAAGAGTTGACACGATTAGAAAAGACTATCGGTTCAGCTTGCTATGTCCTGAGAAGTCTCAGAAGCGAAGTAGGTATCAAGTATTTAAAATTAGTATATTATGCCTTGGTTGAGTCAAGGCTGAGGTACAGTGTTCTTTTCTGGGGGGGGCAGTTATGACTATAATCTGCAAAAAGCGTTCACTTTACAAAAAAGAGCAATAAGAACTATGGTCAGAATTCAACAGCAGGATTCATGCAGACCTCATTTCCAGGAATAAGGTATACTGACCGTGCCGAGTCTGTATAAGTTAGTCTTATTAAGCCATTTACAAAAAATACATTCATGAACATGAAACTGATGAGGAAAGGTAAAAAAGGGAAAAACTAGAAGGAAAGATCTGTAGTCCAAGGATGTACCTAACTTAGACATTGTTAAACATAGCGCATCTTACAGGTGTATTATATTGTTTAATAAAATACCTATAGACATCAAAGACTTACTTTATAACAGTAGTACAGAGTAAACTTAAGCAGTTCTTGGTGGAAAAATGTTATTATTCTACTGAATTGACATAAATTTTGACATTGAATAACAATTTAATGAGATGACATCTTGATTGAATGATTTATATCCATAAATTATTTTTTGTAACTTTGACATTCTGTAATTTGGACATTTATTACAATTTACATCAACTTAATATTAAAGGACTACATTAAAACTTGAACTCAGTATTAAATAATGATTATTATAGCTAATTAAAATTTGTATCCAGCATCAAATAGTGTTTCTATCACAATATATGTATAATAAATATGCAATAACTTTGCATAATTTAATTTTATTATTGAATAATTAATTAATTATGATCTATGCAGTATGGTCTTGATATGTGTACCTAATACTTTTTATTGAATTTAATGTAATGTACATTCAGTTTTGGAAAATTTGAAAAATTTGTTTTGATTACTGCAGTATGGTTTGATATGTATACATAATTGATATATCGAATTTAATGTAATGTACTTATAGTTTTAAGAAATTCAGACACAATGTAAAATTGTTATTGAATAAATTAAATTGAAATTGAATTGAAATATAAACTTACTATCAACTGGAATAAAGGACATCCTGATTCAAAAAGAGTATAGGGGTTGGCGACAGGATTGAATCAGATAATGTAGTCTATAAATAGTACCATTGACAAAATATTACTATTTGAGTGCAATATTTTTTAATAATGGTTGAATATTTAATTACCTATAGCTGACCTCGGGAAAACGTTAAGCCTTCGCTCCTAGCTGTAAGGAAGAACTTTTAGGGCTCTTTCAATTTAGACGTTTTGTGTCGGACGGCTGCCGCACGTTTGGTTATAACCCGCTGCCGTGCCGCTGCAGTACGGTAGCCGTCCGACACCAAACGCCTAAATTGAAAGCGTATCTGACTGCCGCGCGTTTTGTATGCTAGTGATGTTTTAAATTTATTTGACAGCAGACTCTTACGAGGAAACATTACTGTTAGTGCTCTTGTTGAAAAATATCAAACAGAAACTAAAACGCGCCCGTAAAAGAGCATCACTGTTCGCGCCATGTTCGCGCCGCTACCAAACACTCCACAAGCAATAACAACACGCATTCATAAACGCTACGCACGCAAAGCACACATACATACATTCGCACCACATACGTCACTCAACATTCACCTAGACAGACATTCAAAAGCCACCAAACAAAACGGCCATACTACAATTGTAAACCTATTTCCAATATTAAACCAAGATTACCAAGAAACAATTTTTTCCTGTGTTCATCACGAACAATAATGTTAATGTTGATGAATGCTTTCATTAACATGTACTTTTGGTGATTTCCATAATCTTTACCCTAGGTTAAAACAAGATTCAAGCATTTTTTTAAATTACTTAAGAATGCCTAGATAATGTTTCTACGAATTACTCGAATAAGTTGGAAGTAAAATTCAGTGGCGAGAAACTACATTCTGACATACTATATCAGCTGAAAAAAGACTACTGATAACATTGAGGTACGTAAATTAAACAACTTATGTCATATAGTAGTACAGAATTCAATTTCATTTATAAATTCTTCCACGTTTATACCATCCATTTTAAGCAAATAATAAACATGAAAATTCGATTAAATTAGCTCTCACGTCTAGTCACCGCTCTATTCAACAGCGAAATAAACACGTGGAGCTTGCGACGTTGCCGTACTGTTGTAGTGCGTTTTCGGTACCGACACCGCACTGTTGCCGCACTGCGCGCTTTGTATGAAAACAAATGACCGTCCGTGCACCATACGGCAAACGCACCGCTCCGGCACTGCAGCGGTCCGACACGAAACGTCTAAATTGAAAGAGCCCTTACAGTTGTAATTGGCAGTACCTTTGAATGTACTTGTCTATTTACCTTTTTTATAGACCCACGCCTCTGTATCCAAGAAGGGATAGGCGAAGGTGTAATATTACACGCAGATTTCGTCCCCACGTAATAGGAGGCGAGCCTATTGCCGTTACCGGGCACATCATCAGACTCTGTGCTGCTATCAGCAGTCGCATACGCTATCCACAGGACCACGGAGGCAGTCGGTCTACTTACCTCACTTTTAATAAATACTTCCTTCTGGTGATGGATTTAGTATACAAAGTGTCATCGCACAATTTCATTTAAGAGATGACCAAAGAAAAAACGCTATGGAACAAGTATTGTAAAATAGACAAAAAACTCGTCATCAAATACTATGCTAAACTGCCTGGACAGCGTGATATATCTGACGACCAGTTGGCGCAGTGGGAGTGTAAGCGACTGCTACGCCGAAAGTCGCGGGTTCGATTCGATTTTTGTGCATGAACATGGATGTTTGTCTTGGTCTGGGTGTTTCTATGTATCATCATTACCAGCCTTTAACAGTCCACTGCTGGACTTGGCCTCTCCTTTGAAAGGAGGAATTGGCCTACTATACCACGCTGGCCAAACAGGGTGGTATGGGGTTTGTATCAAGTTTTCCTTTTCATTTTTCTTTTTCACGCTGGCCAAACGGGTTGATAAATTCAATTCAAATTCAAATTATCTTTATTTGCAGTAAATAGGGTTATTTTACATGGGTGTTACAGTACGGTATTAATACAGATCAGGCCTATTTAACTATAATATTTATAGCATGCAAGTCATGGATGAGATAACAATTCATTAATTAATATTTATAAAATTAGAATAATAAAAACAAAAACTTGCTAATCTTCATTACATATACATAATATTGATATGTTATTTAATCATCATACTTTATTCAGTTAAAATTACTTAGATTTTCTAGTTTTAGATTAGTATTGTTGTAGTAGGTACCACGATTATTATACATTTTTACAACAGAGCACAAATAGTATTCTTACATAATGTACCTACTCATTTAGAATCTAAGAACTCTTTAATTGAGTAGAAGGTTTTTTTTAAAAGCCATTTTTTAGTGCATACAAAAATTGTTTCAATGGTAGTAGTTTTATCTCTTCTGGTATCTTATTATAAACTGTCTTACGAGACTTGACTTAGAAAAATTGCTACTACATGTAGTAGCAATTTTTCTGTAATTTTGTACTTTTTGGAACAGATTCCATTACCAATCTATTTGGGTTTCTAATGTTAGCTCGCTTTGTGACATCTTTGGCTTGTTTGAACATGTCTGAATTCTGTTTCACAAATTTGCCAATTTCCAGTATATATAAGCAAGGCAATGGTAATATATTTAAAGATTTAAAGTAGGGTCGACAAGATACATCAGGGGCAACACCAGTTATAGATCGTAAACAGTGTTTTTGAGCAACAAATGCTTTATTTACGTTTGTTCCATTACCCCAGATTAACAGCCCATATCTGAGCACTGACTCAACATAAGCATGATAAGCTGTTATAGCTGTATCTTTGTTTGCAACGAGTGTAAGCTTATGAAGCGCAAATGCGAGCCTATTAATTTTTCCACAAACCTTATGAATCTGTTCTTTCCATTTTAAATGTGTGTCAATTGTAAGTCCTAAGAAAATTACATTATTAGAGTTTTTCAGAACATGTCCTTCATAATTTATGTCAATAGATTTATTTTTATAATTATTAAAATTCATTAAATTTGTTTTTATTAAATTTATTTGTAAATTATTATGATTTAACCGTTTTATAATTGATGTCAAAGTATTATTAATATCAAGTTTATGATTCTCTAACGTTACTGATTTATTCGATGTTACAATAATTGATACATCATCGGCAAAAAGTATTGTTTTGTGTTCTGTAACTTCAGGCAAATCGTTTACATATACAAGAAACAGCAAAGGGCCTAGCACGTTACCCTGGGGTACACCAAATTCATTACGCTGGTACTCCGATTTGTAAATTTGAATTGTGTTTGAATCCAGCCGCGTCAAATGAACGCACTGGTATCTATCCCTTAGATATGTTGCCAACCAATTTAGGGGCAGTCCTCTAATACCATTGTGTTCTGGCTTTTTAAGCAATTCATCATGCGATACAAAATCAAAAGCTTTCGACATATCCAAAAACAAGGCAGTAGTATATTTTTCATCATTTACACTCCATAGGATATCATTTAAAAGATTGAAAGGGTTTGTATTAAGTTTTCCTTCTCTTACAGTGCTGTTCTCTGCATAACATGTTCCCTCTGTCGGCTCTTACGACACCCATGGGATGATACGGGGTGGTGACATTCCGTATTCTTAATCCGTCACCACACGGACAATTCGCTATTTAGACGTTTCTATGTATAGTATGTATGTATTTACAAAAAAAAATTCAGCAAGTGCGAGTCTGACCCGCGCACCGAGGGTTCCGTACGCATTTTACCTTATTTAAGGTTGGTGCTAATTACGTATGTAAAGGAAAGATTCAGAAAATTAAAAAAAGTTGAAAATTATGGTTGATTTTGGTACTTACGTTATAGTTTTCGCAAAAATCTAATTTTGACCATTTTTTTTTATCGGGTTAACCCAGGATCCTGATTTTTATACACCTAATAGGAACCATAGACCTCAGTATCTGGTATAAATTTCAATTTGCTAGGTCCACCCGTTCCTGAGAAAATCGCTGGTGACACACGGACAGACAGACAGACATACGGATAAGAAAGTGATCCTATAAGGGTTCCTTTTTTAACTTGTGAGGTACGGAAAAAAGTATATATGTATGTTTATCCATTATCTAGTATCCATAGTACAAGCTTTGCTTAGTTTGGAACTATGGTGTTGTGTGTATGTGGTAGAATATTATTATTCACTTTATTCATCACATTTCTCATAGTTAATATAAATAAATTAATAATTTTATATTATAAATAGTAATTTTATATTATTAAACTACATGAAAAATGTTTAAAAATATAAAAGAGACCACGGAGACCCACCGGTGTCGGGTACAGGGACCAAGCCACCGGTGGTTAGGGCCTCAGAGACAGGAACTTCCTCACGATGCGTGCCGTGTCGATAAGAACTGCCTTCTGTATCAAGGACTTGACCCAGCTGCCTAGTGCGAGCCTCTTTAGATGTTGATCGAGGCTCTTGGTAATTAGCCCATTTACCGACACGACTATTTATTTATTTTTTATTGGTTTACCAACAATTGTTTACACTGGTTATGGACACAAAAATGAGCAAAAAACAGATAAACTATAGTGCACAATCAGTTACAGGTAAACTCCGCATTCAAAATGAGAGTTGTACGTATGACGGAACAAGAAAAAAGAAACGACTATCTAAATTCATATTAACTACTTACATCTAAATCTACATGATTACATATTAATAATATCCACTATTACAAGTGAAATCAAAACAAAAAACGAAAAAAGTTAAGTTAATCCTAATCTAGATTTTCCAAGGTCTTCGCTTTTAAACTGTATAGTGAGTCACAGTGCAAGTCGATTAGATTGCTACATTCATTAATTATCTTGCTTAACCTGGCTACTGGGGAGCTAGCGCCTAAGACCGTTCGTCGCAGCGGTGGACAGAGTGGTGTTATTGGCTTACGAGGAATCCTTGCAGGCACACGAAATTTAAAAGCACTCAGTATCTGTGGACAATCAATTTTATTGGCCATTATCTTGCCCACAAACATTACATCGATAAGGCGACGGCGCTTTTCCAGTGACATTATTTTGAAGTGCTTCAACCGCTTGGTATATGAACGCATTTTTTTTGCTATTCCGCCGGCAAATGCCAGGTGCCACAGAAAGCGCTTTTGGATTCTCTCCAGACGCAACGAATGTGTAGCATAATGCGGTCGCCAGATCACACTACAATATTCAAACACGCTTCGAATCAGACTATTGTATAGCACAATTTTAGTTTTAGGAGACCGAAACTGTTTGCAATGCCTTAAAACGAACCCAAGCATTCTTGAAGACCTTTTTATTATGCTATCTACATGTGGGATAAAAGTTAATTTAGAGTCAAAAGTAACGCCGAGGTCCTTTATTGTGTTTAATTCTGCTATTTTAGTTTAATTTATGTGATAATCTTGTCCTATCACATTATACTTTCGCGTGTATTTGACATGATAACATTTAGTGGGATTTAACAACATTGAGTTGTGTTCGCACCAATTAATAAGCCTATTCAGATCATTCTGCAAAAGGATGACATCTTGTTGGGACTTAATAATTTTAACAAATTTCAAGTCATCGGCATACATAAAAACTTTAGAATGTAGGAAACAATTTGGAATGTCATTTATAAAGAAATTAAACAATACTGGGCCCAAATGGGAACCTTGTGGAACTCCGGAGGAGATATAGCGGTTGTCAGACTGAAATCCGTTTATCACTACATAAAACGATCTGTCCATGAGATACGAACTTAACCAGGAGAGCAATGGTCCAGTAATACCATACGCTAGCAGCTTATGAGTCAATATTTTATGTGAGACTTTGTCGAAAGCCTTACTAAAATCCGTATATATTACGTCGACTTGGTGACCTGAATCAATTGCCTCTGATAATAGCTCAGTAAACAGAAAAAGATTTGTGTTTGTTGACCTAGCCTCCACAAAGCCATGCTGTTCGTCGCTTAGGTATAGTTTAAGGTGCTTTTGAATAAATGGACAGACCAAGGACTCAAAAATCTTGGCAAAACACGACAAAATTGAAATCGGTCTGTAATTGGAGACTAAATTATCCTTGTCAGCTTTATGTATAGGTACGACTTTTGCTACCTTCCATTTTGATGGAAATACCCCGGAGGTTAAAGATTTATTGTAAATAAGTGACAACGGGGTGACCAACTCAGCAGCGCATTTATAGATAAAAATTGGTGGTATCCCATCTGGCCTAGCGCCCTTGTTGTAATCTAAGTTTTTTAGCTTTTTGTGTAGATTTTCACTGCTAATAATAATGTTTGATAAACTTAAGCTATAAATCTGAATGTTAATTAAAAACTTTATGTGGTTGTCGTTGTTATCGTCTTGAATAGGGCTATAGACGGAGGAAAAGTAAGATGCGAAAAATTCGCATATTGTTGTGGGGTCAGAAGATGTATCAATACCATTTGTCATTGAGATGGGATAGGAACTTGACCCACCTCTTTTAGTTTTAACATAACTCCAAAAAAATTTGGGATTACCCTTGAGTTCGTCTTCCAGTCCCATTAGATAATTGTTGTAACAAACTTTTGCAAGGTTATTACAACGTTTTGTCACAATCTGCAGTTCAATTTTGTCTAACGGGTTGTTATAAATATTGTAGCGTTTTCTGATCTTATTTTTGCAATTAAGTAATTTAATTAGACCCCTATTGAACCACGGTGGGAATTCACTTTTTTTTGGTACCCGCTTAGTTATAAATTTTTCAATACCTTCATAAACAACGTCATAAAACACCTCAACCATCTCATTAACTCCCTGCTGTACACCAAATAACTCATCCCAGTCAATTCCACTCAAGTATTTCCGGATCGGTATGTAACTTGTTTTTCGGAAATTAGGTCTATCGCAGATATTGTTATAAGGGAGTTTATCTTCCTTATTCAAAGAAATCACAATTTCGAGGGGTGGATGATGCTGGTCAACGTTACTAATCGGATCCTCACTTTGACTATCGGCACAATGATCGCCGAATCTACATCCCACATGTCAATAATCTCGTGAGCTAGGTCCAAATATTTAATCTCCTTCTCTTTTCCTGCCTTCACGAGATTGCCGTCATGCGGTATGGTGATATCAATTATCATTGCGAGTCGCTCTGCTCGGTCTATCAGTACAACATCAGGCTTATTGGCTACAATAGTCCTGTCTGTAATGATAGACCGATCCCAGTACAACAATGCACGACCATTCTCGAGAACTGGGTCGGGCACATATCTGTAGGACGGTACCTCTGAACCAACGAGATTATATTTAAGGGCTAGTTGCTGATGGATTATCCTAGCCACTTGGTTGTGTCTGTGCAAATACTGACCTTTGGCAAGACTCGAACAACCGGACACTATATGCCTGAGCGATTCCCCGGGATGGTGACACGCCCGACATATGTCAACCGTCCCATCCCTCAGAATATACTTCCGGTAGTTGTTTGTCATGACAACTTCGTCCATAATTGCAAAGACAAAACCTTCGGTTTCTCCAAAGAGATCCCCGAATCGCAGCCAGGAAATAGAAGCTTTAAAATGTACATCGGGCCCATGTAAGGCCCGGTAGAATCGTCCATGCAGCTCCTTGCCCCTCCATACTTCTCGTCGGTCCTCAGTACTAAGTACTGCAGGTTTGTGCCAGTTCTCTTTAGCCAGAGCGAGCGGGGTAAGCCCGGTATCAATTCCGACTACATCGCGATGCACATCCACACTCATCTGCAAAAAATAATCTCTGAGGTTGCACACCTCGCGGTTGTGGAGGGTCTTAGCACATAAAAAGCCTCGACCCCCACATTTCCGCGGGATGTACAGCCTCATTATTGATGAGCGTGGATGATGCATACGAGATGCAGTCAGCATTGAACGGACTTTTCTATCCAGGGCATCTAGTTCAGACTGGGTCCACCTGAGTATGCCGAAGGAATACATTAGGACTGGCATGGCCCACCAATTGCAGGCCCGCACCTTGTTGCTGCCTGATAAAAGACTATTAAGTACTTTTCTCAGGCGGCCAAAGAACCGAGCCTGCAACGTCTGTTTCATGTCAGTCTCAGAAATATTCAAAGACTGCGACATACCCAGGTATTTGTAGGTCTCAGTTGGGGAGAGGGATCTCAATTGTATGGAATCTGAGAGTTGTATCCCTGCAGATTCCATAATCCTGCCTCTCTTCACATGCATGACCACACATTTATCCACACCAAATTCCATCCTGATTGAATTACTAAAGGTTTCGGTTACCTTAAGTTATGCAGTCAGTTGGAATTTGTTGGGGGCAAATAATTTCAGGTCATCCATAAAAAGGTGAGATGTAACATGACCTCCTCTCCTCAACTGATAGCCTAGCCCTGAAGCCTCTAATAAGGTACTTAGGGGGTTCAGGGCAAGGCAAAACCACAGAGGACTCAGGCTGTCGCCCTGGAATATACGTCGCTCGATCCTTATTGGAGCACCGCAACCCAAGATCGATCGACACCCTGGATAGCGCAATACGGTCCTCCATTGCCCCATACACGCCCTTAAGAAGGTGCATAGAGTTGTATCTACTTTGTACATTTCTAGCACCCTCAAAAGCCACGCATGAGGCACGGAGTCGTACGCCTTTTTGTAATCTATCCAGCATGTCGATAGATTCTTTCAGTTACGGCGCACTTGTTGGCTAATGGCCATGTCAATCAATAGGAGCTCTTTAGTACCACGAGCCCCACTCTTACATCCATTTTGAGAAACAGATAGAATTGAATTATCAAATATATGTTTAGATAATTTCGTTCTCAAAATGGATGTAAGAAGTTTGTATAAAGTTGGTAGGCATGTAATTGGCCTATAATTCTTGGGGTCCGTGGTACTACCAGACTTATAAAGCAGGTGGGTAACGCCGGATGTTAAAAAATCAGGCAGCGACCCTGATTCCAAAGACGATTGAAATTGAGATGCTAAGCAAGCATGCGAACTTCGGAGCCACTTAAGCCAAAAATTGTGCAGCCCGTCCGGTCCCGCAGACTTCCAGTTCTGTAACGGACGGACTGCGCTGACTATGTCGTCGATAGTAATATTTATAGGCTCCATTATTGGAATTCGTTCACATGCTCGCTCAACATCCCCAATCCAATCACCCTCCGCATGGCTGACGGGTGTCGACCAAATGCTGCGCCAAAATGTAACAGTGGCATCATCATTCGGTCGACACCCATCGCCATTACTCGTCGAGGAATCAGGGTGCTCCCATGCCCTATACACCCGCTTTTCGTCTCTCTGGAATGTGCGATTAAGGCAATACCGGTCCACCCTTTTTTTATATCGCCTTATACGGTTTGCCCATGCACAAAGTTTTTGTTTCAGAAAGTCGATGCGCTCTGTAACTCGAGATAAATAATCTTGGGAACTGATACCAGTTCCCACGAAGGCCCGAGTCACAAAGCGCATCACTCTCGGTCGCGTATTACCGGTCCTAAAAGAACATAGCTTGCCAATGAGTGCCCTAGTCTCAGCGATACGACTCTCAATCCTGCGCTCCCAAGCTGGCATCGCAGCGGCCCGTCGAGTAGTAGTATTATCTACAGGGAATTTAACTCCCGCTACTCGACATGCCGCTGCAGCCGCACAATACAGGATTGACTGTGTATCGCTGAGATTTTCACTATTCTCAAAATAAATTGACAATAGTGAATCCAGGGCACCCACTAGCGTTATGTTTTTCTTATGCATGGGCAACCGAGGCAAAAGAGGCCGAATATTTGGATTTATGGATCGGTATTCATCAATAGCACATTCCAAAGCGCAATTATTATTATATTTCACGCTTGTCAGACGGATTGGCAGAGTGGACCAAATGCTTTAATTGGCGTAAGCTTATGTTCAGCAGTGGATTACAAGAGGTTGATAATGTATAAATAATAAATTTTGGCGCTTTTCAATGCACGGCATCAACGATCATATAAATTTGATATTATTATGTCGTAATTTAACCTTATCTAAAATAAATTATTTATAATATTTACAACTACAACTATACTTATAAAGCTATAACTAAATTAAAGAGAAAATAAAATAATATATTCATATAACTTGAAGAATTTTACAAAGAGAAATATTACTACAGCATAATTAATTAAAAACACACTTATTGCTTATACACGCAGAAAAAAGACGAATTAATAAATTAACAACCTAGTAACAAAGTTCTGTGAAATTATTTAGGTATACTTAGCTTATAATTAGCTTAACATAATAATGTACATTACGTACTAATCTAATTAGTTAACCTAGTTGGGGGTGATTTAAATCTAGAATTACTAATTACATTTAAATCCTACATCATTAGTTAAGTCTCATGAATTTAACTTATTTACAACACAGTACATTAAATACTTATGTAGCCTTAAATTAACTTCTAGTTAAATTCGGACGAAATTTTTATGCTGTCTAATTACAACAGTAACTTATCAGACAGTAGCTGCGATGTTAATTGATAATTTGTTTCCAGAAAAATATTGTAATAATCAAAAAATGCAACATTTAATTGGTGAATAAAATTGATAGGTGTACTCTAATAGCCTGTTTAAAATTATTGATTCTAACTTTACCTACGCCATAGAAAACCGCAATCAAGTTGATTTACATTTTACAGGCAGTAGAGCCTTGCTGATTTCAGCATGAATGGGCCGGCTCGACCGGGGAGCTACTACCCTCTCACAGAAAATCGACGTAAAGTAACAGTAGGTACTTAAACTGTTGCATTTCGTTCGGTGAGTAAGAGTGCCGGAGGCCTTTACCCCTATTCCTTCTGCCTTATCCCACTCCTCATCCTATCCCTTTTCCCAACCCCAAGGAGCGGCAACGCACTTGTGACTCCTGTGGTGTTGCTTGTGTCCATGGGCGGTGGTAATTGCTTACCATCAGGCAATTCATCTGCGCGTTTGCCGCCTATTACTGTAAAAAAAACTGGTGTCCATCGCTTTAACTAACTACAGTACACGAATCAATTTTATTTAACGGGTCAGTCGCTTCACCTAAATACAGTAAGATTTAAATATCTTTATTTTCCTGCAATCTTTCGACCAGCCTACAGCAATCGTGATCGTGGAAGGATAGACCACAACCCTTATGTGTAGGGAGATTTTTCATATTAAGTTTGTTTTTGGAAAATAATTTCTAACTTACACATGACGCCTAAAACATGCTGCCTGGACAAAAGAACATTAGCAATTCAGAGAATCGTTAATGAGGGTACGATTACGGTTAGATCATTAATGGTTTTGTCATAATGAGGGGAATGATTTTGATATTAATTAGTCAAATCATTTGCGATGAAGGACAGTATAAAAGAACGTCGGGTTAAATGCATGACACTAGTTGCAATTTGGATATTAACACGAATACATTCTCTGCAGTGCTGTTTAATGTATCGCAGTAAATAAGTGATTGATTAAAAAACCACGGGTAAGCAGTTATTTTTAAATCTCCTTTAATACGTTTCCATTCCATTCAAGTGTGCATCCTGTGATTTGACTGCACGGTTGGCGTAGTGGTTTAAGCGGCCGCCTCGGCGCTTGACAGTGCGCCGAAGTGTTGTGGATTCGATTCCCATACGAGACAACACTTTGCGTGCTTCATAAAAGTTTTGTTTCGAGTCTGGGTGTTCATTGTGTCCGTTAGTTGTTTGTTTGTAAAGTCCCCCGCGACACAGTGCGGTGGACTGCGAAATGCGTAAAAAAACTGTAACGGGCGTTGTCTATGACCTATGTTAAGTGTGTCGCTTCGTAGTGTGAGTTAAATGTGTATGATATTTAACGACTCATAGATTGTGTGAATGAAGCAAGAGAGGTATGTCAGGATCGTTGCAAATGGCTTTCCGTAGTCTCTGCCTACCCCTCCGGGAAACAGGCTTGAGTCTATGTATGTATGTAGATTGTGTAGAAAAATAAAGTTTAAGTTTCGATGCAGATTAGTACTGAACCAAGCAATATAAACGTTTCTTGCTTTTAACCATTTCGATATTCCAAGCACCCGGTATTCAGCAGCGTGTATTCTCTGTACAGTCTCTCTTTGGAAACGTTTTTATGGTATTACTTGCATAGAACGCCTTGTTGTGCAGAGAAAAATAGAAGGCAGAAGTTCGGAAGGCCTCCCATGCGATGGACGGATTAAATAAAGTCAAATGCAGAAGCCACTTTATACAACTGCAGCAGGGTGCCTGCGAGCAGAAGAGGGTGGCGTGCTATCATGAAGCAAATCACATTTGCCCATACCAGCCCTACAACATGATGACTACGACCGTTCTGTCAAGAGCGCAATGGACAAGAACTAATGAAACGTGGTATAAGCTGTTTACAGCGTTTCATTACATCGTCAAAGTAACTATTAATCTTACCATTAGTATTTGGTTTTATTAGAAGTTCGATCACGTCGGTTACTTATCTTGTCGAGGATACCATTTGTGATTATGGTCCGCTAATACCTGACCCATGGGCGCTTTAGGAGTCCATAGACCCTAGGTTAAAGCCCCTGATGTATTGGTGTATGGAGTCCGCACCCGAACTATTAAACTACAACATTTTCTATGTATGCATGCTTTAAATTTTCTTTTAAATACGTCTTCCTATATTTCGTGAAGAAAAAAATATTTTCTATTTGATTATGTAGATTTATAATTCTTATCAGCAACTGGATACACGTAAGCAGTAATACAAATTTTGGTAAGTTAACTGTAGTAATTTATATTTTGTGCATAATTTATGCTTTGCATGCCGCAGTTTTGCATACTAAGCTTCGCAAACCGTGATATGCATGTGGCTCTATGCTAGCCATGCTATATATGTTAGGCTATTTCACAACGATATGCACGCAACGCTATTCATGCAAAGCTGTGCAAGCAGTGTTATGCTCATAACGCTATGCATTTAACGTTGTACTGTCTAGGCTATGCAAGCAATGCTATGTATGCAGAGTTATACATATAATCCAACGCTTGCTATGATTTATATGCAACGCTATGCTTGCAATACTATGCAAGGAGTATTATAATATAATGTAATATAATAATAATAATATTCTACTACATTCACACATCACCATCTAGTCCCAAACAAAGCAGAGCTTGTACTATGGGTACTAGATAATGGATAAACATACATATATACTTTTTTTTTGTAAATACATACATATTATACATAGAAACACCCAGACCAAGACAAACATTCATGTTTATGCACACAAATGCCATTATGCCTACAACCCTATTTTGCTACGACATGCAAGTAACGCTATCTTGCTACGACATGCATGTAACGCTATGGTCGCTACGCCTTGATCGCTACGCTATGATCGCTAGGGTAAGATCGCTAGGCTATGATTGCTACGCTATTATCGCTACTCTATGATCGCTATGCTATAAACACCATGCTATGATCGCTACGCTATGACCGCTATGGTACGATCGCTACGCCATTATAGCTACGCTATGTACGCTATGCTATGATCTCTATGGTAAGATCACTACGCCATGATCGCAACGCTATGAATGCCATGCTATGATCGCTATGCTATTATAGCTACGCTATGACCGCTATGGTAAGATAGCTACGCCGTGATCGATACGCTATGAACGCCTTGCTATGATCGCTATGCTATGATCGCTACGCTATGAACGCCATGCTATGATCGCAATGCTATGACCACTATAGTAAGATCGCTACGCCATGATCACTACGCTATGAACGCCATGCTATGATCGCTATGCTATGATCGCTACGCTATGACCGCTAAAGTAAGATCACTACGCCATTATAGCTACGCTATGTACGCTATGCTATGATCGCTACGCTATGACCGCTATGGTAAGATCGCTATGCCATTATAGCTACGCTATGTACGCTATGCTATGATTGCTATGCTATAAACACTACGGTATGAAAGCTAGGCTATGATCGCTCCGCTATGATTGCTATGCTATGATCGCTACGCTATGATTGCTATGCTGTGATCGCCACGCTATGACTGCTCGGCTAAGATCGCTACGTCATAATTGTTACGCTATGGAGGCTACGCTATGAACGCTATGCTATGATTGCAATGCTGTAACTGCCACGCTATGATCGCAATGCTATGATCGCAATGCTATAACCGCTACGATATGATCGCTAAGCTATGACCGCTAGGCTAAGATCGCTACACAATGAACGCGACGCTATGATCGCTAGGCAATGAACGTTACGCTATTATTGTTACCCTATGATCGCTTCGCTATGATCACTACCTTTTGATTGCTTGGGCTATGAACGTGACGCTATGATTGGTACGCTATGTTCACTACGCTTTGATTGCTTGGGCTATGAACGCGACGCTATGATCGCTACGCTATGATCGCTATGCCATGATCGCTATGCTATGATCGCTACGCTATGAACGCCATGCTATGATCACTATGCTATGATCGTCACGCTATGACCACTATGGTAAAATCGCTACGCCATGATCGCTACGCTATGAACGCCATGCTCTGATCGCTACACTATGAACACCATGCGATACTCGCTATGCTATGATCGCTACGCTATGATAACTACGCTATGATCGCTTCATTATGATTGCTACGCTATGAATACGACGCCATGATCGCTACGCTATGATCGCTATGCTATAATCGCTATGATATTACCATACGCTATGATCGCGCCGCTATGATCGCTTTGCTATGATTGCTACGCTATGATAACTACGCTATGATCGTTTGAGCTATGAACGCGACGCTTTGATCGCTACGTTATGAACGCAATGCTATGATCGCTACGCTATGATCGCTATGCTATTATCACTATGCTATGACCACTACGCAGACTACGCTATGATCGCTCCGCTATGATCGCTACGCTATGATCGCTCCGCTATGATCGCTACGCTATGATCGCTACGCTATAATTGCTAGGCTAAGGTCACAACGCTATAGTCGCTAGGCTATGTATATAAAGCTAAACGCTCGTCGCAATGCTATGTATTCAACGCGATGCTAGCAACGCTAAATATGCAATGCTATGCATGCAAAGCTATGTATGCACTGCTGCGCATGCAGCGCTATGCATGCAACACAATGCATTCGAGGCTATGCAACACTACGAGTGCAGCACTATGTATGCGACTCTATGTATGCAAAACTATGCATGCAACACTATCAATGCGACGCTATGCATGCTACGCTTTTATTTTAATAATATCTTTATATGCTCGAATATGGCGACCATGATTTTTTTAAATCATAAATCAATGCTATGCTTGAATTGCCATGCATACAATGCAATGCATGCTACTTTATGCTAGCATTGCCATGCATGCATCGCTATGCATGCGACTCTATGTTTGAATTGCCATGCATGCAATGCAATGCATGCTACTTTATGCTAGCATTGCCATGCATACATCGCTATGAATTCGGCTTTATGCTTGAAACGCAATGCATACAACGCTATGCATGCAACGATATGCATGCGACTCTATGCTTGCAATGCTTTGCATGCGCCTCTATCCGTGTAACGCTATGCATGTAACGCTATTCACTCTATTCTTTAAGTTGCTGTGCATGTATCTCTATGCATGCGGGGCTATGTAGGCCCCACTATGCATGCAACGCTATGCATGCTACGCCGGGCACGCAACGCTATGCATGCTACGCTATGCTTGCTACACTATGTATGCACTGCATTGTATTTGGCCCTATGCATGCAACACAGAATATTGAAACATAATTGCTCTATGATTGAAACATAGTAACAGTTAAATAGTCAAAACCATATCGTATGAGCCGTCGTCGAAGAATAATAGGACGAACTAGTCAAGCTTGTCGACTTTTATAGCTAGCTTAAACGTTATTTAAGCATGACAGTTACGGTCGTTTGACAGTTTAACAACTGTCAAACTTCATGCCACTGGGGCCTAATTCTCCTAAATAAACATTGTTTCGATATCATGTCAGTGTCATACTTACGTCACAAAAAGTGTAGTCTTCTTAAAATTGAACGAAGTAGTAACAAGATCGTAAATTGAAACAGGTGTTAAAATATGTGTCAACGACGAACTGTTTATTTCAAATTATAAAATAATGACATTAAGTTATCAGAATAAAGCTTCTGATTCAATTCAAAATATAATATCAATGTCATACAAAAATAGGGGAATTGGTCCTGACATTAAACTGCCACTGCCGGGTTACAAACATAAAATATTTTACCTATATCGATACCTTTGGGTAGAAAGGTCGTATAAACCAAAACCCGACTTTTCAGGAGAGCAGGAAAACGATTTTTTTTACATAAAAATTCATAACTTTTTTGTTTTTGTAGTTATAAAAAATTATCTATGAGAAAGTTTCTTAGAATTTGCGAATGAAAAAGGTTAAATCATCAAAACTTATCTATCTTTTTTAGTTTTAAAGTTAGCTTGGTTCTACGTCTAAGAAAAATCAATTCTTGGTTAATACACCCCATGAAAATGTACTTTAAAAAAACTGTAAAGGTCGTATATCCATTTTTGGTAAGCTTATGGTCACATTTACTGTCATAAAAACCCATACATGTAGTTTTTTTTTTGTATTTAAAACCATTTATAATCATAGATCAATTGAATTCTGACTAATAAACAATCTATTATTCTAACCCATCCCTAGCGGATAAAACAAATGTGTTGTAATTTAAATAAATGGATATAAGAGTATGAAAAGAATAATTCTGAATTAGAACTTACCGAACTCAGCACCTAGTCGCATGAGTATATGCGAGTAGATGCGACAAGAGTGTTCTAGCCTTAATAATTTGTAGCACGTAGCTATTGCGATTTGTAGGTATTAATCATAGAGTAGTATAATTATACAGGGTATTAATCGTGGTAGCCTCATACGACTGATCAGTGACGGTAGCCTATTAAAAGTCATAAATATCTACCCTAAACTGGGAAAATTCGACCTCCAAGAGCCTCAGTATCATGCACTGAATCACTGGTATCGATTTTCGGTTTAATGTTTATTTACACCCAATATTATTATACACCTAAAAGATACACTTTATTTAATACAATAAAACCGTTTCAACAAAAATATAGATCGAATATAAATCTATTATGCGAAAGACCCGCTTAAAAAATATCAATCCACCAAGTACAGTCCGAGGGGAATAATATTTTGCACTAAAATCATTACTCTTTATTAATACAAAAGCAATTTCAATTCTAACCCAATACAAAAGAGTTCATATTTCGATTAACTGTTTTACATTTCGATTAAATTACAATTAAAAACATTCGATTAAATTTCGAAATGATTACTCTTGAGAAGAGAAGGTGGATTAGCGACTTGAGTATTTTACATAAGATAGTCAATGGTTCATTGGACTGTCGGCTCATTGAAATGCTCAATTTTAAGACACCAACGAGATCTGTGCGCAACCCACAACTTTTCACTGTACCCCGTAGTAATAATAATGTTGCATATAACAATCAATGTCACGAATGTGTAGGCAATACAACTCTATTTGCTCTGTAAGTGATATTTTCGATGTTAGTTACAATGTGTTCAAAAACTACCTGCTAAATTATAACATCCCCAATAGTGAAGTCTAATTGGAAATATAACATTATTGTTGCACTTCAATAACTATTTCACTAAGTAAATTTTGACTACCACTGCTTGCATTTGCTCACAGAAATTTTAAATAAAGTTTAAATGATGTGTATGGTTTTAATTGGACTTCAGATTGGAAACTGTATAATGTTGAATTTAATGTTGTGTAAGACTTAATCTGTTGTCTGTTACTGTACCTATTTAATAAAAATAAAATAAAAAATAAAAATATTTGTTTTAGTTGAGGCATCAGCATTATTGGAGTGGTAGGTATCACTATATCTAATAACTTTGGAGGATCTCTTTCAGCGATTAACTGTATTGGTTTGCCTTGCGATTCAACTCTGTGTGTTACTGTGGTTTCAATCCCCATACTTGGTCTGATCCACAAGTTGCGGTTGTTTCTAGGTGTACATTGCATTACAAAACAGGATGTGTTCTTAGTGTTAGAAGTGTCTACTTAGAATGATAGCCGGAACAACTATTTTACGACGCCGGTAAAATAATTTGACTATAGCTCACTCGCAGCTCCTCCCGCCCATCGGGTTATTGAGACACATGAAAGTTTATGTGTCATTCTGATATATCGGCTATGTTACTACAATAAATATTAAAATCAGTTGAGTAGCTTTTACGTGATCTTGCACGTGCCAAACGTCTCCGTCCAACCATACATTCATCCATCCAAATTTGCGTTACAATAGTTGTCGTGAATATTTTTAGTAGATGTTTTTCGCCACTCAATAGTCTTTTACATCTTTAGTTTCACTTACTGTCTGCATCTCTCATATACATAGCGTAATTTTATACCTGCGTCAACACACCTAAGTTCATATAATTGCTACGCTGATCTTATATCCGATTACCAATCACGGTGGTTGTGTCAGTCTAGTTCATTGATCATGCATTGTTTTGACGTCGACTAGTGCCTACCGGATATTGGAGAGCCGGAAGTAAACAGATATTGTAGACATGACTGAATCTCAGTTGTATACTCAGATTAAGAGGACAAAATATGATGAAGAGTGGAGCGAAATAATATAGTACGAAATAAAGAAAATAATCATAATAATTTGTTTGCAGTCAATAGATTTATTATACCGCTTTATTAAATACACATTCTCAAAGCACAATTCTATTAGATTCCACATAAATCAATATTCTTATAGGCACAAGTTGCTGCGGCTAGTCCCTATTCGTACTTAATAGTGCAGTTATAGAGGCTGCGTTATGAAAACTCTCTACAGGCCACTGCACGTTAGACCCATGTCTCCGTTTACGCCTGCCAAATGGCCGGGTATTCTTCTACTCGTAATCAGACCCAAAAGTCAGAAGATAAGAATTTAATTTTATTCTTACCTGGAAAATGTTATGAAACTAAATTAATAAACTAAACTATAATATCCTAAGGCAAGTCCAAAATACCTGATACTCCAAACCATTTAAATATTGCGAATTTTAATTTTTCAAACAGGTTAACATTCTATTTGACACCATATTTAAAGCGTCAGGCAGCTGATATTTTATTTATTTATAGACTCACGCCTGTATCCCCGAAGAGGTAGGCAGAGGTGTAATATTTCACCCACATTTCGCCATGAAACTTTAGGTCCCACGTAACAGAGGGCGAGCCTATTGCCGTTACCAGGCGCATCACCAGACTCCGTGCTGCTACTGAGAATTCGAAAAAACCCAGTAACACTTTTGTCCGATCCGGGAATCGAACCCGGGACCTTCGATCAGCGGTCGCATACGCTATCCACTGAACTACGAAGGCAGCTGATACTGGTATAATTTATTTTATTGATTTTAATTTCATCATAAAGTGACGTCGGGATGGATTTTACATCACCACATAAACTTTTACTACAGTGAGTAAGTGACCACTCTACGTATACGTAGAGTGGTCACGTAGCAATAGCAATATTTGATTGCTGTGACTCTGCGGTTTTATTTATTTTTGTCTTTAAGAAGATTTCGGTTCCCTCTATACGCCTTGACTTTTAGCAAGGTGTATACCAACCAGCCATGGGCACGAGGTTAAGGTGCACGTTCGTAGGTTACCGCAAAGCGCAGATGCATGTGACGTATAGCCGCGACACTACTGGTTTCTATGTATTTAAGAAAAGAAAGAAAATAAAGTATTGATTTTGCCACAAATGTTATTTGAGTGAAAGATCTTCGGCGTCGTATCGCCCGACCGAACACCATTGTTACCTGCCCGCGCATTACGTCGGCGACGTTCTCAAAGAGATCAGACATCTTGTCTCATAGAAATAGATCAAGAGAAATATGGCGCTGTCGTGTGCTGCTGTCGTCTGTGGTCGGGTTCGATATCAGGACCACAGCGACAAAACGCAACGACGTGTCGCTGCAACATGAGGCGACATGTTGTCGCTTCGTGCAGTTTGTGGATGACTCTCCGTTGATGAAACTATCTACAAATGTATATTTTCCTTTTGGGTTTGAAGATTCCCAACGGAATCACATGTGCTGTCTATCACCTAAACATTTTCAAAATGAAAAGCATTATCTAGGTAGTGATTTACTTTCTAATATATAGTTGAAAAGGATATAAGTACCAACTGACAGTAGTCTAAATCATGGAATATCGCTATGCCTTTCGGTGGCGGTGTTCAGACGGGCGCTCTGTAGAAAAGCTAATATTCAGTCAAATCCAGTTAGAACACTAAACGGACGTCGGGTTTCAACTGGGATAACGCTAGGACGAAGACATAATTAAAAAACAAATTTTGCTACAGCTTTTATTCATAAAAATTATATAATTCACTCAATAGTGCACCGCTAACATTATAGCGAAACCCAAAGAGTATACAACAAACAAGATTCTATCAATCACTTCTGCTAGCTCTCTCTTGTCGCAGTAACTTCTCTCTTTCTCACTTTCCATTTCTTCAACATCTGCTCCCCTGATCGTAGCCGGCTCTTCGTCTTCTTGTAAAGAGTACCCTCCGTTTATGGAAATCTGAAAGAAAATGTTCAGGTTAGTGATTGAAAACTGTTTGCTGAAAAATTGTTGGTTGCTTCCGTTTTCAACCCATGTTTTCTACCCACAAGCTAAAATTAATAATAAACATTCCGTTTTCAACCCATTACAAAATTGTATAAAAAAGATGTTTTCGAATATTCCGTTTTCAACCCGGTGGCTAATTTAAGGTAGGTTCAACAAAAAAATAGTTTTGACGTTAATAAAATTATTTATTAATGCACTACAGAAAGTGAGTAACTGGGCTTAAGATCATCTAGAATTAAACAAAATATAGATAACAATAGAAGTCAAAATCGTTTAAAATTTTCTATAAAATATGAACCACTAAATCTTTAACAGAACATTATATCAATATGAAAAATAATCCATGTATGCTACGTGGAATATTTCCGCATATATTATATACTTAATATTTATTATTGGTAATAAAAAATGGTAGAAAATCACTCATATCTGAAATAGAAAAAATATAAATCACATCATAGCTTTTAACTAACACTACTAATGTGCCAATAATTTTAAATTTAATATACTATTCTAAAGTATAACGTATCAACAACGAAAAATCACAGATTCGTAGAAACTATTATAATCTAAATGAAAAAAATAGCCATAGGTAACTTGTAAAAAAACAAATTGTTTCAAAATTTTTTTAAAATATGATACACAAAATCTTTAACAGATCATATCAATATCAAAATAATTGCGTGTATGCTCCGTGGAAATGTTCTCAATATACAGTGGAATTTCGTTAAGTCGAACCTCGATAAGTCGAAAGTCTCCACAACTCGTAAAAATCTTGTGTGTCAAAATCCAAAACCTCCATTACTCTAAGGTTGAACCCTCTATTATCTATCTATCTCTTGAAACATTTTGATTTTTATTTCGAGCATCGAAAAATGCTGTCATCACACTTGAAAACTTCGGGATTTCTTCTATTAAATCCAAACCTTTTTCTTTTATTAGAAAAAAATCTTCTTCGTAGATCTGTTGAACAGGACGACCGTTGGAAGATTTCACTTGTTCTTTTATGTTATTCATTGATTGTTTAATTATGAGTTTGTCTGTATTAGGTTGACAATTATTGTTGAGTTCACTTGTTTTGGTAATCACACTAGCCAATGTTTTTATGATTCCAAAGCAAGAAGGCGCCTTTGCACATCGCCATGTAATGGTATTGTCCTTATTGGTTCTTTTCTTATAGACTTCTCTACCCCCACAAACTAAAACTGGCTTGTTTCTCTTTGATAAAGTAAAATAAAAATCTTTACCGACTGTTAACATCTTCACTGGTACTTGGATTTTGCATTTTAAATGTTTTAATATTATCTACAAAACAGGTACCACTACTGTCTCGCACTTCTGGGTAACTAAGATAAAAAACTAAGGGCATACCAGATTAGCCGTATTCTTTACAAATTAGCTTTCTCTTTTACTACCTACTGGGCCCAATGAAATAGAAAGAAATAGCAATATCATCCATTAAACTTGCTTTTTGATTTGCCAAACGTATGACGCCACAGGTACTCTTGCACTAAATTACAAGTAACGATATTAAAGAGCTTACGATATTTTTTCTGTCTGTACAAAATAATGATAAAATGTAGTGGGTTGAAAGCGGAATAAATTTTTGGTAGAAAACGGAAAAAAATATATTAATTCTATTGCGGGTAGAAAACGGAATAAGAATTGGGTTAAAAACGGAAAAAAATATTCGTGGGTAGAAAAGATGGGTTGAAAACGGAAACACCCAAATTGTTTTGTGGAGTAACTTTAATATATCTGAAATTAACCAAAACAATATAAATATTCAAAAAAAATGCTTGATGTTTTTTGAAAGGAATGTATCTCTAATGATTAGCGCGATTTCTATGTGATGATGAAATATTTAAAAGTTATAGAAATTACACTATGTGTGTATATATCAGAAAAAGCTATCCAAATGAAAAAAGTGTTAGGCTGTCTATGACATATCACGTTATATCTATGATAATTATAATTATGTATGTACAGGCGTAGGTACCTTAACAGCCGGCAAACAACATATGAATCTGAATATATTCTTGGTAAAGAGGGTATGCATAGCGTCTGAATTACTGAACTTCTCCAAAGCGGTCGTCATCAATATCACCTGGATGAATAGCGCCAGTAAAACTGCTGTCAGCACAACGATGTACAGAATCACTGCAAGAAGAAAAACAAATGTTGGATTTTTTTTTCACTTTATCGCAGGCTAGACGTAACCCGCAAGGGAGTCGGTTGCCGCTGTAATAAGTAGCCTTTGGCACTCTTCAGCCTTCTATTTCCGATAAATCGAAAGAAGGTCAGATAATGAGGTCTCGGGTTCGATCCTGGGTCGAACAAAAAGTGATATTGGGTTTTTCTGTTTGGAATTATCCAATAGAAGTTCGGAGTCAGGCAGTTGGCGGTGTCACACCCCCGTGCCTCGGAAAGCACGTTAAGCCGTTTTGGTCCTGCGCCCAATCTCTCTCCAGTGGTGTCGCTTGTGCGTCCCATCGGACTATGAGAGTGAGGGAATAGAGAGTGCACTTGTGTATGCGCACACACTTGTGCACTATGGCAAATCTTATATATAGACAAGCCGCCGAAATCGGTTAGGAGGACATTATAAGTGTGGATAAAACGACTTGGGTTTTTTATTGTTTGTAAAATATTCCGGGGTATATTTTAGAAACAATAAAAAACAGACTCAAAACAATCACACTTGGAAGATAAATTCGTGGATTTGGGTTAAAGTCAATGCCACAATGTTACAAACTCAGTCGTAGTCCCTTCCTGTCAATGTCGTCAGAGAAAGGTATGTCGTGCGTTTTATGCATAGCTTAATATAACTTTCTATGTGAGTGGCAATCCAGTTGTATGACTGTCCTCCCTGATTTAAAAAAAATAACTGTGTAGTAAATAAAAATACTTACAAATAGAAGGTAGAGTGTGACAAGGTATCAGGTAATCGATGTAGCAGAGGCCCATAGTGATGACGATGCTGCAGCCAGCCAAGAACCAAATTCTCTGCATCTTCAAAGGCTCACTCCAGAAAGCAAATAGCACGAACATTACGAGCACTGAAAAATAGATTAGAATTGAAAGAATATGAATCGGTTACCAAAAATCCGGGTTGGGCACAAGACCACACTGAGGTGTCCGTATACGCAGCAGGACCCAAGTTAACTTTTTACGTGCGTGGTATTTAGTACTTTTCGAATTGTATAAGTAAAAAAATAGTACCTTCATTGCTACAGCGAAATCTTGAGTTATTACCCAGCAGGACCCTCCGCTGTTTGAAGGTTTTCAGACCAATAGTATATGTCACCGTTTAGCGATGTATTAGTACCTTTAAAATACCTTGGTTTCATTTTAATATAATTATTAGTTTATGAGGGAAGCGCGTGCAAAACTTTTATCATGCCAGCAGGACCCTTTTTTGTTTTACCGCTTTCGGGCCCGACAGTCATATTTCTTATTAGCATTTTAATAGTACTTTTCAAATAACCTTACGTTTAAATCAAATACTTTGTAGTTAAACAGGCAATTTGATTTAAAACTTTTTTCACGATGACCTTAAGATTATAGATACCATTTCAATGATGCTATTATTTTTATGGCTCTTAAATATTATTAAAATTGAGGGTAGATGCAAAATAAATAATCATATCATAACGATTTTTTATTAAATTGTGTTCATAAAAATAAAATATATAAGTACATCTAAAAAGACCGGTTTAAATTGATAAAAATCTCTTTGATTAACGCCACCATGCTAAAAGTAATGAAAGCTCATACATCGGCCAAGCTAAACGTTAAGTCGCTGAAAAAATACTTAAAGTTTTAAAACAATTTTTCTGCTATAAAACAAAATATTTGAATTACACGTAAGGTTATTTGAAAAGTACTATTAAAATGCTAATAAGAAATATGACTGTCGGGGCCGAAAGCGTCAAAACAAAAAAGGGTCCTGCTGGAATGATAAAAGTTTTGCAGGCGTTTCCCTCATAAACTAATAATTATATTAAAATGAAATCAAGGTATTTTAAAGGTCCTAATACATCGCTAAACGGTGACATATATTATCGGTCTGAAAACCTTCAAACAGCGGAGGGTCCTGCTGGGTAATAATTCAAGATTTAGCTGTAGCAATGACGGTACTATTTTTTTACTTATACAATTCGAAAAGTACTAAATACCACGCACGTAAAAAGTTAACTTTCAATCGAATTAAACGTAGGGTCCTGCTGCGTATACGGACACCACACTGAGTTGTGCATGGACCTCCCTGCCCCCTGCTATATACGCCTATGGTTCCGTAAGTGATATAACTGGTAGCTTAATGCACATCACCCATCAGCCGCATCCACACCTGACTAAAAACCGTTTGTACCTTGGGATATTTTAATGAAATACTGAGTGAAGAAACAAGCTAATATTCTGTCAGATATAGCGAAACTTGGGCTCCAAGGCGTAGGTGCAAATTGCAGTTCAATCGCAGTCGGCGTGCAATCATGTGAACTGCACACCGACTGCAATCGAACTGCACGGTTGGTTTTCAGTTCTATTGCAGTCGTGTCAACTGCATTCAAACTGCATCCAAACTGCAATTTGCAGTTGGATTGCAGTTGAAATGCGGTCGGTCTCTCTAGAGCCTTAGTCTTGAATGCAACCGGGATAAAGCTAGGAGGATATGATGATGATGCCTAAGTGAAGGAACAAAGACATGAAGAAATCAGCATCGTCATGATAATTGCATGTCATTGGGGACTTAAAGTTAGTTAACCATTACGGTATCCTCAGGTAATGTGCATGGTGTCTATTGGCACATCACTATAAGCACAAGCCTTTTCTAGCTATGAGAATAGTTAGGCAAAAGTGCACAACTCGGTCAAGTGCGGATTGGCAAACTTCACACTTCTTATAATTACATTATGGTGGATTCTTAGACAAGCAGATTTCCATATAATTTTGGCAAGCTATAATCCAAATAACTTCGAAACGTAAGGTTTTGTGTACCCAAATTTTTCTTTGTTACAATCTGTTGGTTCCTGTCTAGGCTACCGCTGTTCAAACATTTACTTACCTAACAAAGGCGTATAAAACACAACATTGTACGGCTTAGCTGTCCTCTTCACCGCCACATTGATGATGAGCCGGTCACTCTGGTGCGTCACGTTGTCTCCTGTTTTGTACACATCGTTCCAAGTTGAAGACTTCACTACGAGCTGTTTCGTCATCACTTCCCATTCGTTCTTGACTTGCGCGTCCATATCGTAAAACTAAGATTAGATGAAAGAAAATTAGATGATGATACTTTTGCGTTTTGGCATCATGTAAAATGCGCCTTGGTTTTGCATTGGATTTGTTTCTATCTCATAAAAAATTAATTAGAATTGATGAGATTGATACAAAGTGTCACTGCTACGTTTCTTGTCGTGAGTGTTGTGACTATATAAGGAAAATATGAAGCAAATAATGTCTTTAGAAAGTGAAGCCAAACTTCACTTATAACTCTGTTCTAACTCATCTGGCCGGCGTGGTATAGTAAGCCAAATGCTATTGTGACGAAAATTGGGAGAAGCCCATGTCCAGCAGTGGACTGCGAAAGGTAGTTTGATGATGTAGATGTCTTATTATTGGCAACGTTTAAATTATGTGGGCTGAAAGACCTATCTGACATACATAAAACAAGAAAAATATATTAAAATATCAATTAAAGAAGCGTGTTCATAGTACGGCAAGGTCAAAGTTTTATTTATTCTAGTGCGCCATATAAAGATGCAGTATTAAGGGTTGTTGTTATTCTGGGTTAAGTAGTTTTCTCGCCACTGCAAGCCGCTGAATGACATGAATTAATAACGGGACTGAAGTTTATGAGAGCCACAGGTAGTTGTTTCAAACTCGTCTTGTACGAATGGACTGGTTTAATGTTTTTGATATTTAGAAGTAGGTACCCTCTAAGCCTGTATTTTACTGACGATATTAGTATATGGTCTCATGAGTCGATTTTTTATCGCACCATCGATCGTTTTGAGACATTTGATGAGAGTGAATGAAGCAAGAGAGATAAGTCAGGATTGTTGCACATGGCGTTCCATTCTTTAGTGCGAGTTATTACGCATTGTTGCTGTGTATATCTACCTCTCAGGGAAACAGGCGTGAGCTTATTTTAAATTGTCTTTCGGGATATATACCACGTACCTTAGTTTGGAATTTGATTTGAATTCGGCGTGAGTCTATTTATGTATGTATATTTTGGCATGTGTCACTAATACTGTCTCAGTCACCACGTCTGGCTTTTCGAACGCGATTTAGACCCTTAAGGGTGCTTGTACACGGCGCATGTAGCTTGAGCATGTTGAGGCACTTCCGCGGGTTACATGCACCGTAAACATATCGTTTAAAACAATGTGCGGGTCCAGCGACTCGAGCATGTACCAAAGCGAGCCACCCGCGCAAGTAATTCGCGTGCTCTGCGACGCGCGCGGGTCACTCGCGCATGTTATCTGTTAAAATTACATTTTTAACATATGATTTTAAAATAATTTTCGTTCGTCGAGACATTTGATGCGATTCAAGTCATAAAGCTACCGCGCGAATAGCATGCACATGTAGCTCTTGATCACGAACAAATAACTTGTACATAGGTACAGCTTGCGCAAGTAGCCCGCGTCTTTACTTGCTCCAGTTATTTGCACCATGTACAAGTACAAGCGAGTAACTTGATCAAGTAGCTTGCGCATATTACCCACGCGTGTAACCCGCACCTTTACTTGCTCCAGCTACATGCACCGTGTAGAAGCACCCTAACGTATAATACTTCTGTTCTTCCCTGTTTTTTATTAATTTAATATATGTGTTTCTGCATAAAAAAATAATATTAAACTTCATTTTAAATATAATATAACGATGCCAATTAAACGTGTTTTTGCTTTCTACTAATTTTGAATAGGCTTATGGATAAATAACATAGTATATGTTATTTAGCTATATGCATATTTAAACTGGTATAGGAAGATATAACCTAAGCAAACGACGACGACCTATCAAATAAGTACCTACGCAGCACACTTGAACTTCTTAAGGTAGAGTTCTCTGAATGCCGGAAAAATAAAAATATAAGAAAAGACATCAAAAAACGCTGGCAAAAGAGGCCTTTTTACGTCATTTAGAGCGTGAAGGTAATTTACGCATTCAAATATGGAAATATTTTGTCATAACGGTACGTAAACATTTTGCTGTATTGAGTAGGCTATAAAATGAACATAGTACTTGAAGAGTAGTTTTCTTTTTGCCGTTTATTTCTCAAGGGGAGAAAGAGTAGACGGCGTTCATTAGTAAAGACTAAAGAATGCGAAGCTCAATGCAGATGGCAGTACAGGCTATTTCTCGAGAATAACCCAATATTACTTTTTGTTCGACCCGGGAATCGAACCCGGAGACCTCATGATCCGCAGTCATGAGCACTGCCACTGGACCACACAGGAAGTCAAAAAGACCTAAAGAAAGTGTTGTTATTTTTAAGTAAATCATACTTACGACTTTCATCATAGGATCTTGAGCACCAGGTATCTCAAGCTTTATTATGTCGTGAACCTCGCAGGGTTGAATGACTATCGTACAGTCATATTCATCGTGCGGCCATCTGTTATAATTAATTGTTACAAAAAAGTGATATTTGAGATAATTATGTAGATATTATCTACAGTGGCGTAGGAAGGGGGCGGGGGCGGTCCGCCCCGGTTGCCACCCTATTTGGGGTGCCACCCATCCAAAAAAGGGATGACACCCAAACGTCAACTTTAAGACCAATGTACCAATGTACAAAAACATAGGCACTAGCTCAGCACTACGAAAGTTAGCACGGAATTGTTAGGTGTCGACTAAAAAAAAAATTTTATCCGCCAACTACCGCCCCGGGTGCCACCCAATCTAGCTACGCCACTGATTGTCTATATACAAGTAAAGTAATATAATCTGTAATGTTGTTTTTCATTTGGTGAGTGAGAGTGCCGGGGGTCCAATTGCTTTTTCTTCTCGTTTCCTTTCCCCATCTCAATAGGAGGCAAAGCACTTGTGATTTTCTAGTGTTGCTATGTGTGGCGATCCGTTATTCGTTTGTCACAAAATAAACAAAAGCAAATAAAACAAAGTTGGTCAAATTCAGCCTCTAGCACTAGTTCGAATCACTTTAGTTCTAGATAACTATGTTCCGTATTTAGTAGTTGCTTAATCTATTAGTATAAGTACCTGCTTAGTCCCGGTGGTGTGTCGTAGCACCAAGTGTAGACTTTTGTCTGGAAATTGAAGGTCATCTCACCGGTGTTAGCTATTGAGATGAGCTCGGAGTTTCTCGCGTCGAACAATCCTTGATCATCAGAACTGTCGGAAAAATACACATACACTATATATTCATACAATACATAAACACTTATACCAACGCTGCTGGACGCTTAGCGGATCCTGGGCACCAAGATCGAAGGTCTTGGATTGCAACCAGGACTACGCTAGGATGATGATGATTACTTATACTGTCGCTCGTAATAAACCATCCTGGACATTAACATGCTTGACAGATATTTGGTCATAGAGATCAGTGATATCCATCAGGTCTATAATGATGTAAATAAATGATACAATGTTAGTGAAACTTAAAATAAAACAAATAAATTAAAGACGAATAGTAATGAAATCAATGAAAATACGAGTAATACGCAAGATAAATAACGAAACCAAAATAAATACAATACGTAAAAACCCTAATTACTTAGTTGGATAAGGTCACTTTTAAAACCCAAAACCATTCAACGCGAGTGTATGACGGGAAGATAGAGCAAGGAGGGGTGAAAAAAAATAAAATGGTTGTGACATACGGACGGATAAACAGACAGACAGACGTAGTGAATCTATAAGGGTTCCGTTTTATGCTATTTTGGCTATGGAACCCTAAAAAGGCGCACATGACTGTGTTTTCTTAGAACCCAGGCGTACCTACTACGCAAATTCACATTTTGATATAAAAAAATAAGTTTAAAAACTAAAACCCGACTACGTCAAAATGGGGTCTTAAAAGAACGAAATAAGAAAATAGCTCATTCAGATACAAATCTAGAAAAGTATAAGTACAGAAATGGTCAAGCTAGAGCCGTGGTCGCACCTATTGTATACTCATTGTGTATATCTATTGTGGATGCCAGAAACAGTCATCTGCATTAAATAAACATGGCAGGTAACTACATGTACACTAGTATAAAATAAAAAAGGTGCGACCACGGCTCTAGCTTGACCATTTCTGTACTTATACTTTTCTAGATTTGTATCTGAATGAGCTATTTTCTTATTTCGTTCTTTTAAGACCCCATTTTGACGTAGTCGGGTTTTAGTTTTTAAACTTTTTTTTTTTTTTAATATTTTTCCGTATCGCGATGGGACATGTAAACTAACCGTTCAATATATATGTCACCACCGTGATGGAAAGAGCCTCTGAATATAAACAGGATTGAAGATGAGTTATAATATACCTATTTCTTGGTCATGATTCTCGATAGTATTCTCGTTCTGAATGATTGCAGAGATTTCCACTACATTACGATTTATTTCGTTTGTCAAATGACTGAAGTTAATTCTGACATTAGCATATAAGTGATTGTTTGTTTGTAACCAATTCAAAGCATCTCTTATGTTTTTTAAATTTACTTCATACTGTTTTGTTGTGTCCACGTTATCAAGTTTTTCTACTAAAACGGTTAAACCACTATGCTGGAATTACAACGGTAACTGCTCAGTCAACTCTTCAACTTGTTGCGCAAATAAAACAGCTTGACCCCTAAACCCTTTGTGGCCGAAGCGGCCGCCCAGTATGACGATTTTTAAAAATGGTTTGATCCTCGATATTAATCGGAGCTCCATTTCACTAAGAATTTTGAGTTTTTCGGGAATTGTAGCCACATTCATATTATTCCAGTGCGCGGTAGTTGGAATCTTGTTTTTGATGAGACTGGAATAACATCTACCTACTACAAGACACAAAACTTTCTGGACAATCCTCAGGTAATATGCAGCATTGCACCTTACGCATTTGTTTAGTTTGATTTTTGAATTTCATTTGTTTACAAATATGGCACACTTGATCGGCCACCTGCGAAATTGCATCAAGGAAATGACGAGAATCAGTAATTTCCAATCAATAAGTCTCTCTGACGAATATAAGAATGACGCGATACACATCTCATATTATGCAATCTTACCTCCCGCGAAAGTAGAGGATCATCATCCCTGATCTGAGATGCACGATTCCTCATCATTTTAAGTCGCATTTCGCGTGATTCCGGCGATTCTAAGTCCTTTACCTGAGAGGCATGTTCTCTCATCGTTTCAAGTCGGATCTCACGCGATTGCTAAGATTCTAAGTTCCTGACCTGAAAGGCATGTTCTCTCATCAAGCTGAGTCGTATTTCACGTGATTGGAACGATTCTATGTCCCTGACCTGAGAGGCATAATGTCACATCATGCTGAGTCTTATTACACGTGATTGCGGCGACTCTTCTGATCTCGATTCCCTGGCATATTTACGCTGCGAGCTCAGTATTTTTTCATTGGAGAGAGAATCTTCACGTTCACGTGCGTTTAAAGAATACTCCTTCTTTGTTTTCAGTCTAGAAGCTCGTGCCTTAGGGGATTCTCTTTTACGCAACGCAGCTACTCTCGTCACTTTGTTAGTTTTATTTGAAAGCGTCATTCTAATTACTATATAAGTAAATTCTAATTACTTTGTTCAAATAGGTAGGTACGCTATAATATTGTAATTATTTTAATCTAATTCAATCTATTTATAAACCAATTTACAAATGTCAAATTGACTGAAGTAGGTAAATTTTATTCGTAAGATTTAATTTTGCTGCCGTATTCAATAAATGGCGATAGCTAAGGAGATTGGAAGTGAGCGATTATAACTAATAGACGCACTTGGTGGCACTCCTTGGAGAACCGTACATCGAATGCTACCTGCATGCTCACATCAAAACGTCAAACCTATGTGGAAAATCTTAACACCGACTTTTAATTTTTCTAGGGTGCGATCTAGTGACTAATTAAAAAGACATTTTCAATAACGTACTCCATAATTAGTGTCAATAGATGACGCACAATAACAGGTTTGCAGCTTCAAATTTAATTGTTATAGTAAAAGGAAGTTTTTTATAGAATGTGTTCTTACACTGTTTTTTTGCATTTAATGTAATCAAATTTAAATGAGAATTTAGGCAGTTACGATTAGGTAGGGTACATACCTACCTACCTATTTAAAGAAAAACATTATTATTATTAAACAATTATCGATTTACATGAATAAATAGGTATTTTTTTAATAATAAATGTATTATTATTATCCTGTGTTCTAAGGTAACGTTAGTTTGTCATTTTGGTACCTAAACGTACTGGTAAATAGGTCTGAATAACTCAAACCATCTGAACCACGCGAATTGATAGTACAACGTACACGCTTAAAACTTATACATTGTCTCGAGCAGTATAATATATGTACATATTTGTAATGTGCTCACTAATACCTTTCTTTTGATACCAAACATGTAATGATTATCTCACAAAATTTTTTTCGAGGTTCGAATCTGAGGTATTTATTGCGTAATAGAGAATTAAGATTAAATGTATATAGCCTATGTTATCCGGGCCATTATTACGAATCTATTGACACCCCATTAATTGAAATCGGTTCAGTAGTTTAAGCGCTACGGTGGAACATACAAACATATATACATAGACTGCCAAAAACATTACCCTTCCTTTTGGCTTCGCCGTAGTCGGGTAAAAATTTTGGTTCAGTGGCCACGAGGGCGAATCAAACATACCTAATTTGTAGTTTATTTCGCATTTATAATAACAACTAGCTTTTGCCCGCGGCTTTGCTCACATTAAGAAGTATTATTATTAATTAGGTTTTTTTTGCGGCTTTGCTTTTGTTTAGCGTGTGTAATTAAGGCATGTAAAATTAAGGCCTACAAAACTTCTTTGTGCACAATATTCTTAACCAATCTATCATAAGGCATTAATACTATCAAGCTATTGGGTGAACAGATTGCCTGTGTTTTTCAGGATTTGCAGCCTGGTAGGTGGCGATAGTTTGCCTGTATTTTTCAGTATTTGCAGCCAGGTAGGTGGCGACAGCTTGCCTTTGTAAATCAAGTTTTTTTTTCATATATACAGACACGGCTTTACGGTGGGATCCAGGTAGAGTCTGTCCATATTTTTTGTGCCTTTTTTATTTCATTATTTCGCGTGTAATTTGTAAATCTTGCCCTACGTTTGTTTTCATTTTTTTCTATTAATGTCACAGACTCAGACAATAAACTTCCTGTTAAATTTTCATTTGAAGGAACAATACGTGAATGTTCACGCTCTAAAACAGATACCTCTTGACAACTCTTTTCAACTTTAAACTGCGAAGGTGTATCAATTCCAAAATCATGTTCTTCTACAGCTTCCTCCATACGACGCCAAGTAATTTTCTGTGCTGCTATGGGAAGATGGACATCAAAATGCCCACTGGACAAATCTTGGCTGAATCGTAATGACCTTACCGGATAGTCGTTAGATCCAAATTCCGTATATATGACACCGTTTCTATTAACTTCAAACTTATGGGAATATTAATCTTGCTGCTATTAACTCACAAAATCCGCCATAAGTAGCATTTATCATCATATCAGCAAAATATTCGTCAGGTATAAGTTATTACATTTCCTGTCGTGGGTCAGAATTAAAAACTTGCTCCAGTCATTAACCACATATCTGACAATGTCTGAACGCACCTCATTCGCTTTATCTTGTGTTTCGTACATTAAATAAGAGAGAGCACGAAACAAACAATAGGGACGACAGTACATTCTTCAAGTTCTCCATTAACGTTCAGATTTTCTTTAGCCATTTTAAAAAAGTCGAACCATCAAAACCTATGCTTCAATCAAACGAAAATAAAACAAATACCAAATACAAAGCCGCGTCTATAACCAAAACTACTATACCGAAACAAAGCAAATGCAATCCAAAATATGCCAAGAAAAGAACAGCCAAAATCGTCAAATATAATCCGCTAGAAATATTTAGGTAAAGTATGTACTATACAGCAACCAAGACAATTTAACAACCAACAACATCCACCCAACTGCGTACAACTAACCTACCTGACGACAATCTGACGATGTACGTTAAATAATAACTGGAGAGGGTCATTAATCCGCGAAAAATCTTAACACCGCGATTCAGAAAAATGACGTAATTGCACAACGCCATCTATTGCCAACATTTTGAACTAAAATTATTTTGTTCGTCTTAATTTATTCGTTCCATTAGGTACTGATAGTTCAAACTAATTTTTACATTCTCCATCATCCCTCATTTTATCCCCATGGGGGTTGAATTTATCAAAAACCTATTTAAGCGGACGTCTTCATCGTAGTAGCTCCAATCTTTAATTTCCGTTCAATCAGTCGAAAATCTAAGAAGATTTATACAAACTCTCATCCCCTATTTTATCCCCTTAGGGGTAGAATGTATCAAAATCCTTTCTTAGGGGATGCCTACGTCATAGTAGCTATATGCATGCAAAGTATTAGCTGTGTGGTTGACGGCATAGAATACAAGTGTCACCACCCCCTATCTTCCAGTGGGTGTCGTAAGAGGCGACTAAGGGATAACACGATGCATATACCATCTTTGCGTAGAGACGGAAAACTCGACATCAAACCCTATACGACTGCCTCGTTGGTCTCGCGGCATAAATGTGCGCGTGGGATCGGGAGGTCTCGGGTTCGATTCGTGGGTCGGGCAGTGTTATTGAGTTTTTCTGTCACGAAATTCTCAGTAGCAGCATGGAGTCTGGAAATGTGCCCGGTACGGCAATAGGCTCGCCCCTTATTACGTGGGACTAAAGTATATCTGGCGAAAAGTGGGTGTAGGAATACACCTCTGCCTACCCCTTCGTGAATAAAAGGCGTGACGATATGTATGTATGTATGTAGTATTAGCCCGATCGGTTTAAAATTGACAAAGTTTCATACAAACTTTCATCCCCTAATTTATCACCTTAGGGTTGGAATTTATTAAAATCCTTTCTTAGCGGATGCCAACATCATAACATCTGCCTATATGCCAAATTTCAGTACGATCCCTCCAGTGGTTTGGGCTGTGCGTTGATAGATCACTATGTCAGTCAGTCACCTTTGAGTTTTATATATATTTAGATATGGATATTATAAGATGCGCATGGCTACGCCACTAGTCTACAGGTATATATGTTAAATAATAATTTATTTATTCATGGTTTATTCATGAGACGATGAAACCAGTGCGTCGGGGGAAATCGCACTGAATTGCGACACGATAAACATATCGAACGTCGACAAAATGTTAATCAAACAATTGTTTGTTTTTTAAATCGCATAAGGTGTAAGCTTGCGATTAATTTGAGTTGAGCGAAGAAAGTTGAACAGATAAAATTCCTTTTGTGGTATATGTAACATTCACAGCATTTTCATTTACGATTGGTATAACATCTATTAACTCGTGCTGCACCGGTGCTGGGTTCGATTCCCACTCCGCACAAACATTTATGGTTCTTGTTTAAACTCTATTTAGATGTTTACTTATACAGATATTCATATTATAAAACGCAGTACTCGCCGTGATCTATCAGTATGATCGCGATAAGACAAAAAGAACCACACAGATTTCTGTAAAGTTTTCACCAGAAAGTGTGTGTCCTGAGTAGAATTTAGTTGTATAGTTTGCCACTGATCTATCTTGAGCATTCCAAAAGGTAATGTATATGGTTAAGATTATATAAGTAGGTATGTTCAACAGTTGTCTAGTTTCTATAGTACAAGCTCTGTCTAGTTACGAATTAGATGATCGTGCGAATTCTCTCAATATTACTATTAGCTTATTCTATTTCATTTGCTACCTCTTTAGGGATATGCAGATGTGAATTGATATAATTATTATATACTTACTTGAAAACGTAGAACTTGGGCCGCCATATTTGTCCCTGTCGGCACTTGAGATTGGTTGTCCCATTGTACTTGTCTGGGAACCACGCCATAGTGTCAAATATGAACATAAAATCTTGTTAGTCTTTAGATCACAAGCGGTTTGTTTAACAGTTGGATGCGGGCGACTCAAGATCGGTCTGTGTGGAAGGGGAAGCTTGGGGGAAGCCTATGCACAGCAGTGGACGTCTCTTGGCTGATATGAAAGTATTGAAATCATTATATCATGGGATGACCGGCCCTAATCGCCGAACGCGTAGCAGTATTCTACAAAAAAGAGCAAGCGATTTCTTAACTGTCTTCGAAATAATAATGGATATGACTGACATAACTGTTCTTAAATATGTGTGTACTAACACAGGGACGTTGATTGGGTCCCAAGTTTTATTCCCGGGTCGGACAAAAATGTTACTGAGTTTTACCTAAATTCTCAGTAGCAACTGAGAAAAATCATAACAAAGCGAAATATAATATGTATGTAATATTACAAATCTGCCTATCCCTTCGATGATAGAAACAAGGGCTATACATATAACAGATTTCGTTGCTGAGCAACTCTACGAAGCAGTGGTGTGTATGACGCAGTACTTTCTTATAAAAAGTGCAAATCTTACGCCGGCAATGCATCTGTTGATACTTACAATGACCACCGACATAGTGGTGATGAGTTTGGACTGGAACGCGTTGTACTTCACGCTGGTGACTTTAACGCCTAACTTGACGTTCATGATCTGCTTCGGAGCTACCCAAGGAAGCTTGTAGTTCAACAGATCTCGCTTCAGCTGGTCCGACACTGAGATCTGCTGTGGCACTTCTTGAGAGTCTGCTTTTACTGTACATCGAAAAACTATAGTTTAGGGAATATTGGTAAAGAGAACCGGCACTTTTAAGGTTGCAATTATTGTTGTAAATTTAGATTTAAAACGTGAATGTTTGACAAATGAAATATTTTACAATACTTGGGGCTGGTTTCACCGCTTCCTGATAAGTTCTTGTTGAATTAATTTGCCAGATAACGAAATCATAAAAATTTCGTTCTAATTTAGAATTTATCTAAAAGATAAATCCAGAAGTGTTGAAACTGGACCTAAATATTTTTGATTGCTCTCAAAAGAAACAACATATTAACAACTCATGTTGGATGGATACTTTCAACATTAAAGACTATAATGGAAGTGATCCACTACGCCCTAAATCAAAGGCAAGATGATAAGATCGTTAGTCCATAACTAATATCAATCCAATAGGTCTGACATGTGCTGAACTTTTTACTGTACTGGAGACAGTACAGTCCCGTCGAGAGACGGGACCTACTTTTAAACAATCTCTATTCTGTCATATTATTTCTCATTTGTTTTTATTGTATTTTTATAAGTGTGCCGTTTGTGAATAAATAGTTTTCTTTATTTTTCCTGGCTCGCTAGCATTTGTTATTTCTTTTATGTTAGTTACATCAGACTCAGACATATTTAAAGAGTATGATAAAGTCTTCAGATACAAAATCATAATTTACTTACTTTCGCCACGGTCCTTGGTGTGTATCGGACAGTCATACAAGAACTTAGCTTCCACTCCGGCCCAGGCGGCGAAACTGAAGTATCTGACGCTCAGAGGCACAACATCGATGTACGTCAACAGAGGCAGTGCTTCACCTTCCTTGCCGAATTCTACAATACCATCTGTAAGAGCAAAAGTAAGAAAAGAGATAAATTATTTATTGCAGAGTCAAATACTAAAAGTTACACCGACTTTCTAATTTCATTTAGCTCGAAAACAGTCCCAGGTAAGTATTTAAAGGAAGGTATTATGGTTTAACGTTAAAGATATTTTAGCATGCTCTGAAGTAGTCATGGCTTAAAGATGCAGGGATACTGGACAATTATTTAATTACTTAGTATAAAACGTCGTCATCATCATTTTAGCAGAAAGACTTCCATGGAACTACAATCCATACTAATTTGGGTCACTCGCAATTTAAATCTAACGGAGTTGAATTACCTATGGTTATTCTGATATAGAATCCTCGCAGTTCAAAAGAGGATAGTATGCCTGGTGTTTTGATAGAGTGTCGCGCGTCTCTCTTCAAATGCCGCCTTAGTTCGGTGAACTTGTTGCCGCCTCCGCCAACCACTGTAAAACAATAATAAGAGCTTCTATAATAAAAAGAAAAGATAAATTTATTTACATTTTAAGTAAGCAAATAAATAAGAAAATTGATAAAAATACAGAATTCGACTGAAAGTATGGCGTAGAGGTTTAAACAGTCGCCTCGCTACTTAGAACTGCGCCAGGGTATAGATTCCGCTGGTGATGCAAGTCACTGTGTGATCTAAGAATAGTTGTTTTTAGTCTGGACTTACTTAGTATAATAAGTTGATTAAATGTTTGTAAATTACCCCGCGACGCAGGGTTTATGCCTAGGGCCAGACCAGACTAAAACATTATTGAATCAAAAGTAATACGCAAGAATACGAATTTTTTCTTACAAATTCATCGTTCCGTCTTTAACGTTATAACTATAAGCAATAGGTATTTGTCTTTGTAAAAAAAGGTATGCAATATCAACAGCACGCTCTGCGTCATAACGATAAATGTAATTCCGGTTTCGTTTAGTTGTCTGTTTGTGGTTTGCTTGACAATTTCAGTGGTACAAAACTTTTCCGGTTCACTATCCTACGTTCATACTTCCTCTCAAACACATGGCTGGCCTGTTGGACGACTAGTTAGTGACCCTAACTGTTACCCTAGAGGTCGTTGGCTCGGTCGTCTGAAGTCGTGAATGAAATACGTTAGTGACACTTTGTATTCTTACCAATTTCATAAACTGGGTCCAAAGGCCCCGGGCTCGGCACAGGAGACAGTAGAATATGGCCATTGCTCATGGCCTGGATAGCTATGTGCATCTCGAAGTCCACATCGATGTCCTTCCGTATCTGCTTTAGCTCCCTGCTGTCGATGTCGTACATTCTGTCATAGTTGTAACCTTCTTTACAGATATGCTCCTTGCAGGATTGGGCCACTGTGAAAAATTGTTTATTATTTCTTTTATTGTTTTATAGACACACGCCTGTATCCCTGAAGAGGTGTAGTATTACACTCACATTTCGTCAAGTTATGCTTTTTTAGGTCTCATCGTAATAGGGGGCTAGGCTATTTCCGTAACCGAGCACATTGCTAGACTCCGTACTATATCTAGGAAAAACTCAGTAATAATTTTGCCTGACCCGAACCCTACCCACTGAACCACAGATGCAGTGTAGTCACGGAGCCAGGTTATTGGTGTTTTGGGTAAATGGGCATTTTTATAGTGAGGGGCAAAGTCTAAAGGCAGCGATAGCCTAGTAGAGACTCGAGGGTCTCGAGTTCAAACTCACAGCACGAGCCACAGACAATTCAAATTTATGTTTGTATTAACTTGATAATTATTTCTTACCCTGTGCCACGTTAAGTCGAAGTTAACAAAACCAGGTCATTGCTGCCTACGCCCTCATCTTATCAAAAACTATCAGAAATCCGACTTGTCAGCCTATGTTTCTTATTTAGTTTACAACTCCCTTTCGTGACGCGGGGGACTACAAAGATACAAATCACGGACACAAAGTGCACTCAGGCTCGAAACAACAATTTATGAATTACACAAGGTATTGTCTCGTGTGGGGATCGAACTCACAACGGTTGGGGCAGTGTCAAGCGGCGAGGCAGCTGCTTAAATCATTATGCTAACCGTGGTTTTTAACCATTATATATATTTTACTAGCTGTTTCCCGCGGTTTCACCCGCGTCTTGCGGGAACTACTTCACCTACCCGGTTAATTTATAGCCTAAGTTACTCCTTGGTACATCAGCTATCCGCCAGTGAAAGTCCCGTCAAAATCGGTCCAGCCGTTCTAGAGATTAGCGAGAACATGCAGACAGACCGACAGACAGACAAAAATTGAAAAAAAAATGACATTTCGGTATATGTACCGTGTATACATCCATATGCATTTAGTAAAAATTGATTATTTTAATATTACAAACAGACAGTTCAATTTTACTTATGTGTATAGATGTGTATTTCATTTTACAGATACACCAAGGGACAGCCCTTGGTGTTTCTGTATAATTATAGTGTGTCAGAACATCTGATTTTGACTGCCGGTCGCCCTGTCATTTAACAGGGACAGAAGCTTTCATGCTCATATGGAACAACACAAATTTAATTCTTTGTGTCCGTTAATTGAACGATGAAGATTCACACAATACAAGATAATTGCCTACTGCGAACGATATCTTTAACTGTGTAGAATTGTACTGCAATAATTATCGCTATTTTATATCTTAATATAGATGATATTTTTATTATTGGCAAAATAAATATCAATTAAGAAAACTTTCTAAACCTTTATTTTAGCTCTACCAAAATGGTGCTCTTTAAATACATACATACATAGTCTCACGCCTATAACCCCGAAGAGGTAGGCAGAGGTGTATTTCTACACCCACTTTTCGCCAGATATAGTTTAGTCCCACGTAATAAGGGGCGAGCCTATTGCCATACCGGGCACATTTCCAGACTCCGTGCTGCTACTGAGAATTTCGTGACAGAAAAACCCAATAACACTGCCCGACCCAGGAATCGAACCCGGGACATCCCGATCCCACGCGCACATTTATGCCGCGAGACCAACGAGGCAGTCGTATAGGGTTTGATGACGAATTTTCCGTCTCTACGCAAAGATGGTATTTGCATCGTGTTATCCCTTAGTCGCCTCTTACGACACCCACGGGAAGATAGGGGGTGGTGACACTTGTATTCTATGCCGTCAACCACACGGCTAAAAAAAAAAGTTCTATAAATAAATGTAATATTATGTATTTAAGAAGATGACATAGATCTTGCCAAATTGCAGCTGCGCTACAAGTTTCTCTCGAGTCGCGTCAAAACCAACGCATTTCGTTAGGAGCTACAAGACTACAGACACAGACAAGTCAAACCAACTATTTGCGTCGGAGAAAAAAAGTAGGGCTTAAATCATGTACTTACTTTTCGCTGTATATATATATATAAGTACTATTAGTATCACTTGCATTTACATTTAAAAATAAATCAACCATTACTACAATAAAAGTCCTCATTTTCACTAAAAAATAAACCATAAACGTATACACACAATGTTTATATTTACTAATCACAGACTGCTCTTATATTTTAACGAGTTCACTATGCGCAAGCGTCAGCAATACTGTTTTATTTAAATTGTCATGTTGCGTTACTTATCATTTCCTGGACGGAGCCGATAGGATTGAAGAAAAAATGTCTGATGTGTTGTTTGACGATAATGAAACTAGTGAAGTTCATGACATTTGTATGGGAACGACTGTGGAGTGTTTGGAACGGTTGGGTGGTAATAATAATAATTATTATCATCCTATTTGCACACCAAAAGAGTTCTTTGGTTTGGAGACAACACCCTTACTGGGGTTAAATTCTGTGTCGTGGGTGACTTTATATATATATTACGACTTTACTACAAAGAATACTCGGATTCAAACCAAAAATTAATATGTTGCACTAGCATAAGTCAAAGCTAATATTCGGCCAAATACGGTTAGACTAGTAAGTAAAGATCCAACGGGGATAACGCTAGGAGGATGATGACCAGCCTTAGTCATGGGAAGATTGACGAGGTTTTCGCGACCATGATGCGTGTAATCCCTACAAACAGAGGTATTAGTACGAATCAGGACATTTTAAAGTAGTTTTCTTGACTTCCACTTCTGCAGAAAGGCGTCCAAATCACCGTGCATTTATTTTCAGATGAGTCATGATCATGACGATGACCCATAATGGATGTCCATTTTTGTCGACGATTTCAAAACTATTCTAACGTTGTCTGTTTAAGAGCACAAGCCGTTTCCAAGGCTCACCACATTGATCTTTTTTGAACTGCCCAACATCCCATAGACAGACGATTACCTAAACGGTAACCTGCTGCATTGTCCGGTACGAAACAGCTACACTCGAAACTTTAGAACTTTCCTTACGGCCCCAACGATAACAGATTCTTTGAGCTATGTGCCTTACCCATAATATAACATTGCCACTTCAGCTTCGCTATTCAAAGATCTTAGTCATATTTCATTGACGTCCATTCATCGTCCTGTCCCGGTTGCATCCAAAACTAAAGCCTTGGAGCCGGAGGTCCACTTACTAGCCTAACCAGATATGACAGAATATTAGCTTTTAAACAGAGTGACTGCCGCCTGACCCTCGAAACCCAAAGGTATTGCTATATCCAACTAAATTATGACAATTTTATCATACCAATGTATGTAAGTAAATATTATTATTGGCAATAAATATTAGTCCTGAGGAGAGATTACTTAACCGAGAGCAATCAAAAAGGAATGTCTGAACGAACACCTATCATCAAACTGCTTTGGGTTGGCTAACCGCTGAATTCTACCCGCCAATCTAGCCGATATATCCATAGCTTTGGAGAATTGATATACATATTTAGGACATAAAATATGTCAACATAATATGTCCCAAATGTCTAAATTAATGGATAAATCGAATATTGACACCGGTCGTAAGTAAATAAATATACTACCTATTCTACACGTAAATCTGAAACTTTCAAAATACAACAAATTCCTTACAATCATAAAAGCAACCAAAAAGAAATTGTTCGAATATCTGCATAAAAATAACACAGGCAAGTGGAATATCACGCAAAACTGCCGGACGCGGCACTTCGCTTATCTACCGGACGAGATAAGGTGCACAACTAATATTACAACAAAATACTATTATTTATAACCGGCTTATCCTACTGCCCTTTATTATGGCTCTTTATGCAGTTTAACTTCGCCTTATTTATGGAACTACCCTCGTATTGTGAACTCTAGAGTGAATTTTGTTTTGGGAGGTAAGCCGTTTTTTAAGTTGTTTTGTAGGTAGAGAATTTTTCGGAAGTGGATTACATTACTGCTGGTTTCGTTATTTCTATCTTTTAAGATCGACATTATATATTTTATTTATTTATTAAAACTTAAGATATATAACTCAAGAACATGCGTTTCTGAACAACACATCACAACATAAACTCCACTTATACTTAGTTTAACTTAACCGACCAATGTTCGCCGTTTATCGGTTCCAGAACTTTATTTGAAGTTTGACTTTTGTCAAACGTTTTATTTTAGGGTTATGATAGGTTTGTGTTTAGGTACAATACTTTTACTTAACTGATATAAAATGTCATATTCAAGCAGTTCGTCCGAGTTTGATTTTGAAGTCCTGGAGTTTATTGCTAATAAATCAGATCCTGGACATCTAAGACCTAGGAGAAATCCCTTTGAAATGTTTACAGATGAAGAATTTATTATCAATATATTATTTTTATAATTTATCACAGATAAGTAATCTTGGGCTACTTGGATAAGAAGCATCTTTTTCTTTTCAGTAACATTTTACCTACTGCGTTTTATAATTTAGACCATTTTTACGAAACAACACAACACGCTCAAGTCGCACACTCACAACACGGAACAAAACAAAAATAAACAATGATCTTAACATCTGGACTTCTGACAGCAATGCCTGATTTGACGTTTTTTTACGCTGTTAAGTTAGCAGGTATACAGCAATTATAAATGACTCATTATAATATTATTTTAGTAAAATAACAAACAACTAGTTGTTTACTCCTGAAAAAATATATAGATACGATTAAAAATCTAGTTTAAAAATCTAGTTTAACGGACAAATTAACATAGTTAAATAAATTTTATACACGTTTTTTATAACAGGCTTCCTTGGCCAACCTGGAAGGCACTCAATAGGCTGCGTACCCAGGTTGACAATCTGTCAAGGTGGGGATTTATAGACCCAAGTACGAACAAATGCGAATGTGGCGAGTCTCCACAGACGATGGGCCATTTACTTACGTGCCCTGCAGGCCCGGAGTCGTGTACGCTTGACGACCTGTATGAGGCAAGGCCAAATGCCATCCAAGTGGCCGAGTTTTGGGCCAAATATATTTAAAGTGTTGCCATCGACACGATAAGTACGTATAACAGATCCATCTAGTGCCAGAAAAAGAACTACGTATTGGTTCAATAGCTAAGGAACGCTCCAATGGGTATTCAGAAACGCAGTGTCAGTTAACCAACGTTTATCCTTTCCATAACTTGAATGAATCAATAACTTTTGAGAGTATATCTGGGGACTTCAGAAACCGGGCATAAGTACAGCTATGGGCTAGCCGCAGCACGTGTAGGACTATTTCTTTATCGGTTTTAATGTGGCATCTAATAGAGTCAGGCTATGAGGATGGGTGTTTGATATGACTACATTTCTTCTATTTTGGATAATTACGTGCTTTGAGGCGTCATTCCTTCGTACTTCTATACAAATTAAATCTTATTAAATAGCATAAACACAGCTAAGCAATAATAATTGATTACTTATTTGTTTATCAGTACTGGGATGCGCTTTGTGCTGACACTGTGCATTGACCATGAATTCATGGGTAAAATTGATATCATTCACTCGATCACAGAGACATAGCTCTTCCTATTGATATAGTAAAAGTAAAAAGTATATGAACAATTAATTAATTTCAAACTTTGGCGATTTCTGTATGTCATACGAGTTTATATTATTATAACGGTTCTTATTCACGCGGATCTTAAAACGTACATATTTACCTATACCTTTTTTTCAATATTGCTTAAAAAGGCTCCATCGAATTATTAGCTAACTTACGGGATTAGGACTATTAAATAATGTATGATATTTACTAAAGTCCATTTTAAAGTTATGCAATAAAATATTTCATACGGAAGCATGCTGCTCCGTCGTTGTGTCTTTGGATGTTTTTTGTCATAGATTTGAGCAGTTCAAGCCTATAAGATTAAGGTAATTAATGTAAACAATGCAATAAATTTAATGATTTTTTTTTAAACTGGCTGTCAATCATCGACGAGTACACTTGTAAAATAATACTGATTAGACTTATATAAATATCATTATCGTTTCAGAGGGCCTAGTAATCTAATCTATTTATACAGAATTGCAATTTCTTAACGCAGCTTTTCAAGAAATAGACCTTTCCGATGCGCATATCGTACCTGAATGCAAGAGCGTGTTTTGATTCGAGCACGTTCGTCGTACGCACGTCGTTTACGAGGCCGCGAGATATTTTGATCGTATATAATTCAATTAATATTAAAAATACCGGCGACTTTTGGGGCATTTCAATTAAAATTTTAGGTACTATAGTTGAGACTGTTGCGCCTTACCTCTCTATAATTTTTAACCAATGTTTTGACTTAGGCGTATTTCCGGATTTGATGAAATTAAGTAAAATCATACCTTTATTCAAATCTGGCAGTAAAAATGACGTAAATAACTTCAGGCCCATCTCTATCTTGCCGGCATTTAGTAAAATATTTGAAAATATTTTATTAAAGCAGCTACTAAGACACTTTAATTTAAATAGTCTGCTTCATAAAGATCAATAAGGATTTACTAAAGGTAAATCCACTACTAATGCGGGTGTGGCTCTCATAAAACACGTTTATAATGCTTGGGTGTCATCTAAAAATGCTATCGGAGTATTCTGTGACCTCTCAAAAGCATTTGATTGCGTTCATCACGACACACTATTGCGTAAGCTCCGCCACTACGGCGTAGAGGAAACCGCACTTTGTGTTGTCGAGTCGTACCTGCGGCAAAGATTTCAGTGCGTCGATGTAAATGGGACTACATCCTCTTAATGACTTACCTTTTTATTTAAAAAATATCTGTGATGTCGTACTTTGTGCAGATGATACGTCACTTATTTTTAAAGTAGATAGGAATAGGAATCAACATGATGATGTAAATAATGCACTTATACAGGTTACACAATGGTTTACAGCAGACAACCTAGTGCTTAATTCTAAAAAGACTAAATGCGTTAAATTTGCTTTACCTAACGTTAGACAACTGGGACCTAATATAAGGCTAGATAGGGAGGAACTTGACACAGTTAACTCGACAGTGTTTCTAGGCATTACACTAGATAATAAGTTACAATGGGGTGCACATATAGCATGTCTTGCAGGTAAGCTCAGCTCTGCTGCGTATGCTGTCAAAAAAGTTAGACAACTTACTGATGTTGACACAGCTCGTCTAGTTTATTTTAGCTATTTTCATAGTGTCATGTCCTACGGTATTTTGTTATGGGGCAAAGCTGCGGATATTCAGAATATCTTCGTTCTACAGAAACGAGCGGTACGAGCAGTATACATGTTAGGTGCAAAAGATATTCTTAGGGAACGCTTTAAGTCTATAGGGATTCTTACAGTAGCCTCGCAATTTTTATTTGCTAATATATTGTATATTAGGCAAAATATAGGTTTATTTACTACAAAAAGTGATGTACATAACATAAATACCCGAAACAGGCATAAGTTATATGCCCCTAATCATCGTTTACATAAAGTTAATAATTCTTTTGTAGGGCTAGGTATTCGTATATACAAAAATACCGGTCAAGTGCGAGTCGGACTCGCGCACCGAGGGTTCCGTACAAACCTGTAGGTATATAAGTAAAAGTAAGTAGTCAAGGTAGTTGCTTTGCTGATTTCAGCATGAATGAGCCGGCTCGACCGGGGAAGTACTACCCTCTCACAGAAAATCGACGTAAAGTAACAGTACCTAAACTGTTGCGTTTCGTTCGGTGAGTGAGAGTGCCGGAGGCCCCATCCCCTATTCCTTCTCCCTCATCCCACTCCTTATCCTATCCCTTTTCCCAATCCCTAGAGGCGGTAACGCACTTGTGATTCCTGTGGTGTTGGTAACGCACTTGTGACTACTGTGGTGTTGCTTGTGTCCATGGGCGACGGTAATTGCTTACCATCAGGCAATCCGTCTGCTCGTTCGCCGCCTATTAACATAAAAAAAAAGTTCACCAGTCATAATTATGGTATTTTTATTGCCAAATGAAATCCATAACATTACAGTATGAAAAACTAGAGGAGCATAAATTAAAGAAAAAGGTGTCTTTGTCGTTTGTAATCAGTCATCCTTTATTTTATATTAACATATCGCTTATTTTAGAATATAACTAAAATACCTATACCAGCCTTGCAGCAGCCTTGCAAAAGTCTGCTGATATATGATGGTAAGATTTTTTATCAAAGTTATTGATTTACAAAACTTTTAGTGACTATTAGAAATCTGTTACAAAAATACTTATAAAGTACAGAATAATTAGCAAAAAGGTTTGAAGACTATGTAATTATTTGAAATATCAATCTCAATCAGCCTATCGCAGTCCACTGCTGGACAAAGGCCTCTCCCAACACGCACCACAGCACACGGTCCTCAGCCTTCCGCATCCTTTATCTTGGACTATAAGACGTTGCTTCGTACCAAATTTCAAGATTTTGAGTTCACGGGTAGCCCTGTAGGTTTTGATTCAAAATATGATTATATTGCTCTTTCTTTTGATTGCGTAGACATAGAAGTTTGATTTTGTTACAGCCTAACGGTGTTATATACCTGAGTATTTGATATGAATTTAAATTTAATACCTCTACGCGTTCAAGAGAAAGGGGTAGTAACTTTAAATTTATTAAAAATATTTTTTTATATGCTGTAACTAAAAAAAATACGGTTTTCGCAATTTTCCCTTTATAACTGATATAAGTCGTTGCTTCGTACCAAATTTCAAGATGTTGAGTTCACGGGAAGTACCCTGTAGGTTTTGATTCCCTTGCGAGTGGTCGCGAGTTTGAAAATATGATTATATTGCTCTTTCTTTTTATTGCGTAGACATAGAAGTTTGATTTTGTTACTGCCTAACGGTGTTATATACCCGAGTATTTAATATGAAGTTCAATTTAATACCTTTACGTGTTCAAGAGAGAGGGGTAGTAACTTTAAATTTATTAAAAATATTTTTTATATGCTGTAACTAAAAAATTACGTTTTTCGCAATTTTTCCTTTATAAGTGATATAAGACGTTGCTTCGTACCAAATTTCAAGATATTGAGTTCACGGGAAGTACCCTGTAGGTTTTGATTCCCTTGCGAGTAGTCGCGAGTTTGAAATTATGATTATATTGCTCTTTCTTTTGATTGCGTAGACATAGAAGTTTGATTTTGTTACAGCCTAACGGTGTTATATACTTGAGTATTTGCTATGAATTTCAATTTAATACCTCTACGCGTTCAAGAGTAAGGGGTAGTAACTTTAAATTTATTAAAAATATTTTTATTATTTGATGTAACTAAAAATTTACGGTTTTCGCAATTTTTCCTTTATATGTGCTATAAGGCGTTGCTTCGTACCAAATTTCAAGATTCTGAGCTCATGGAAAGTACCCTGTAGGTTTTGATTCACTTGCGAGTAGGCGCGAGTTTGAAAATATGCTTATATTGCTCTTTCTTTTGATTGCGTTGACATAGAAGCTTGATTTTGTTGCAGCCTAACGGTGTTATATACCTGAGTATTTGATATGAATTTCAATTTAATACCTCCACGCGTTCAAGAGAAAGGGGTAGTAGTAGTTTTCGCAATTTTTCCTTTATATGTGCTATAAGGCGTTGCTCCGTACCAAATTTCAAGATTCTGAGCTCACGGAAAGTACCCTGTAGGTTTTGATTCACTTGCGAGTAGGCGCGAGTTTGAAAATATGCTTATATTGCTCTTTCTTTTGATTGCGTTGACATAGAAGCTTGATTTTGTTGCAGCCTAACGGTGTTATATACCTGAGTATTTGATATGAATTTCAATTTAATACCTTCACGTGTTTAAGAGAAAAGGGTAGTAACTTTAAATTTATTAAAAATATTTTTTTATATGCTGTAACTAAAAATTTACGGTTTTCGCAATTTTTCCTTTATAAGTGATATAGGACGTTGCTTCGTACCAAATTTCAAGATTCTGAGTTCACGGGAAGTACCCTGTAGGTTTTGATTCCAATGCGAGTTTGAAAATATGCTGCAATTTGCAGCATATACGGCTGTATCTTTTGATTGCGTTGGATTAGAAGTTTGATTTTTTTACAGCTCTATGGAACCGTAGATTCGAGTATTTAGTATAAATTTCAGTTTGATACCTTCACGCATTCCTGAGAAAAAGGGTCTTGACAGACGGACGGACAACAAAGTGATCCTATAAGGGTTCCGTTTTTTCCTTTCGAGGTACGGAACCCTAATAAAATACCAATTAGTCTTTTAAAATTGCCATTTAGTACGTTCGTTTACGTTTAGTTGCAGCTCCTTACAAAAACAAAATATATGTACCATAACACTGGCGATTAAAAAGAGTGGCCACGAGTTTTATTGCCCGTTCTTTCTCGCGGTTCTACCTATTGCTTTGCGAATGGGCAGTAAATGTAAATGTAGAAGCATTATTAATTTACTTTAAAAATTTGACGTTCATAAGCGTCACGTTGTGACCTAGATGAATAAATGATTTTTGACTTTGACTTTGACTTTAATGAACTAGGCAATGACCACAAAAAAAATATCTTTTCAATATTCTACAAAATTAAATCATCATCGCATTAATTTATTAAAATGAAAATAAAAATAATGAACTCTAAATTTGTCCAGCCTTTCTTCAAGTCACCATATTTTTCTTAAATTTTCCACCACTTCTAGCGCAGCCTTCAGCAGCATTTAATTCCCCTAGTAAACGGTGCTGGGAACAAATCCTTGGGTGTTAAGTGAGTGCTGCAATTAGCGTCACTCACGATAGACCATCTAAACTCGGTCGTTAAGCATATAACCTGACCACTTCAAATACGACGCTTGAAGGAGAATTGGGTCAAGAAATTGTCGGCAGCTCAATCTAATTTTAAGTATACTAATTTATTTGCAGGCTTGACTTTTTTGTGTTTTTTTTTGTATGTAGAGCGACGGCTTGTAATTTATTTGCATTGGACAGCGATGACTGAATTAAAATGTTGTCCTTAAGTGATTGTAGAAGACTCATAAGATCAAAGTTTCTAAGGTGAAAATATCATAGTGTGTTTTAGGTAGTAATGTTTAATGAGGTATTGGTAAACTTGTATACATCTACAGATAATACACAGTAACCAAGTCATAAAGTGAGTGCATTGAGATTTTAGCTTGGTACCAGCTGTGCCTCTTTTAGAAGGTCAAAGGGGAAGAGATAACTATTCTATTATTATGTTATAGTTGCCGCTGTAATAGATTTCCTTATTTTTGGTATAAGGTATTAGATTTTGTTCTGATCCGTGTGGGTCCAGCTAAGCCAAAAAAAATGCCTATTATATACTTGTCTTGTACATTGTAATGTACAAGCTTTATTATTGCAAAGTTAAAGCAAAGCCTGTTAAGTAGTTTCTACGTGCCAAGCGAATGCAGGTGCAATCCTCAGCAAAGCTTTTTAACGGTAATTTTCAATGTTCGAACTATAGATAGATCTGTAGATTTTAGATTCGTTTTTGACATATTTTGTATGGAGCTTATGTCAAAAACTGTCAAAAACGAATCTAAAATCTACAGATCTATCAATATTTCGAATATTGAATTCCGTAGTAAAAGAAAGACTTTAAGAAATGTTCATTTCATACTATCATATCTTTTAGCTTACATACCTACTACAACAGCCTTCCATAAAGGAGCATGACGAGAGACATTCGTCAGAAATGGAAAATATATCTGGTTTGCCACTTACCGCATCATGTGAGCCACAAACCAATGTACAATCAAACGCAATAAAAATCCTTAACAGCGGAGTACTTCAACCTTATTGTCCTATTAATACGAGTGTCGCCTGTCATAAATTACGCCATTGAATAGCGCAGCGGCGCCACCGCCGCGATACAGCATGTTTACCAGCAATTAAATATCAATTTCGTAAACATTAATCATCCACGAATTGTAGTCAATGTATTATCGGGAAGCGGTGTCTTTGTAAATATGGGAGACGTACGTGCTAACGCGATGGATGACTGTGCAGATACAGCATACCTTTTTACCAGTCCTTAGAAAATCCAAAAAATGGTACCTACGAATTGCTAATTGTATACACAGCTACACGTGCGTATGGAGACGGATTAAGAATACGGATTGTCACCACCCTGTATCATCCCATGGGTGTCGTAAGAGCCGACAGAGGGAGCATATTACGCAAAGAAAAGCACTGTATGAGAAGGAAAACTTGATACAAACCCAACTCCTCCCTTCAAAGGAGAGGCCTAGTCCAGCAGTGGACTGTTAAATGCTGATGATGATACACGGCTACAGGCCAAGCTTGCCTGTTGCTGTACGATATTGATACTTATTTCCTACGCCATAAGAACGGTACAAAGGTCGAAGTGACTAGCTTGATGAGTTGTGTGTACTACCGTTTGGCAGTCTATGTATTGTAATGTATAAAGCTTTGGCTTATGTATGCTGACTTGGAAATAATTGAACCAATATTAATGAAATATTCCGATGTAAAGTGCACTGCTGGTTGTAGGCCACAACTTTATGCCGTTGCTTAGCAACTGAATCTATTAGCAGAATTGAACATTGTAATTTTGCTTTGGCAAGATCAATGTATAAAAATTCTATACAAACACTGTTGCTAGATGACAGCGCAATCATTTCATGGTAAGTTACAACTGAATCATAATGTAATTGTAACTTCTTGAAACAAATTGCTTGCATATCAGAAAAAGAAGGAAAACAGTGACTGTCGACGGACTGTGATTGAATCAGGCGTTCTCAATCACCGAATGAAACAAAACCAGTACAGGGAATAAGTTTATCCATTGTCTAATAGACAATAGATAAACATAAATATATACTTTCTTTTTTGTAAATATATACATATTATACTTAGAAACACCCAGACCAAGACAAACATCGATGTTCCCGCACACAAATATTTGACTTGAGCGGGAATCGAACCTGCGAGCTGCCGCTTGGCAGTCGTTTACAATCCCGGTACGCCACCGGGTCTTCATTATGGAACCACACGCTGCATGGTAAGTTTCGCTACGTTTTACTTGACAACTTTCTCTAACTTGTGTCACGATTGCTTCAAGAGGTCTTGTTTTAGATTCTGATCTTAATTGATTGGCTTTGCTAATTCACACTTAATGTAGAATTCCTATTTCGATGAACGCGTATAAGTACATGATTTAGCATGTATTTATTAACTATGTTGTCGTTCGGTATGCTTAATGTCTACGAGTGACGATGTGTAATAATTACTGCTAGCATATTAGCACCAGTATCCATGTGGTGACGGATTAAGAATACGGAATGTCACCACCCCATGTCATCCCATGGGTGTCGTGAGAGCCGACAGAGGGAGTATATTATGCAGAGAACAGCACTGTAAGAGAAGGAAAACTTGATACAAACCCTATACCAACCCGTTTGGTCAGCGTGGTTTAGTAGGCCAATTCCTCCTTTCAAAGGAGAGGCCTAGTCCAGCAGTGGACTCTAAATGATAAATATCGGTTAGGAGAATAGTAACGTCAGCAGAATTCCAATATGTGCTGGGCATATTTTAAGATATATCCAGCGACTTTGACAACGTATAGTTGCTAATGCTATGATTGCTTACTCGTAATTTCAACATGGAACAACAAAGTTACAGTTAGGGCATTATGCTGTTTCGAAGAAGCCGGCGATGAGTTGTCCTCAGAGCTCACTGCTAGGACGTAATTGATGACTTTCTTAGAAAGCCTCTACCGTCTGAATGTACTTTGACAGGTTATGCAGATGACGGTATATTCCTTATTTAATCAAATACAAGAGTAGGACTTGAAAGGTTAAAGGCTGATTATGATGATTAGCACCAGTGAACAATTTTAACGATTATATTGTCAAACTTGATTTGCCAGAATGTAAGCATTTCCATGGAATAGCTGCAACTGCACAGGACTAATACTGAAATGTAATAATTTTTACCCTTGAGCAGCGATTTAGCCTAGTGGATAGTTCCATTGCACAACGCGCATTATTGATTTTTCAAAGTTATTTTATTACTAGCAGATGCCCGCGATTACATCCGCGTTATTTAAGGCTACTGCTCTGCTCCCGGCGCGTGATAGTAAATAGCCTTCTTCAATAAATGGACTATATAACACTGAAAGAATTTTTCAAATCGGACCAGTAGTTCCTGAGATTAGCGCGTTCAATAAAACAAAGAAACTCAGCTTTATATATTAGTAATTATAAGATTGATTTTTACTTGCGCGGTGATTCGGAGAGCACGTTAAGCCGTCAGTCTTGGCTGTCATGAAGATCTTTGATAGTCATTATGGGAAGCCATTAGGTACCTGCAAATAAATTGATACTAGTGCTACTAGTCTAAAATATGGTTTATTGCTATCGCTTTGGGTTGCGGAGATCAGAAGGCAATCGCTCTGTGTAAAAGCTAACATTCAGTCAAATCCTACATATATCCGACGGATAGCACAGGATGATGATGAAGCGTAGCGGTGTTTCTTAATTCATCATCATCAGCCCTGTATGCAAAATGTCCCACTGCTGGGCACGGGCTTCTACTCACTATTAGAAGGGTTGACCTTACCCTTCTAATAGTGAGTCCAACACGCTGGCCAAGTGCGGGTTGGCAGACTTCACATGTCTTTCGAGAACATTATGGAGAATTCTTAGACATGCAAGTTTCCTCACGATGTTTTCCTTCACCGATAAGCAAGCGATAATTAACAATTTAATACGCACTTAACTTCGAAAAGTCATTGGAGTGTGCCGTGGATTCGAACCCGAGACCATCTGCGTAGCAGTCTGTCGGTCTTTCCACTCGGCTATCGCTGCCTTTTTATTTGCATCAGTATAATTATAAGGATCATGAATTAATTGATGTTACTGATTGTAATGACCTGAAATGATCTTCACAGGAACTGCTACTCTGCCTGGGCACGAAACAAGTTATGTTACGAGTATGAAATACGCTCGTAGCTTTGAGAAGCCACTGTGAGGCTTTGATTGAACATGGATGTTTGTCTTGGTCTGGGTGTTTCTATGTATAATATGTAAGTATTTACAAAAAAAAAAAGTATATAATGTATGTTTATCCCTTATCTAGTACCCATAGTACAAGCTCTGCTTAGTTTGGGATTAGATAATGATGTGTGTATGTGGTAGATATTATTTGTGCCTTTTGAAGTGCCAATTTATGTCTTTACTGTTCTAGTAGTATAATGAAAAATGAAATAAAAAAATATTTTTTTTGCTGTCACAACAGAACAGAACATAGTGATTATAGACATACAATACAGTTAGTTTCATACAAAATGATAGGTACATTATACCACGCTTAAGCTAATTGGTGGCAGTGTTACTGACTCATGAAGGCACAAAACGTAATAATCTACATTCATTCGTAACTTACGGTTTATATTGCAGGTATTCCGATAAGAGCCGAATAAAACCTTGCTAAGTCAGGCTTCGAAATATTTATTTTGAAAACGTATCATAGTAGCAATCACGGTACAGAGCATCACTTGTCACTGTTAAAAATTGTAGCCCTAAAATGATTTTTAGATTAGTTGAGTGTGTGTGACTGCATGAAAATATAGTTCTAAAAACACTTTGGAAATATTTCATTCGTCCTGTGTTGTACACAGATTCTATTCACAATTTTATATTCGTGTAAATTGCTCAGGCATACTGCAGGCCTGCTTTTATAATGACGTTACGGGATTTAAAATAAGCTTTGCTGGGTCTAGTTGCTTGCCTCCACGCGCGTGCCAATATTTGTAATAAAGGTATTCTATCAAATTCAATTTATTTATCTGCTTTAAACAGGGTGATACATAATGTGGTGTATAACAATTCAGGAGAACAAGCCCATTTAGCTATAAAAACAGCATGCAAATATTAAAAAAACGTTAAAGAGGAAAAGCATTTATTAGTACATCATCAAAATATTTATAATCTAAGTACATTATCAGTTATCATTACTGGCAAACAAAATATCCCGATAAGCGGCAATAGGCTCGCCACCTATTACGTGGGATCAAAACACTGGCGAAAAGTGGGCGTTTAATATGCCAAAATTTATAACTATGAGTAGAATGAATGTTATGCAGAGCCGCTCTTCTCTAAAATAGAAGTAAGATATCTAAATATTAAACTTAACGAAGAAATTCATTTCCTCATTGGGCTTATTAGAATTATTCTAAGAAATTCTGTACATTTCTCTTCACAACTTTGAGTTTGAGTTTGAAAAAACTTACTTATATCATCGCTCAATGTAATAGACTGCTATGAAAACTCGCACAAAAGGAACTTTAAAATTGACGACGTACTTACTAGCATGTACTTACTAGCGTGTATGAAATAAGAACAATAATCTAATATAAAGGAGTTTGACGTTTAAAAACCTTATAGTTAGAAATTGTTTGATGGTAAGTAGTTAACTAATGAATTGGGATCGTTTGAATCATACTTCAAGTAAGTATTCTCGTCTATCTAGGGGCAGTCTTATAACTTATTGTATTCATATACTACCTATGACCTTACTTTGCCTATGACCTTACTTTGATACATTAAAGAACATAGCAGGTAATGGCAAATCCGTGTGACGATATAATACATAAGTATACAAATTTAACCACATCTCTACAACTCCCCCAACCCAATTCCAACTCATCTCTCAGGCATGGTATACACAGTCATCACAGTCAGAATGCTTTTTTTTTTTTTGTGTCGGGTTGGAAAATCCTCATGGAGTCCCTCCGCCCTGGGGGATGGGCGTAGGGGACTGTCAGACTCTAACTCCGTGAGCCTCATGTACCCGTGTGTCGGAGGGTCGGGTTTCGCCCAAGCATACGTCGCAACCCCCCGACGGGTATTGGCCCGCCAGATGGTCCGGCGGGACCCGAACAAAACCCCCTTGGCGGCGGATGAGGGTGTTGGGCTCCGCCGCCAAAACACCAAGCGGCCGCAGAGGATAGGGAGGACGGCAACGCAACACCGCATCTCCTCTTCCTCTGCGGCCCCACCGCGACGCATCGAATGGTGCGCCCCCATTTGGTCGCGGGAGATAGGGCGCGCAGCAACGCAACACCGACACGCCTCTCCTCCCGCGACCACGCCTGACTGCGAGGCACAGACAGAACTGTCCCCCACACCCGCACCGTTGGACGCATCCTGCGCAGGCCCCGTCAAGCCCACGCGGAGCGTCCCCTCCTGGATCCCTCTTAGCTTAACCGCGGGTAACCAATCCACGGTTACTGAGCCTCCCCACCACGACAAGGTGCAGATCCCACGGGGGTGACAGTCACAATGCTGTTGTGAGGCAAGTTAGGACAGGACTACGTCAAACTATAGACATCAAAAGAATATAAACAATATCATGTTTTAAAAAATAATCCAATTGTATTAATTTGTAATATAAAACCATTGATTTCGAAGTAAAGTGACGTTTAAAACTGTCTACGTTGTGCAAAACCAGTTATAATTAGGGCCCTTTTCCTGTCATGGGTATTATCGTCCGCGCGCGGATCTGTTCCGCATGCAGACTACTCGCATTAAATCTACATCTACACTAATCTACACTAATATTATAAAGAGGAAAACTTTGTATTTTTGTTTGTAATGGATAAACTCAAAAACTACTGGACCGATTTTAAAAATTCTTTCACCATTAGAAAGCTACATTATCTGCAAGTAACATAGACTATATTTTATTCTGGGTTTTTCGGGTACGTGAAGTAGTTCCCTCAGGACGCGGGTGAAACCATGGGAAACGGCTAGTATAATATTATAAACAGGGAAAAATTGTATTTTTGTTTGTTTGTTTGTAATGGATAAACTCAAAATCGACTAGACCGATTTTAAAAATTCTTTCACCATTAGAAAGCTACATTATCTGCGAGTAACATAGGCTATATTTTATTTTACAAAACATAGGGGTCCGTAAGATATTTGGGTTTTTCGGACCCAAGGTGTAAAAAATCATTCAAAAAAGTTCCTTATTTGGCGTACGCCACCTAAACTGTGAAAGATAGAACCATAAAATGTTCTAATTAATTAAAGACCTTAAAACTATCTACAAAAAAGTCTGGGACACACTATACCTATCTATTTTGAGTTAAGCACAAGAACCATTTTTTTATTAAAAAATCTTGAATTTTTTTAGGACTTCATTTAAATGCATTTATTTTAGATATATCATTACTCCTTAACAAAATAGACTATTTTGTCACAACGTAGAGCGGTTTCAGATTAGCGTTTTATACGCGCGTATAAGCTCGTTTTTCGAAGCGCATGTAGGCGCGTACAGGCGCGCCTTTTGGCACACGCGCAACTCGTACGAGCGTTGACGCGCTTCTAAGCTCGTATATGCACGAGCCGTCAGAATCCATGTTGACACTGACAAGATGTCACTACAGTTTCGAGCGAACACGCCGAAATATGCCCGTTCGGTTTTTTGAAGCGCGTAATGTAGCGCGCGTGTAAGCTCGTATGCTGAAACGACCGTACACGCGCAGAAAAATACGCTAATCTGAAACCGCCCGTACAGTTTATGTAGATAATATTTAGTCTTTGATTCATTCAAGGATTCATTAAAATTGGACGTTTGGTTTGAAAGTTATGGTGAAATCGATCTAAACACATAAATAAAATTGGAGTGTCTGTTTGTAATATTAAAAGAACCGCTTTTTACTAAATGCATATGGATGTTTACACGGTACATATACTTAAAAGACATTTCTTACAATTTTTGTCTGTCTGTTTGTTCTCGCTAATCTTTGGAACGGCTGGACCGATTTTGACGGGACGTTCACTGGCGGATAGCTGATGTACAACGGAGTAACTTAGTCTATAAATTAACCGGGTACGCGAAGTAGTTCCCTCAGGATGCGGGTGAAACCGCGGGAAACAGCTAGTAATTTTATACATGTGTTGATTTTACCGTGACGCGGTTCGCACGCATGGACATACTACGCATATAATTGCAAATAAATAAATTAAAATTGATACAGAGGAAGTCACTGGCGACACGCACGACACTGCACCAAGTAAACGAAATCTTTGTCCTGCGTGTGGCCAGGAGCGTATTATCACCCGCATGCGGACCAAATACGCATGACAGGAAAAACGCCCTCAGTGTTGTTTTTACTGTGACGCGGGTCGCACGCATGGTCATAGTACGCTTATAAGCGCAAATCAAGAAAGGATTATTGATACAGAGAGAGTCACTGACGACACGCTCGACACTACAGTGGCAAACGAAATCTATGTCCTGCGTGTGGCCAGGAGCGTGCTATCACCCCATGCGGACCAGATCCACGCGTGGACGAAAATACGCATGACAGGAAAAGGGTGCTTATGCTAATGATCATATTCATCATCATCACCCTAGCGCTGTCCTGTTGCGTTCCAAACTTTACGCCTTGGAGCCCAGGGTCCGCTTTCCGGCTGAACGATAATATGATATATTATTTTTAAATTAGGCAATACATACTTGTTTTAAAGTTGTATTAATGTCGTAAAACTTTGCAATCCATGATTGCACATGTGGGCATTTAACGTCTACGTCATGCATCGAACGATACAGTACTATTTAAAAAAACATGCATGTGCATGTATTATTTCCAGAGGGTTTAGCGACACTCACTGTGTATCTTGGGTTATTTGCATATCAGTGTATAAAACACACTTATCTACATATTCAGAGAAAAATAAAAATATGCAGCGAACTCCGTAATGGAATTCAATTAATGTTATTTTATTCCGTGAGACAATATTTTTCCTTCTACTGAAGACGCAGTATATCATTGCACGATTCTCTTTGACTAATTAGCTATAATTAAAAATCAAAGCTTTATTACGAAAGTCTGTTCATATTCCAAGTATCGTCTTGTTTACTGCTTATTTTACATCATCATCATCATATCAGCCAAACGACGTCCACTGCTGGACATAGGCCTCCCCCAAGGTTCTCCACACAGACCGGTCTTGAGCCGCCCGCATCCAACCTCCTCCCGCGATCTTGACAAGATCGTCGGTCCACCTTGCGGGGGGCCTACCTCTGCTGCGTCGTCCGGTACGTGGCCGCCACTCCAGAACCTTTCTGCCCCAACGGCCATCGGTTCTTCGAGCTATGTGCCCTGCCCACTGCCACTTCAGCTTGGCTATCCGGAGAGCTATGTCGGCGACTTTGGTTCTACTGCGGATCTCCTCATTTCTGATTTGATCTCGCAGGGAAACTCCAAGCATAGCTCTCTCCATCGCCCTCTGAGTGACCTTGAGCCTTCTGATAAGGCCCATAGTGAGCGACCACGTCTCTGATCCGTAAGTCATCACTGGCAACACACACTGGTCAAAGACTTTCGTCTTGAGACACTGCGGGATATCGGACGAGAAGATATGTCGTAGCTTCCCGAACGCTGCCCAACCGAGTTGGATTCGACGATTAGTATAATCTATCCTTCTCGAAGTTGGACCTACCTAATTGGACTACTTGTCCCAGGTAGATATACTTGTCGACAACTTCGAGCGTAGAGTTCCCAACCTGAATAGGAGCAGGTACAACATGGACGTTCGACATGATTTTCGTCTTGTCCATGTTCATCTTAAGACCTACTTGTTGGGAGACTCTACAGAGGCCATCGAGCATTGTGCCTAGGTCTTCCATGGTCTCAGCCATGACTACGATATCGTCCGCGAATCGAAGGTGAGTGATGTACTCGCCGTTGATGTTGATGCCGAGTCCATTCCAGTCCAGAAGCTTGAAAACATCCTCCAGCGCAGTGGTAAACAGTTTCGGGGATATGACATCCCCCTGTCTCACCCCTCGCTGGAGTTGAATAGGTTTCGAACTCTGGTCCTGGAGGCGGACTGACATAGTGGCGTTTTCATACAAACACTTCAGCACTTCGATATATCGGTAGTCAATCCGGCACCGTTGGAGAGACTGTAGCACCGCCCAGGTTTCGATCGAATCGAAGGCTTTCTCATAGTCCACAAACGCCAAGCATAGGGGCAGGTTATACTCCTCGGACTTCTGTATAACCTGCCGCAGCGTATGTATGTGGTCTATGGTACTATAGCCTTTAGGGAAACCGGCTTGTTCGGGAGGCTGGAAGTCGTCTAGCTTGCTCTCGAGACGATTCGTGATGACCCTCGAAAACAGCTTGTAGACGTGGCTCAGAAGTGTGATGGGTCTGTAGTTCTTCAAGAGGGTTTTATCCCCTTTCTTAAAGAAAAGCACCACCACACCTCTGTGCCACGCCTGTGGCGTTTTACCCTCGAGAATGACGGAATTAAATAGCTTCCGGAGGGCTTCTCTAGCGGGTGCACCGCCGGCCTTCAGAAGCTCACTCGTAATTCCGTCATCACCCGGCGCCTTGTTGTTTTTAAGCTGTTTGAGAGCCACACTAATCTCGTGCATGCTGACGTCCAGGATATCTTCGGTATAGTGTCGGGTCAATCCAGCTCTAGGGTCTGACGCTGGAGTGCTTGCGGGTTGTTGTGTTGTCGTGTATAGCTGTCCATAGAACCTTTCGATCTCCTCCAAGAGCTCAGGCTTGGACGATACGATTCTGCCATCCTCCGTCTTCAGCTTTGTCAGCTGACTCTGCCCAACAGACAGATCCCTCTGGAACACTTTGGATCCCTTATTCTGCTCAATTGCCTCACGAACACATTTTGTGTTGTATTGGCGGAGATCGCGAGTCAGAGACTTAGACATCTGTCTGTTGAGGTGCCGATATTTCGGCATGTCGTCGGAGGATAGCAGAACCATCTTGCGCCTTTCCTCTAACAGCTCAAGGGTCGGACCCGAGATCTTTTTGGTTCTCTGGCTTTTCTGGGGCTTAAAGAATTTAGCCCCTGTTGTATGGACAGCATCCACGAACCCGTTACTGTACACGTCCACATCTACGCATTCACCCAGGCATTCGAAACGGTTCTTGAGTTCGAGCTGAAAGCTCTCGGGGTTTTGGATATGAACCGGTGCCGGTCGGAGCGTGGACTTTATCAACCTCGACCGTTCGAGGCTTGTACAGATATTCAATATGCCTCTTACCATTCGGTGATCGCTCCCCACTTTAAGTGAATTGATCACGGAGACATCATTGAATATCTGCCTCTTCGTCGACATGATAAAGTCGATCTCATTTTTGGTTGCACCGTCTGGACTTACCCAGGTCCACTTGCGGCATTCTCGCTTCTTGAAGAAGGAATTCATCATATAGAGTCCTTCCTTCTCCATAAAGCTAGCCAGCAAGTGACCCCGGGAATTCCGATGCCCATAACCAAATGGCCCCACTCTCAGCTCATCACCGTCGCGTTTGCCCAGTTTCGCGTTAAAATCTCCCATGACCACGGTGTAATGGGTTTTGTAGCCATGTATAGCCCGAGATATGTCCTCGTACATGGCCTCCACCTCCTCATCGGGGTGCGACGAGGTCGGAGCGTATACCTGTATGACCTTCAGCGAATACCGCTTGGATATTCTGAGTATAAGGTACGCTACCCTGCTCGACACACTCCCGATATTTACCACGTTGGTCACGAGAGATTTGTGGACGATGAACCCGACACCACCTTGGGACTGTTGGTCGCCCTCCCGGTAGAAGAGCAAGTTACCGGAATTGAGAACTATCGAGTCCTCCCCCTGTCTTCGGACTTCAGATAGGCCTATGATATCCCATCGCAACTTGCTCAATTCTTCTTCCAGCTCGACAATCTTCTCGTCGGTCCGCAGTGTGCGCGTGTTCAGTGTTGCCAGGGCCAATTGTCGTTGGTGGTGGTAGCCCGATCTCTTCCGGAGATTCTTCGCACCCCTTGCCCCGCCGTTACCATGGCCGCTACCATAACCAGGACTAGCGGGGCCGCCGGGGACTAGGGGCCGGTTTTTAATGGTGTGATTCATAATTGGGGGGATATGCCATAATCGCCACGCTTGGCAGGCGTATTGGCGATCGCAGTAGCGGAAGTTCTTAGTGCTGGACGCTGCTGCCCATCTAGCATCTCGGGATTTCCTTCCGCCAGGTTCGGATGGTTTGACCGCCATCTTTCGGTTGACTGCTTGCGCTGGGGGAGATATTATGACGAGTATCTACTCGTCAGAGTAACTCCCCCAGTGGGCGGTGGGGTCGTCACGTCCCGACGCCAAGATTGTTTAGAAGAGAGGGATGGGGCCTTATTTTACAGTTTTAATGAAATATTTTATGGAACAAATGATGCTGATTCTGGTGTTAACACGCTAAATGAAATTAGGTTGTTGCTGCATTTTACTAAAACACAATGTGAGGAAATGCATATGATGTGGAACTATCAAATCATTTTTTGTGCTTATTCAAAATTTAGTTTTTATCACGTGTGTATCAATATCATTTGAAACCAAGCAGTCAACTTAGTTTCAGTGACGGTCTTACTTAAAGAACAATGGCCACTTCTCATAGATTGAATGACCTATAATTAATTATTGCGTTTATAGATAAAATGTACGAAAACAAGTAGCTCTATGATCAAGAAATTATACGGTAAAGACAGTTTTTCTTAAAAAGGTCTAGAAATTACATAATACACCGAAATTAGTTCGTATTAATTTGACAGATTCTCCCATGTCCAATGTCACCGGCGGCGTCTTTACGTCAAAAACGTTCCGTTGCATCCTTATCCAATGTTTTCAATGGCAGAAATACATTTATATTTATCTTTTTATATCTTTTAACATAAAAAATACACTACTTTATGATCAGCTTTTAACAACTTGATTAAATTTATACATAAAATTAAGTTTTCTCGAGGTTTTGACAAAACCGATTGCTAAAGATGTGGTATAAGTGAAATGGAACGTAGCTAAACAAGGAAGTATTATCGAGCACAGTTAATATAACAATGCAGCGAATAAAAAATATTTTGATAAGGATGCGTTCACGAGTTCTAGAGCATCTTTACAACCCAAAACTTTTCTTTTTACCTAGGCTTCTATAAAATATAATTGTTAGTGAAATCATTACACTAAAAAATAACCTTTTTTAATTTTAAAATAAGTTTTATCTCTATACATGTTTAGATCAAAAATGGCCATTCTTCTTGAGAGTCCGAAAACTAAATCTAAGACTCTTTAAAAAAGTAATTATGTGTTTCAATTTCATATATAATTTCATAGATAGGCGAATACTTATTACATATATATGATATAAAACAACTAATCTAAGCTTTAAAAATGTATATCGAACTTTAGTAGTTTAGTAAAGTTAGGTTATTGTTAGTTATGTCCCATAACAAGGCGAGTATACTAAATTAGATTAATCGCATATCTCTCTTTTTTAATGTTGTCAAAGAGAAAGAGATAACAAAAGTCTAAATTAATTTTAGAGTTCGTACACCAGATCAACGGGTGATCTTCTAGCGTATGTCACTCACCTTTGGAGTGAGGCGATGGACAGGCATGGGGAGTCGTTGGCTATTAGTCTCGACATCTCTAAAGCCTTCGATAGAGTCTGGCATCGTGCGCTTCTTTCCAAGCTTTCAGCCTACGGCTTGCCGCCTGGATTGTGTAACTGGGTTGCCAGCTTCCTGCATGAGCGCCGGTGAGTCCTTTGTGACGGTGAGTCATCGAAGTTTCTCCAGGTGAACGCTGGTGTGCCTCAGGTGTCCGTGTTATCGCCCACGCTTTTTCTTCTGCATATCAATGGTATGCTCACTTTTGGGGTCATACATTGCTATGCAGATGACAGTACAGTACATGGGCGATATCTCGGACACCCTGCGGCTAAGCAAGCCGATACTGAGGAGTATAGGCGAACACTTGTTGCTGAGCTTGACCGGGTTCTGAATTGCATCACGCATTGGGGTGATGAGAACCTGGTTGAGTTCACCGCCAAGAAAACACAGATGTGCGCATTCTCAGCCAAGGTATCTCCATTCCTTCCCCATCCCTCTCTTCTGGACACTCCACTACCGATTCAAGACAGCTTCAATATCCTGGGTATGGACATACGCAGAAATCTCAACCAGAAGAACTACATCGAGGGTGTCATCAAATCCGCATCTCGGAAACTCGGAGTCCTGAACAAGGTAAGGAGGTTTTTCACGCCGGAGCAGTTGTGTCTGTTATACAAGACCCAGGTTCGCTCCTGCGTGGAATACTGCTCTCACCTTTGGAATGGCTCCGCTCATTACTTATTGGACGCCCTCAATAGGTTGCAGCGGCGTGCTGTCCGTATCATCGGGGATCCAGAGGCCACTAAGACTCTTGAGTCACTGCAATTACGCAGAAACGTGGCCTCAATGGCTGTCTTCTACCGTATCTATCACGGTGAGTGCTCCGAAGAGCTCTTTCAAATAATCCCACCCTCTCCTTTCCTATCCCGAACGACACGTGCTGGGTTGAGGTGCCACTCTTACACGGTAGAACAGATACCATCACGCACCAAATGGTTCGGCGCCTCTTATCTCAGCCGTACCATTAAGATGTGGAACTCTTTACCAGTCCACGTGTTCCTCGTGTTTCCCTCCACTTATGATCCCGGATCCTTTAAGCGGGACGTGAGAAAGCTTTACTCAAGGCCGTCAAGGTGAGGGCCATCATGCCATAATGCCATGCTGGCTGCTGGGATGATGGCCATCACTATGGGACTTCACTGACTGCTTAACATCAGGCAGCGTGGAGTCAATTTGTTCGGCAGGAAAAAAAAAGAATCATCGCCACTGTATAGAGATTCTAAGGGCAACTTCAATTTTGGCTTTTACGCTTTGTACTGTGGGCAAACGGATCAAATGAATTACAACTGCCAGCCTTTTGTTCTTTAATTTATTTGCTCTGTTTCAATAAATAGCGATTTTGTGTGTTTCAGGGTTCCGTGTTAGAATTTTCTGGAGGTCAACTGTAGGGTAAATACAATTCATATTAAATAGGATAGTATGTCTAATTTTCAATATTTGAAGATATAATTATGGCCTATGATGATGCCATAATTATGTCTTTGTATAACAGGTCAACATTTAGTCCTGGGTCCTCTTCATAGCTCTCTAAAACTTAGTATACACAGCCTTTTGCATTTATGTTTAACACCTGTCTCTTCAGTATTCTCTTGAATTAGTGTAGATTTTATATAAATGTGACCTCTCTCTCTCTCTCTCTGTATTGTGATGAGAATCTTAAGTCATCGTCTTCATACGGATTACTGTATAATTGAAACAACAGAAACAATTAGAATTAAGAACAATTAGAACAATTACAATTAGACTGCACGGTTGGCGTAGTGGTTTACGCAGCCGTCTCGCCACTTGACATTGCACCGAGTGTTGTGGGTTCGAATTCCACACGAAACAACACTTTATGTGATTCATAAATTGTTGTTTCGTGTCTGGTTCTTCATTGTGTCTGATAGTGGTATGTTTGTAAAGTCCTCTGCGACACAGGATTTAGTCCTAATGTGGGAGTTGTCCTTGTAAAGATAAAGAAAAGATACATTTATTTCTTGGCAACCAAAATAAAGAGCGATGAGCAATCGCTTGTCTACTGACGATTCATGTATTTTACACTATACTAAATACTATGTACGCATAAATATACTTATGTGTGACTTAATCACGAATATACTTTTTAACCAGTATCACCATCAGGAAGTGACTAATCAAATTCGCGCCTTTAACTATAAGACATATTACATTTGGCCGCCCTCCAAAACGTCTTTAATTTGGCCAGAGAAAGGTATTTGAATTACAACTGCATCAGCCGTCCGAATTCGAGACGGCGGTGGCTTGTCAAATGGATCTGTGATTGGTTGAGCCCTGTAAGCTCGGACCCCGTCCGTCTCCGAAATGCGAATTATCTTTAAGGCTGCTTTTCTATCTAAGTGTGTGAGAAAGAACAGCAATAGCTGGCTAGCTATAAACAGACTGCGATGCAGAGAGTATCAGGTTCGAATTCCTAACGCACACTGACTCTTCAATGTTATGTGCGTACATCATTGTTAATTAAGTCTTGCCCCGTACCTCGGAGTGCAAGTTCAGCCGTCGGTTCCGGCGGTCATGAAGATCATTGTCAGTCGTTATGGAGAGTCAGTACCCCTGGATAATCTGACACTGGTCTTAACCACGTGATATCTATTTGCCTCTGAGTTGCGGAGGTCAGACGCTAGTTTCTCTGTGGAAAAACGAATATTCTAGACAGACTAGTAGGTGAACCCCAGGCTCTAAAGCGAAAGGAATTGGAAGCAACTGGGGTAATGCTAGAACGATGAAAGCTGACGAGCGGTGTGCAGAAAGATATGCCTCGTTTGAATCACTGCCGCTGAGCGAGGCCTGGATAAAATGATGTGAGCCTTGAAGATTATTTTTCTTCGCGCGTATCACTATTTAACTCTGTTGTCGAAGTTACCAGAGCGTCCACAGGCCTCCGACATGGCCTCACAATTCCAGTTCTGGGCCGAAACTGAGACTGAAACTTTTTCATGCCATCCCTGCCCTAGGGCAGGGAAAAGGGAAGGGAAAAGCTAGCTACCTCAGCTACATACATCTAGATGTATGTAGCTGAGGTAGCTAGCTTTTCTTATTAATGTAAAATGAAAGTCTGTTCTGTCAAATTTTGATCGAACTATAACCTATTTTTGCCATTGACTTATTCTGCGCTAGATTTTAAATTGTATATCGAAGTAAAATACTCTAGTCTGAGTATGATTAACCTACCTAATGATTTTCAATCTTTTGATATATTTCACCTTTTAAAAGTCAAATTGATTGCTAAAGCCTTCTCAAGAGAGAAATCAGACTTACATACATACATATACTCACGCCTTTTCCCCGACGGGGTAGGCAGAGACAACGGAACACCACTTGCTTCTATCTTTACAAACCTCACGCGCTTCCTCTACTTTCATTACTCTTTTCATACATGCTCGCCGGTTCCGGGTGCTTCGGACCTTACCGTTTTTCAGAACGTCACCAATTTGGTTGACGAATGTCCTACGAGGTCGGCCGCGACCGGCTTGCCCATACACGTTTGCCTTATATATTTGGTGAGTCATTCTGTCTTCACTCATTCGCTCCACGTGTCCAAACCATCTCAGCATTCCTTTTTCAATTCTCGTCACAACATCTTCTTTCAGGCCACATCGCTCTCGTATTACTGCATTCGGAATTCTATCAATCAGTCTCACCCCACACATACTACGCAGTGATCGCATCTCCACTGCGTTAATTCTGCTTTCATGCTTTTTCTGCCATACCCAACACTCACTACCATACATCAGCGTCGGCACAAGTACACCATTATGAACCGCTAGTCGCGCCTCTTTCGGCACAGTCTGGCCGTTCATAAAGGCGTGCAGCGCTCCATTCACACAGTTTCCCGCATTCACTCTCCTTTCAATATCTCCTTCACATTTTCCATCTCTTATAAACATGCTACCCAAATATACAAATTCTTCAACTTGTTCAACATGTTCATGTTCAATCGCAATACTACACTCAGTCACACTTTCCTCCTTTTCAAACACCATCACTTTCGTCTTTCTTACATTCAATTTCATACCCTTCGCTTTAAAGCTCTCGTTCATGCCGTCCATCATTTGTTGCAACTCATTCGCCGATGACGCAAGAATGACTTGATCATCGGCGTACAAGAGGCACTTAGCACGCAATCCTACCATATCGATCCCGAATTCAATTTCTCTCATATCATTCATGCAGCAATGCATGAATAGATTGAACAAGCAGGGCGAAGCTGCACATCCCTGTCTGACACCTTTGGAGATATCAAACCTTTCTGTATAGGCACCGTTAATCCTTACACAGGCTCTAGAACCACCATATACAGTGATTTCAGAGCTCTTATTATAAAATTGTTCACCCCATACATAGGTAGCACCTTCCATAATTCCTTTCTATCCACTCTATCATAGGCCTTTTCCAAGTCTATGAACGCGCAAAATACTTTCTGGCTTTTTACCAGACATTTTTCGGTTACGCAGCGCAAGGAAAAGACTTGATCTGTACATCCCATTCCCTTCCAAAATCCCGCTTGCACATCCCATAACTTGTCATTCGTCACATTTATTACTCTGTCAATCAATATTCTGGCATACATTTTTCCTACAACTCTAAGAAGGCTGATCCCGCGATAATTATGACACTCCTGCTGCGAACCTTTGCCTTTATAAATTGGGACGAGCACTGCATTCGTCCAGTCATCCGGCACCAGGCCCTGTACATAACACAGATTAAAAAGGCGATGCAGCAGGCTTACTATTAGTCCATCGCCAGCCTTCAACATTTCAGCCGTCACCTTATCACACCCAGCAGACTTGCCTGACCTCATACCTTTTATCGTTCTCGTTATTTCATCCACTCCAATTTCATTACTCGGACCTATATTGTTATCAATCATCTCTTCTGGCTCTATTTCACTCACATCTTTCTCAAATAAGCTCTCAAAATAATCCTTCCAGCACTTTAGTATCATTCCTTCTTCATTCATGACTTCACCTCTTTCGTTCCTAATCTTTCTCATCGATGCATTCATTTTTCCACGCGCTTCTTTTATTAGTTTTAATAGGAATTAAATATGCAAATAAGTAGGGTTCATGTAAGATGAAGGTAATTTATTTTTATTTAACTTGACACTTCAAGTGAAAATTGATCGAGCGTTAGCTGACAAGAAAACCTGTACAGACTTAAAATTTGGTAGTTGACTAGCTGAGCCTATAATTACGCCCGCGTTATTGAGAGCTACTGCTGCGTACCGTGACTGCTAGCGTGATGTTATAGCCTTTCTCGATTAATTGTCTATCCAAATCGAATTAGTAAATCCTGAGAACAGTTCAACTAAACAAACTAACTCTTCAGATTTATAATATTGGTATAGATCAAGTACTTGCTTGTCGTTAGTTAGATCCCATTAGGGTTCTTTTCCACCAGAAATGTGCTATGTTAAGATGCTGTGAATGCTTTTGACTTCCACCAATCATATTCTTTCGACCACATCTTTAAGTGAGCTACGTCTTTTAAATGAAGCGATGCGTGATGTCGTTGCGTGACTCAAAGGAGGCGTGCTTATTTGTCTCCGAAGTAGTATGGTCTTGCAAAGTCCCTCGCAATTATTTGAAATTCGTATGGGACTTTAAGTAGAGTTCTTAAAAAATGAGAAAGATTACAACTTTTTGGGATGTTCAAATTTGAAACGAATCTGCTTGAAACCCAAAACTAAACTGTCTTCCCTGACTTACAGTCTCAATAAATATGTATATAAAGACGATAAAGTGATACCACATAATACTTTAGTTCCCCTTTTTAGAGTTCTATAGAGAGGTAATAGGATCCATGTTGCACATGAGTAACTGTCAATAGGGAAGTTTCCCGCAAGTGAAATAAATTATACGAGTATTTTTATCTAGTGAAACATGTCAAAGTAATAGTAGTTTCATTCATCAATTAATTTTAAAACTCTATTCAACACTAGCTGTGCCCGCGACTCCGTTCGCGCGGAATTTGTCTTTTCATTAGGCTACAGAATTGATACCCAAAATGTTTTAAGTTGAATATAATATTGAATAGTGTTGATGTAGATGTCCTGAAAATAGCTCAAACGACTTTCACTTGTTTTGATTCCCCTTGGTTTGCGATCTACATGCTTAGACCGCTTTACGTTTGCCATCGTATATTCTTCTCATATGATAAGATGACAATAACGTTAAATCTTAGCTTTGTCACTGCTTCTAGAGATATAACAAACAGAACTCTGCGTGGTCCAAGTCGATCGGAATTTTATACATTGTAGGCACTTTTTAGGATTATTTATCCAAAAGTGGCAAAAATCGGAACCCGGATAGATTCGCCATATCTGTCTGTCTGTCTGTACTACCGTATGTCACAGCCATCTTATACCAAAACTGTTAAGACTACATCATTGAATATTTTTAGAAAGATGACGTATTCTGTGAACCGCTGTCCGACTTTTATACAAACATAAAAAAGGAATGACAATAAAGGGGTCCTCTCCATACATGGAGCTTACGTGAAAATATTTTTGATTAATTTTTTTCTACTTAAATTATCAATTTCTCAAAGTCAATCGTTTGAAAGATAGATGCTTCCAAAGTGGTTAAATGAGTATCGTTATCCCATCCCTCCGTCCTCAAACTTTTGAAGTAAGAGAGTGACAAATCTAAAAAAGATATGCTGTAGATCGTAATAAAAAGCTCCAACGAAAATTAGTTTAAACGATGTATGGTCAACAGTTTTATATTCAAAAACCGCAAATATAACTTGGTCGTTAATACAAAAACTATGAAAAGCAAAGTTATTTGTACCGGTGAAAAAGTGATAGTGGTATATGGTATATACCTCTAGAACAGAGCCCTTCATGGGCGAGTCCGACTCGCTCTTGATTTAATTATTCATCCTTGCAACAATGTGGCTGTTTCGTGTCTGTATATATATTAAATCAGGGCGTTACTGATTGACTGACAGACAACGTGCAGCCAAAACAATTGGTTTCAAGAAGACAACATTTCTTATTTTTTTAATTTTCAGATAATATATGTTGCTTGGCGACCAGCCGCTTGTACTATGAAAGGATTTCTCAAAATTTCCATGGAATCGGGCAGAAATTGTAAAATTAATAAAAATGAGCGGCTATAGCTGCATTCATCCTCTAGTTCCCGATGAAGCAACAGCCGAAATCACCTTGGTAGAAAAAGTCTTCTGGTTCCACCGGGAGCATCTACAAATAGTAACAAGTAAAAACTCTGTTCTTCAGTAAGTCTCGAGAGATCATTTTTACACCAGCAAATGTTGGTTCGAGCAGGCCGTGTTTATCCCCATCCAGTAAAATAAAATGACTCGCCACTCTGCAAGCTGTTTACATAATTATACATGTGCGAATACGTCCAGCCTAAGCTAAGCCCTATTTAATATAATTAATCATACAGATTTAAGCTCAATTTAAATTGGAAGATCCAAATGTTCGAAAATATCCTATTTATAATCTTTTAACCCTCGTAATTTTACATTTGACTGATCATAATATATTAAGTTTCAACCAATTCAACTAACTACGGAATTCAATATTCTAACTACAGATAGATCTGTAGATTTTAGATTCGATTTTGACATGAGCTCCGAATCGAATCGAAAAACGAATCTCGAATCTCAAAATCCATGTATGGATAGAATATTGAAAATGGCCGTTAAGAGTTACTTTTATAGAACAAATTTTAACCGAACAAATGCATCGTAATGTTTAATATGACACTACATTTTTATTTATGAACCGATCCGTATAAAACAAACATTAAATGTTAAGTACCTAGTTACCACAATACACACGATTAGCGGTTTCTGAAATTAGCGTGCACAAACGCACAGACAAACAGACAAAAATTGTAATAATTATACTTTTGGATTTTCTTCTTTAATGTAGACCCTTTAAAATAGATTTCTCTTGAATATCTTCCATGTACGGCCATCGATCACTAACAGATTTATTACATGTATAGATTGAGGCCGTTACGCGCGTTAAACAAAAATCATCCGTATAGCCGTACCCATACTGGCGCGGCGAGATTTGGAAGTTTTATTCCATCTATATATCTTGTGTGTTTATAAATCGATTTCAATTTTTTTTTATAAAATACATATTACAGTGTTCTTTTTGAATATGGAAGTTTCATTAAGATATATCTATGTGAAATATAATATATTGATGTATTTAATACACTTTGAAGAATTGCCTAACGATTAAACACGTTATTGTGGCAAATTTATAAAAGATAGATATATACTATTGAGGATTTTTTTGTAGATCTTTTGAAGACCATCATTTTTATAATACATATTTTTGGCGAATGATCAACGTATGCGAGGATAAGAGCTCGAAAGCGCATTTTCATCCGACTTGCTTCAAATTTATCGTCACTGCTCAGCTCCTATGTGTTTTAGCGTTATGTTATATAGCCTATAACCTGCCCAGGAGTACTGACTACAATCGTACCAAGTTTGGTTAAAATCCCTTCAGTAGTTTTTAACCCATGCGTCCACAAACAGACAGACAGACAAAAAAATTACTGATTGCATTTTTGGTATCAGTATCGATGACCATTCATCCTCCAATATTAATTTTGAATATATATTTAATGTACAGAATTGACCTCTCTACAGTTTTATTATAGTATAGATTTTTTATCGTCAATTTATTGGTAATAAGTATTCTACTTGACAGCAAAACACTGTGACGTCACTGGGTCATACTTCATACAAAACCCTTGGTAAAGGTCGTTTTTGACATTTAATTATAAGTGCTTGATTTGACTAGTTGGAAACAACCCTATTTAGAAAGGCATTTAAATCAAGCTATCATCATCATTGTTTTGACATTATAACAATTGCATCCTACAGTTTATATATTTGAACTTGAAAATATTAAAATATAACGACCCAGAATCTTGGAAATCTTTCTGCATTAACATATTGTTGGTTTAATTTCAAACTGTTTTTCAATTCCATCAAACGAGGTCGTCTTGCAGTAATAGGACCAAAATAATATGTTTTATTATCGTCTGAACTTCTATCAATTTGATATCTGTTACTTTAGATAAATGCAGTGTCGTTTGACACTGCATTACTTGCTTGTGGTCTCTTATTTATGAAATCTCGTGTAGCACAGAAATTATTTTGTAATTTTCAAATTGTAATGGATGTAGTATGTGGTAGGTAGGCTATGTAATATAATACTATGCAGTAGGTTCTATGCAATACGTATATTCTACTTTATCTGACCAAATTGTGCCCTAAATTTAACAAATTATATGAAAATTTGGGCTTTTTAAAACTAATCTAATGTTCATGCAATCAATTTGGTGAATTTCATAAAAGAACAAAATTGACGATATAAATAAAAATATTGAATTAATGTTTTGAACCAAACGGTACGAATCCTTTTCGCGCTTGATGATATTTTTTTATTTATCGACGGTTTATTGCGGGAGCGGTTCGCGAAATGATTTATAGCAGTTTTTGCAACTGCTAACGTAATGCTATAAACGGCTTGTGACTTAATTAGTTCGAATGTTCCTAGGAGATGCAAATTGTGTGATATTATTGAAATCGGTTAGCGAAGAGGATAGACTACTGTAATAGAGTAGCGAGATCAGTTTTTTAACATGCTCGACTGATATTTTTATGTAAATTATCTACATTGAGGCAGCGATAACCTAGTGGATATACCAACAGACTGATATGCAGGTGGTATTGGGTTTGAATGCACGGCACGCACCAATAACTTTTCAGAGTTATGGTTGTATTGAATATTAGGTAACATTAATTAATGAATGAAACTGCCATTATTTTCGCTTTTTTTACTAGATAAAAGAATATAGTTACATTATTATTTCACTTGCAGGCATCATCCTTATTGTAACACATTCTGTCCGCCTGTCTTTTTACTTGACACTAGACTAATGGGGTGAGCTGTGCCCTATTAGTTTTTGTTAATATGACATTCGTCTATAAAAATTAAGGTGAAACAATCTCTGTATAGTCAGTATTGTGCATTGTTATCACATACATACATACATATCGTCACGCCTTTTATCCCCGAAGGGGTAGTCACAGGTGTATTTCTACACCCACTTTTCGCCAGATATACTTTAGTCCCACGTAATAAGTGGCGAGCCTATTGCCGTACCAGGCACATTTCCAGACTCCGTGCTGCTACTGAGAATTTCGTGACAGAAAAGCCCAATAACACTGTCCGACCCAGGAATCGAACCCAGGACCTCCCGATCCCACGCGCACATTTATGCCGCAAGACCAACGAGGCAGTCGTATCAAATTCAAAATTCAAAATCCTTTATTCATTTGGGTCACAATGTGACGCTTATGAACGTCAAAATAATAAATTTATAAAATGATTACTTATACTCAAATTTAAAACATTATTACTGTATGCTTCTACATTTACATTCACTGCCACGTTCGCAAAGCAATAGGTAGAACCATGAGAAAGAACGGGCAATAAAACTCACGGTTACTCTTTTTCATCGCCAGGTTTTGCATAATACACAATTTACATTTTGTAAGGTGCTGCAACTGTTACACCTTCTATATCACTTGTATATATTTACTATACATAATAATACTCAAGCATAATAGTTTTGGTTAGCCTCCTCAGAATAGACATGGTGAAACAGGAGCATCCACTTACATTATATATACCTAATAATGCAGGCAATCCGCGAAAGTGATCAGAACCATGATGGAAATGATGCAGTTAAATATTAAAATCTAATACCAGCCCGCAAGACCGTCATCGACCAGTCATCGCAAGTAGCACCCGTTCACGAGTACGATGCATGTGCCAGCCATCATACCTCTCGCCATTTTAGAGGGACAGGGATGACCCGACACACGACGCCACCACAAGAAATGACATTTTAGTGAGCATGACGACAACGGTATACGAACCAGCAGTAAGAAACAATCTATTGGTATACTGACCATGACCGCCAATTACCTCCATTTTCCAGATCGTTATTATTAACGTAAGTTAGTGGAACGCGTGAAGGAATGCAAATGAAGAAAGAATTTTGTGAAGGTGACAAGTGAACAATGTTATGATCAGGGATAAATAATGTTAAACTACATTCAACAAATCATAAAAATATCCAAATCCTGCAAAAATCATGTGTTCACGAGGCACCTCCACTTAACATGTAAATAAAATAATCGTGAGTTAAACAAGCCTAAGCCTATCCCCACGGTGTCTTATCATTTAAAAATTCCTGAATAGTGTAATAACCCCTTTGTAAAAGAAAGTTCCTAATTGTCCGTTTGTATTTGTGCATGGGTAAATTCATTATTTCAAGAGGCAATTTGTTGAAAAATCGTATAACAATCCCCGCAAATGAGTTCTGAACTTTATGTAGACGGTAGTTAGTTCCCACCAGTTTATGCTTATTCCTTGTGTTCACTTTGTGCAAATCACTATTTTTGCGGTAAAGAATTAAGTTTTTCTTAATGTACATTAAGTTAGCATATATATATTGCGATGCAACTGTTAATATATCTACTTCTTTAAATTTATCACGTAAAGAATCTCTAGCACCTAACTTATAAATTGCACGTATAGCCCTCTTTTGATACAATAGAGCCCTGTGGAACGCCCATTCCTACTGGCAAACCTAGAGACCTACTCCCATTAACATCTACATACTGAATTCTATCACTAAGGTAGCTGGCAACAAGATTGAGTGCGGTATCTCTAATACCATAAAGTTTCAATTTAAGTAAAAGTGTATTATGTTCCACACAGTCACAGGCCTTTGATAGGTCACAAAAAACACCAATGGCATCCTTCGAGTTTTCCCAAGCATTAAAAATATGCTTTAACAAAGTTACACCGGCATCAACGGTGGAGCGACCCTTAGTAAAGCCATACTGTTCACTGTGAAATAAATTATTTGTGTGAAAGTGGCTCTCTAGTTGATGCAAAATAATCGTTTCAAAAATTTTACTAATAGCAGGCAAGATAGAAATTGGCCGAAAATTACTAGGGTCGCTCTTTGATCCCTTTTTGAATAATGGTATTACTTTACTGTGTTTCATTAGATCAGGAAATACTCCTGTATCTACGCATCTGTTGAATATTGCAGCTAAATATGGAGCTAAGCTAAAATAATTTGTCACACAAGCTTAACAGAAATGCCCCATAAGTCAACAGATTTTTTTTTATTGAGCGTCTTGAATACCTTCAGTATGTCATTGGTGTCAATATATTTAAAATTAAAAAGCACATCACACTCATTCACATTGCCCCTAACCAACATTTCTGCTTTGCTTGGACATGAATCTAGACAGCTGGTTGTGTTCACTGGTATGTTTATGAAGAAATTGTTAAATGTCTGAGCAACATCAGTTTTTCTATTAATAATTTCACCATTAAATTTTAATTCATAATTGTTATCTACCAATTTAGCTCGACCAGTCTCATTGTTAATAATGCTCCAAGTAGTTTTAATTTTGTTCTTGGATTCTTTGATTTTATTGCTTAAATATAAGGATTTGGCTAAAGCACATGTCCTCTTAAATACCTTTGAATAATTTCTAACATATTGAATAAATTCAGGATTAAAATTGTATTTCTTCATACCATATAGATCATACAACCTAGCTCTACTTTTGTGTGTACCTACTGTTGCCCAGTCACAAAAATGTACTTTAATGCTCCTTGCAAACGTCTTCAGTTTAAAAAATGTATTGTATTCATCATTCGACCATTCAACAGACGACCGGTTGGTGCAGCGGGAGTGTAAGCAACTGCCACGCCGAAGGTCGCGGGTTCGATTCCCGCTCAAGTCAAACATTTGTGTGCGTGAACATGGATGTTTGTCTTGGTCTGGGTGTTTCTATGTATAATATGTATGTATTTACAAAAAAAAAAAGTATATATGTATGTTTATCCATTGTCTAGTACCCATAGTACAAGCTCTGCTTCGTTTGGGACTAGATGGTGTTGTGTGAATGTAGTAGAATATTATTATTATTCCTTTATTTATTTTTGTTCAGATTTCATTTACATTTTTAAATATACAATAAAAAATAACATACATTTAAAAATATAAAATAAAACCGTGGGATCCCACCAGCAACGGGCACAGGGTCCAAGCTGTCGGTGGTTAGGGCTCCAGAGACAGGAACTTCCTCACAATACGTGCCGTGTCGAGAAGTACTGCCTTTTGCATCAGGCCCTTGACCCAAGCACCCAACGCGAGCCTCTTAAGGTGACGATCGAGGCTCTTGGCTATTAGGCCATTAACCGTTACAACTATCGGCACAATAATTGCCGAGTCCACATCCCACATGTCGACAATCTCGTGAGCCAAGTCCAGATATTTAATCTGTTTGTCTTTCTCGGCTTTCACGAGATTCTCGTCATGAGGAATGGTGACATCAACAATTATTGCGAGGCGCTCTGATCGATCTATCACCACAATATCAGGTTTGTTGGCTACAACAGTCCTGTCTGTGACGATAGATCGATCCCAGTACAATGTGGCATGGCCATTTTCGAGAACTGGCTCTGCCACATACCTGTAGTACGGTACCTCGATGTCTACAAGTTTGTATTTCAGAGCAAGTTGCTGGTGAATGATTCTGGCTACTTGGTTATGTCTGTGCAAGTACTCGCCGTTAGCAAGACGTGAACAACCGGAAACAATATGCCTGAGGGATTCACCGGGCTGGTGACAGGCACGGCAAATATCACTAGTGCCATCCCTCAGGATATATTTCCGGTAGTTATTCGTCTTGATAACTTCGTCAGCAATTGCACAACTAAACCCTTCGGTTTCCCCAAAGAGGTCACCGAAGCGTAGCCAGTTCACCGAGGCCAATAGGTCTACATCGGGTCCATACAGGGCCCGATGGAACCTGCCATGAAGCTCCTTGCTCTGCCATACACGCTTGCGCTCATCAGTACTGAGTACTACAGGTATGCGCCAGTTCTCCTTAGCCAACTTGAGCGGGGTGAGTCCATTGTCCACTGCGACAACATCTCGATGCATGTCCCCGTTCGCCCGGAGAAAATATTCTCTGAGATTGCACACCTCGCGGTTGTGTAGGGTCTTGATATTTAGAAAGCCACGACCCCCACACTTCCGCGGGATGTACAACCTCATCACGGATGAACGAGGATGATGCATACGATATGCCGTCAACAATGTGCGGACTCTTCTGTCCAGGGCGTCCAATTCAGACTGAGTCCACTTGAGTATGCCAAAGGAGTATACAAGAAGTGGCATGACCCAACCGTTGCAAGCACGAACCTTGTGGCCACCTGATAAAAGGCTTTTTAATACTTTTTTCAGGCGGCCAAAGAAACGCTCTTGCAACGATTGCTTCATGTCAGCTTCATTGATACTTAAAGCCTGTGACATACCCAAGTACTTATAGGTATCGGTTAAGAGAAGCGATCTTAGGTTAATGGAATCTGAGAGTTGGATCCCCTCAGATTCCACCATCCTGCCCTGCTTCACATGAATGACAGCACATTTATCCACACCGAACTCCATATTGATAGACTTACTAAAGTTTTGGGTTACGTTTAGTAAATCTAGCAATTGGACATCAGATTGGGCAAATAACTTCAGGTCATCCATGAATAACAGGTGGGACACTACCTGACCGCCTCTCTGTAACCTGTAGCCTAACCTTGAACCCTCCAGTAATGTACTGAGAGGGTTCATGGCTAGGCAAAACCAAAGGGGACTCAGACTGTCGCCCTGAAAAATTCCCCGCTCAATTTTAATACGTTCGCCGTCCTCCTGGATCCTTCGGCATCCTGGATAGCAAAGAATCGTATTCCATTGCCCCATACATGACTTTAAGAAGGTGCGTAGAGTAGTATTTACTTTATACAACTCTAGCACCCTCAAAAGCCATGTATGCGGCACGGAGTCATACGCCTTCTTATAATCTATCCAACATGCCGCCAGATCCTTTCGGTTACGGCGAACTTGTTGGCTAATGGCCATGTCAATGAGGAGGAGCTCCTTAGTACCGCGAGCATCCTTCCTACATCCATTCTGAGAGGCTGACATAATAGAATTGTCTTCAACATGTTTAGCTATTTTAGCTCTCAGAATAGATGTAAGAAGTTTATAGACCGATGGTAGACATGTTATCGGTCTATAATTGCCGGGCTCGCTAGTACTGCCTGTCTTGTGGAGCAGGTGGGTAATTCCAGTCATCATAAATGATGGCAACGACCCAGATTCTACAGCTGATTGGAATTGAGATGCCAAGCGATCATGCGAACTACGTAGCCACTTCAGCCAGAAATTGTGCAGCCCGTCCAAGCCTGGAGATTTCCAATTAGATAATGGGCGGACTGCTTGTGCAACATCCTGGCTAGAAATGGCCACGCATTCCATTTCAGGAATATGTTCGCATGAACGTTCGACATCTTGCATCCAATCACCTTCAGTATGGCCAATGGGCGTCGACCAGATGCTACGCCAAAACATGGCTGTGGCGTTCGCATCCGGCCGCTGCACATTAGTCACACTTTGATCTGGTCGTTCCCAGCTTCTGTATACCCACCTCTGATCCCTCTGGAATGTACGATTAATGACGTACCGGTCCACACGTTTTTTAAATCTACGTATTCGGTTTGCCCATGCATAGACTTTCTGTTTTAGGTAGTCAATGCGCTCTGTGACCCGGGCTATATAATCTTGAGGACTAATATTAGTCCCCGAAAAAGCCCGTTTCACAAAGCGCATTACCCTAGGGCGTGTATTCCCCTCCCTAAAACAGATCAGCTTGCCAATAAGTGCCCTTGCCTCGGCAATACGTCGCTCAATCCTTCACTGCCACGCCGGTACAGCAGACCTTTGTCGTACAACGGTATCAGTTTCAAGAAACTTGACACCAGCTATACGACAAGCTGCCACGGCGGTACAGTACAAGATTGAGTGTGTATCACCGAGATCCTCACTATTATCTAAATAATTTGATAATAACGAGTCAAGAGCACTTACCAGCGCTATATTTCGCCTATGCATAGGCAACCGCGGTAGGCGAGGCCTAATAGATGATGGCGTGTACCGGTAGTCCCTAATCGCACATTCCAAAGCGTCCTTGACCTCCTCATTGCACTGGGTACTTACATCATCAGCCATGTCATGCTCCTCCCTGACGGCGCTGCCGCCCATTGGCGGTGCGCTCGGTGTCGGTGTTAGTGTGGGCCGCACGGGATTGGCATGGCTCGAAGGTAAGTACTCTGAGCGAATCCTATCAAGCACGGCGTTATCCACCTTGCCACTGCGCTGGATAACCCGTACCTGATCCGATAGTCGTTGAGCCGTGACGTTGATGCTTGGTTCCAAGGCCTGAAACATAGACAGCATGCGACTACGGTACGCAGTGATTAGTTATTATTATTATTATTATTATTAACAATTTTAAATAAGCATTTATATAATTCATCAGGATCATCAACGGTTAAGTCAATACTGGCGATCTTGGCAACAACATCATTACTAAAGTGTTTGAGGCGAGCAGAGGTCATTGGCCTACATGTAATTTCTTGTACTTAAGGGGTTGTATTAGTTGGAATTACAACCTTTTGCCCGCAGTGATCCGATGTCAAGTCAGTTAAAACAGAAATACTTAAATAAAGACAATTGCAAAAAACATTATCTAAGCATGTAGACGAATGTGAGGTTATTTTGGTTGGTTCAGAGAACAAAACATTTAAATTAAATGACCTAAATAAGCTAACTAACCTAGTACAAATTGGTGATTTTTCTAACAAATTGACAATAAAATCGCCACATACGATTATAGACTTCCTACTAGAAATTATGTGTTTTAAGACATCCTCTATAATGCTTTCAAACTGAGTTAAGTCGCTTTGTGGTGGTCGATACACACACACTATAATATGTTGTTCAAGCTCAACACAAGAAATCTCAGCAGTGCGCTCGATAGAAAGTTTAGCTATATCCTTACGTTCTTTACATTTCAAACTATTACATACATATATTAGAGAGCCACCACGAATAGCCTTCTTTCTTACGAATGCACATAACTGAGTAATGTTGATTGTTAAATATTAATTGGTCACCTCGCAACCAATGTTCCGTAATACATAAGATATCAATCTTATGTTTATTTAAAAATAAATCTATATCTAATTCTTTGCCAGATAGGCCTTGTATGTTTTGATGAAGTAAGTTTAAAACACATGAATGCCTATCTGTTGTCTCATCTAATAGTTTAAACTAATAGATGTGTCAATAGTACTATTGGTATAACTATTATCTACCAAATTCCTAAGTACTCTAGTAGTACTCCTGTCAGTATATAAATTAAATGCTAATAATTTAGCAAGTTGTCGCCTATGTACATAAGAAAGATACATAGTATCTTTTGTTAAAAAGAAATTACTAATAAAAATATTAGTGTCAAAAAATAAAATACTGTCACTTTGACATGTCCTATTGTACAATAATAAATTTAATTTGCCTATCTGCCTGTTTTGGTCATCTGTGAGAGCATATGAATAAGGCAATGCACAAATAATAAAGCTACATCCTATTTTTGTGCTAACATCTATCATGAAGTCTGTTAATTCTATGAGATTGTTTTTGGAGACTAATGAGCTGTCACCATACAATATGATGACAGTAGTTTGTGCATTCAAGTCGGCATTCTTAATCTTATCAACTTGGGTACAAGACTGAGCTCCAGGTGAACAAAAGTTCTGTACTGGTCGCTCAGTGTAATGATCAATTAAGCTCCCTAAACCCACTCCCAGTTGGTCTGAAAAAATTATTACATTCTTACTGTCAGTCTTTACTGGATGCAGTTTGTTTTGTGTATTATACATTCATGTGCATTCAATTCTATTGATTCAGCAGGTGTAGTCGCACAGTTAGTTGTACAACTGGAACAGTAATTATTAGAGTTGGATAATGAGATAAGTTGTTTTAAATTTTCTCGATCAACTCTTGAAATTTCTTCATATTTTAAGATGTATTCATGAGTCTCATTCTGGTGTTCCATTATAGTTCCAGTGAGTTGAGCTTGTAGATTTGATATTTGTGCTTGCAACTCACTTGTGTGTTGTTCATATAACAACCTACCAGAAACTAATTCTTCATTTGTTTCCTCAAGCTTTAATAAAAGAGACTCACACTCTTAATTTAATTTACAGTTATCTTGTGCATACTGACTCAATTTGGTAGACCACTTAGGACCAGATCTAAGTTTCTTAATTAATTTATTTAACTTAAACAATTTTTTAAATGTATTCTTACTTAGCAATTTTTTTAAACAGTTACATTATTAAGAGCTATTAGCACATTAATTTTGTCACCCAGGAGCTCAGAGAATAAGTTGTGAGTAGCAGTACTGTTAAAGGCCGCAATTGTGTCTTCTAGAGTTGAAATTCTGCCATAAGCCTCATTGAGACTTACTTCTAACTCTGCATTGCGGCTAAGTTGTCTGGAGTAAATTTCGTCGCAGCTGCTGAAACACCTAACCTCTTCTCGTAGTCTGTCCCGTTGATCCAAGACATCCATATGCTCTATATGCAGCTCCGTGAGTTGTGTCTTCAGCTCAGATATACGGTTATTCACAATTTTAATTTCTTCTTCACAGTCAACGCGCTCCCTTAATAGTTGACTGTTGTCATCTTTGTACTTCTTTAACTCGAGCAGAGTTATTCTTAATTTATTTTCCGCCTCCTTGGTCGTTGCCTTCCGAGTCATCATATGGGTAGACATTGCCAAGGATTACAAATTACCTAAAAAATAAGAAAACAGCTGAGCAAATTCAAAGAAGAGAAGAGATGTGATAGGGTTTGAGTATTATTGTATAGACAGAATAAATAAGAAAAGTTACAAAAGAAAACGGGGGTATATGAATAAAAAATATATTAAATTAATTAATTGTAGAAACTAAGAAATTGAGAACAATTTAGGTAGTAATTTGAATACTTTAGAGTATAATACTTTTACAAGGTTTCTATTGAAATATCTCAGCTGATGAACTTAATCAACTTATTAATAAAATGTAAGTAGGTATACAAGTTACAGGTTTAAACCAATAATAGCTAATACAGAAAAGTACACAAATATATGATAGTATAGGATTTGATGTCGAGTTTTCCGTCTCTACGCAAAGATGGTATTTGCATGGTGTTATCCCTTAGTCGCCTCTTACGACACCCACGAGAAGATAGGGAGTGGTGACACTTGTATTCTATGCCGTCAACCACACGGCAATTGTTATCATTATTAATTTGAGTGGTGAAATTTAATGGGTAATTAGATATTGTGTATTTGTATCTCAATGCGTGAGGCGGTAAAGTTCGGCTTTTAAGGAACCGATTTATTTACCTGTGATGCTTTTTAGTTAGTCTAAGTTTGTGCAATGATGGTTGGCGTTGCAAGTTTAATTTGTGATTCTCAACACTTTCTATAAAACTACATATACTTACTTATTTCGACGTTATAGCTATTGTAAGTGTGTTGGGAATTTTGTTAATTTCAATAAATAGGCAACCATATTTATGAGTGTGTGATATTCAACTTAAATACAATGATGAAAACATGCGCATAACAGTTAACAACAAATATATATTTCTTGAGACTTTTGAACTAAAAGGCTTTACATACTAGCTCATCGACATCATCCTAGCGCTGTCCCTTAGAACCCGGGGTCCACATAGGGTTTACATACTCAGTATACTTTTACAAAATAACATAATATTTATAAGCGTCATACACCTCAGTATCACAAACCCATGTATTTTACTCCCGTCTCCAACTCGCTAGTTTCGTGGCTCTACTAAAGTAAGATGGAGAAATAGAGACGCGCCTAGACGATTATCGACTACGTATCTTGACAGATCCCTTAATGGGATCGGAGGGCGCACCACTCAATTATCCACGAGAGGTTATTGCCAATATTCCTACAATGCCTTGTAGTAGGTGCCCTTCTACGTTAGACTTCGTCGGACATTTGGCTGGTACTCGTATTCTGTAGTTATTACATATGTGTAGGTGAATGTTTTTGTAAGTTGACGTTAATGTTAGTAGGTATGATAGCAGAAGAATACTTAATTTGTATTAATTTATTATATTTTGCATTAAAAAGGTGGAATTGATAAAATATATCCTACTGCTATAATTTTGCGAGTTTATGAGTATGGATGGATGTTTGTTAATATTTCACGTCAAATCTATACAACGGATTTTGATGAAATTTTGCAGTAATTTAGGTTTCATCAAAATGAAACGTAGGCTTATTTTTATTATTATATCTGATACCAACGCGGTAGGTATGTAGTGTCAAAATAAGTTCTAACTGGATAAAATTGTTTAAAAGTGGATTAAGATATAATCAAATAGAAGATAACGCTTGTGTTTACTGGATAAATGTATGTAGAATTTAATTGAAGTCACTGGATAACCACGGTTTGATCCTGGAACCAACCCTGGAAACTTCGCAAAAGTTGGGTACAGATGTAATCCTCTTTGAGGCATTTAGCTGGAATTTTGTAGTTATAACGTAATAGTATATAATTATAGCTAAACGTTTCTCATAGAAATAAAGCTACTTAATGTGGCTATTTAGTTCACTAAACTGAATTAAATGATTGTTGTAAATATATTTAAGATCAGAATAACTCGTTAAACAATCAAGACCGTTTAAAAATCCATGTTTAGTTTCCAGATAATTATCCTTTCAAATTTTATAAGTATGCGGTATTTTAAAGATTCTGGAAGCGTTAGTATTTTTTTGTTAGATTAGTTGCGTTAGGATTCTGGAGCGGAGTTCCCGTGGCTTCACCATTCAATGAGATCGATAGAGGAAGATGATGGTGATTTTAGAGAGTAGACCCGACGCTTCTCGTCAGGGAGTCTTACAGTCCGCCTCTGCCAAGCCCCTTAATTCTATCTGTTAACTGTAGAGCTCCACAATACGCATAAAGAATAAAACAGATAAGGTTACGATTTTCAATTGCCCAATAATGTTTTGTAGTAACGAAGTTCATGGCATCGCAACATAAATATGGGTACATTTTAATCGTAAAATGCACCCATATTTGCAATAGTATATTGATTTGATTTGATTTAAAATACTGCCTGCGACTCTTATAGTTATATACAAGGAAACATAGTGTGTTTCGGTATTTTTTCTTGTTATTTTTTTTATAGACTCACCCCTGTATCCCGGAGGGGTAGGCAGAGGAGTACCGTGTAATATTACACCCACATTTCGCCATGAATTTTTAGGTCCCACGTAATAGGGGGCGAACATATTGCCATACCGGGCACATTACCAGACTCCGTGGTGCTACTGAGAATTGCCTAACGGAAAAACCCAATAACACTTTGCCCGACCCGGGAATCGAACCCGAGACCTCCCAATCCCACGCGCACATTTATGGCGCGAGACCAATGAGACATTTTTTCTTGTAAACACCAAAATAAACCAACTTACCGTAACCGTGCCGTAGCTTACCAAAAATAACAGAAAATAAATCAACGTGAAAATATATACATGTTTATGTTTTTCAGAGTCATATTTAAACAAATATTTATTCGATTTTAAAATTTCGCGCTTTGTATACATCATAAAATTTTATTCAAAGGGGTCTCACTCGCGATATTTGAAACGGTTGGTAATAAAAGTCAGTAAAAGAGATTTATGTATAGGATTGCTTGGCCGCCTACACAGGACACGGGTTCTTTAATAAACACCTACTTATTTACTATAGGTATCACCGACAGCCCACTGTGCAGAGCCTGTATGGCAGCGGACGAGACGGCAGCCCACCTGCTCCTCGACTTGACCAGAGCCGAGAGCTCGACTGCCCTGAGGTCGCACAGTACAGACTGTGCGACCTCAGGGCAGTCGAGCTCTCGGCTCTGGTCAGGTACTGCTGCAAAGGCAGCAGTACCTGACCAAAAACAGCATCCTGAGGGAAGCAGTGGGCCACATAAAGAGTCTGCTGGCCTTCCTCGAAGAGCTGGGGTGGCTCGAGTGACAAAAACATTCCCATCCACACGCAAAATACACGCCAGGATGTGGAGTTGCGGAAAAAGCCCGTGCTACCAAGTACTAAGAGGTATTTACACCTTAAATTATTTAAATATCGCAAGTAAGACCCGTTTGAATAAAATTGTATGAAATATGTATTCTTTTATAAATATAAAAATACTGTAATTTAAATTCTAGGACTATCCTTTCAAACACAAATCGTTGGTTACGCCATCAGTTCGTATTCTGAGATCGGTGCCTCAATCAAGTTTAACGTAATGTTACCTTTATACGGTAATGGATACGCTTTCAAGACTACAATGCTTTTATCTGTATTTAGCTTATAAATAATAGGGCTATAAGTGTTATGGTATTATTGTAATGGCGGATTTGACTGGCCCATGGGTGACGACGTCAGTGTCAGGCTAATAAGGTATATTTTATATGACAAATATTTTCGTTCCATGGTTAGAGCACTGCACTATTGGCGTAGTGGCTTAAGCGGTCGCTTTTCGCTTCACACTGCGCCGAGTGTTGTGGGTTCGATCCTCATACGAGACAACTACGTAATGTTTTGAGTCTGCTTAATTGCCGGCGTTTTATGTCTACTCCCTGCCAGACATTGGATTTGCGGATATCGGCACCCACAAAACCGGAGGGCGTCCTATGCTACGTTTGACAAGACGCGGTCTCTACTCAATTTATTCTGTGTCTGGATGTTTTTTATGTATAACACTTATATACCTATTTAATAAGAGTATATAAGATCAGGTTGCCACAGTAGGTCTGCTTAGTTTGGGATTAGATGAACCGTGTGTAAGCTTGACGAGAACAGTCATATAATATCCGTACATATTATATGACTGTTTTCATCGACACTAATTTCTATTTCTTTTATTCTATTTGAATTAGATTTTGTTTGTTTTTCAGTTTCTTCTTGTGGTCTCTCGGTGGAAACCCTATGTTGAGTCTTCCTGCACCACTTGTTACAACAGTTTGAAGTATAGTATAAGAAGAGTTCATACTCTTATTAACGTTTCCTTAAAGACGTACCAGCCTACTCGTCAAGACTATCGTTGAGCCTTTGGCTCCCTCAACGACGAGGTTACGGAAAGCCACCACATTTTGGCATATTATAGCATGTATGATCTCACCAGCATTCGGTATGCAGCTGCTATATTAGCCTGCAAAACATATAAATTACAGTGTGTCTTATTAGATTAGATAGATAGTCTTAAAGGCCATTTAAGACTATCTATCTAATCATCATTCAATCGATTGCAGTAAGAGTAGCTTCTTTACTCGAAAATTCCATTACCAATCATCTTTCAAAAGAGTATGAAACAGTAAGAAAAGTAATAGAGCAGGTTTAAATATGGTTTAAATCATTTAATTGGCTATAAAGCAATGAAAAATACATTAAATATAACACCACACTCAGCAACCGTTTCCATTGTCAAATCACGAGTGAAATTCGTCATATATTCTATCAATTTTAATGAGTCAGAGTCCGCTTTCACATCACATTTTTCAATGACATCTGATATAAAGCCCGTAATTATCTGTGACCAGAATTTATTGTGTGTGTAATGACACACACAATAAATTCTGGTCACAGAGAACCAACAAGGAATATATTATTCGTCCAATTAGAACGGTGGCCTGTGATTGGTCAGCGGAGATTTCAGTCTCAGGCCAATCATGACGATAGGGAAGTAAGGGTGCGACGTTTCTTTTTGCATAATATTTTTAAAGAGGTCTACTTGTTTTTTAATCTCCTTTTTTTGTTATAAGAAAGGCTAGGGATCAGTTTCATTACTATCGCCCTGGTGTTATCCCCGTTGCATCCAAGTATTTTCGTCTTTACAATAGAGCTGTGCATAATGTTTAAGTACGTGTGTAAATAAACGGCAGCGATAGCCTAGTGGAGATATCAACGGACTGCCATGCAGAGGGTATCGGGTTCGAATCCACGGCACGCACCACTGACTTTTCGGAGTTATGTGCGTATTGAATTGTTAATTATCGCTTGTCCCGTGCCTCGGAGAGCACGTTAAGCCGTCGGTCCCGGCTGTCATGAAGATCTTTGACAGTCGTTATAGGGCGTCAGTACCTCTAAAATAAACTGACACTAGTCTAAACCATGGAATATCGCTATCCCTTCGGGTTGCGGAGGTCAGACAGGCAGTCGCTCCGTGGAAAAGCTAATATTCAGCCAAATCCGGTTAGACTAGAAAGCGGACCCCAAGTTGAAACTGGGATAACGCTAGGAGGATGGAGATGTGTGTAAATAAACTATGACTCCTATACCGTGCTTCATTTATCTTCATTTATTCGTCTAAACCATGGAATATCGCTATCCCTCTGGTTTGCGGTGGTCAGACAGGCAGTCGCTCCGTGGAAAAGCTAATATTCAGTCAAATCCGGTTAGACTAGTAAGTGGACCCCGGGTTGAAACTGAGGTAACGCTAAGAGAAAGAAGTAAGAATATACAGAAGCAGGCACCTAACACATATCTACAGTCAAGAATCAATTTCATCATCATCGTCCTAGCGTCATCCAAGTTGAATCCAAGAAGTTGAATACATTTTCACGTCTAGTCTGGGTATTTTATATGACAAATTGGTTCGTGACCTGGTAGCGGTAGAATAGTAAAGGCTACTCCGCAGAGGGATTCGGGCTCAAAACCGCTTCGCCCACCAAGTGGTGGGATAACTTCGAGGAGCAAGTGCTCCTCGAAGTTATTTGGCTGCAATTGGTAATTATCACTTGTCCCGTGCCTCGTTAAGCATATCAAGTCATCGGTCCCAGCTTTCGTGAAGATACCTGTTAGTACCCTAAATGGATTCTGCACTACTAATTGTTATTCTTTTTCTTATTTTTCAAAGACATTTCCCGCACTAGGAATAAATCCTGAGTCGCGAGCGACTTTACAAACATACAACCAACGGACAAAATGAACACCCAGAATCGGAATAGATCACACAACATTTTGGCTTGTGTGGAGATCGAACACACAACACTAATTGATTGGAAGGTGTCTTAATTTAAATATGGATTTACTTTTGAATTACGTCGCAAACGCAGAGACATTATTCTTTTAAGCGTAAATGTTTGACGAATTCTAAGTGGAAAAAGATCTACTTACGTATATCTAAGAGAAGTTTCCACTTACTAAAAAAGTTGGATCGTATTCAAAGTGCGTTTGAAAATCAAACATCGTTTACAAGGTCGTACCCACACAATTCCCTCACCGTCTTCGGCCCATTACACACATTCGTGTAATCTTAACGTGACACCCAATGCATTGTAATGTGACATTATTCGCTCCGCTTGTTTTATATCGGGCGGACAGTGTGAACGACGCTTTAGGGACTCCACTTGGCCTAAATGTCGAAACGTGTGTACAAGGAAAAATATAGTTTTGAGATTTGTTCAATCGGTTAATGGCATCCTTCAAACGAGTTTTGAAAGACATATAGCCTTCTAAATGCCACGCGTTTTGGGAGTTGGATATCTATAAACGGGGTTTTTACTAAAGCAGTCGAAATAATTGTACTTTTTCTTTAGGTTACAAAGTGACACAAATGTATGTCAATATAGTTTTTGAACTCTTTTTTCCGTGTAATAAATACTGCTGAAATATAGATGTGTGAATTTTAGACTGCTAAAGAAGTTAAGAATAGTCATAGTCTATACATCTATACATATAAATAAAATTGAAGTGTCTGTCTGTGATTTCAAAATAACTATGTGTTTTCAAGTGCATATAGTTAGATACACGATTCTAAGTCCTATACATCCCTTTTAACATTTTTGTCTGTCTGTCTGTCTGTCTTCCTGTTTGTCCGGGGTAATCTCTGGCATGACAGAACCGATTCAAATGAGATTTTAACTGGAAGGTAGAGGACTTTATAGCGCTACATAGAGGATAAAATTTGACCCGGTAGATAGCGCTGTTGTCGCGATACCGAGTCTTTACTTTTTCTACTCACCTATACATATAAATAAAAGTGAAGTGTCTGTGATGTCAAAATAACTATGTGTTTTCAAGTGCATATAGTTAGTTACACGATTCTTAGTCCTAAACAACCCTTTTTAAATTTTTTGTCTGTCTGTCTGTCTGTCTTTCTGTTTGTCTAGGGTATCTCTGGAACGGCTGAACCGATTCAAATGAGACTTTCACTGCAAGGACTTTATAGCGCTACATATAGGCTACAATTTAACACGGTAGTTGGCGCTGTAGTCGTGATAACAAATCTTTACTTCTTCTTCTCATCTATACATATAAATAAAATTGAAGTGTCTGTCTGTGATTTCAAAATAAGTAACTATTTTTTTTCAAGTTCATATAGTTAGTCACACGATTCTCAGTCCAACACAACCCTTTTTAACATTTTTGTCTGTCTGTCTGTCAGTCCGTATGTCTGTCTGTCTGTCTATTTGTCTTTCTGTTTGTCCGGGGTAATCTCTGGAACGACAGAACCGATTCAGATGAGTATTTCACTGGAAGGTAGAGGACTTTATAGCGCTTTATATAGGCTACAATTTGACCCGGTAGGTAGCGCTGTTGTCGCGATACCAAGTCTTTACTTTTTCATCTCTTCTTTACATATAAATAAAATTTAAATGTCTGTCTGTGATTTCAAAATAACTATGTGTTTTTAAGTGCATATAGTTAGTTACACGATTGTAAGTCTTAAGCAACCCTTTTTAAGATTTTTGTCTGTCTGTCTGTCTTTCTGTTTGTCCGGGGTAATCTCTGGAATGTCTGAACTGATTAAAATGAGTCTTTATCTGGAAGATAGATGACTTTATAGCGCTACATATAGGCTTCAATTTTCCGAGTGGTTGACGGCATAGAATGCAAGTGTCACCACCCCCTATCTTCCCGTGGGTGTCGTAAGAGGTGACTAAGGGATAACACGATGCAAATACTATCTTTGCATAGAGACGGAAAACTCGACATCAAACCCTATACGACTGCCTCGTTGGTCTCGCGGCATAGGTGTGCGCGTGGGATCGGGAGGTCCCGGGTTCGATTCCTGGGTCGGGCAGTCTTATTGGGTTTTTCTGTCACGAAATTCTCAGTAGCGGCACGGAGTCTGGAATTATTACTGGGACTAAAGTATATCTGGCGAAAAGTGGGTGTAGAAATACACCTCTGCCTACCCCTTCGGGGATAAAAGGCGTGACGTTATGTATGTATGTATGTAAATAATCGAATATCGTATTGTATTCGCTGTGATCTCCTGTAGTGTAACTTCACTGATCTTATATAGTATATTCAATCTGAGCTAAACGCCAGATTTAATCTAGCGAGCTAGCGAGACTTGGCTTGCCGTTCGTAACTAATCGGCAAAGTAAAGCAACGCTTGCACAGGTCACCACTTGGATGCGTGACCGTGTGTGGCATTTACATCTGAGCGCTACCGTGCTTCAGAGAGCACGTAAAGCTGTGGTCCCGGTTCTTGTCTAAGGATAAGGATCGTTAGGCCATGTCGGAGGCCTTTGGGCGGTCTGAAAACTCCGACACCAGAGTTGGCCACACACTCACACAAAAAACAAACAAATCTTAGAAGCCGCTTTGCTCTACATTTAAATTTTATTGCATAATACTCGTAGCATAACAAACGTACCTAGCACATTAACAGCCTCAGCCCATCAGCAGCAACGTGCCTCAGTTGCACGACTTATATGTTGTTTTCTTTTCAACCGACTTCATAAAAGGCGAAAGTGCTCAATTCGGCTCTAATTTTTATTACGTTTGTTACCTCAATGATTTCTTCCTCTTATTAAGCTTTCCGTCTGTTCGGGGCCGTTGAGGAATACAATTTGATGTCAGTTTTTTAATAACATTTCAATTGATACTAGCTATGTATATTATATCATTTTACTCAGTTGGCGACGCATTCAGTCAGTAATAAAATTATTAGCCAGAAGTAATATTAAACTTTTACCAAATTTGTATAAATACTTACTACATTTGAGATCACCAAATATTTCCCTACCAAGATTTATAACCAAACCTACCAAAAACCAATAGCAACACAAGAAAACGAATTCAAACAATATCCTTAATTCGTAAAGAAACCGTTGAAAAGAAATGTCGATATGGCATTAATTAGACGTAGCCATCCGTTACATTGTTGAGGGAAATAATGGGTGACAGTCTCCGGCTATTTGTCAATCCGACTTTCTTATTAGGTCCGTTACAGATTTTTTGTTACAGAACCACGGTGGGAGGATACCGCAAAGTAGTGAGCAAGGGTTTAGCAATGGTTTGTTTGATTTTAATTGGATGGTTGAATACATTTTTTGTGTCATTATAGAATGGATTTAAAACTATGTCGGCTAGAAAATTGACACTGTAATTGTGTTTGTATTTAGATAGTTTTAATAAAAATAATAAAAGAAAAATTTAAGAAATAGCACGGCGTTTTAGATTTGCGAAAGAAAAGGACGTGCCTTTTATCAACTTTTAATGCTTACAGTTTTTGAAATCATGTGGAATATTTCGACACGTTTCGTAGATCAGCTGAAATTTACCTTTATTAAAGCAAACATACAAGCTGCTGTATTCTAATAGAAAAACACTTAAGCATCTGACGGGCATAATAACCGGCCACTGTCCACTCAACAAGCACCTATTCAGCATAGGCGTTACGGACAGCCCACTGTGCAGGGGCTGCCTGGAAACCGAAGAAACACCCGCTCACGTCATTTTGCACTGTACAAGTGTGAGCGATCAACGGGCAAAGCTGCTGAACAACCCCAGAACCATGAGTGAAGCTTTAAACGACACCAGCCAACTAATGGCTTTCTGGAAGGAACTAAGGTGGTATGAGTAGTCGGCGTCAATCAAGTCGCCACATACGCACAATGGCCCAAATAAGTGGCTAAGTGCGGAAAACCCACGACCAACTATAACTATAACTAAAGCAAACATAAGTAATGTTTCAATTATTTTTATCGTTGTGTACTATCCTTTTGTCTATATCTGTTTTAGCATTATAATTGTAAACAAAATGGTATTCTTTGTATGATGTTTAAGTGAATTGATGATTGTTGCCGATGTTTTTGTACAAGTATAAGTGAAGAACTGATAGTGTGCAGTTGTAGTTACTAAGTTTTTTAACTCAAAACATCGTAGACATGCTAATTCTATTAACTCGAACCTCTTTAGTGATGCTACACAGACGTGAACATCTTTGTAAGCATGAATGTAAGCGCATTCCCTCGGCCTACAAGTGTGCTAATCTGTAGACATTGTTGACTCATGTGAGATCGCGCAGATACAACCTAGGTACAACCAGGTCACTCGGAAACTGCACCGGCCGTCACTATACTTAATGTATTGCTGTCTTTGAGATCAAGTTTTAACTATATGTGGTGCTTTACCTGCATATTTTGCGTATTATTTATTCTGGGAAATGAAGTTTTGTAAGTATACCAGCAGCCTGTCTGAAATCAAATCTTCGTAATGACGTACAATACCACTGCAAGGAGAGGCCCTGTCTAGTAGTGGACTGCGAAAGGCTGTCTAGTGATGATTTTTGTGTTTGGAAATATAATTTATACTTCTATACTGATACTGATATTATAAAGTTGAAGAGTATGTTTGTTTGTTTGGTTGGACGAGTTAATCTCGGGAACGACTTTTTGCATTTGAATCATTATTTCACATTGCATAGCCCACTTTTTGAGGAAGGCAAAGGCTATGTAACATCACGTCATGCAAACGTGAGCTCAGCTACTTAGCGATTAAATTATGACATGCAGAAAAGTAAGCAATCTCACCAACTTTCTCTTACAAACTTTCTATATCATGTTACATCCAAATCTACCGCACCGTTTGAACTGAGTACTAGTTTATTTGACTTTTTGTTCTCAATATTTGTACTGTGAACCAGAAGGTATTTCTTTGACAGGAAGTTTGCATTTGCACTCACAAGTGGAGGTAAAACTGTGAATTTCACGACATTTGTACCCATCGTCATAAAAGTGTAATTTACACTTACAATATTTATTAAAAATAAATCTAGCTTTATTCCATTTTCGCTGGAAGCATTATTTGTACAAAAATTGCTAATGTACTGTCGGGAATGTCATCTTTTTCATCGTAATCAATAGACGGCGACGTCCTCTGTTGGATATAGGCCTCTTCCAAGGTCTACTGGCCAATCTTAAGCCGCCTGCATCCAACTGTTAGCCGTGATCGCAAGTTAGTTTACCTTGCGGTAGACCTACTTTTGCTGCTTCGTGAGGTGCGTGGCCGTCGGTTCTTCGAGCTATTAGCTTTGCCCATTGCTACTTCAGCTTGGCTTTTCGGACAACTATGTTAGTAACTTTGGTTCTTCTCTTTTTGGTTCGATTTTTCAAGAAAACACCAACGTAGAGCCCATGATTTGAACGTCGTTATGGCATAGTTGGCATCAAACGCATATGGAATGTCATTCCGCGATAGTATTCTATTTCACGGTGCTATACAAACATAAATTATGATTATTATCATCAATTATATCAGACGCATATTTTGCGCCTGATTGAAATATCGGTATAAAATGCTCCGAGCACACGCACACACACATGTTCGGATGAAGTGGCCGGTCACGGTTCCAACGACACTTTACCATGTTGTTGCAGCCAATAAAGTAGACCAAAGTTTTGTTAGCTTTGCTTCCAGCCTTACGTTATACATAATATGGGTATCTGGGTAAATAATAAAATGTATATTATTTCTATACTATGCAGACATTTCAAGCCACAATTGTTAGCATACTGAGTATATTTTAGTTTATACTCTTTTTTATTTTAAACCTTCGTTGCCAACTTTAGAGCATAAAGAAAGCGTAATTTTAACGATGCCTACGCACTATGACTTTGGATGAAGTCTCTATAGTTTTATAAATATATTTAGATTCACGCATCACAATTGAAATGTACTACATTATAGATGGATAGATAATAATGTTTTATACACATAATAATATATGAATCAGCGATAGCTGAGTGGAGACCGATAGACTGCTAGGCAGAGGGTCTCGGGTTAGAATTCACGGCACGCACCAATGACTTTTCGAAGTTAAATTGTTAATTAGCGCTTGCATATCGGTGAAGGACAACATCATGAGGAAACCTACATGTCTGAGAGTCTCCGAAGTGTTCTCGAAAGACATGTGAAGTCTGCCAACCCGCATTTGGCTAGCGTGGTGGACTATGGCCTTACCCTTCTAATAGTGAGAAGAGGGCCATGCCCAGCAGTGGGACAGTATATCGAGCCGACGATGAATATATACAGAGTTAAATACAAAGACGCAGCAGGGGTAGGCCTCCCGCAAGGTGGACCGACGATCTGGTTAAGGTAGCGGGAAGCGGTTGGATGCGGGCGGCTCAAAATCGGTCTGAGTGGAGAACCTTGGGGGAGGCCTATGTTCAGCAGTGGACGCCTCTAGGCTGACATGATGAAATACAAAGATAGGCAATTTACAGTTAAATGTACAATGGGCAATCTTATCGCTAAAAGCTATTTCAAGGCAACCTTAGAATGGACAGAAATATATTAGAGAAACATAATTTTATAGTGATCAAATTAAAATCAGAATCGGAAATTACAATTTTTCATAATGCAAGGATAGGACTCGAAATGAAATTATAATTGCACAATCATGCATAATTTTTAATTTTCTGCTACTTAAACAAGCTTCGGAGGCCGCAAGCTTGTTTAAGTACCAGAAAATATAGAATCGATACATTTATTCTCGGACTGCCTCCGTGGTCCAGTGGATAGCGTATGTGACTACTGATCGGAGGTCCTGGGTTCGATTCTCGGGTCGGGCAAAAGTGTTATTGGATTTTCCGAATTCTCAGTAGCAGCACGGAGTCTGGTGATGTGCCCAGTAACGGCAATAGGCTCGCCCCCTATTAAGTGGGACCTAAAAATCCAAGGTGAAATGTGAGTGTAATATTACGAATCTGCCTAACCCTTCGGGGATACAGGCGTGAGTCTATAAAAAAAGATATGTCCTCGGTCAATACTTACTAACTGGTAGCTTGTAACTATTGACCTGATATTCACCAAGGAAACAAGAAGAGACATATAAGGAAACTACATTACGTTACTTTACGAGCAAAGGGTCCTCACACTTATTAGTACTTTTTCGATTTGAGGAAAACGATTACAGATTGAAGGGGCGTTTTTAAACCTAGCGAATCTCGGGGTACGGGATTAATAAAGCCCTTTATTTTAAGGATCTGGGCCTTGAAGAGCGATAGAATAGAGAGAGACCAATAGATAACATGTAATATCAAGGGGTTAAGAGCCATAAAGCTCACATCTGACTTCTCTTTTATTAAATTGGTACCAAATTATCGCTTGCCTCATGGCGTGAAAGGATAGTATTGCCAATCATGGCGACGTCTTTGACAGTTATTATGAGAAGTATTTTTTTCTTCTTCTTTCCTTCGCCTTATCCCGTTATCTGGGGTCGGCTCTCCTTGTCTGTCTTTTCCATTTTCCTCTATCTTGGGCAGTCGTAGCATCAACATTCATGTCCTTAAGGTCTTTTTGGACTGATGAAAGCCAGTTGGCAGGAGGTCTTTCGCGGCGACGCGTCCTTGTCGGTAGATTGAGGGCTACTCGTACCATGTGGCGGATCACATGTCCATACCATTGATGGCGTCGTTCTTTTAGCTTCTCGGTAATAGGGGCAATCTTGAGAAGTATTTACAATACAATATAATATTAATGGTCTCAATTACTGACATCGCTAGTTTTTTGTGTAGACACTTCGAATAGAATAGTCCGGTAGACCAGGCAGCATATGACAGGCCTTAAGCTGAAGGTATGGGTTTGCAACTAGATCGACGCAAGGTCGATGATGAGTAAGGCCTCCCTCATATTGGTTATGAGCGTTCCTCGAGCGTAACATCATACGCTCGCGGAGTGCGCCCGCCGTTCACTTTGTACTACAGAGTGAGCGCCGAGCGCACGCTGGGCGTACGCTCGAGGAACGCTGACGCCCAATGTGAGGGAGGCCTAAGTAAGAATAGGACATTTTTAAACATCAAGGCAGTATCAATATTGTCATACCATGCCCAAGAAAACCAACACTGGCGACATCTAACGGTCAGCACCGGTACTAGATAATGATTCGCGCTATCAAAGTTTTTGCACGAGATTATTTTAATACAATTTCTCACCAACTTCCGACTATGGCCAACCAGCCACGTTTACTTAACCTGATCAGAGAAACCTCTCTTTATTTTGAGGAACATCTTATTCTTCAACAACGTTATAATTATAAAATAGTACCTATGCTAAAGCCAATAATTTAATACTACCGATAATGAATTCCTCCATAATCCGAACTCTCGAGACACAGATACGTTAAAATCTCTGTGTAAACTTTGTATTTACGTGTCAGTAGGTCAGAGTCAGGTATGCTTTAGTCACATTTGGTTCTTAGCGGGTTAAGTCTATCCTTAACCTAATATATAGCGCTTACTAGAGATTCAAAACAAAAAATCCTAAATGATTCAAACATGAAATGGTCATAATTCGCTGTTCATTATATAATTGGTCGGCGTGTGATGATGACTTCCTAGCTTCCAATTATTTTATTTCCATCCTTTACAGCATTTCGCAGTTCACTTCTGGACAGCTTTCCTGATGTGGTTCATAACATCAATCTGAGTCAATAGGAGGATATGGCCTACTCCAGGTGGTTTGGTTGTTGGACGTTAAGTTTTCAGTCCCTTCACAAAGAAACTATTTACTTCGCGTGTTTTTCTCTAAATGTGCGTACAGTTACCAAACATAATATACTATGTTTCAATAATGTGGAGACTAAATGTTACATAATATGTTACATAAATATATAGAGGTAGCGATAGCCTAGTGGAGATACCAACGGACTGCCATGCAGAGAGTATCGGTTTTGAATCCACGGCGCGCACCAATGACTTTTCGAAGTTAAGTGCGTATTAAATTGTTAATTATCGCTTGCCCAGTGCCTCGGAGAGCATGTTAAACCATCGGTCCTGGCTGTCATGAAGATCTTTGACAGTCGTTACAGGGAGTCAGTGCCCTCAAATAAACTGATACTGGTCTAAACCATAGCATATCGCTATCACTCTGGGTTGCGGAGGTCAGACGGCAGTCGCTCTGTGGAAGAGTTGATATTCTGTCATATCTGGTTAGACCAGTAAGCGGACCTCGGGCTCCAAGGCGTGTAGTCTTGGATGCAACTGGGATAACGCTGGGACGATGATGATGTTACATAATCTATACATAACTTTAATATACCTACGGAATGGAATGAAGTGGGGTAATCGTAATCGAGTGTCATTCTTAATCCAACACTAAGCGAAATTGTTTTATTCAGAATGTTTTATAATATAGTGAGTTTTCCAATAGCATTATGGCACCGTACAACAGTTAAAATTATTCGGTCACTACAGTAAATATATGTCACGGTTGTCGCCGAAGAAGCAAAACTAGATCTAAAACTAGTGCAACTGGCTCAAACTTACTCCAAGTAATTACGTATGTGTCGAAAGGTCAAATGTATTTTCAGCCAGTATCACACGAAAGTTAGTTATGTGAACAAGCATTGTAACACATAGGTACTTGGAAAACATTTGGAAATATAATGCACGAGCTTTTTCTGTCCGATAGGGATGTTATCTAACCGCTTATTGTTAGATTTAATATTAGAAGAAAGCCAGAAAACTCATAACTGGTTTACTACGGCTGAAGTGGACTTCTCCCGATCCATACAATCAATCATAATCCTATTTAATTCCATGGTTCAAAGCCGCACTTTATCTGCCTCAAACTTTAAGAGGGACACTCGTGTCCCAAATTCTAAATTTTCCAGATAAACCCAAAAGCTTATCTTGTTGGATTAGGATTAATCCAGAGTTTGTAGACAGCCTGTTATCGACTTTGCGAGTTTTTACCGTCCAATATTTTTTAATGTCAAACATGATGTTGTAAAGGTCACTAGTGTTTAGATACCTGTGTAATGTTAGTGAGACCTGCTGTTTTTTTAAATCGAACTACGGTTTACGGACCCTATCGCGGTATTACATTTAAACCGAATGACTTGGAAACTACATTTTTAATTATTACTTTTACTAGCCGACGTTTCAGTTTCTTTACTGGAACCGTAGTTTGATTTCAATATGTTACATTCGCGTTAACCCAAGAGTATACAGCTGGTTATTGTTTAGAATTTCTATGGTTTGTTATTTTCTCTGACTGCCTCCGTGGTCCAGACTGCCTCCGTGGTCCAGTGGATAGCGTATGCGGTTGCTGATCAGAGGTCCCGTGTTCGATTCCCGGGTCGGGCAAAAGAGTTACTGGGTTTTTTCGAATTCTCAGTAGCAGCACAGAGTCTAGTGATGTGCCCGGTAACGGCAATAGGCTCGCCCTAAATAAAATTCATGGCGAAATGTGGGTGTAATATTACACCTCTGCCTACCCCTTCGGGGATACAGGCGTGAGTCTATAACAAAATATATTTTTACAGATAGAGAGAATTCCATTCCTTGGTAATGTGATTATTTTTGTAGATCTCGTTTCTTGAATGAGATTTTTTCCCTTAGAATTGAGAGTTGTTTCAAACAAATGAAGATTTTAAGAAAATATGTTAATTTTTATAAAAAAAAATATTATAAAATGAGAGAATTCAGTTCCTTAGTAATGTGTTTATTTTTGAAGGGTTTACTAATGTTTGCCATAATTTAAAATGCCATAATTTCAAATGCCATACTGGTACTTGCCATAATTTCATTAGAAATAACGCTTCAGTTGCCATAATCGTGAAATGACATAAAATGACTTTCACTAATTCCATTGGTCATAATCGATCAAGTGTCATAATAATTTAAATCCATAAATGTATTTGCTATAATTTTCGTTTTCAATAATGCCATTTATTGATTCCACTAGTTTAATAAACTGAGGTAGACGGAGCCCTGCTTAGCAGGGCTCCTATTTTCGGGTTAAGGGCCAAAAGAGAACCTAACACAACCTATTTAGTTACTTTCACATAAAACCTAAAATTACGTTCGGTTTTGCATATTTGAATGAAGAATTTTTGTTTAAAAATATTTAAACGCAACTCCGGCAGCCAAAATTACTTTAAGGGGATTAAAATTAACTCCTTTAAGTCCCCTACACCACCAATTCAAATTCGGGCGTCTCGTTTCGAAACCCAACCCCAATTTTTTTATTCACAATTAAACCTAAAACTAAACCTCATATGGCGTTTACTAACTAAGCTCGACGGAGCCCCGCTTCGCGGGGCTCCTACTTCTGGGTGGTTTAAAAAAAAAACCACGGAGAAAACAAACAAACTTTTCGCCCTTAGATTTTACATGCGAAATTTTTTTTACTCGCCCGTCTGTGTGACTTATGGTAGGTGGTTGTGTAACAAGATTAAGTGGTAGGTGTGTCTGTCATCGTAGTGGGGGAGCTCAATAGCCGTGGTTGGGTCACCCATGGTGAAGCTAAGCGAGATCCCGGGAGGGGACGCTCCGCGTGGGCTTGACGGAGGCCTGAGCAGGATGCGTCCAAAGGGACTCAAACTGCGAGGGACAGTTCTTCTGTCCCTCGCGGTCGGGCGCAGTCGCGTGAGGAGAGGCATGTCGGTGTTGCGTTGCCGCGCGCCCTATCTCCCGCGACCAAATGGGGGCGCACCATATGTTGCGTTGCGGTGGGGCCGCAGAGGAAGAGAAGATGCGGTGTTGTCAGGTTGCCGTCCTCTCTATCCTCTGCGGTCGCTGGGTGTTTTGGCGGCGGAGCCCAACACCTTCATCCGCCGCCAAGCGGGTTTTATTCGAGGCCCGCCTGACCATCTGGCGGGCCAATACCCATCGGGTGGTAGCGAGGAATGCTTCGGTGATACCCGACCCTCCGACACATGGGTACAAGAGGAACACGGGTTGGTTTTTAGTCAGTAAGAGTCTGACAGTCCCCTTCGCCCTTTCCCCAGGGCGGAGGGACTCCATGAGGATTTTCCAACCCGACACCGAAAAAAAGGGGTGTGTCTGTTTACTCTGGCTTGTAGATAGGTGACCAGTCACTAAAAGTTACACCAGCACCAATAGTACGGTGATCACTTAGTAGAACACATATCGGTAGGAATGAAAATCTATTATTATAGTCGAAACGGATATCAATATCGTTAAACGTCCTGACACTATCCTTAGCTATAGAATATGACTTTTCCTTTCGGTCGCGGTGGTATGTTGGTAGTCAATGTAAGGGAAAGAGCAGAAGATTCCATCCGAAAAAACATAATTAACATAATAACATAACTTCGTGTACGAGCCTATTGCCATCTGCCGGGCACATTGTTAAGCGAGCGATAATTAACATTAGTATTAACAATGACGAAAGTAATAGTACTGAAAATTTATTCAAATCGAAGAGAACTTACATTGTTATTTATTGCCTTTGATAGTTGTGCTGGCATTAATAAACATTTGTGTTTGAATGACCTTATTTCCTTGCTTTTTCTTTTGACAAACCTTTTAAGTACAGTATCATCGAACCTAAAAAGCAACTAAAAAGAATTTAGAAAAAATCTGGAACTATCTATCTGCTTTATAATCTATTCATACGTTTAGCAAAAACATGATCCCTTTCCCTTCTGACATATACTCGGGGTTATTTCCAACTCAATAAATAAACCTTCTCAATCTTATTGTAAAGATAAAGATTTGTTTATTTGCTGAAACATGTGTGAAAAAATAGTACATTGTAAGAAATGCATATTAGATGTTAAATATAAATTTGTATCAACATGTTTGACCTTTACAGGCGTACAAAATGCAAGCAGTCATATAAAAAGGAAAACTGATGATCAAATAACAAAGAAAATTCATAACAATTATACATGATTAGATACAGCAATAATAATAATAATAATAATAATTTATTAGTCTTTTCAAAATTACAAAATATTTCATACATTGAGGCAGCCCCAGTAAGTAATTTAAAATACTTGTGTTGGGGCCAACTCGCAACTTCCCTTATTTTACAGTAACAATGATAAGACAATTTTATGGGTGATGAATTGACAAAGAATATGATTGAAAAGGGGCATGCAAATTCTTAAAGCTAATAATTAATAATAAGGATAGTATGTATGTGATTGTATGTGTGTGTGTGCGTGTGTGTATGTATGTTTGTGTGGGTGCGTGTATGAGTGTGTGTGTGTGCGTGCGTGTGTGTGTGTGTGTGTTTGTGTGTACGCGCATGAGTAATTATATGTATTTAGCACACTCTGGTTAAAATATACTCAGTTTCCTCATATGATAGAGGTTTCAGCCAATCGGTTATATCTTTTTTGCATACATATCGGACTTTAGAGTGAAATTTTACTATTGCATTAATTTTATTGTAAATATAAATCGATTGACTTCTGTATTGTCGTCTCGCGAATTCAGAACGAATCCTTGGAGAGTGAGCCACAATATCTCTACGTCTTCTGCCTTGACTATTTGGATTAAAAGGTATAGATTTATGTAGGGTTAGTATTATGTTTATGATATACAATTTCCTTATTGTTAGTAATCCGCTTATTTTATATAAATCATCTGTAGGGTATCTATATGGTTTTAAATACATTACTTTTATAAGCAAACGCTGTGCTCTCTCTAGTTCTAGCAGTTTTATTTTGTTTGCGCCACCCCAGACGGGTATGCAGTATGTGATTACAGACTGTGCTAAAGCCGTGTACACAGTATTGATTAGTTCTGAGGACATGACATACCGCAGAGTTTTAAATGTCCATATTAATTTTCTTACGCGGTTGACAACAGATTCGATATGGGAATGCCACGATAGACGATCGTCAATATTAATACCTAAGTATTTTGTGGAAGTTGCCTGTTGTATAGCCTGACAAATACAGGTTTTATCACCGTGGTTAAGATCAAAATTATTTGCACACTCATGTATTCTAATCATGAAATTAGCATCAGGCTTCGATCGCTGACTAGGTGAAAAACAAATATAGTTTGTTTTGTGAAAATTAATAGTAAGAAGGTTAGCCTTTAACCAGTTAACTATAACAGCTAGACCATGCTCCGCTTTATGGCAAACGGTTTCCCAAGTTTCACCAAAGTAAACCACAGCGGTGTCATCCACGTAGGAAAAAAATTTTCCACCATCATTTTGAAGGTTACACAGCTCGTTGATATAAACAAGGAAGAGTGTTGGGCCAATCACACTTCCTTGGGGAATATCAAAAGTGATATTTTCTTCTTCACTGTAAGTGTTTTCTATTTTTAATTGTTGTCTTCTTCCTTGTAAGTAACTTTCGAAAAGGGATAGAGCTGTGCCCCTTATGCCAATTGCCTCCAATCTCCGGACAAGGATGGGAACCGAAACGATGCCGAAAGCTTTTTTTAGATCCAAGAATACTGTAACGCATTTCGATCCCCGGTCTACCTTTTCTGCTATTTCAGTCGTCAATGCTGTGACGGCATCCTGTGTCGAAAACCCTTGCCTAAAACCAAATTGAGAATTAGATAAAATGTTGTGTTTATTTAAGTAGCCAATAAGTCTCTTGTTTAAGATTTTCTCTAGGATTTTTGAAATTGCTGGTAAGACGGATATAGGGCGATAATTATTGACATCCTTTCAGTCCCCTCCCTTGTGCACCGGTGTAATTATGGAACGCTTTAAGGCACTCGGAAAAATTCCCGTTTTAAAACACACATTGATTAACCGGCATATAAGAGGAACTATATAGTCCCTAGATAATTTAAGAAAATGGATTGGTATACCGTCCCACCCAGTAGAGCTACCCGAATTGAGAGCCATTAGAATACCATCCACTTCTGCTCTATCAGTGTCCAGTAATACAAACGAGTTTACTTGTGAATGTGAATTTGAAATTAATACGGTCTTTCAACTCCAACTCGTTTTGGAACACGATTTTCTCTGCCAGATATTTACCAATTGTAACAAAATAGCTGTTTACTCGGTTCAAGGAGTCGAGAGGGTGTGGTGTAATTTGCAGACGATGGATATTAGTAGTTTTGGGCTTTTTAAAATGGGTAATGTTGTTTATATTCCGCCATAGCTCTTTAGGATTTTTTATAGACGATTCAATTTGTTTTTTGTGATATTCTCTTTTTAATTTTCTGATTAAATTTGAGCAGAAAGTGCGATAACGTTTGTATGTAATTGTAATATAACATTATAAGGATCTTTTTTCGCTTTTATCTGCATCTTATTTCTAAGCCTAATACATCTTAAAACTCCTACCGATATCCAGGGCTTTAAAGTACGTTTGGAACTGGGAACTATGCTTGTGGTAGTACTTATAAGGAGTGATGTCCTTATCACATCTATTAACGCATCAGCAAAGATATTAGGGTCGTTATATGTGTCGAAAAGTGTTTTGTTCGTTATTACTTAGCATTTATAAGCGTTTTCATAGTTAACTATAGATTTTAGTTTCTTATACTGAAATTTAGTGTGATATGTGTGTGATAAATTAAGCAATACTGTTGAATGATCTGTAATGGATGTCCTCAATACGGCCACAAATGCTGAGTTTTTGGACATATCTAGCTTCATAAGCATGTGGTCAAGACAGTTCTCTTTCCTAGTAGGTAGACGGTGTCCTGGGTGCAGACCGTGCGTAGATGACATGTTTAGATAGTTTAGCCTATTTGTTCTTATCATGATTGTATCAGACTCTCTCGCTATCAAGTTATTGTTTATATCCTCCGTGAGTATGATATTTTTATGGGATTTTATATGTTCGAGATATTGATCCAAAGAATTAATAAAGTTGTCGGCAGAGAGATTAGACGGGGATCGGTAAATTTCCAGGATAGTGACGTTACTTAATGTAATTTGTAAAGCGGAAGCATGCATTAGATTTAATTCGGTTATATCAAAAAAATGACAGCTTCTTATATATGCCACCACACCATCATTTTGGTTTAAATATCTAGACGTGGAAAATGAAGAATAATTATTCAAGACTGGTAATGGTTTATCTTTACTAAGTCTGCATTCAGTAAGGATTATAACATCAACATCAACCGGTATTTCAGATAAGGTTGTTTGGAGGTCATCAGTATTACTATAAACGCTCCTTATATTCTGAGTCAAAATATTTAATTTGTTATTATCGAGTTGCAAGCGATTGGGTAACTGTTCAACATCAATAACGGCACACTGAGCAATATCTATATTGTCTATTTCTCGAACAGTATATAAGGTACTATCCATTAGTAAAAATAGAAAAGTAAAAGTGCTCTGCAAATTTAAAACACAACGTTACTACCACGTACTTCAACGTAATTATAGTAATTGTTATTCTATAATCGTAACATTTTATTATTCGTATGTTAACCTTTTTATATAATATATTAGAAACCGAATAATCCGCGCGAGTGTGCATGTATAATGTGTGAATGTGAAGAATGTATTGTGTAAGATAGATTGTGTATGTTGTGTGTATAAGTAAATTAGCGTATTTGTTCCAATAACATAACAAAGTAATGTTAAAGCTAAATCATATATATTATCATATCGTATCGCATCATATACAGCAATAATAAAAAATCATCATCATCAGCCTTTAACAGTCAACTACTGGACTAGGCCTCTTCTTTGGAAGGAGGAATTGGCCTACTATACCACGCTGGCCAAACGGGTTGGTAATAATAAAAAATAAAAAAATAATAATTGATAATACATCCAGTTACAGAGATTGGTCATTTAGGAAATCATGAATATTGTAGTAACATTTCTGTGTCAACATAAGCTTTAATGCTTTCTTAAATAAGTCTTTATTTAACTGCTTAATGCTATTAGGAATTTTATTATAAATCACTGGACCCATACAAACTATGATTTTATGCAACAGCGCAGTTTTAGCAGCATGGATACAAAGTCTGTTGTTGTCGCGACGATAACGTTTAACAGTATCTGCTAATTTAGGAAACATATGTGCATTAGATTCCAAACATAGCGCGTATGCATCGTTTTTGCATTTTAAATGGCATATCTTTATTAGTAGAATTTCCCCAAAAAATTATGTCATATCTGAGTACAGACTCAACAAGACCATAATATGCCATGAGTAGTGTATCAGTGTTAATAGTGGGGGCTAGTTTATAAAGTGCATATGACAGGCTGCTGATTTTCTTACAAAGTGTTTCAATTTGTTCTTTCCAATTAAGTTTACCGTCTATTATTAAGCCTAGGAAACGGGTAGTATGTACTTTATTTACAATATAATTATCGTAAGCTAAATTAATATTTGTCGGATCAGGAAGTCTTTGGCCAAAATGCATTAAATTAGTTTTATTCATATTAATTTTCAAATTATTATTATTATTTAACCATGAGATTATAGATGTCAAAGAATTGTTAATGTCAAAATTATAGTTATTAATGTCCTTGCATGCAATTGTCACAGTACTATCATCAGCAAATAATGTCATTTATTGAGTCGTTGCACATGGCAAGTCGTTGATGTAAATAATAAACAATAGAGGTCCGAGTACACTGCCTTTGGGAACGCCGTATGGCACATAGCGCTGCATTGAGGTGTATGTTTCCTCAGTTTTAGTCTTTAGATTTAATCTTGTGATTTCAGTGACTTGTTGGCGGTTTTCAAGATAGGATTTAATTAAATCTAGCACTTTACCTCTTATGCCATATGCGTCTAGTTTATTGGCTAATATTTTGTGGTTTACGTAGTCAAAGGCTTGTGACATATCGCAGAATATAGCGCAGACAGGTGATGTTTTGTCGACGTGAGTTATAATTTTTTTATGAATTTGTAGATGGCCATATTAATAGTTTTATTTTGACGAAAACCCTTATGCTCCTTACAAAGAAGTTGTTTTTTTTTCAAAATAATCATTTATTTCATTATAAAGATACTTCTCAAAAATCTTCGAAAATATGGGTATTAAGGCAATGGGTCTATAGTTTTCCAATAATTGTTGGTTTTCCTTTTTAAAAACGGGCTTTATGACACTTAACTTAAGATCTTTTGGATATATTCCTGTTGAGATAGTGAGATTCAAAATATGACTTAAGTGATGACAGATTTCTTCGTTCACTGACTTAATGATTTTGGTAGTAATGCCATCATGTCCCACACTACTGGTGCTTTTTAAATTTCTAATTATTTTATTTATTTGCCAGAGCGTGCTTGGTGCAAGAAACAATGAATTTATTTGAGAATGAATCAAACTTTTAGCGTTTTTACCAGCACCCTGAATTGGTTTGACTACCACCACTAAACTATTTATACTGCACTTAACAAATGAAAGGAACGTGTCCATTCACGTTTGTTTCTGAATTGCTTAAGGGTCCCTACGGTCCGGATTGTCCCTCAATGGTGACCGATTAATGAGGGCACCGAAAATGCGACGGAAGAAACTCACTTCGTTCGTGAGTTTCTATTAAATCGAAAGAGATATTTTAAAGCCCGAAACGAACTGGGGAAATTAAGATCAAAATTGCGACAGAAATTATTTTGTGGTTAAAATCTGAACAAAGTTCATGTTTGCGCGAACAAAGGTTGGATTAAATTGTTTTCTACTGCTATTATTGTGATTACTAGAGGACGCCAGCAGCTACGCCTGCATTGTTTTTAAATTTACCCGTTTTGGCCGATTCCGTGGGAATTTCAGGAAATCCCTTCTTAGTGCACCCTTATGGTCCTCAAGGAATATACATGCCAAATTTCAGCTTCCTGCGCCCAATAGTTTCGGCTGTAGCGTGTCTGTCACTCAGTCAGTAAAGCAAGGATTTTATTTATTAAGATAATGTTGAAAAGGCAGCGATAACCTAGTGTTTACATCGACAGACTGTAACGCAGCTAAGAGTTATAGATTTGATTCCATTGCGCACACTGATAGGTGGGTCCACACAGAGCGAGCAGCCTCGCGAGTCATTTGCCGCGCGAGGAAACGGTCCCCGAACGAGCGAGGCCATAGAATAAAGCTGCGTTCACATTTATCTGACGTGATCTCTCGTGACGGTCTCTGTCGTAATTACTTACCGTTCACATTTGTCTGTCGCGATCTGACGCAATTTTAATTCAGTTCTGTCTTGACTCTCGTGGAGTTCACACTTTCGCAATGTTTTTGATGAATTATCCGATTCAGATTAAGTAGATATCCAATCATATCCATAAATTATTTACATAGGATTATATTATTTCGTATTCAATTAGCTCATCTATAGGTACTGTATAAGAATAATATTATAAAAAGGAAGTCAATTAGTTCGTCGTACATTGCGCACAATTGCATACGCGCGTCTGACGCTTTACGACAGACAGTGGCGTGTCCACATTAGTCTGACGAGTTTTGTCGCGCGAGTTAACTGTACGGAACCCAACAATGTTAGCTTCGTCAGCACATCTTTCCCCACCAAATTATCTAGATAATCTTATTGTCATCTTAGCATTAATTTATCATAAATACCTTTGTAGATCTAACAGTAGCGATTACTATTTTATATTTTAAATAAAGTATTTTTTTTACAATTAATCTGAGTCCAATCTCTTAATTCGCGCTGTACCGTCCCCCCCCCCTCTCTGTCGCAGACCGGGATATTGTCTGTCGCGACACGACAGACGCCGTCACGACAGATTACATCAGATAAATGTGAACGCAGCCTAGAGCGCGGCAGCCTCGGCACCGTAGGAAAAAAACAAAATTGTAGTTGTCATAAAGTTTGAATTACTTATTACTATTATGTATTATTGCGCATGTATCAAATTGTCGACTTGTGAATTAGAGTGGAATAGTACATTTGCCATCTATCGGTCTACGCATCAATGTGAAATTGTTGGTCTCTCCTCTCTCTTATTTTCAAATTTTGTTTATAAATATAGTACTTGGAAATGGTCATACTGCAATAGGGTTGTGGCATGTGTTTTTACTAGCCGACTGCCTGACTGACGCCAATTGCTGTACCTACTTTGGGTACTAGACAATGGTAATAATGGCCCATAATATACATATTTACTTATACTTACTTTTTTTGTAAATATATACATAGAAACACCCAGACCAAGACAAACATTCATGTTCATGCACACAAATGTTTGACATGAGCGGGAATCGAACTCGCGACCTTCGGCGTTGTAGTCGCTTACACTCCCGCTTTGCCAACCGGCTGTCGATTATTGTTATACCTAAAGGATGGAATAGGTAGACATGATATTTTCTTGGGTTTACGCGAATGTTACACATTGAAATTAAACTACAGTTTACGGATTTTATCGCGTTATATTGGTTTCACTTGTTTTTACATTTAAACCGAATGATTTAGAAACTACATTTTAATTACTAGCCGACGTTTCGAATTCTTTACAGGATTCGTGTTCACGGCAGACTGAGGTGGTATTTGTCTTTGTCTTGAATTTTAGTTTAATTTCAATAGGTAGACATGGAAAAAAATATAGAATGAATTATAGAAAATTAATGTCTGTAGGCAAAGATACTGTAACCGAAGCACATACTGAAGGATTATATTATTCGTACAATAAATAGCGTCAAAGATGAGAATGTTATGATGAATGTATCCTCCGTCATTCAGTAACCAGTGGATAGGGTATGCGACTACTGAGCGGAGGTCCCGGGTTCGATTTCCGGGTCGGGCAAAAGTGTTACTGGGTTTTCCCGAATTCTCAGAAGCAGCACGAAGTCTGCTGATGTGCCCGTTAACGGCAATAGGCTCGTCCCCTATTACGTGGGACCTAAACATTTCATGGTGAAATGTGGATGTAATAATATTACAACTCTGCCTATCCTTACGCGGATACAGACGTGAGTCTATAAAATAAAATGTCCAACATACAAACACACTTGCGAATTTATATTATTAGTAGGGATTATTATGTTCGAGTGAGGCACGAAACAGCGTACAGACCGCGGCAAAACAAAAAACCAAACTCGATGGCTCGGCCGCTCGGTCACTCGCCCGCGGCGGCACACGCGCTTACCTCAGCTGGGGCACGTCCACACAGAGCGCGCAGCCTCGCGCGCCAATTCCTCGCGAGGCTGCGCGCTCTGTGTGGACGTGTCTATTTCGGTAGCTCGGGCACACGCGTGCGGCCGGCCGCGGCTGCCGTGCGCTTTCCTCGACCGAGCCACGTTCACACAGACCGAGCAGCCTCGCGAAGCATTTTCCGCGCGAGGCTGCTCGGTCTGTGTGGACCCGCCTAATGACTTTTCGGAGTTACGTATGTATTCAACTGTTAATTATACTTTGCTAGACGGTAAAGGAAAACTTCATGAGGAAATCTGCACGTTTGAGAATTCGTTGTAATGTGCCCGGAAGGCATATGAAATCTGCCAACCTGCGATTGGCCAGGGTAGTAAACTGTGGCCTTGTACTTGTCACAGTGAGAAGTGACCAGCAGTCATCCTCGCTCTAGCGTTTTTCCGGTTGCATCTAAGACTTACACGCCTTGGAGACCGAGGTCGGCTTACTGGTCTCTCAAGATATGACGGAATATCAACTTTTCCACAGAACGATTGCCGTCTGACTTTCGCAACCGAAAGGGATGGAGGGATATTCCATGTTTTAGACCAGTATCAGTTTATTTGAGGGTTCTGACTCCCCGTAACGACTATCAAAGATCTTCATGATAGCCGGGACCAACGGTTTCACGTGCTTTGTGAGGCACGGGGCAAGCGATAATTACTAATACGCACGTAACGCGTGACCAGCAGTGAGAGGGTTTATTGACAGGGCTAATGATCATAATGATACAGTGGGCAGACTAAAAAGTGGGCTATAGTGGGAGTCTTTTGGTTCAGATGATTTCTATGAACCAGAAAATGTAGCAATTCCTCTTCTTGATATTTCCGGAGCTTTACACTTAGTAACGCGACAATACACGTAGCGTTAGTCTTTGTGTGAGTGTTGCCATTTTCATATATAGGAACTATATGTAGAGGTACCTACACTACTATGTATATGCTTATCTATGTATTTTTACGGCGGATGCACCGTTGCTATAGTCACGAAGTAATCGGACAAACTAACAATATATTTTGTATTTGGCGTTCAATCTTTTCATTTTTTTTTTGGTGTCGGGTTTGAAAATCTTCGTGGAGTCCCACGGGAAGGACGAAGGGCATTGTCAGACTCTTACTGACTAAAAACCAACCCTTGCTCCTCATGTAGCCGTGTGTCGGAGGGTAGGGTTTCACCGAAGCATTCCTCGTTAGCCCCCGACGGGTATTGGCCCGCCAGATGGTCAGGCGGGCCCCGAGCGAAACCCCCTTGGCGGCAGATGAAGATGTTGGGCTCCACCGCTAAAACACCCAGCGGCCGCAGAGGACAGGGAGGACGGCAACGCAACACCGCATCTCCTCTTCCTCTGCGGCCCCACCGCGACGCAACGATGGTGCGCCCCCATTTGGTGCGGGAGATAGGGCGCGCGGCAATGCAACCCCGACACGCCTCTTCTCCCACGACCGCACCCGACTGTGAGGGACAGACAGAACTGTCCCCCGCACCCGCACCTTGGGACGCATCCTACGCAGGCCTCACGCAAGCCCACGTGGAGCGTCCCCTCCCGGGATCCCGCTTAGCTTCACCGTGGGTGTTGTGCCTCAAACCCTTTATGTGTAAGTCTATTAGATGTCTTTTGTTCTTAAGATTGGTCGCTTTGACTTAGGCTTTGTTCGGCTTCTAGGCAGCGATAGCCTAGTGGAGAGATCGACAGACTGCTACGCAGACGGTCCGGGTTCGAATCCACGGCGCGCACTAATGACTTTTCGGAGTTAAGTGCGTATTAAATTGTTAATTATCGCTTGCTAAACGGTGAAGGAAATCATCGTGAGGAAACCTGCATGTCTGAGAGTTCTCTATAATGTTCTCGAAGACATGTGAAGTCTGTCAACCCGCACTAGGCCAGCGTGGTGGACTATGGCCTTTAGAGTAAAAACTATCGTGAGTTGTCATAATTAGAGTAACTGTAAACGGTTATACTCATGTATTATTTTTAGTCGGAGTAGCCCGACTAGTTTCGGACCATATGGAGGTCCTTAATCATGAGCAAGCGCGACCATCCACGTCGGCGTCGGGCGCTCCACTGGTCCGAAATTAGTCGGGCTACTCCGACCAAAAATAATATGTGAGTACAACCGTTTACAGTTACTCTGACTATGGCCTTACCCTTCTCATAGTGAGAAGAGGCCCGTGCCCAGCAGTGGGACAATATACAACATGTAACAAGTTTAATGCCCAAAGTACTTTGTTCAGAATCGGCTGCTGAATGCATTTCTGACATTTTTTATATAATTTTTTTAAATCCTAATATAATTAAAATTACCTAAATTATAGTCACTCATTGCTTCCAAAAGTCGAAATATACGAAAATAAACCTTAAGTCAACGTAGAACGGCTTCTTTTTAAATTCATTTGTTTAATGGTTCCACGTACAGGAACGCACACATTAATACAACATAACAGTCGTTACAAGACAATAACACACAATTGACTACCAAAATACCTATCATCTTTCTTTCGCTTACGTATTAACAGCGGGAAAGAGCGAGACGTAATGTGTCTGACGTCGGTCGCCCGCGCTGGTAGGTACAGCGCCGGTCGGGCGGCCATTGTTGCGCTTAGATAAATAAAATTAGTCATCTACCTGGATTATCTGTGAGTGTAGTGAAAAAAAATTTTATCAAGTTTACTTGTTTATTTACAAAATGTGTATTATCAACATGATGGTGCCCCCGCGCATTTTATTTTTCACAGGTTGCCACTTGGATGGGTGACCGTTTGTGGCATTTTCATCTGAGCGCTACCGTACTTCGGAGGGCACGTAAAGCTGTCGGTTCCGGCTCTTGTCTAAGGATATGGGTCGTTAGGCCATGTCGGAGGCCTTTGGGCGGTCTGAAAACTCCGACACCAGAGTTGGCCACACACTCACACGAAAAACAAACAAAACAAACATCGTGATGTCGAATACAAGGAGCGCTGAATCGATCGCGGCGGTCCTGTCCAGTAGCCACCTAGGTCCCCTGACTTGACGCCCCTGGACTTTTGCTTTATGGGGACATACCTACCTATTAAACTACTAGTTGATTGTGACGAGACAACAAGTGCCGGGGAGTTCAAATAAGATCAGCTGCTTTTGAAACTGAAAAGAAACACTGAAGTGTTAAGTTAACTAAAGGAATATTTAAGCCAGGTGGTGGACACCTGGTGTCAGCATTTTAAAAAGAGGACGCCGAACAAGTGACAATAAGCCTGTGAGTCATAAGCTTATTCAATTATTGTAAAAAAATTATGATTCACAACTTTAAACACGCCGTTCTTCTTTAATTCTCTCATTGATACTCTTTTATTTTAATTTCTAATGTATCAATAATGCTAACTGGGTATGATTAAATTAAGATAGTCACAATAGCCACTACTGATGTTAAAAAATGATAGACCGTATCGTAATTCGCTGTCGTTTGTTTACCACAGCAAACGTTTCGTGTGATTGTGTGCATGCGCAGGTTTGTAGTGACCATGCATTTCACTTATAATCAAGTTTATACTTTCGATAAAAAATAATGTTTAGGCTAATAAAAAAAATATTTAAATGCATGTATTATCATTATAACAAGGTTTTCTAATTGGGGTGTCTGAGAATGTGCGTTATTTCCGTTACACGTTGTATATACAGGGCTGATTATGATGATGATGATGATGATGAGGGTTCTAGGCAAGCTTTCTCCATAGACTACACTAGACCATTGCCACTAAAAGGTATAGTTATGGGGAGCAGAGTGGAGATCGGCTGGAGTAAACTAATAGAATAAACTGCTTGCGTACCTAGTCTTAAACCTACACGGACAAGCGGCGGACTTGCCTAGTAGAAAATAAACACAAAAACTGCATCATATAACGAAATAATTACAAAACTTCACCCTGGTAAGTGAGATGGCGGCGGAAAAAATAATTTCTCTCAGTGACACGGCACTTCCGTTGAACCCAATAACTTCGTCAATATGACACAGAATACTGCGGTCCTTTTTGTTAATTTTAGTTGACGTGTCCTAATAGTGTGTTATTTGAAGCTTAATAGTTTTAGGGTGATTCTAAGAAGAATATTTCAAACAATGTACTTATCTGAAAATTGATGCAGCCTTTATTGGGTTGAAGATTTACGTTTATTTGCAACCCTACAATTTTGTTTTAAGGTTTCTATAGCACTGTCAAGGGATCGTAACTGTTATCAATTTACTTCTTATATCAGTTTTACTTAGCTGTAAAGATAGCTAAGTAATCTATAATATGTCAAACAGAATATTATACAGGGTGATTTGTAATTGCTCGTATTCCCTTCGGGACGTGATTTTGGGCCATAGTGGATTATTTTTACCGCCTACATATGGGGGTTCAAAATGCACCATTTTGGAATAAAACGGGTTTTAAGATTTTTTGAGCAAATTCCAAATTTTTGTTATAAACATCTTCTACAAAAATATTCTGACTATAACTGGTAGCAAATTGGGTCTAATTTAATGAAACATTCAATGGCCCGTCTTTTGAAATAAAATAAAGATACTAACTCAACGTGAAATTTTAAAATAGAGACAAAAACCACACAAAAATTTTTCAAATAAAATAAAATGACGCCACAAAAAATGCAATTATTCGAAAAAAATAATATGTGGCATGTTATGTAAAGTATTGGAGTAACTTTTTAGTATTACCTGCTATCCAAAAAGGTATAATAGTCTTAGCCAATTGGTGTGAATTTGGAGTAGTAGCCGCTTTTGTTCAAAAAAGTGCTTCTGGATGTTTCACTCGGCAGAACATTTTTTCCTGTATTTGTTCTTAAGCTCTGCAATCAGCAGTGATTTACTAGTACGGAGACTAAACTAGCAAAATGCATAGGGTCTTGGGTTCAAATCCTTAGCGTAAATCACATTCTTTTGTTAGTTAAATGCATATTAAGGTTTTAATTCTCATTTGTCCCGTGACTCGAAGAGCATGTTCAGCCAGTTGGTACTGGACGTCATGTTTATCTTGGAAACTCTTTTAGGGCATTCAAAACCCTCAAATAAATCAATATTTTTATAGTCTCACGCCTGTATCCCCGAAGGGGTAGGAAGGGGTGTAATATTACACCCACATTTTGCCATTTTTTTTTTGTTGGTCCCACGTAGTAGGGGGCGAGCCTATTGCCGTTACCGGGCACATCACCAGACTCCGTGCTGCTACTGAGAATTCGGAAAAACCCAATAACACTTTTGCCCGACCCGGGAATTGAACCCAGGACCTAAAAAAAAATTATTAAGTGTTGTGACACTAATTTATGTCTCAAAGCTTTTTCTTTCACTTATTTGTTTATGCCTCGATCCCGTGGATAGCGTATGCGCTCTGCTGATCGGAGGTCCTGGGTTCAATTCCCAGGTCAGGCAAAAGTTTTACTGGGTTTTTCTGAATTCTCAATAGCAGCACGGAGTCTGGTGATGTGCCCGGTAACGGCAATAGGCTCGCCCCCTACTATGTGGGACCGACAAAAAAAATTATGGCTAAATGAGGGTGTAATATTACACCCCTGCCTACCCCTTCGAGGATACAGGCGTGAGACTATAAAAAAAATTTGATTTATTTGAAGGTTTTGAATCCCCTAAAAGAGTTTTCAAGATAAACATGACGTCCAGTACCAACTGGCTGAAAATGCTCTTCGAGTCACGGGACAAATGAGAATTAAAACCTTAACATGCATTTAACTAACAAAAGACAGTGATTTACGCTAAGGATTTGAACCCAAGACCCTATGCATTTTGCTAGGTTGGTCTCCGTACTAATAAATCACTGCTGATTGCAGAGCTTAAGAACAAATACAGGAAAAAATGATCTGCCGAGTGAGTCATCCAGAAGCACTTTTTTGAACAAAAGCGGCTACTACTCCAAATTCACACCAATTGGCTAAGACTATTATACCTTTTTGGATAGCAGGTAATACCAGGAAGTTATTCCAATACTTTACATAACATGCCACATATTATTTTTTTCGAATAATTGCATTTTTGTGGCGTCATTTTATTTTATTCGAAAATTTTTTGTGTGTTTTTTGGCTCTATTTTAAAATTTCACGTTGAATTAGTATCTTTATTTTATTTTAAAAGACGGGCCATTTAATGTTCCATTAAATAAGACCCAATTTACTACCAGTTATAGTCAAAATATTTTTTTAGAAGATGTTTATAACAAATCTTAAAACCCGTTGTTTCTACTTCGATGTGATTGAAAGTCTGTATTTCTTGACTGAGTATATAATCAGGGTTACAATGGTAGGTATGATAAGTATATTTTATGGAAAGAACTGAGTTAGCGAGCTATAATCGCCCGCGCCTGCCTATCGTTCTTGTGTGTGCGGTCAGCTGATGGTCGCGCGCCTCCTTCACCGCGCGCCGCACCCCCTCTCTCGTCCTAAGCGTTTAGTAGGTGCGTAGACATGCTCCCCGCCTTGAAGTACCAACTTCAATCCAGTGGAAGAGGACATATATTGTTGAAAGCACGCTTGATTATCCCCTTCTTGGTTTTCAACTCGGCGACGCGCACGACGCCGTCGGATCCCGGGTAGACCTGCACCACACGTCCCAGGAGCCAGCAGAGGGGTGGAAATGCCTTGTCCTTGACAAGAAAAAGGCTCCCTTCAGCAATTTCACCCGAGGAGGATGACCATTTCGATTTGTTCTGTAGCAGAGAAATATATTCTGTGTTAGATCTCCTCCAAAAATGCTGCTTGATGTACTCCACCCTTTGAAGTCGCTCCAGCCGAGTAATGTTGCCGCAGTCAGTCACCTGTGGATGCGGAATGGACGTGAGTGACCTTCCAATCAAAAAGTGTGAAGGAGTCAAGGCCGAAAAATCGAGAGGATCAGGAGAAAAGGGAGTAAGAGGTCGGGAATTAAGAATAGCCTCTATTTGAATGAGGCACGTCATCATTTCCTCGAACGTGAAATGTGTTAATTTGAGCAACCTTTTCAAATGGTGTTTAGTGAAGCGGACGGCTGCCTCAGCGAGGCCGTTGAAGTGTGGGGAGTACGCCGGTGCAAAGTTGAAATCGACGCTTTCCTGAGCGACATCGTATGCAATATTTGACTCCTGCAAAAATTTAAGCAATTCATTACATGTACCGACAAATGTTGTGCCATTATCGGACAATATACTTCGGGGTTTGCCACGACGTGCTGTAAATCTATTTAACGCGGCAATATATGCCTCCTTAGTAAGGTCCGTAACAAGCTCTAAATGAACGGCTTTGACAGCCAGGCAGACAAAGATACAAATATATGATTTTATAAGTTTGCAACCTCTCCCCTTTCGGTCAGCGATAAGTATTGGACCGGCATAGTCGACACTGGAATTAAGAAAAGGAAATTCTAGGTTGCTTCTTGAATTAGGAAGCTGTCAAATTATTGGCTGTACGTTTTGAGCCTTGTGCCTAAAACATACAATACATTTCTGAACAACACTTCGCGATAAATTTCTACCCCTCAAAGCCCAATAGTTTTGACGAATATTAGATAAAAGTAACTGAGGGCCAGTATGAAATAATCTTTTATGAGTACTTTCAAATAATATTTTTGTAAGATGATGCTTATTACATATAAGTATAGGATGTTTCACGTTAAAGTCATACGGTGAGTTATCTAACCTGCCTCCGACGCGAATAATATCGTCGGTGTCTAAAAAGGGCGATAAAGAAATGAGCCTTTTTTTATGAGGTAAACATTTCCCAAACTTTAAAATAGAATATTCATTCTGGAACATCTCATATTGAGCATTACGAATGATAGTTGTTAATGCTGATTGGATTTCTTGATTTGTCAGGCAACCCTTAATTCTATTATTTTTATTATTTAAGTTGTATATGTATCGTTTTAAATAGGCTATAATTCTTTGTAAGTAGTTGAAATCAGAATATTTTTGAATTATTTGTTGTATAATATTTAGATTACTTAGGCTAAGACTTTGATTATTATCTAATTGATTAACTACATTGCAAACTACTTCGGGCAGATTCTGTTTCGATAAATGTTTGGTTAATTTTGGCCAAAAGCATTCATCTTGTGATAAAAAGGTGGGACCTGACCACCACAATTTAGATTCGCTGATATGATCAGCCTTCACCCCACGAGAAACAGGATCTGCAGGATTGTCCTTTGTTGGTACATAGCGCCAAGTAGAATCAGCAGTAGCCTCTTGAATTTCGTTGACACGGTGTCTTACGAAGGGGTTAAGTTGAGTTGACGGTGTAGATAACCAACTCAATACTATCGTTGACTCACACCAAAATATACATCGATTTACTGGTAACTTAAGGGACTCTTTAACCTTTGTACACAATCTTGCGCCTAACAGTGCTCCACATAACTCCAGTCTAGGCATAGTCGTGGGTTTTATCGGAGCCATGCGATTTTTAGACGTTAGCAAATGAATTGTAACTGGATTACACCTATCAATTGTGCGTATATATATGCAAGCACCATATGCCTTTTCGCTACTGTCTGTAAATATATGAATTTCGTGACTCAAATGATTGTCACTTAAGACCCATCGCGGTATATTTAAACAATTCAAGTACTTCGATGTAGTAACAAAAGAAGACCACTGATCCGCTATTTCCTGAGGCACTTTATCGTCCCAGTCGCATTTATTCAGCCATAACCGTTGCATTATTATTTTTGCTTCGACTACACATGGGCCGATTAATCCTAAAGGGTCAAATATCTGACTTATTACGGAGAGAATATATCTCTTCGTTATATTGGCACTCAAATCAATATTAATAGAAAATGATAGTACATCTGATTTGCAAATCCATAAAAGACCTAAAGTTTTTGATATAATACTATTTGGTAAATCCAAGTTAAGACTAGTTTCATCTCTGATATCAACAATCTTATTCAGAATTTCAAGGCTATTAGACTGCCACTGCCTTAAATTAAAATTTGCGGAAGCCAATATAGACCTTACTTCCTGACAAAGTTCAATCGCACCGCTGATAGTGTCTGATCCACCTAAATAATTATCCACATAAAAATCGTGCTGAATACTACTTTTTACGTGTGGTTTATCTGTAACATCAGCCAGGCTAACAAGGCACTTCGTCGCGAGATATGGCGCTGCTGCCATTCCGTACGTAACGGTATTTAAAGTATAGATACGTGTGAAGTGGATCTGAATTATTATACCTAAATAAAATACGCTGTAATGAACGTTGACTAGGATTTATGTCAATAGCCCGGTACATTTTTTCAATATCCCCAGAAATTACATATTTATGCTGTCTAAATCTGATTAATATTGAAAATAAGTCATCCTGTACTGTGGACCCACGTATTGGATATCATTCAGTGATAATCCCGAACTAGACTTGGCTGACGCGTCGAAGACAGTACGTAATTTTGTCGTTTTACTTGACTCACTCAAAACGCCGTGGTGAGGTAAATAATAATTAATGGTGTTTTAATTACTAAAAGAAGTGTCAGTATTCCTAGACATATGCCCTAAAGTCATAAAATCCATGTACATACGTTTGAAAGTAGGATCGCGCTCAAAGCGTTTTTCTAAAGATAAAAACCTACGTTTAGCTATAGCGTATGAATCACCCAGAGCGCTGGGATCGGCCTTGAGTGGCAATGTCACAATAAACCGGCCGTCTGAACCGCGCACCGTATTTAAGTTGAAACTTTCTTCGCACGCGCGTTCTTCTATAGATAAACAATGTTTAGGTGAAGTTGAATCAAGTTCCCAAAATTTATTCAAATCAGAATATGTATTTATTTTTGAAAAATGACATAAAGCTGTTTGCGTGCAATTTGAAAATGAAGGTACAAACCCTGAAATTAACCACCCTAGTTTACTTTCGCAAAGTTTTGGTATGTTCTTTCCCAGATTAATTTGATTGCCCATAATAACATCAACAGAAATAATTCAGCTCCTAGCAGAATATCAATGTCTGACGGAATATTAAAGGATGGATCCGCTAACAATAATCCTGCAGGAATAGGTATGTTTTTTAATATTTATATAGGAAGATGGCAATCTACTGGTAATTTCAGGTAGAATAAAACAATTGATGTTACAACAATAATCGCCGTAAGAAGATTTGATTGTTAAGCTGCAAGACTGTGTACTGTTACTGATAAGATTATTTATGCCGATAACCTTGGAATAGGAACCAACTCGAGACAATCCGAGCTTATTGCATAACGTGTCCGTAATAAAGTGAGATGTACTACCGTTGTCGAGTAGAACTCTGGCATTGTAACTCTCGCCTTTGTCACTCATCACCTTCACGATAGCTGTGGACAGTAAAATATTTCTCGGAGTAGTATGCTGTATGTTTGCCGACAGTGTTACATTGCTAGAGGAAGCAAAAGGCATAGGATCGCTAATCTCTATAGGATCGGGTTGATTCAAATGTAATAGGGTGTTGTGTCTCTGTTTGCAATATTTGCATCGTGAAAATCTGCACCGTTTTTCTACATTACCAACACGCAAACAATTCATGCATACTTTAAATTCCTTTGCCTTTTGTAATCTATCTTCTACGGTTAATTTTCTAAAAGCGTCACAGGAATAAAGATAATGATTCTGTGAACATAAAGGACAACTAATTTTATTTCTGTCTTGTACATTATTATTATTTAATTGTGATGTAATAACAAAGCTTTTAGATTTATTGTTGCTCTTTGTTTGTGACTTATTTAATTTCTTATTGTCTTCTACAGTTTCCAATAAATCTGACTGATTACTAAGAAATGTACAAAACTGAAATAATGTCGGGGACTGATTCAAAGTATTACGATACTCTTCCCAATTTCTACTGGTGATACTATCTAATTTTAAAGACATCACATAAATGATCAACGTATCCCAATGTTGGGTAGGCTCATTCAATGCTTTTAGTGCCCGTATATTTTTATTTATCACGTCAACAAGACGACGTAACGATTTACTAGACTCGATTGCGATCGGCTCAGCATTGAATAATGGCTGAACATGATTATTGATTAAAAGGCGACTATTATTGTACCGAATGCATAACAAGCCCCAGGCTATCTCATAATTATCGCTTTTAAAATCGATATTTTTAATAATTTCTGCGGCTACCCCCCTTAAAGAGGCCCGTAAGTAGAGGATTCGGTCCCGGGATCCCGAAGATCGGGATCCCGGGATCCCGATCATATTTTAGTCCCGAAATTTTCGGGATTAAATTCAATGAATCCCGGGATTTTCGGGACTAATATATTTTTTATATAAGTCAATAAAAATGTGCGTGAAACGAAACGCACTTACTTTAATTTGATGTTAAACGTCAAATTTGCCGGCCATCTTTTTTTACACAGCTGATTGCGTTTGTTTCTGGTAACGACCGGGGTCGGGTTAAGTATGTGTGTAAAATAGTGTAAAATTTACGCTTCAGATCGTGTAAGTATTGATAATTATATTGTTATTTTTTATTTATGTTTTTTTATAGACTCACGCCTGTATGCCCGAAGAGGTAGGCAGAGGTGTAATATTACACTCACATTTCGCCGTGAATTTTTAGGTCCCACGTAATAGGGGGCGAGCCTATTGCCGTACCCGGCACATTACCATACTCCGTGCTGCTACTGAGAATTTCCTAGCGGAAAAACCCAATAACACTTTGCCCGACTCGGTAATCGAAACCTAGACCTCGCAATCCCACGCGCACATTTATGCCGCGAGCCTAACGATTTATATTTTTATAAATGATTGGTAATATAATATTCAAAATAATATTCAGCCAAATCCGGTTAGACTAGTAAGCGGACCCCAGATTGAAACTGGGATAACACTAAGAGAAAGCAGGAGAAAGATTGGTGATAAACAATTAATTTATTAAAAAAACAATAATGCATTAATGTGTATGAGTATATATAGATGAAAAACAGCGAATATTTTTTTCTGTTGATCTAAGAGGTTATGTTTATGTTGTACATATATTTAAAGGTTCTGTTCTTTTTTGTTTAGGTTTAAGAAGTAAACAATGTCTCTCTCCAAGGAAAGTTTTAATGTCAAACATAAAAAAATAAGATGTAAACTAAGCAATAATTTATTTAACTATTTTATAAGGGCCTAGTTTGTTAATTTTATTAGAAGAAATTATAATTCTGTTTTCTTTTTGAAGATTTAAGTAAAGATTTAAAATAAAAGGTTGATTTTGATATGTTTTACTTTCTTTTTGCTACCACTTTCTATTACCAATACAATCCCGGGATTATCCCGGTATTAACTGTTGATAATCTCGAAATCCCGGGACTAGAAAAATCGACCGGGATCGAATCCTCTACCCGTAAGTAATGAAACTTATTAATACTATCGATACAGCTATTACTATGAATTAATGAAATGAATGTGTCTCTAAATTCCAGCCAACACTGATAGCTACCATCAAAACGGGGTAAATCTATTTTAGGCAAACGAATAAAATTGTTCTTTGTCCCACCTGATTCATCGGAGCCTGATGCGGAACCTTCAGAAGGCTTGATCTGCTGTTGACGTCCAGCAGACAGAAGCTTCCGGGCCACGGCAACCAATGGAAAGTAGCAATCCTCAAATTTGAAGCGTTCGGCGTAGGTATCGTCTGAATCGTCTGATAAGAGCACGATTTCGGTCTGTAAATCATTAAATTCATTATATAAGCTTTTCAATTTACTAAACCGACCCTCTAGTTCGAGTTGCTGCAGGTCGGACAATCGATCACAACTTTTTAAAATATTAATATAATTAGAGAAATTAGTTATTTTAGCTTTGATTGAGCTACGTTTTTTAACTAGCTTGTCAGCCATGTTGAAGAAAAGAAATATTAAAAATGGCGTGAAATTAGCAAAATATGTAGGTAAGCCAAGTTATAAGATTATGTATATAACTTTTGAATGAACGGCGAGTAATGAATAGACGCACAGCTGTTTTATTATAACGGGGCCAAGGCCATTGCCTCGAGACAAAAGAACCGTTACAATGTCCTTGCGCATATGATATTCATTAACAAATAAATGTATATAGAAACGGTAGTGCAACTGCCGCAAGCTAAGTGGAATGACGTGCGAAAATATGATTGCCTCAAATAAAGGAAAGAAAAAAGCGAAGTGAATTGGATGCTGCAAATTTAAAGCACAGAGATTTGGAATAAAGGAAAAAGTAAAGGAATGATTGGAACGAACTCACAAAACGTCCTTATCCTTATCCAAATTACCACAGGTGATTCCAGAATGTGCTAGAATCTTCGAGTCTTGCGACAGCGACCGCGATGACACAGCGATATAGTAGGCGATGCGCGTCAATGTTCAAAGGTCAACGCCAATTGCAGTCCTTTCCGGATCCTCTCTGCTCAGCCCAGGTTTCTTCTTTTACGGTGGAAGGACCAATTGTTTCTACTTCGATGTGATTGAAAGACTGTATTTCTTGACTGAGTATATAATCAGGGTTACAATGGTAGGTATAATAAGTATATCGTATGGAAAGAACTGAGTTAGCGAGCTACAACCGCCCGCGCCTGCCTATCGTTCTTGTGTGTGCGGTCAGCTGATGGTCGCGCGCCTCCTTCACCGCGCGCCGCACCCCCTCTCTCGTCCTAAGCGTTTAATAGGTGCGTATACACCCATTTTATTCCAAAATGGTGCATTTTGGACCCCCATATGTAGAGGGTAAAAATACTCCACTATGGCCTTAGAATCACCAAAGGGAATACGAGCAAATACAAATCACCCTGTATAAGTAACTGATTCCAATCGCAAGTCTTTCCAAGAAGATATCTACATAATATATGCCATTGACGAGATGAATGTACAAAATTCCTTTGAAAACAGGTGAGAACAGCAAAATGAGCATTCCAGTACCAGTTTTAAGCTATCAGTCAATACTCGGTTTTCTTGAGAATTACTAGGTACATTATTTTAAAATGATAATGACTGTTGTAGTAAAGGAGTCTTAAACTGAGTAGCGATTGGACAAAAAGTAGGTAAATCAACCTATGTCAAGACAGTACATGTTCCAGCTCTATACTTAGCTTATTCGATACCTCTGCGAATGTTTCAATTCGATACCTCTTTCAAGCAATCTGAAGGTCTTATATCAAGATCATTTATAATGAAAGACACGTGAATCCAGTTGGGATTAAATGACATCCTCCAAATTTCTGAGTAGTTAAAGCATTTTTTAAGATGCTGGCATATAAAGTAACCTTCAAACGCTCTGTTTTATTTAATCGACGAGTCGAATTTTGTTAGCAAAAAAAATCATTTCGCTCAGTGACACAACAATGTAAAGTGAAAAGTGTAAAGCAATGTACTTATTAGTTTTTCGAGTAGTTAAGTGTAGGAATTTACTCCATCCGAAGGCCTATATTATATGGCGTAACTATATACCTACTCACTAACTATGACTGATGAACAAGAGAGATGGCGCCACCACCAAGTAAACAGTGAGCTCGAGTCAAAGAATCTAAAAAAAAAAATTAAATATAGAAAACGCTTGTATAATTGTGTGTATTGTGTCTCAAAGTGATACATGGACTCTGAATAATATCGAAAAGTGTTATCGTTAAAATTAACAAAATACCAACGACTCCAAAGACACGCTTACCGATTACACCTAATACAATATTGCCGGACAAAATCCAACAGGCTCCACCGCCAATACGAACTAAGGGGAATAACGAAAGCAAGAATATAGATCAAACTAAACAGGCACATGATCTATTGATCGTTGGTGGACAGCAGTGCTTGGGATTAGCCTCAGCTCTTATAAAGTCTAGACAGGATACAAAATTTAAAAAATACATCATTACTTCTACGACAAAACCATACGCATCAACGTAGGAAATCTTAAAGGTACTCGATAAGGCAGAAGACTCTTCTAAAAATTATATAGTACTGCATTGGCGAGAACGATAAAAATCCCACACAACTAAATATCGAACTTGCCTCAATATTGAAAAAGTGCCGCCATACAAACAAAATAATACTAAGCGTTAACTCGAATAGCTATCTCAATTAAAAACATAATTATTTTCAAACCAAAAATGAATATTTAGAAGATACCTGTGAAAAGATAAACTACATCGTTGAGCGTGCGAATATTGTAATAAATTTTTATCATACTGTAACAGAACCTCGCAACATAGTAATACTTTTTTAGAACGTAAATGCATGCCAAGAAAGGGTAACCCTTTTACTTCCAACTTGTTTTAAAAATTAACTTAAACCACAGTCAAAGCTACAAAACTAATACTTTTAAATATTAAGCTGAAAGTATGAATTCGACAACTACTTGTGAACCCACAGAGAAGCAATTTCGTTAGTTAATTTGCCATTTTATTTCAAAATATATATAAATATATATTTTTTTTATTATAGACTCACGCCTGTATCCCCGAAGGGGTAGGCAGAGGTGTAATATTACACCCACATTTCGCCATTGAAAAACCCAATAATACTTTGCCCGACCCGGAAATCGAACCCGAGACCTCCCAATCCCACGCGCACATTTATGCCGCGAGACCAACGAGGCAGTCTTTTCAAAATATATGAACCATTAAGGATAAACGTCACTTGCTTCAATCGGTAATAGAGGAACAGCAAGGTATACAAGCTCTATGTCTTACAGAGACATGGATTACACAGTCGAAAAAAGATCTTTTATGTATAGATGGTTTTAGTGTAGGATCGTCCTATAATAGAACAAAACACGTAGGAAGCGGCGTGTGCATACTTCTGAAGGAAAATATTGAGTTTGAAGAACGTAATGATATAGTCGGAATGAGCGTAGAATTTGTATTCGAAACATGCGTAGTAAACATTACCAAGCAAAATCTGGTAATAGTAGTTATATACTGGCCCCAGAAAAACCGCCAGTCATAGATATTTTGTAATTCACTTGAAAACCTGCTACAATTATTGTCAACGAAAGATAGAAAGAAAAATGTTATCATCGGCGGTGATTTTACATACATACATACATAGACTCACGCCTGTTTCCCGGAGGGGTAGGCAGAGACTACGGAACGCCATTTGCAACGATCCTGACATACCTCACTTGCTTCACTCACTCCCATCAAGTTTCTCATGCGGTGATTTTAACGTTAATATCGTTGCTTCCTGTTGTAGGAACAGGTGCAATGGAGGCAGGTCCAGCAACACTTCAAGTGCCACTGTTGGCGTTGTTTTCATACAACCCGTGGCCGCTAGGCATGCAAGTCTTTGAAGCTTTTGAAGCTTGTTGGCGGCCGTTATTAGGTTAGTCCGAGGCCACCACACTACTGCGCCGTAGCTTACCATCGGACGTATTATTGTCTTATAGAGCCATAAGACAATTTTGGGGGATAGGCCCCAGCGTTTACCTATCATCTTCTTGCACTGCCAGAAGATGATGCTGGCTTTATTGAGCTTATTTTCCATGTGGCTGTTCCATGTCAATTTGCTGTCGAGAGTTACGCCCAGGTACTTGACCTCGGTAGACAGCTTAAGCTCTGTATCATATAACCTGGGCAATCGGTAAGTACCCAGCGCGCGTTTGTGTGTGAACATAACTAGCTCAGTCTTGGACGGGTTTACAGATAATTCGTACTCATTACACCACCACTCTACTATGCGTAGGGCTTGTTGGGTTAGGTCGTACACTGTACTGGTTACCTTACCTGAGGTGAGTATGGTTAGATCATCTGCATAACCTATTGTATAGAAGAATCTCGCGTTGAGTTTGTCTATGAGTTTATTGATGACTAAGTTCCACAATAGCGGGGAGAGTACACCTCCCTGCGGGCATCCTTTAGTTATCAAGGCTGTCTGAGTGTCGCCTTGCAGGCGCACTACCCTTTTGCTGAGCATGTTTTGGATCCACTGTATGAGCATCTGGTCCACACCATGCCTGGCTAGGGCGTTGCTTATGCTGGAAAAGTTTGTCTTGTCGAAGGCTCCTTCTATGTCGATGAAGGTGCCCAGGCAGATGCTTTTTTGTTGTATAGCAGCTTCTATCTGGTCCACGACCTGATGTAAGGCCGATTCCGTCGATTTCCCTGAGCTGTATGCATGTTGGTTGGCATGTAAGGGTAGGTGCTTAAGAGCCCCACTTCTTAGTTACCTCTCGCAAAGCCTCTCCTAGGCTTTAAGCATGAAGGAGGTGAGGCTTATTGGTCTAAAGGACTTTGCATGGGTATAGTCTGTTTTGTCTGGTTTTGGTATGAAGATTAGTTTGACTTCCCTTGAAAAGGTTTTTACCAACACGTTAACGAACCAACTAGAGTCACTAATACAACCGCCAACTGTATTGATTTAGTTTTCACAAACTTTCGTTTAAAGCGATGTGATGTAGCTATAACCGAATACGGCCTCTCAGACCATAAAGCCATAAATATCTCGATACCCAACACTTCTTCTCTGGAACGTGAAACCTGGTTTACGAGGAAAAGAGTATTTAACGAGAAAAATATGACGAATTTTAAAAATAAAATAATAAAAATTAATTGGGAAAATATAATATCTGACACAAAGGCCACTAATGCTAACTACGAATCGTTCCACAAAACTATATGAAATATTAAATAAATGCATTCCAAATTTACAGATAAAGATTAAAACCAACACTAAAAAGACATGGCTTACTACAGGACTGCGAAAATGATGTAAACATAAACGCCAACTAAAAATATTTTTATCACGTAACCCTAACCCCATCTTAGAAAAATATTACAAAAAATATGAAAAGATTTTGAAAATCACTGTTGCCTGATCAAAAATGTTACAATATATAGAAAAAAGGGTGCATAGGGTTCCCACCAAGAACTTAGGGTCCCAAGCCAACCTCACCTGCAAGTGGTGCACCTGCCGATCAACGGACGAGGCTCTGGCAAACAAGATATCCCGATAAGCGGCAATAGGCTCGCCACCTATTACGTGGGATCAAAACACTGGCGAAAAGTGGGCCTCTAATATGCCTCTGCCTACCCCTTCGGGGAAACAGGCGTGAGTCTATGTATGTATATAGAAAAAATTAAAAATAGTAACAATTTGTCTAAAAAAACGTGGCAAACTATAAAGGAGAGAACAAACAAATCTAGAAAAATAAATAAGAAAAATCTAAAGTTAAATATAAATAATAAAACTATTAATAACCCAGGCGTGACATTGCAAACGTATAGCGTGCCGGTTGATCGACCTGGCCGTCCTGTCATTGTTCCAACTGAACACTCAGTATACACCACTATTTTTTGATTAGCACAAAAAATTTAACGGGGCACTAAGTATCTTTAACTGATCATATTTATGTAGTTAAAAAATAAAAACACTAAGTGTCAAAGCTGTCTCAAAACTGTCCACAAAAATACGTAATAATTGGTAAATGCATAACTAAGACTATGACCGACTCGCGTACTATGAGTAGTAAAAGTAGTAAACTCCACTCCATTGATGAATTCCCCCTGTCCCTCTGCAACCGCGCCGCGTCCCGATGCGACAAACAGTGCTAAATTGCTAGCGGAAGTGAGCGCATCCATTTTTTCGCTGCAACAGTAAATTGTTTGTCTACGTTTGCCCAACGCGATGGCTTATCAGCTCACATCACGGGAGTATGTAGCTGTGCTTCCTGCGTGCGTATTTTGAGTGGAGGAATCGCGAGTGCAGCTATGTACCCATGGACATCTTTTTGTGAGTGTACAAAAGTGAGCCGGTTAGTGTCGAACAATTAAAACAGCGCATATTGGACGCTTTTGACGAAGTTAGAGGAAGTCAAACTAATCTTCATACCAAAACCAGACAAAACAGACTACTTCTCTCGTTCTTCTCGTACTTCTCTCGTTAAAAATCAATTTAATAAAACCTGTCCGTCTGTGTATTGACAATGGTGGTGGAAATTTCGAAGGACAATAGAAATACTTGTAAGTTTAGTAAATAATACCTACTTAAGTAAATAATAATTTGATGCGGGCGGCTCAAAATCTGTCTGTGCGGAGAATCTTGAGGCAGGCCTATGTCCAGCAATGGACGTCTCTAGGCTAACATGATGATGATAAAATAATATTTGTAAATAGCAAATGATTCTAGCTTCATAAATACGCCAAAATTTCTTTTTTCTTTTATTTCAGAATACCTGCTATTATTTTGATATTTGTTTGCTTTCTAATTACATACCTCCGTATTTAATTAGAAAAAGGTAGGATTTCGAAAATTAAACAGTAACTACCTACACTTATTATGTTGCTTCATTTTATTGTCTAAGGCTACCTACATTATAAGTGCGACGGAAATAATGCGTATGAGTAGGACGGAAAGTAAGTACTATCAATGAAGTAGTGAATGGATTGTAAAATATATCCATGCTGTAGGTGAGATTTTCTACAAAAAACAAATGATTATAACTTTGCTATTTATAGATATTATGAAATTCTTACGTCACATATATGATAATAATGTCTTCGCTAATATGTCCTTAAAGATTTTGTTCTAATTAAAAAATAGTGGTGTATATACAACCAGTCGACCCTCGCGAGATATACCTCTTAAAAAAAAACTTAAAAAATGAGCATAGCTTCGGTCATGACGAACTACCACCGATGCTGATAAAAAAATGTGCTGAAGAATTCGCTGTGCCGTTATCCATGATTATAAACCAATAATTTTCAATGGCTGTGTTTCCAGAATCAAAAATCAAAATAATTTATTCGTTTGCTGAACAAATGTAAGGTACATAGATGTTACAAACATTGTTTAAATTTTAGTTCACTTTGCTCGGCCATACAGGCATGCAAAACACACATAATATAAAATCAATTCATTAGAGTTAAATATCAAACATGTAAGGAAATTATCACAGAAAATGTCAATATTAATGTATTACTGCAATAAATTTAAAAAAATATGGCAATAATGAATAAGTAAAAATAATAGTTAACAATGTCAAATATGTCAATGATTCATGAATATAATAGTTAAATAATGTCAAATATGTCAATAATTAATTAATAAGGAAATTAATATATGTAGTTACAGTCATTTGTCAGCCAAAAAATCACTAATTGTATAATAACATTTGTTAACTAAAAAATCATTTAGACGTTTCTTAAAAATATTTATGCTTAAACTTTTAATTGCATTAATTTATTGTAAACAACAGGTGCCATACAGAATATGCTTTGGTGCATTAAAGCTGTGCTTGCCTTACGTATGCGAAGTCTTTCATTCATATTCTTCCTCCTATTACGCGTAACTTTGTCTGATAGTTTCTCAAAAAGATCAGGGTTTGACTTTACAAAGTTTGCTGTTTCATATATATATAAACATGCTAAGGTTAAGATTTTATATTTTCTAAAATATGACTCACGACGACCGTCTGTAGTTTTTAAATTAAACATTCGCTCTTAACCATCTTTTTTGAGCTTTAAAGACCATTTCTTTGTTCGTTGAGTTGCCTCAGAAAATTATTCCATAACGCAGTTTAGAGGCCGTTGATCCGTGGTAAGCCATGAGTAATGCTTCATGGTTTACAGAAGGTTTAAGCTTATATAGTGCATACGCTGTCGAGCTGATTTGCTTGCATATATCTTCAGTATGCGCTTTCCAATTTAATTTACTGTCGATAGTTAAACCTAAAAATTTTGTCATGTCAATATCATTAATCTCAGTATTCATATAATTAATGTCCAAATTTATTATTTTATGTCGTTGTGAAAATTGTATTAAATTGGTTTTACCGATATTAATTTTTAAATTATTATTGTCCATCCATTTTATAAATTCTAATTATGTAGTATTTATGTCATTTTCATACGAGTTATTATGTTTATAGTCAATTACAACTGTACTGTCGTCTGCAAATAAGGTAATTGGGTGAGAGGTCATTTTGGCAAATCATTTATGTACAGGATAAATAATAACGGTCCTATCACACTACCCTGACACACGCCATAACTGACGGTACGTATATGAGAAACATATGTTTCTTCTTTTTTCTTAACAGGGTTAATGTTCCTGAGTTCTGTATATTGCTTTCTATTTATTAAATAGGATTTTATTAGATTGTTAACATTTCCTCTTATACCTTACGCGTCTAGTTTTGCTAGTAACGGGTGATTTTTTTGCTGGTATCTTTTTGGCAACACTGTTTTTGACAGATCACGCGTGAATCGTGTCTTATGTCACTGTCAAACTTGTTCAGTTTGGTCTATAATTTAACCATGAATCGACTTACGAACGAACAACGCTTGCAAATTATTGAATTTTACTATCAAAATGCATGCTCGGTTAAGAGAGTGCATCGCGCACTTCTTCCAATTTATGGGCAGTTTGGTCGGCCTACTGAGGCAGCTATTCGGAAGGTTGTGACTAAATTTCGAACCCAGTTTACATTATTGGACATTAAACCACGAACACGCATACGTAGAGTGAGGACCGAAGAAAATATTGCGGCTGTATCCACCAGTGTTAGTGATGACCGTGAAATGTCGATTCGCCGCCGTTCGCAGCAATTGGGCCTCTGTTACTCCACTACGTGGAAAATTTTGCGAAAGGATTTGGGTGTGAAACCTTACAAGATACAGCTGGTGCAAGAATTGAAGCCACACGACCTCCCACAACGTCTAACATTTGGTGAATGGGCATTGGCAAAGTTGGAGCAAGATCCACTTTTTTATCGAAAAATTGTGTTCAGCGACGAAGCTCATTTCTGGTTGAATGGATATGTCAATAATCATAATTGCCGTATCTGGAGTGAAGACCAGCCAGAAGCATTGCAAGAGCTACCACTGCATCCCGAAAAATGCACTGTTTGGTGTGGATTATGGGCCGGTGGCATCATCGGGCCGTACTTTTTCAAAGACGGCAATGGCCGAAACGTTACTGTGAATGGCGAGCGCTACTGTGTGATGATTGGCGATTTTTTTTTGCTCAAAATGGAAGAATTGGACATGCCTGACATGTGGTTTCAACAAGACGGTACCACATGTCACACGGCACGCGAAACAATGGCCCAATTGAGAGCCGCCTTCGGTGAACAGTTTATCTCACGTTTTGGGCCCGTCAATTGGCCGCATTGATCGTGTAATCTAACGCCTTTGGACTATTTCTTGTGGGGCCATGTTAAGGCTCATGTCTACAGGGATAAACCAGCAACGATTGACGCGCTGGGAGCCAATATTGAAGCATTTATTCGTGATATACCGGCTGATATGTTGGAGAGAGTGTGCCGAAATTGGGCCTTGCGAATGGACCATCTAAACCGGAGCCGCGGCCAGCATTTGCATGAAATCATCTTCAAACATTAAATTATATTGATCGTTCTATCGATTCCAATAAAGATTTCATCAAATTTTTCATTTTTTTTGTGATTTTTTTGAAAATCAAATCCTATACCTCTTAAAAAATCACCCGTTAAAACATTATGGTTAACATAGTCGAACGCCTGCGTCATATCACAGAGAATCGCACTAACTGGTGTTCTACTGTCTAAATTCGTCTTGATTACATTTAAAAAATCGTATATAGCTGTTTATGCTCCTTTTAGGCCGGAAACCTTTTTGTTCTATAGCTAAAATATTTTGGTTTTCTAGGTACTGATATAATTGTTTGGATATAAACTTTTCAAAATTGTTTCAAAATATTGGTATCAAAGTTATTGGTATGTAGCAGTCTATACATCCTCTATCAAGTTTTTTGAAAAGTGGCTTGACCACGCATATTTTTAGTCCATTAGGGTATATTCCAGCACTTATACTTAAGTTAATGATGTGGCATAAATGTTTAGATATTATATGTCCTACATATTTAATAACCTTTGTTGAGATGTCATCATATCCCACACTACTCGTATTTTTTAACGATGTTATAATTGTTTCCACATCAGAAGGTAAACGTGGCTGCATAAACAGAGATTTATTGAGTTTGTCTATAAATTTAGTTATATTTATACCATAACTAGCTGACCCGGCAAACGTTGTTTTGCAAAATTTTTTTTTTTTTGAGAAATAGATGTTGGCCGATTCTCATAGATACCGGATAAGCACAAAAAATTTCATCAAAATCGGTCAAGCCGTTTCGGAGGAGTATGGGAACGAAAACTGTGACACGAGAATTTTATAATTATATTAGATTTGAAACTGGTATAATTTTGTTTACAAAATAATCGTTAAAAGTGTTTGTTATATCTTGTGGGTCTGTTAATAATCTATCACCTAGTCTTATTTTTGTAATACCATCTTTATACGAATTTTGATTTCCTTGGTTTATAATTTTCCAGGTAGCTTTACTAGTATTGCGAGCTGTTTTAATATTGTGAATATTTTGAGCACGTTGAGTTAGTCTTATTATATTCCTATATCTTAGAACATATCTTTTATAATTTAATTTATTAAAATTGCTAGTTGTTGTCTAAGTTTCCAAAGAAGTTTTCTTTTATTCTTACTACATAATTTAATACCCCGCGATAGCCATCTAGGTTTATGTTTCGACCTTATTAATTTAAAAGGGAAGCAAAGATTATAGAATAATTTAAATTTTTCAAGAAGTGAGTCATATGCTTTGTTCGGATCTTCAGTGACATAAACATCATAGAAAGAAAGAATTTTCACACAAGTTAAGAACTTCTTTAAATTTTCTGTATTGTAGTCCCGTTGTGTTATTCGCCAAAACTTCAATTATTTGTGCAGTGTGATCAGAAAGCGATAATTCAAACATTTTCGATTTACATGGTTGTTGAAAATTATGTATACAGTTATCTATACATGTTTGACTTATTACCCTAGTAGGTTGCCGGAATACAAATTTGAAATTATATTGATACAGCAAACATTCAAAGTCTAAAGTAGCCTTGCTCCTTTTCAATATATCAATGTTGAAATCGCCTGTAATAACGACTCTTTTATTTCTTTTACTACACATAGATTTTAACAGGGTATCCATCTTTGCAAAAAATATACAAAGGTTACTGGTTTTTGGCATCCTATATACACACACTACTATCAGGTTACAGTTGCTTATTTCTACCACGCAGCATTCAAATAAACCCGGTATAGACAATTTTGCAACCTCTAATAACTCTTGCCATGCAAGAGCTTTTTTATTAAAATGCAAATACCGCCTCTCTTGATATATTTCCTACTATATACGCCAGCAAGTCGAAAGTTTAGTAGGGAGAGGTGTTGTTCCATTCCTGACATCATAAAGTGTTTAGTAAGACAAATTAAATCTACGTTAATATTTTTTTCTGTTAGCTCTTGCAAACATACTGCAAGCATATCAGATTTGTTCAAAAGGCCCGCAATGTTTTGATGCATTATTACTGTAGATTGGTAACACAGAAAAAACGATGTATCAGCCAGATCGCCCTCCATATTGCTTACATCAGCTTGTACGAAAGTACTTTCTTCGTCTTTATACAGGTTTAAATATTCAATAAGTTCAAAAAGATCTCTAAATAGTGTCTGTAAGCCTCTGTGGTTAATGGATTCAGTCCACTTATTGAACATACTCTCATTATATTCCAGGTTTAGGTTTGAGTCCAGTACGCATGCATATTCGTGATTGAGTATGTCCAGGTATAACAGATTGTTAAAATTTTCAATTCGCCAATTGTACATGTTTGTTTGATTATTAAATTTATACGTAAGTAGACATATAATCATATTTGTGTTCTTTATATCCCTTAGGATGTTTCTTATATAGAAAATTAATTAAAGGTAGTCTTTAGTGGTAATAAAATCTTCAGAGCCAATGAGTATCACACAATAGTCTTCCATTGTATAGTTAATAAGTTTGGATTTCAGTCCATTCAACAGAGTTTGTATACCGCAGTTGGGTATTAGATAGTGACATAAATTGTAATTATTAAAGGTGTTTTCAGCTATAGACAGTATTTTATTGTGTTTATTTGTACTTAGGATACAGAGTTTCTTTGTTTTTGTATTTGGCTTCTCCTTTTTAGTATTAACCAGGGTTTCAAATCTTTTGTCTGAGGTTTTCATGTTATTTGATAAATGTTTGTGTTCTTTGTTGGCATTCATACATACTTCTCGGTTGTTTTTATTTTTTTTGCAGAGTTCGCTTTATTTTAGGTGTATGTAGTTTTAGTTTCGATGGGCTACTAATAATAGTTTTATACATATAATTTTTCTTTATTAAGTCTTCATTTTTCTGCCTGAGGTTGTTATTTAGGGAAAGTATATCTATTTCTCGATGATCACTATTTATCTCAGCTGTTAATTTGTCTATTTGTTTCTTTAATATTGTGACTTCTTTAATGTTGTTCTTCGTCATCCGAGTTATCAGGTAAGCTACTGGTGGTGCCATCTAGGATTGTTTCCAGTGACTGTGTAGCTTTCTCATTTGAATCTGAATATGTGCGTGTGCGACGGAATGTAATATTATCTAAGAAATTCATTTCTCTCTAAATATTCACAAAAAGCCAAGTTGGGACTGAGATTCGAACTGGCACCTCTTGACTTGTACGATTACCCAAGAAGCACACTCGTTAACTAATGTGCTACGGGAGCCGTTGTAGGTCGGAGTCCAGATCTATTAAAAATCGCTATCATAAAACCAATTCATAAAAAAGGCGACCAAACTGTCTGTTCTAATTACCGCTCCATTGCTCTCTTACCTACTTTTGCAAAAGTAATAGAATCAGCCATGTCAAAACGTCTTTATTCATTGTGAAAAATATCATGTCTTTGACGATAGTCAAAATGGATTTAGAAAAGAAAGGTCTACAACCTTCGCAGTGTACAGGTATAAACAGCAGATACTCAATATACTAAAAGAAAGAAAATATGCTATAGGTATTCTGCTAGATATGAGCAAAGCGTATGACAAAGTGTCATACAGCATACTCCTAAATAAATTAAACGGTATAGGCGTGCGAGGAGTAGTTCACGAATGGTTTGCGTCATATCTCAAGAATCGTTTTCAATACGTAGAAATTGAATATCATAATTTTGAGACTGGCAAAATATGTAATGTAAGATCAGAGAGAGCCAAAATAAATAATTCCATTCCCCAAGGTAGCGTGCTAGGTTGTTTATTGTTCCTTATATACATAAACGACTTACCTAAGATAATGAATGCAGTAAGTATCCTGTTTGCCGACGATATATCCGTCACATTTCCATGTGAACATGAGATAAATCTGTACAACGATATTAATAATATATTATCTAATATAATAACCTGGCTAGATGATCATAACCTTGAAGTAAATTTTTAAAAGACATAGTTAATGCAATTGAGACCATACCAAAAATGCGCTGTAGTAATAAACTACTCAATAACATATAACTAGAATGCGTAAAGTCATTTAAACTTCTTGGACTCCACATAGATACAAATTTAAATTGGAAGTCACACATTCACCTTATCAGTAGCAAACTATCTAGCTTTATATATGCCTTGTCTGAATTAAAAAGGACCACGAATACAACTTCGGCATTAACTGCATATTACACATACGCCCACTCATGGATTCGGTATGGCGTAATGTAATGTGGAAATAGTACAGAGGCAATATTCATTCTTCAAAAAAAGTGTATACGTATCTTGGCAAATATAGATAGTATGGAAAGTTGCAAGCCACAGTTAATAAAATACAAAATTCTCACACTGACATCAATTTATATCCTAGATATCTGCCTTTTTGCCAAGAAACACTCGAATATATTTTCCCAGGTAAAAGCCTGCCTTAAGCAACCCCGCAATCTAAGACATCAAAACAGACTGGTACTGCCTTTGTCAACATTAGCCCTGTTTCGTTCGGGCCCATATGTAATGGCAATAAAGATATTTAATAAAATACCGAAAGTAGTTAAAGACTGCTCAAGCTATAGTATGTTCAAATATAAATTAACACAAAAATTTTACTATAGCTTGAAAGAATTCTTCGACAATAGGACATAAGAATGTAAATGTAGGTAGTTATTAATTTTGTAATGTTTGACATTATTCTTAAAATTAACATATTGAATATAAATTGTTTTGTTTTATGTAGTTTTCTAATGTTTGACATAATCCTTAAAATTGACATAATGAATATTATTGTATTATTGACATTTGATTAATTCATTTTTGTATACTTATTTAATTTGTTAATTGCTAATATTATTTGTGTTACAAAATACAGTACATTGCAGAAATTCTTTTAATTGTTACAATTCATGAATGATGAACTAGGCATAAAAAATAATCATATTTTAAATATGTAGAACTATGAATTCTAACTGTGGATATTTTTTCAAAGAACCCACTATCAAAACTGGATTTATGGTATTGCCGGAAACATAGTGAATATAATTGATTGCCGGGTTTTTGGTTCCATTTTCGTGGAACGAGACCTGTAGATTTGTTATTTTAGCATTTCACTACCAACACGATTTAATACATGAACAATAAAATTCCTTAGAGTTCAAAATCATTTATAATGTAGAGCTTAGGCGCTTCAGAAATGTCAAGGCACTTGCGTCAAAATGAAATCTAGAATGAATGCGGATATCAATTTAATTTGGCTCCCAAGCTTCAGATACATAAGTCATTACGATTCCTAAGATCTAGAAATTGTAAAAGAGCTTCAGGTTTTCTCGTCAGAATTTTGCTTAGGCAATTCGTAAAACGTGATTTAGAGCTTAGTATGAATTTCGTGATTCAAACCTACATCTATAAATCTTATAGTTATATATAAAGCTGAAGAGTTTGTTTGTTTAATTGGTTGAACGCGCTAATCTCAGAAATTACTGGACCGATTTAAAAAATTCTTTCAGTGTTTGATAGCCCATTTATCGAGGAAGGCTATAGGCTACATAACTTTACGCTGTGTGCCACGGCAGCGGAGCAGTAGCCTTAAATAACGCGGGTGTAACCGCGGGCTCATCTAGTATGATAAATGAAGTCTACGCAACGTCCTATCTGTCTGTATGGACGTGATAAACTCAAAAACTACCGAACGGATCTTTGTATGTATATGTAGCCTTCCCTGGGAATGGGTTAAGTTGAACATGGCGCCATGGGAGGAAGACTGGACAGCACCTGTACCCTGTCTTCTTCCCGTAAGGCGTCTTTGGTCAGCAGTCCAGGTGGTTTTTAGTGGTAACACCACATACTCCGGCTTGCATTTCCGCCCAAGAGCCGGAGATCCAAAGGGATCTTCTACCTCATTAAAAAAAGAAACAAAAAAGGTCCTGGGGAATGCTTAGGTACAAGTGGAGCAGCAAAGGAAGCCTGGTATATTAAAAAAGTCTTTTAAAAGGTAGTGGGTGTAACGCTAAGGACAATATGATTCTAGCATAAGCACTTCACGCATCATGTTATCCTGAGTATATCAAAATCATAGCTTCATCCTGCATATTTTAAACTGGCGTAGGACGCCATCTGGCAGGGGTGTACAATGATATAGCCAATACGATATAATTTTGTGTTTGATAGCCCATTTATCGGGGAAGGCTATCTCAAATCAAGCTATAATCCAGCCAGGGTTGAACCGCGAGCTCAGCTAGTAGGTACTCTAATTATAATTGTGGACTACGGCACACTGAATGATTAAGATGATCCTGCATATTTTACATAGATCATGATACAGTCACAGTGATGTCGAGGCTTATAGGTATGACTCGCGTTTCGGCCATTTACAAATTAATTTTAAGTTAGAATTATTCATCAAAAAATTGCTCTGAGATATTTACTTTATTTAGTCACCGAGGTCCGATGCTTTTAGGATTACCACTGTATTTATCATAATCACAAAAAAATTCATTTTTAAATTATTTTACCATTTATCACAAACGTGCTACATAGCTTCTAAAAAGTTTACAAATCGACATAATATCTACAAGACAAAATCAAGGCAACGATCCTAGACGCAAAATAAACAGAAGTTGCGGCGACTTGGAATAAAAATAAACGTGAGTGCTATCGGTACACATACATGATTGTCACAAGGAATATAGAAAGTCAAGGAGGCGATACTAGAAAGTTTGGAAGCTAGAAATTTAAAGAAAGTATGTAGAGCTTCTACATAAAGTATTTGATATCAATAAAAAACTGTTAACTGTCTTCCTGGTCCAGTGAATAGCGTATGGGTCTGCTGATCGGGTGGTCCCAGGTTCGATTCCCGGGTCGGGTAAAATCGGAGTGTAAAATCGGAGTTCGTGTCCGTTAGTTAAATGTTTGTAAAGTCCTCCGCAAAACAGGACATACACCTAGTGCAGGAGGAGTCTCTAAAACTTTTATATCAGACATAATCAATCAATTTCTTTTCTTTTCTTTCTTTTTGGGTCTTTGAAACTTTGGGATGATGATTGATGAACATGATTTTCAGGCAGTATACTATTTGTTAAAACACATGTCATATATTCACTGTGCGCAATGAAGAACTCGTCGTCAAGACAGCTTCTGAGAGACCAAACGAGTAGCTGAGACACGGGGCAAGCCATGATTAACAGTATAATACTCATATTACCTATACGATAAGCGCCATGGGTTCGAACTTTGCATGACAGTCTGTTCATCCCTACGCTTAACGCCGCCTTAAATATACTGTAGACATACACACGGTACGGTATTATCCACAACTGGATATAATACGCTTTCCCCAAGGCTCTCCACGGAGACCGAGCTTGAGTCACCCGCATTCATCCGCCTTCAACGATCCCAATAAGACTGTCGGTCCACCATACGAGTGGATAACCTCTGCTGCACCGTCCGGTAAGTAATCGCAACGCCAGAAGCTTGCTGACTCCATTACTCATCATCATAAGCCCTGTTTATATACTGTTTCACTGCTGGCAAATTGTATGCAAAGGTACTTATTGAAAGAGTTATGGAAGTAACCGACAAGAAAATATGGGATGTACAAGCGGGATCCCGAAAGGGTATGGGATGCATGTATCAGGTTTTTACCTTGCGAAGCATAGCCGGAAAATTTTTGGCCAAAGGTCAAAGGTCGTGGATTTGGAAAAGGCTTACGATAAAGTGGTGAGGAATGAAATGTGGTCGGTGCTGTCAATGAATGGGGTGGACAGCAGCCTCATTCGAGCTCTGAAATCCCTTTATGAGGATTCTAGAGCTTGTGTGAGGATAAACGGGGCATACACTGACTGGTTTACCATCGATAAAGGTGTTAGACAGGGATGTGTAGCGTCGCCGTGGCTGTTTAACCTCTTCATGGACAGTTGTTTGCAAGATTTAAAACATAGTGACTGCGGATTAAGGATGAATGGGTTACTCGTCAAATGCCTCCTTTATGCTGATGATCAGTTTATACTTGCATCTTCAACGGAGGAGTTGCAGGAGATGTTAACAATCATGCATCGTGCGTTAGAAAGGAAAGGAATGAAAGTGAATGTAAATAAAACGAAAGTTATGGTTTTTGAAAAGGAGGTATGCGTTACGGCTTGTAATGTTTTGATCCATGGACAGCGAGTGGAACAAGTGAATGAGTTTGTTTACTTAGGTACGTTGTTTAAAAGAGATGGTAAGAATGAAAAAGATATTGAAAGGAGAGTTAATGCAGGTAATTGTGTGAATAGAGCTCTGAAGGCGTTTATGAACAGTCAAAACGTGTCCAAAAAGGTACGTTTGGCTGTACATAGAGGTGTGTTAGTGCCTACCCTTATGTATGGTAGTGAAAGTTGGGTATGGCAGAAGAGATTTGAAAGTAGAATAAATGCTGTAGAAATGAGAGCACTGAGAAGTATGTGTGGTGTGTCTTTGACCGACAGAGTAAAGAATTGTGTGATACGAGAGTGGTGTGGGGTAAAAGAAGATGTAGTGACAAGCATTGAGAAAGGCATGTTAAGATGGTTTGGGCACATGGAGAGGATGGATGACGATAGACTGACAAAGAAGATATATCAGGCTAGTGTGAATGGGACAGGACAAAGGGGAAGACCTAGGAGAACGTTCTCTGACCAGATTGGAGACATCGTGAAAAAAGGACAAGTCAGAAGTACCCTTAACAGAAGAGCATGCATGAGAAACTTGATGGGAGTGAGTGAAGCAAGTGAGGTATGTCAGAATCGTTGCAAATGGCGTTCCGTAGTCTCTGCCTACCCCTCCGGGAAACAGGCGTGAGTCTATGTATGTATGTATGTATGTTCACTGCTGGGCACGGGCCTCTTCTCACTATAAGAAAGGTGAGGCCATAGACCACTAACAAAGTGCGATTGGCACACTTTACATATTTTTCGAGAACATTATGGAGAACTCTGACATGCAAATTTCCTCACGATGTTTTTTTCACCAACCAATTGACTGCATTACTTGTTTTATTCAATTTGTTCGGTAGACATTTTAAAGCTACTCCATGACCCCTATATTCTATAATCTTGGAGACCGACGAGAACACCTCGTAGAATATTTTCCGCGGGAAATATTGGAAAATGTTTGGCTGCCGCGTCTATTGATTTGATTTACGCTCGCCTGCCAAAGGTTACCAAGTGTAGTTCAGAATCAACACCTTGAATTTGGCCCGTTAGGAATGTGCATAATAAAGCGATCTCGTTTCGCTATATATTTTGTATTTTAGATTGCTGGTGTACCAGGGGCATATCATTTTAGCAGTTGTGAGCTATATATATTTTTTTAATTTCTATGATGGTTGTGCTTGCCTATTATGACAATGATGTTGCCAGTTGCATCTAAGATTTTTCGCTATGGTGCTCGGGATGCGTATTCTATTCGAACTAGATCTGAATAAATATGTATTCGAGTTAGACTTATAATGATTATGGGGTGTTACAAGTGGTAGGAGTTTTCTTGACCGTTAAGTTGCTAAACAGGTTTGAATGAATTTCAATATTGGTGATACTGCATGTTTGACCTAATTCAATCCTGCAGATAGCCTTCGATGGTGCAGAGGCTCAGCAGGTGTTAAACAGTAATCATAGTTTATGGAAATTCATAATCACAAATTCATAATCTATGGTTACGATGCTTACCAATAGATCAATGAACTTAGTCTAAATTCCGTTGAAGACCGACCTTTTTCATGTTTTTAATTATAGCTCTTAGCTTTTTATTGGCTTCCTATGCGCGATTTATTGTTTAACATGCTTGGTATAAAATCATAAAAATAAAATCTAAAATAAATCTTCCACGGATCCTCTGCTGTTTAAAAAGTTTTACTTTTAATATGTGTGTCATATGGTTTGTAGAAAACCTTGAAATCGTGCAAAGCACGCAAGTCGCCAGTAATACATACAGTAATACATATATCGTATGAATACATAATTTTGGACGATTAAAAGTATCTAGTTTTCATTTCTATATAAACATGCATAAAGCGGTCTACAAAGTCAAACGGCCATCTTGGTAATTATTCATGTAAATGTGAAAAGTTTGTGACTAATCCGAAAACGTAACGGGTCACGCCACTTTCACACTTTGTGAAGTTTAAACTCAGTTTTAAAAAGCATTGCACTCCTATACCTTAATTATATTCTATATACATATGACTGCCTCATTGGTCTCGCGGCATAAATGTGCCCGTGGGAATGGGAGATCTCGGGTTCGATTCTCGGGTCGGGCAAAGTGTTATTGGGTTTTTCCGTTAGGAAATTCTCAGTAGCAGCACGGAGTCTGTTAATGTACCCGGTACGGCAACAGGCTCGCCCCCTATTACGTGGGACCTTAAAATTCATGGTGAAATGTGGGTTAAATATTACACCTCTGCCTACCCCTTCGGGGATACAGGCGTGAGTCTATAAAAAAAAATATAATATACATATGAAATTTACCTGAATTGATCACTACTAAGGTTAGTTATAATTTATATTCACAAAGGCGTAGACCTAAATACATAATTGTTCCTGTTATCTATAGCTAACTGGCTAAAGAAGATGGAAGATAATAATCCACAATCGTAAACAAAGACAAACAAAATCAAACACTATCTATAACACCTGACCAAATTTAAACAGAAGCTTCTATTTTTACACTCCTCAAGGGATATGAGGGACAGCTTTGAATATCTCAACGGACGAAGTTTTTATTCCTTAGTGACCTCAAGCTTAGTAAGATGTTACTTAATAAATCGCTCAGTATATTGACGGTTGGAACCTTTGACCGCGTCGATATAATTTAGGTGAAAGCTGCCTGACAGGACTTCCTTACTATCTTCTAAGCAAGTCTAAAAAACTCCAAGTAAAAAATCTTTTAACTTTACAATGGTAGCTTGATTCAGTTAGTAAAATAGTTTGCCAAGAGTTTTAGGTGTTTTTTATAGCATAATAACATTTACTAATTTGAGATATGATCAGAAATGAACACACTAAAATAGGTCTAAGGTTAAATAGGTAAGGTAGGTTTAAGGTCACGGATTTGTTTATTTCAATTTGTAATACAATATTCTAGTCACAACAAAACACTAAAGTACTACCACCTTCTAAATAAATAACATTAAACCTCGGCTAAACCTTTGTGGAACTATTTTCAATAATATCAACACTATACTCAAAGAGACGCTACAAGCAGACCATAACAATTAAAGTAAGGCATAGTATACTCCAAAACCGACGTTTCCATCGCGCTTGATCAGTTACGATCATGGAGACCAAAACGAGCAAAAAATTTATTGTTTAATTTCAACGAATCCGATGAAATAACAATAATGTCCTTCGAAGTCCACTGCAGGATATATAGGCATGTCGTAATTCATGTCACAAAAGATTGTCATAAGAGGATTTCGACTTCTACTCCACGCCAACCAGACAGTATTGGTTTGATGTCAAGTTTTCAGTCTCTTGCCAAGACAGTATTTGTCTCGTGTATTTTCCTTAGTTGCCTCTTAGGATACTCATGGTTCATACCTTGAGTGTCGTAAGAGGCGATTGAATCAGGTGTTAATCCGTCACCTCCCTTACTAACTTCAATTTGTAATAGGTACAATATTCCAGTCACAACAAAATCTTAAAGTACTACGACCTCCTAAATAAATCGCATCAAACCTCGTTCATCTAAGCCATTTTGGAACTATTTTCAATTTTATCAACACTGTACACAAGGAGACGCCTCTAGCAATTTACGTCATGAAGATAAACTGTATTAACGGCCATAGGATGCAAATAGGAGATTTTAGTATGTGGGTAGTACCAACGAGACTTAGCGTGGCCTAATTTGATCTATACTTGTGGAAATGGGTCTCAAGTCTTAATGTACGTTGACGTAAATTCTTGTGTTTAGGTTTTGGTTGACTTTCGTTTTGATGTTCTTGTTGTATAAATACTTTAATGAGAGATTTTTTATCAAGAAAAATAATAACTACAGTAAGGTGGCAATTTGATCCTCATTTCTGTGCCTACTAAACAAAAACAGAAAACGAAGTATTAGACACAATAGATTTAAAAGTTAATGTAATTAAAATTCATCTTATTTTTACGAAGCTTCAAAGTTTATGTTTGGAGTTCGTAGTGTAAAAGTAAAAGTTGTTGATTTGATAAAATAGTATAAAAATAGTCACAACCATACACATATTTTAAAGTTACTTATATATCACTGAACCTAAAACATTTGGAATCAGAAAGAGAACTTGGCAAAAAAAATGCGAAGCCCATCTTTTCCCCGTGAAGACATCGACTCTTCTTTTTTAGTAGTAAACCACTACCCGATATACCTAATTACTATAATGCCAACATATAAATTAATTACCTCATACATCACATAAACACATTAGGGTCCTCAGTCAATATTAAAACATGTTCTCTACCCAACATTTTCTAACTCGAAATAGAGTCTGTCAGATCTCATTACAGTAACCGCACAAGGTCTTAAGATTAAAACTAACTCCTAACAGTAAATAGATAGTTTCTCCTTACACTTACAAAGAGACAAAGGGACTTTATTAGGTCGAACTTGACATTGAAGTCAAATAAACTAGATGTTGTTTTATGAGCTCTGAGAAGCTGACATCTTTTTTAATGAAGTTTGGATTATTTTGTTTCATAGTTGGGTGAACCAAAATAATAAAGTTTTTTCTTAGAGTCAGACTCACGACTGGATCCTTGAAGGGATAGACAGAGGTGTAATATTACTCCCACACTTCGCCTTGTTGTGAATTTTAGGTTCTACGTAATAGGGGGCGAGCAAACTGCCATTACCGGGCACATTGCGAGACTCCGTGCTGCCACTAAGGATTCGGAATTTTTTAACCAACTTCAAAAAAAAAAGGAGGTTCTCAGTTTGACCTGTATGTACATATGTATGTTTGTCCGCGATTATCTCGCGTTTGGCTGAACTGATTTTGATGCGGTTTTCAGAAAAGTATTTGTTATACTTAGGAGAAGGTTTTAGGCTCTTAACCGACTTCAAAAAAAGAAGGTTCTGAGTTTGACCCGTATATGGAAGTTTGTCCACGATTAACTCGAGTTTGGCTGAACCGATTTCTATGCGGTTTTCAGAAAAAAAGTATTTGTTACACTTAGGACAAAGTTTTTGTATTTTAACCGACTTCAAAAAAAGAAGGTTCTCAGTTTGACCCGTATCCATATATTGGTTCTTAGTATGTTTGTATGTATTATGTGTGTGCTTGTACGTGTGTGTGCGCGCGCGCGCGTTTGTGTATTTGTATGTGTACGTGTCGGTGTGTACGAGTGTGTGTGTGTACGTGTGTACGTGTCTATGTCTCTGCGATTAACAAAAATCAATGAAAGTTGGTGAAAGAATCTAATGCGAGAGCATATTTCTCATTCTTGTCATTTCGGATAAGGCTCTGTTGTCGTGGTGATGGTTGAGTAATTTGTTCGAGTCAATATCACTTAAAGCCATGCCTTTTAGGGCTTTGACCCGCCTCAAGGCAACATAGAATTGGCCTATAGCAAAGATTTTAGGCCCTAGGTCCGCGGAACTAAGTATACATCCTTGCAATTTGTGTACCGTCACAGCCCAACTCAATATGACTGGCAACATCCGCCTCTCGATATCCCCATAACCGCGATTGCCTTGATAGGTCGCTGGCACTGGAGCTATGGAAATGTATCCATCATCATCTTTAAGACGCAATGCTATGGATGGATCATCAAATAATATCAAAATGGCATCAGGCAGTTCACCTCGCTCAAGTTGATCTCTTCTTAGTGCCGGCCATTTAAATCCTTTAGGAACACCCATTGCCCCATTCGCTAAGCCATCCGTTATTGACATATTTCTCCGGAGCATAATACGAGAGCTCACAGCCAATTCAATAGTATGTACAAGTCCACCGCATTTGTTTGGATCAACCGGAGCAGCATTTGCGGAGGGCGTTCTTCCGTATGTGGCTGATTCCCTAGACTCATCTCTCTCTTCCAGCTTCAAGCCTAAGTCCATAGGCACACAGAATAAAAGTAGGTACCTATGTCAAAGTCATGATTACAGACTGATACTAGCAGAAAACTTATCACTAAAATATTTGAATCTAACTATAAACAAACTATTAATCAGCCCAAAACTTAAAGTAAATGGAGTATCTATCACTAAAAAGTATGAAATAAAAATAATAAGAAAAAAAAAATCAAAACGAAAATGAAAACTTAAAAATCACAACAAAAATGTTAACTAGGTATTTAGTTTCTTTTTTAAAAATGAGAACCGCCTTCAAAAATCGACCCACTGAAAAGTACGAAATAATTTTTACATACGCTAATACATAGTATATAACTTATAAAATATACTTCGTTTTTGAAGTCGGTGCCAAACCATCAAAAACAAAAAAGAATACTGGCAAACAGAAAAAATAATATCAAATCAAAAAAGCCTCAAAAAATATCTAAATTAATAAAATCTAAAATAATCTACCTATATACTCTAAAAACAACAAATATATAAAATATATAAAAAGTATAAAATAAATGCTTAATTATAAAATAATTATACTTCTTAGCTATTTTGGGCTGTAAGTACTATGTAGATTGAATGCGCTGGTTTGAAAAGGATGACGCCAAACAATAGGGTTTTAGAGGGATTTTGTTTGGCACCGACTTCAAAAACTAAGTATATTGTATTAGTTATATACTATGTATTAGCGTATGTAAAAATTATTTCGTACTTTTCAGTGGGTCGATTTTTTGAAGGCGGTTCTCTTTTTTTTAAAAAGAAACTAAATACCTAGTTAACATTTTTGTTGCGATTTTTAAGTTTTCATTTTCGTTTTATTTATTTTTTCCAATTCTCAGTTGTACCACGGATTCTGCCAGAAAGTGCCGGTAATGGCACTGGGCTCGCCTCTATAACAAGGGGCCTAAGATTATTAACATGGCGAAATGTGGGTGTAATATTACGCCTCTACCTACCCCTTCAGGGATACATAAGCTACAGAGCGACTATTCTTAGCCGCTTGACCACGCACAAGTGACTATTTTCCCTTTTTGCAAAAACAGATGAGCGCGTAAACTGTCATTATTCCCACGCTTTTCCGCTGCGCACTAATCTGTTTGTGGAACTCGGATAACTTAACCGATTGCGATATGTTGCATATCAATAGACGCGTAATTAAATGAGCTTTCCAATGATATAAATTAAAAGCATATAATATGGTTGAAGCCCACGCAGGGGCAGTATAAAGTGAAAATTAGAATTTATTCCCGCCATTTTTGAGCGCGAGTTTATATTTCTGACATATTCCTTTTTCTCGTCGTTTTTCATTATGGCAGGTATATAAGTATTATACACAGTTGGAAAGGTTATTTAATTTACTTTTAGAGGAAATAAATATAATGAAAAGATACATTTTAATATTAAACATAAAAAAATAAAACAAAGATTTTTTTTTAATTGGCGCCAATTTTCATATTTTATTTTTTAAAATACCGTTTTATATTATATATCAGATTCAAACCTAGATAACTTTATTTCCAACTAGATTTGCAAGTATAAAAAGGAATACTGATAAGAATTATTTATATTGGAACCTGCACAGTTCTTTACTTTTTCCCGCCAAAAAAAACTGAAGTTCCCGCCCAAATTTTCGATAACTAATATCTCATAAATAATATGAGTATTATATATTTTATCAAAGGTTTATTTATATACTCATAATAAAAAAATAATACAACGCATAAATGTAACCTTATATACATACATATGTATTTAAACTTTTCTACATAAAATGACGTTTTTACGATATTTTTTTGTCTATAATTAAAGTAATACACATATTTTTTTTTTTTGCTGTAACTTCATAATTAATCAGTTAATTTACTATAAAAAACATAAAAGTATGATATATAATTACATAATTTGTTTACAATGATGTTTTTAATCCATAATTACGCCCCGCGCGCGGAATGCAAAGTCAGCGAAATATATTTTTTTTTCAAATGCTTACATCTTAATAATTTTCTGTAAGTATTGCTATATCTTTATTTTATTACATAGATAATATCACCAGGTATATGAAAATACATCAGGAAACCAGATTCAGCTTATACTTTTATTATGATAAACAAAAGTGTCGAGTAAGACGTTAAAGACGACATGGTTTACGTTACGGCCGCTCGCCTAAAGTAAACATTTCATTCAAACGTAATTTGTTTTGTACCATTAGAATGAGTCATTCATTAGGTTGCAGAAAAATAAACACCACTCCTCTCAAGTTATTAACAATCGCACAAAAAATAAATTAATTGAGCGCGCCCGTCTTTAAGTGGCGGCGCGCACTTAAATTTTGTCGATGCTGAGTAAGCACTTAGAAATGGTGAGCGGTCAAGCGGTTAGTCCCGTTTCACCTCCACAACCCAAAAGTATATCAATATTCCATTGTTTTGACCGGGATTAGGTACATTCAAGAGACTCCGCATAACGACTGTCAGCCACATCAGAAAAATACATAATGCATCAAACTCGAAATAAACGTCCACTTTAAGTTAATTAAAGTATAGCTTCGTCTCGATTAATGTTAAACTAAATTTTCACGGAATAAACTATTTTCCTTTGTGTCTTCGCAGATTAAATCGTCTAAGCCGGTGCAATATTGTTACCGACTGCTACTGATTGCAGTGGCTGATTGCCTCGCACGTATTTGCATACTGAAGGATTGAAGCGTCTTTGATTGCTATTTTCTACGTCACTTGATAGTTTTTGGTTTGGATCTCAGTTTAAATATCATTGTTTAAGCTGTATTTAAAAAAAATAGGTTTTACTTTGATGAAAGCTAAGTCAAAACAAAAGAAAGTTTACTTTCTTATTTCTTTTGCTTGGTTGCACGTATTAATCTCTTGGTTCGAATTGAAAACAGTTTTATGTTGAATACTCCGCTTATAGAGGAAGGCTATATACTATTATGCTATCAACGTGGCTCATTATTATTACTGATCTTGATGCATACACATACTTGGGAACTAAGTGTAGTTTTTAATTCCAATGCTTATTATTATGTTTGCTTCAACATATGCTAGTTTCTGTCATCTGTCTTTAAATAAATAAAGAAATCGAACCCACAACGCTAGGTGCAGTTCTAAACAACTGCTTAAACCACTACACCATGAGTGCAATCGTAAATTACTCAATCGATATCCTTACAATACTAAAATTCATGTTAAATTGAGTACAATATTCCGCTGCATAAATTTGAGTCGGCGACGAAACTGGGGAATATGAACAATTATTATTGAAACTGACGATTGCCTTGGGTCACTTCAATAAGTCAACTACGGATTTACACTGGCCACAATTTAATACGACCTGTCGTTTAGACCAAAACCGGATACCATTGATATAATTGCTTGACTATTTTTGCAGTGTTGCTTCAGTTTTGTCTATCACCGCATCTATTAATAGGGTAGTTTCCAGGGTCAAAATAATAACATTTTATTTAGTCCGTATTTTAGATTATAAAAGAATATTGGACACGTATTTTTTCTTTTTTCGATTAAATAAAAAATAACAAAGATATAGCCCATTAAATTTACGCGTGACGTCACCTAGTGCGAAAAAATGCAGCACGGCGTGTCGTTATACGTAACTTTAATGAGCTATATCTTGGTCATTTTTGGTTTAATTTACAAATAAAAAAATACGTATCGCTTATTTTTGAATAACCTAGAGGACGGAATTATAAATTTTTTTTTGTCAACTAGCCTTGGATTTACATAAGACTTAATATAAAAGCTAGACTATGAATATCATTTTTTTTACCTACATGCCCTACATTAGAGGTGTTACGGATAAAATAGGAGACAAGTTAAAAAACTACTCCATTCCGACAGTATTTACACCAGGGGCCAAAGTATACAACATGGTGGGCACACCAAAGGATTTTCTACCGCTACAAACCCCAGGTGTCTATAAAATCAACTGCAGCTGCGGAAGCTCTTACATAGGGCAAACGAAGCGGACTATCGCTGAACGTATAAAGGAGCACATCGCAGCTGTAAAGAACCGTCAAACAAACAAATCGGCGATTGCGGAACATTTACTTCAATCGGGCACCAATCAATGGATTGAATTTCATCGTCCCCAAGTCCTCTTCACGGAACGCCACTTTTACCCAAGAGTTGTGCGTGAAGCGATTGAAATCAGAAAACATAAAAATTTCAATCGGGAAGAGGGCTTCAAATTGTTATCGGCGTGGAATCCTGTGATTCGGCTAACAAAACCCCACTTTAACGCGCAGTCGGCGAATGTTCAATATACAGATACGGTTAGTGTGTTTTGCGCCGGTACTTCGAATATCAACGACCCGGGGGTAGAAATAGAATCTTCTACCTCGCACTCGGAGACGTGACATCGCCACACCAGTCAGCTTGCGACCACGGGACGTGCAACCGTCTCGAAACGTCAAGCAAAATAAGGTATGTAAATACCTAATTTGCATGTTCGCGTTAATTCCCGTCTATATATATATTCTTAAACATGCAACGCGAGTGTTCAAAAGTTTCTATGGTAATGGTAGGCAACGATAGCCTAATTGAGGGACCGAAAGACTGCCAAGCAGAGGGTCTCGGGTTCGAATCCACGGCGTGCACCAATGACTTTACGAAGTTATGTGCGTACCTACATTGTTAATTATCGCTTGCTAGTGAAGGAAAACATCGTGAGGAAACCCGCATGTCTGAGAGTTCTCCACGATGTTCTCGAAAGACATGTGAAGTCTGTCAACCCGCACTAGGCCAGCGTGGTGGACTATGGCCTTACCCTTCTCATAGTAAGAAGAGGTCCGTCATGCCCAGCAGTGGAACAGTTTATATACAGGGCTGACGATGATGATGATAGAATAATCATGCCAATAACATAATGGTTAGTCCTGGGTGGGAATCGAAGCGAAGTAGTCTGTTGCACTTTCGCTGCGTTACCGAGTCTTAAATTATATCTTCGAGTTTTCAGCTACTTGTTTGGTGAATAATATGGCGATAGATTCCACGGTACCTGATCCTCTGAATGTGAGCAAACATGATACGAATTTCCTCCTAGGATCTTCGGTTACTTTTCTGCAACGATCCTTATGTACAAACATTTATAATACCTACCAAAACCGGTCTATCTGTAGATCCTCCGTGGAGGCATACATCCAGCAGTGGACGTCTTCCGGCTGATATGATGAACTACTAACATATACAAAAAAAATCGTTCTTTTAGCGAGAACCTTCACTTTAACCCCTCAACTGCAATATGCAACTCATAGTTGCATAAGGGAAAACGCTCCAACCGCATTATGCACCTATGAGGTACGTCTATCATTGGTCGTTGATATTTAAAGGTTTCTGCACTTGTAACACGATCTGGTTATATCATTCGATTTATCGATTTCCGCTTGACCAATTTTAATACTTTTATAAACTGGAAACGAGCAAGAATGAACGAAAATTAATTGAACAAAATACGTATGCTGTTGAACTTTGCGACGACGCCATATTGGCCATTTTGATATTGAAATAAGTGTGCACGAGAAAATAAAAAATGTTTGTAATGATAAAACATTGAGTAATCTTATAAGATATATACAGAACTACTGGAAAATAAGTGTAGATTTCATATTGAGTTATAGTTTATCGAAAAGTGAGAAATATTGCAGTGAAAAAGTAACGAAACTTTTGTAATGCACTTACTACGTACCCAAAGAATGGCGGCCGTTATTTTTCGTCGCGTAACAAAAACGTTTTATGGTGAAATTATGATTCTTAAGTAAAATGTGTTGAGTTATCTTTGCACATTGTATATTGTTTTAACGTTATAAAGTGTTCGTTTGGTGATTATGTGTGGATATTCGATGAATTGTGATAAAGTTTACAAGTTATACCAATGAAATTTCTCAAAAATCAAAATATCATCGCTACGAGAACAGGTCATTTTTATTTACTTGTTGAAAGATATATCTAGTTAGATAAACTCGTAACGAAGCCAGGAAGGTATAATTCGTGCCATATAATTATATTTTTATAGGCGAATTTAGTTTTCTGCAAGAATTACAAAAATTACACGTGAGTACCAACATAACATCGAAAAAAAAAACACAAAAATAGTGATCATTAGGTACATAATTTACACTCAACAAAAAGACCCTTTGAAACCGTACGATACTGAGACGGTATTTTGCAACACAAATGTTCACAATAAAATAAGAACGTAATGTTTTTATTTCCTTAATAATTAAGGCGCTTAATATTACTTTCAAAGAGTAGCGGGAATGAGACGCGATGTGTTTTATTTCCTTATGTGACCCCTGATGTATGGTAAACGTAAACGGCTGGCATTTGGATAAGGAGTAATGATATGAGTGGGTATGTTATAATCTTTGTTAGCGTGATAATCTGTAGGGTATTTTGTCGTTTGGATGTATAAAGGGTATTTTTACATACATGATGTAATTTAGATGGTGTAATTTAGATGTCCGTGTGGTGACGGATTAAGAATACGGAATGTCACCACCCCATATCATCAAGTGGGTGTCGTAAGATCTGACAGAGGGCGTATAATATGCAGAGAACAGCACTGTAAGAGAAAAACTTGATACAAACACTATACCAACCCGTTTGGCCAGCGTGGTATAGTAGGCCAATTCCTCCTTTCAAAGGAGAGGCCTAGTCCAGCAGTGGACTGTTAAAGGCTGATGATGACGACGATAATGATGTAATTTAGAATCAACAGGAATGTATGTGAGGACGTGCGGATGTTTGTTACTTTGTCACGCAAAAATGGTCAACGGATTTTGATGGAAATTTGCAGTGTGTAACGTTAATGAGACCTTCCAGGTGTCCACTGTTACTTATCCCTACTAGGGTGTGTTTAAATGAGAAACATGAGTTGAATGTTACAATAAAAATTGATTTAATTGCCAAGAAAATCTACACATCATTTAGCAAGCGAAAAAAATTACTAGTAATGTGTAATTAAAAAGATATACACAGGGTCGCGTGATTCGGCGATGGGTGAGGTTTCTGTTGAGATTCCTGCTGCCGGTTCGTCCAGGAGAGTTGGTTACTTAACACGGAGCTGCAGCCGCCAAAAAGGAAAGCGCGCAGCCAACGCGTCCGCTTTTAAAGAAGCTCGCGGTGCGGTGGGGGGCGGAGATGCAAGCGGCCGAGAGGTGGTGTCATCTCGACGTCACAGCGACGTCACACACTCCCCCCATTAGGCCAGAATTTTCCCAGAGGGAAAATTCTGTGGCTGGTAGGCGGCCACTGCACTCCGGGACCCTGAAACAGATGAGTGGTAGTGGTGTCAGTAGGTTAAATACAAGGCAACTATTAACCCTGAAAGAGGAAAAAAACAAGTATAACCCTCGGCCATTCATACGTCACCAAGCATTGAACGTTCCTATTACCTGACATTCATCACATTCAAAAAGGCCAACACACAATCATACGCATGTACAAGCCAACATTCATTCACGATGCGAGTCGCATTCATTATAATACACGACGCGCGAAGAGGTATTATACGTGATACGGGCTTTATAAGTGAAGTTAATTGAAAATGTATAAGTCGTAAACCAATATTACGATCTTACTATATTACGATACTACAATCATACGATTAGTTGGCGATATCACAAACAAATTGCTCATTAACAAGGTAGATGCAATATTGCAAGGACAATTTGTATTCATTTAAAATGGAATAACAATGAAGGTTTGAACCGGTGAACACGTGAGTCATCACTGCGCGCTTGGCGCTTACCGCATTCCATTGACGCGAGTCATTATCTAGTTTCTGTACACGATACAATTAATTAATGACAATTGCACAATTATTGGTAGAATGTAATGAATATTACACCATTGAAGGAGAACGTCGATGGTATAGTACACACTACCATAGTTAAAAACACAAAAAAATATTCGCGGCAAGATGTAATGTATAGTACATCGTCGAAGGAGACTATCGACGACATAGTATACACTACCATCGTTAAAAAACACAAAAAAAATTATTCGCGGCAAGATGTAATGTATAGTACATCGTCGAAGGAGACTATCGACGACATAGTATACACTACCATAGTTAAAAAACACAAAAAAACACAAGCGAGAATCGAACCACAGACCGATCCGACCCAACCTTTCAGCCACTGAGCCATAAGGGAATTTTTTTTTTTATTATATTACGATCAGTCATTACCAAAGCTATATGTAACAAGATATATGGGTACATGATTTAGCTGTAATTAGGAGTTAAAGATTTTTATATTATTTGTAACGAAGTGTTAAGTTATTTTAGTGATTAGTTCATTAGTGATGAGCATTAATCATTACATTCTTAAACTTTGTAGTGAGTTAATTTAAGATCCTTTATATGGAAATCACCAAGAGAAACATATCTGATATTTATATAGTTATGTGAAATTAGATAGTTATCAGATAGTTGGATAATTAGTTAGATAAATAACAGATTCTTTGTAACAATATTACATTTAATAAACTTCTGCGACAATTTATAACTGAAATATTTATTCATTTTATGTTAGCATGTTTACACAAATCGTTAACACAACAATGCGTTATCTTGTGACTTGTGAGCTCCAACTCGAAAACAATAGCACTATTGTTGGCCTTCACCAATAATTATGTAGGTAATTATAACTTCGCATACATATGCGTCTTACATTGTTGTTAATGACACTGTACCCAATCGTTTATAAACACATTTATGCTATAATAGATTAAGATTCAGTTATTTTATTCAGTTTTAGGGTTTAAAATAAACGACGGTGAAATACGAAATGGTATTATCTTTAACTTGTAAATCAATTAATTTGCTTTAGTTATTAAAGTATAAAAATTATTGATTTATGTAGAAGTACCCACATTAGATATTTAACTATTGAAATTATTTATTTAATTTGGGGTGTAAACAACCACTTTAGTTATTTAATGAGGTATAAAAATTATTTATTTGCTTCATATGTAAATAGCCACTTATTTATTCAAGAATAGAAGTTATTGATTCAATTTATGTGCAAATACCCACTTAAGTTAAAGTTAGTTTCAATTCAATTAAGTTTGATAAATTTAGTTTGATATAATAACATTTGCGTAGACACAAGAACACATTATAACCACTACTTAAACTGGTTCAGTAAAACTAGATGCATAGCATTTAGTAAAAAGGAAACAAGTTACACATTGATAATTAAGTATTTTTCCGGCCGTCAGCGGTTTAATTTTACCATTTATATATCATTATATGTTTTATATATTTCAATAGAAACCAGACATTGAAAGAAACAATCCTAGCGAAACAAAACATTACAAAAAAAAATTAATTCAATAATAGCGACGCAGGAATTTTATGTTTGAGTTAGCAATGAACAGTAAATGCATAAATAGATGCATTCTCAAATAACATAACAATAGGCAGTAACAAAAAGATAAAATCGAAGACCAAAAACAACGATTGTAGCAAAATAAACATTTGACAAAACGAACAACCAATAACTATATAATATTCAACGATGATATTCGTATTTATATACCAAATAGACAAAGATTGAACTTTTTCATTATTGTTAGTGAGCAACCTGCATGTGACACGTGTACAATTCATTAATAATTGAACGCGGAATTCTAGCTAAATACCTAGTATATAATACGATAGCATCTTTAGGTACGTTCATTCTCAGCCAGTCCAACTATGTTAGGTACACGTGGTATAATAAAGATGTAACTTTCTTAGTAAGAAAGAAAAGAATAGTTAATTTTAAAAGATAATCGCCGTAGTAGGCGGTAAATGTATTGAATAATACCGACTATGTAGAAATATATCGCCGTACAAAATCACTAGCAGAAGGTTGTAGTAGAAAAATGAGAAGAAATGAAAATGAGAATGGTGTGAATTCGTTCCAGAAGTCAGCCAAAGCAGTAATTATTAGCAATAATTACCAGCAGCAATTAATTACCGTAGTGGGCATTTAAAAAAGCTAACCGCGAAGCATACGATCAACGAAGGTGACCTTAGCGCGTCGTTTGGCCTTAAATCGCAAAATACAAAGAATGCGATCGACGAATTTGACTTTAGCGCGTCTTTAGAGGACACGTGGCCGCAGTCGAACGATTATAACTCGTTACTTATGCGGTTGATACACAATAATTATCACACGCGGTAACAGAAAAAGTTATAACCCGGGACCTCCGATCAGTAGTCGCATACGCTGTCCACTGGACTACGGAGGCAGTCCAGTATCCATTTATAAATTATATAGACTTAATTTATGTAAGGAGCTAGAACTGTTACACCTTTTTATCAATTGTGAAAAGAAAAACTAAAGCCTTAATGTACCTCGTTTATAAAATACAAGAAAATGTTATGAGACTAGACTAGAATGATACAATATATTCTTGCCCTAAATATAATTTCGAACATTGATGATGCAGAACATATAGAACATACCGGATCATAATCGAGAAAGGCATATGCCCAAGGCTTAATTAAATATATGTTTTTGTATAGGTAATATCTCATGTGTGAAGGAATCAGGTAACGACCGGGCAACAAATAAATAATTAAAGTTTGAATGAAAGCAATGCGCTATTTATAACGAAAATTGTGTTTTATTTAAGAAGTAAACATGCATGTATTTTTTTTTTTTATAATTAATGAAATTATAGCGGATGTTATGAAATCAATTCAATTATAATAATATAGATGAGCCCGTGGTTACACCAGCGGCTCATAGCGTGATGTTATATAGCCTATAGCTTTTCTCGATAAATGGGCTATCTAACACTGAAATATTTTTTTTAATCGGTCTAGTAATTCTTGAGATTAGCGCGTTCAAACAAACAAACAAACTCTTCAGCTTTATAACAGGTGTCTCAGTAAGAGTACACTTTTTAAAATTGGATTATTTTTTTTTCATGCAAGTGTCAACTCTGTAGTTTTACAGCTGTCACCTCTGTTTATTCCGACTATTAAAAATGGAGCGCTTTTCAAAAGAACAACGCGTTATAATTGTGAAAGCTCATTACAAAAATGGGGAAAGTTACGCTGAAACCGCTCGTAAACTTCGCCAAATTTTCAGCCGAGAAAGTGCACCTAATATGTCAACCATTCGAAGAGTGGTCAAAAAATTTGAAGAAACTGGGTCAATTATGGATAATAAGAATCCTTTGCGTCAACGTACCGGTCGGTCTCTTCAAAACATTGCTGCTGTAAACGAGAGTGTCACCGAAAACCCGAAAACATCAATTCGACATCGTTCTCAACAACTTCAAATTTCACAAAGCACTACGCAGAGAATTTTGACTAAAGACCTCCACCTTTATGCGTACAAGATTCAGTTAAATCAGGAATTCAAAAACAGCTCAAGCAGACTACGGAAAGCGCCGGCAATTCGTTCAATGGGTAATGGAGCAAAGTGAAGTCGATGCCAATTTTTCGAAAATAGTCATTTTCTCCGATGAAGCGCATTTCCATATGAATGGCTTCGTGAATACACAAAATTGTCGAATTTGGGACGCAGAAAAACCTCATGCAATCCATGAGAAACAAATGCACCCACAACGAGTAACTGTCTGGTGCGGATTTTGGTCAGGGCGGCGTGATTGGACCTTACTTTTTGAAAATGAGGCCGAAATTGCAGTGACTGTGAATGACATTCGTTACAGGAATATGATAACGGACTTTTTGTGGCCTCAACTGGACGGCATGAATCTGGACAACATGTGGTTTCAGCAGGACGGCGCAACCTGCCACACCGTGCATGAAACAATCGACTTGTTGCAGCAACGATTTCCAGAACACATTCTCACGAAATTCTGATGTCAACTGGCCACCAAGATCGTGCGATTTATCTCCGTGCGATTTTTTTTCATTGGGGTTTTGTGAAATCTCGGGTTTATGCGAATAAACCTGAAACAATTCCTGAGCTCAAATCGGAAATCCAACGCGTCATCGGTGAGATTCAGCCACATCTCTGTGCGAAAGTCATGGAAAATTTCACGGAAAGAGTAATGGCCTGTCATCGGAGCCGTGGCGGTCATTTGCCGGATATTTTATTTCATACTTAATCGAAACATGTCTTCTTTACAATACAATAAAAAATATCACAATTCTGTCATAAACTACGGTGTTTTTATCTTAAAATTAAAAAGTGCACTCTTACTGAGACACCTTTATCTTAATATATAAAATCCTTGCGTTACTGACTGACTGACAGACACGCTACAGACGAAACTATTGGGCGCAGGAAGCTGAAATTTGGCATGTATGTTCCTTGGGGACCATAGGGGTGCACTAAGAAGGGATTGCCCGAAAATCCCACGGGATCGGTCAAAACGGGTAAATTTAAAAAAAAATGCAGGCGCAGCTGCTGGCGTCTTCTAGTATTAGTATAAGATTATATTAGATGTGCGAATATTTTACATACATACATACATATCGTCACGCCTTTTATCCCCGAAGGGGTAGGCAGAGGTGTATTTCTACACCCACTTTTCGCCAGATATACTTTAGTCCCACGTAATAAGGGGCGAGCCTATTGCCGTACCGGGCACATTGCCAGACTCCGTGCTGCTACTGAGAATTTCGTGACAGAAAAACCCAATAACACCGCCTGACCCAGGAATCGAACCCGGGACCTCCCGATCCCACGCGCACATTTATGCCGCGAGACCAACGAGGCAGTCTAATATGTGCGAATATTTATTGATCATTTATTTATGTAAAAAAAGAAATGTAAAGATCTGATCCGAATAAATATTCCTGCAAGTGTCTTTGGAAACAAGTTATGAATTTTCTATAATCTTATACATTTATAGTCAATCTTATCGTAGTTTATTAAAATATCCCTTTTTATCTGCAGACCGATAGATTACTAAAATGCTAAATTTATGTACAAAAACGCAATCGAAAGGTATTGGGATTGATTCCTGCCCACATAGTTTATACACTTCAGCCCAGAAATAGAGACAACTTGAACGATCCATAATTTATTTTTTGTTTATATGTGCATTTATAAAAGCGTGTTTTTCTAGTGTTTTTTAAACTGTTAATTTATTTATGAGGTAATTTTGCTTCCTCAATTGTACTCCATATATGGAGTACGATGTCCGTTCTGGAAAATTTTATCTATTACTAATTTTGAGAATGAATGTTGTTGGTTGTAATTTAGTTACAAGACTTTCTTTTGACTGAACCAGAACATTCAATTTTATCACGTGAATTTGCACAACCCTATATCAGTATAGCTTTAGGTACATATTGCGTGTATTCTATTATACGTGGATGGCGTTGTGGTTTTAGCAGTTGTTTGACTTGGGTCTACGCCGCTAGTCCTGTGGTTTCGATTCCCACATGAAACTCAACTTTATCCGATTAAAAATGATTTATTCATAGTCTGTGTTCTTTGTGACCACTATTTGAATGTCTGTTACGTCTTCCGTTCCAAATTAGCTTGAGCATTGCGATTTTGTGGGAGCATTGTACTACCACGATCAAACGAACCAGTTTATGTTAAGACCAATAAGATCGGACTTAAAAGCATGAAGAGGAGAGGAGATCTACACAGATACTGAATCGACAAAAACACGAAATCCTCCTAGCGTTATCCCAGTTGCAACTCGGGATCCGCTTACTAGTTTAACCGGATTTGACTGAATATTAGCTTTTCCAAAGAGAGACTGCCAGTCGGACATCCGCTAGCGAAAGTGAAAGCCATATACTATGGTATATGGCTTTCACTTTCGCTTAGACTAGTGTCAGTTTATTCAGAGGTACTTACTCCCTTTAAGAACTGTCAAAGATCTTCTTGACTTTCGGAACCGACGGCTTAATGTGCTCTCGCTCGGGCTATCGCTGCACAACAAAAACACGAAGTAATTCAAGATAATACAATGTCATAAATAGTTTTACCGAACCGTACCCACGGTACGAGGATGTCCTTACTACAAAATGTTTTAGGTAGTTGAAAATAAACTTTTCCACGTACTGGTATTGGTAGGTAAATTAATTAAACTCTGAAAGCAGTGCGGTATCTATCTCTCGTCTCAGTTTTCTAATGAATTCAATAAAAAGATTACACAGGCGTTATCATGTAAAATACGATTGCAATTCGGATTGCTGGTTACCAAAAGCGAGTGCTTGTTATTCTGGACGAGTGAATGCACTGGTTGCAAAGGATTAAGTGCTGCAGTAATTAATCCATTACTTAGCTCCATTATACTTGCTTCTACCATACACTTGGGTCGGTTATCTCGACAAAAGGCATGGGCTGTACTACTGCAATCTTTCATCAAATACGTTTAGTAGTTTTGACTTGATAGACTAACAACAAGTATCCTTCCTGCCATCCTCTCAACTTTCACGTTTATAATATTAGCAGGATATTGTGTGTGTGTTTTTTTTTTATACAATTTGTATTTTAGCAATTTATCACCAGTTGTTGTTTAAACATAGATACTTCATTTAAAACAACACCATACTAATGTTTTATATTACACTACAGCTTAGAATGTATCACTAGAGTAATATGGTAAATTACAGTATGCGCAATAAAAACGATTGCGCATACTGCAATTTACTATATTACTACTACTACTAATTCAAAAGGTACGCGAACCAATTCCGATTTTTTTATTAAATTTGGAAGATAATTTCCTTTCTTTCTTTTATTTTTACATTGCCAGAATCCGTACTGCTACTGAGAATTCGATAAAACTGATTAACACTTTTGCCCGACTCGGGCATCGAACCCGGGACCGCCCGATCAGTAAACACATACGATATCCACTAGACCACGGAGGCTGTAATTTTTTCTTTACAATTTCCTCTCTGGATCTAAAATATGACTCGATGTTATTATAAAAAGAAGAACTGATTATATTGTACATAAAAATAATTATAATAAACCCGGATTCTGCTAAGAGAAATAATTATATTTACTTGTGCACATTTTTCAAATTTTACTGCGGCTTACGACTTACCTAGTAAAGTTCTACTATCTCATTGTAGAATTTTATGAATGGACTAGATGATGTGCGCAGCTACGCCCGCACATTATTTAATTTACCCGTTTTGCCCGATCCGATAGTGCACCCGATAGTGTTCCTTAGGGACTGCTGGTCCCTAAGGAACATACATGCCAAATTTCAGCTTCTTACGCCCAATAGCTTTGGCTATAGCTTGTCTGTCAATCAGTCTGTAACGCAAGGATTTTATATAAACATCATATCAGCCAAACGACGTCCACTGCTGGACACAGGCCTCCCCCAAGGTTCTCCACACAGACCGGTCTTGAGCCGCCCGCATCCAACCGCCTCCCACGATCTTGACGAGATTGTCGGTCCATCTTTCGGGGGGCCTACCTCTGCTGCGTCGTCCGGTACGTGGCCGCCGCTCCAGAACCTTTCTGCCCCAAAGGCCATCGGTTCTTCGAGCTATGTGCCCTGCCCACTGCCACTTCAGCTTGGCTATCTGGAGAGCTATGTCGGCGACTTTGGTTATACTGCGGATCTCCTCATTTCTGATTCGATCTCGCAGGGAAACTCCAAGCATAGCTCTCTCCATCGCCCTCTGAGTGACCTTGACCCTTCTGATAAGGCCCATAGTGAGCGACCACGTCTCTGATCCGTAATTCATCACTGGCAACACTGGTCAAAGACTTTCGTCTTGAGACACTGCGGGATATCGGACGAGAAGATATGTCGTAGCTTCCCGAACGCTGCCCAACTGAGTTGGATTCGACGATTGACCTCCTTCTCGAAGTTGGACCTACCTAATTGGACTACTTGTCCCAGGTAGATATACTTGTCGACAACTTCGAGTTCCCAACCTGAATAGGAGCAGGTATAACATGGACGTTCGACATGATTTTCGTCTTGTCCATGTTCATCTTAAGACCTACTTGTTGGGAGACTCTACAGAGGCCATCGAGCATTGTGCCTAGGTCTTCCACGGTCTCAGCCATGACTACGATATCGTCTGCGAATCGAAGGTGAGTTATGTACTCGCCGTTGATGTTGATGCCGAGTCCATTCCAGTCAAGTTCCAAGTTCCAAAGCTGAAAACATCCTCCAGCGCAGTGGTAAATAGTTTCGGGGATATGACACCCCAGGGGGATCACCCCTCGCTGAAGTTGAATAGGTTTCGAACTCTGGTCCTGGAGGCGGACTGACATAGTGGCGTTTTCATACAAACACTTCAACACTTCGATATATCGATAGTCAATCCGGCACCGTTGGAGAGACTGTAGCACCGCTCAGGTTTCGATCGAATCGCAGGCTTTCTCATAGTCCACAAACGCCAAGCATAGAGGCTGGTTATACTCCTCGCACTTTTGTATAACCTGCCGCAGCGTATGTATGTGGTCTATGGTACTATAGCCTTTACGGAAACCGGCTTGTTCGGGAGGCTGGAAGTCGTTTAGCTTGCTCGCGAGATGATTCGTGATGACCCTCGAAAACAGCTTGCAGACGTGGCTCAGAAGTGTGATGGGTCTGTAGTTCTTTAAGAGGGTTTTATCCCCTTTCTTAAAGAAAAGCACCACCACACCTCTATGTGCCTCGCCTGTGGCGTTTTACCCTCGAGAATGACGGAATTAAATAGCTTCCGAAGGGCTTCTCTATCGGTTGTACCGCCAGCCTTCAGAAGCTCGCTTGTAATTCCGTCATCACTCGGCGCCTTTTTGTTTTTGAGCTGTTTGAGAGCCACACTAATCTCGTGCACGCTGACGTCCGGGATATCTTCGGTATAGTGTCGAGTCAATCCAGCTGTAGGGTCTGATGCTGGAGTACTTGCGGGTTGTTGCGTTGCCGTGTATAGCTGTCCATAGAACCTTTCGATCTCCTCCAAGAGCTCAGGCTTGGACGATACGATTCTGTTATCTTCCGTCTTCAGCTTTGTCAGCTGACTCTGCCCAACAGACAGATCCCTCTGGAACACTTTGGATCCCTTATTCTGCTCGATCGCCTCACGAACACATTTTGTATTGGCGGAGATCGCGAGTCAGAGACTTAGAGATCTGTCTGTTGAGGTGCCGATATTTCGGCCTGTCGTCGGAGGATAGCAGAACCATCTTGCGCCTTTCCTCTTACAGCTCGAGGGTCGGACCCGAGATCTTGCTGGTTCTCTTGCTTTTCTGGGGCTTAAAGAATTTAGCCACTGTTGTATGGACAGCATCCACGAACCCGTCACTGTACTCGTCCACACTACGCATTCGCCCAGGCATTCGAAACGGTTCTTGAGTTCGAGCTGAAAGCTCTCGGGGTTTTGGATATGAACCGGTGCCGGTCGGAGCGTGGACTTTATCAACCTCGACCGTTCGAGGCTTGTACAGATATTCAATGTGCCTCTTACTATTCCCTGACCGCTTCCCACTTTAAGCGAATTGATCACGGAGACATCATTGAATATCTGCCTCTTCGTCGACATGATAAAGTCGATCTCGTTTTTGGTGGCATCGTCTGGACTTACTCAGGTCCACTTGCGGCATTCTCGCTTCTTGAAGAAGGAATTCATCATATAGAGTCCTTCCTTCTCCATAAAGCTAGCCAGCAAGTGACCCCGGGAATTCCGATGCCCATAACCAAATTGCTCTACTCTCAGCTCATCACCGTCGCGTTTGCCCAGTTTCGCGTTAAAATCTCCCATGACCACGGTGTAATGGGTTTTGAAGCCATGTATAGCCCGAGATATGTCCTCGTACATGGCTTCCACATCCTCATTGGGGTGCGTCGAGGTCGGAGCGTATACCTGTATGACCTTCAGCGAATACCGCTTGGATATTCTGAGTATAAGGTACGCTATCCTGCTCGACACACTCCCAATATTTACCACGTTGGCCACGAAAGATTTATGGACGATGAACCCGACACCACCTTGGGACTGTTGGTCGCTCTCCCGGTTGAAGAGCAAGTTACCGGAATTGAGAACTATCGAGTCCTCCCCCTGTCTTCGGACTTCAGATAGGCCTATGATATCCCGTCGCAACTTGCTCAATTCTTCTTCCAGCTCGACAATTTTCTCGTCGGTCAGCAATGTGCGCGTGTTCAGTGTTGCCAGGGCCAATTGTCGTTGGTGGTGGTAGCCCGATCTCTTCCGGAGATTCTTCGCACCCCTTGCCCCACCGTTACCATGGCCGCTACTATAACCAGGATTAGCGGGGCCGCCGGGGACTAGGGGCCGGTTTTTATTGATGTGGTTCATGTATGGGGGGATTTGCCATAATCGCCACGCTTGGCAGGCGTATTGGCGATCGCAGTAGCGGAAGTTTTTAGTGCTGGACGCTGCTGTCCATCTAGCATCTTGGGATTTACTTCCGCCGGGTTTGGATGGATTGACCGCCATCTTTTATATATACGGATTAACACAACTCTCCTTAATTGCAATTATCTGCTCTACCACAGATACAACATCGTTCTCGACTCTCATGAGAGCGCACGCGTGATATCTGTGAACCTTCTCTTTCTTTCCTCGTCACTCTACAAAGGTTAGGATGAAATAATAGCTTTTGTAACTTTTCTAATGTTTATTTGCCAGGTCAGGCTTGTCACCGATATGTATGTTTATTATGTAGGTGCCCTAAAACTATTCGCTTACTTACAGACGTAACAAATAAACCAACATTCTGTAATAATACGTTGTCATGTCATAGTAGTTCAATATTGTTTTTATATTATCTTATTCGTATTTAACAACTGGTTGCACAAAAGCTACAACTAGTTGCAATTGCTCAATACGTAGTGACGCTATACTTCTCAAAGTAAGGAAGTTGTACTCCAAAGTAGGTTCACTGCCAAACGATTTATCTTGCTTTTCAATTATTAATACGCGTGTTAATATGCATGCACGAAGAAACGCAATAACTTGAATGATTTATGTTGTGTGTTAATGGTTATTATTTAGATGAATGCGTGGAAGTTGCTCTTGTTATGATATTGCAATTAACGTTGCAAATGGTTCCGTTATAAAGGAGCTTTTAAAGATACTTCGGCAGAATGCTTTAGAGAACCCCCGAATGTTGTGGTTTATGTGAGCGGGGAATTTGGTTTTGGATGGAAAATGCTGGTATTTTATAGTTTATTTCAGGGATTTTTTATGTGTTTGATGGCTGTAGTTTTATAGCTCATAGTGAGACTCGACTTTCCGTTACTTGTGGCTATTTATATCAGAGCACTACCTTGCCTTGATGAACGCGTTAAGTGCTATTCCAGCTGACGTGAGGATTCTCGCTATGGATGTCATATTATTATCCTTGAATATACAGACTACAGCTTAAACTACAGAATATCGCTATCCATTTGGATTACGGCAATAGGTCTGTAGAAAAGCTAATATTCTGTCAAATTTGGTTCGACTAGTAAGCAAACTCCAGGCTTCAAGGCGAAAGTATTGGCTGCAACGTCCTTTCACATCAGAAATCTATTTTAAATTTCAGACAGTCGTCAATTCAGACAAAAATAAGCCAGCACTTATGCCAACGCAGCCAACAAAATGCCGATTTTATATAAATCGTAGTTTTAAGCAACTTTATAACTGTACTTTATCTTGGTATACAAGAGAGGATATTATATATCTATCTAAGCGCGAAGTATAAAACACAAGAGACCACCACATCCCTTACACTGAACATCACACGCAGTGCTAGATTTCATGCAGACTGTAATTCAAACTTACCCCGCAAACAAAACTTCAGCACTGCATCCGAGTCAGTGGCAAAAGTCAAAACTGAAAAGTTACAAGTGCGGCTCAAGAGAGAATTTCAATACGGCGTTGAGTGGCGACATCTGTTTCCATACAGTTTGTTGTTTTAGAAACACTTACGGGAAATTATCTTGGTTTGTTTTTTTTATATTACTGTTTTGTTCAGTTATAGTCTAGTGAGGAAACCAAAAGACTGATACGCATTTTCGCAACTATTTTTTTTTATCTTTATCTTTTTTACCACATGCACACATCCCCATCTAGTCTCTATCCCCAAACTAAGCAGAGCTTGTACTATGGCTACTAGAAAATCGATAAACATACATTATATACTTTATTTTTGTAAATACATACATAATATACATAGAAACACCCAAACCAAGACAAACATCCATGTTCATGCACACAAATGTTTGACTTGAGCGGGAATCGAACCCGCTTGTGGCGGGTTTGAACCCGAGACGTAACAGAATCAGATTGCTTTACTTCAGAAACAAATAAGGTATAGATATCAAAACTGAATTTATTTTCATAAGTTCACTAGACACTATAAGAACACTGACATAATTGTTGAGATTAAGGGCAGTTGAGTCTACTCCGATAAGAACACGCGTTGTCTAATCGATTTTAAACTTTCGCGATTTGTATACATCATACAAAATAATTTTGCGGGTCTTAATCGCGTTAACTTAACTTATTTAAGGTATAAATACCTATTTGTTTCCGACTTTTCGCTCGTCTTGCACCGAGCTTAATACCGAGCATAATTAAATAAGTTAAGTTAACGCGATTAAGACCCGCTAAATTATTTTGTATGACGCGTTGTCTATGTTACAAAAACGATGTCATTCTTGTGCATTACACGAATCAAAGTAAAATAAAACTTGAACAATTAATTAACTGTAGGCTAGTTCTATATAAATTGCAGCTAAAAATCATCTCGTTGAAGATCATGATGTGTCCATTCGTTTTGCAGCTGCGACGCCACATACATAAATAAAATCACAAAAAGGTTGAAGCTCAATGGACACCGAAATAATTATTCAATAACAAGAATGTTCATAAAAAACGATTCTCCTTATCGCCACATGAACTAAACGATACCTAATAATTCTTTAATACTAAAATTAGCATTTTAGATCGTTAGAGGGTGCGAAGTACGCAGGTACTAAAACCACGGCTTAATATGACCCAAGCACCCAAGGGATTACTACGGAAATCGAATATTTAAGCAACTTGGGAAGGGACACTAAATAAATGAGATGTTGTATAATTTACTGTCCGTGTGGTGACGGTGTCCGTGTGGTGACGGATTAAGAATACGGAATGTCACCACCCCATATCATCCCATGGGCACAGATAACCCTGGGTGTCGTAAGAGCCGACAGAGGGAGCATATTATGCAGAGGACAGCACTGTAAAAGAAGGAAAACTTGATACAAATCCTATACCAACTCGTTTGGCCAGCGTGGTATAGTAGGCCAATTCCTCCTTTCAAAGGAGAGGCCTAGTCCAGCAGTGGACTGTTAAAGGCTGATGATGTAAAGGCTGATGATGTAAAGGCTGATGATGTATAATTTATTAATTAGGGAGCCTGAGAGATGATTATGTTTTGTTAAATCTCGGCCAACTTGCTTGTTGTAACGGATTAGTGAGTGTTTTGGGAAAAGATTATCCTCTCGAGCGCCACGCCACCGTTTTACGGTGGTCTCGTACTTGTTCCATTCAATGTTCAAATGAAACGCCAAAACAATTTTTGTCTCTTTTCAATGTATACCATTTTGAAGCGTATGAAACGATTGACAGATCTATGCAATAAAAATGCTTATTTTCAACGTCAGTAAAAACAAACAGTCAGCTAAACTCATCAGCTGTTAGTACACTTCGAGGCGTGCTTACACTATTTCGCTTCCAAATCAATTTTTTCCATATATTTCTTATTTTACGTATTTCAATTAATAGAATAGCTCATAAATAATATTATTAGAATTTTCCTACCGCTATGAATGCTTCTAATTGGTCTATACATTCATTTTTCTACAATAACATGTATTTTACACATTTGTTTGATAAAACCCTTTGAATTACTTACGCTTGTTCACAAAGTTAGTTAATTCTATATACCTACACAATAAAGCAAATTTCATGTAGATTCTAAATATATATGTACTGATTAGTGTTCTGAAGTAAATAAACGTCGAAATCAGCATTTAAACGCTGCCCGCCAACTTTCATACATACGCTAAAGGAGATGTACCATTTGGCCATACATTATGGGCCTGGTACGGCCAAACACGATACCATGTGTGTTTTGAAGATAAATTACTACTCTATTAACCTGTATAATTTCTTTTTAAATAACTTTTGGTGGAAATAAGATACGAGATATTTGAAATGAAAATTATTCCGCAACTAAATATACCTCAAAATTGAATTTTAACATAAATATAATACCTAGATGTAAATAAAGGTATGTCTTTGCGTCTTAAAGAACAAAAACTACATAAAGAGTGGCCAATAATAATGAATAATCACCTGTGTACTAGGGAACCTCGTACTATGTATACTCGTCCAAAAAGCTAACCACAATCACAAACACCGCTGCATATTCTTAGCATGGGTAGAAGGTACTGATCATTATTATTTAATTTATATTCAATTACATTACATTAAAACCGTACGAAAACACCAATGAATCAGAGCAAAATATTTACGATGCACAGTAGCAACACGAATGACATAACAGATAAAAAAAGTGTTGCAAATGGTTTGAAAAAATATTTCTACTATCGATTAAAAAACAAAACGATTTTTACCGATTAATAATTATGGAATATATAACAAATTATATATTTCTTGATTCTTTTTACAAATATACTTATAAAGTAAATAAAATATATTGTTTTCTAATATAATAATAAAAATATTATTTCCTTAAAACAATTTCTGCCTACCATACTTCATTTTATTTTTAATGCTGGCAACATAAGACATTCATCCGCTATTACCATAGCCTATTCAAAATAATTAATCTTTAAAAACTAAATTCTTTCACCGATACTCTATCAAGAAACGAAAACGATGTAAACATTTTAAAAATTATATGTTTAATTTCAACGATTCACAACTTTCTGGCCGCTACAGGCCGTATTTGGTATTTCTCCTTTGACGTGGGCGCTTATTTTTTAATATATAAAATCCTTGCGTTACTGACTGACTGACAGACACGCTACAGCCGAAACTATAGGGCGCAAGAAGCTGAAATTTGGCATGTATGTTCCTTGGGGACCGTAGGGGTGCACTAAGAAGGGATTTCTCGAAATTCCCACAGGATTGGCCAAAACGGGTAAATTAAAAAAATTGCAGGCGTAGCTGCTGGCGTCCTCTAGTCGATTATATGACATTCGACGTTTGGGCGCTCGAGAGGTTATGTAAGAGTTTTGGAAGGTTTTGTCGAATGTAATGTGATTAAAATCATCATCATCAGCCTTGTTTATTATGCCCAGTAGTGGGCACAGATCTCTTTTCAAGAAGAGCCGGGATAGACCATAAAGCAGCACGATGGCCAAGTGCAGTTGGCAGACTGCAGATACTGTCCGAAAACATTTCAGGAGAACTCTCAGACATGCACGTTTCCTCGCGACGTTTTCTTTCACTGTTTAGCAACAAAAATTAGGTAACAATTAAATTCGCGTATAACTTGGTGCGAGCAGCATCTGCGTAACAGTTCATAGGTCTCTCCCCAAGGCTATCACTGCTGTGTTAAATCGTTGAACAGTAGAATCTTGTTGACCTGCGTTTGTTAAACGAGTTCGAAATAATATGTAGATACTATACTAACGATATCGATTTTAAGAAGGATCAGATATAATCTTTGTATTTTAACCATATAAACACCGTTACACAGCGGGGGATTACGAAGAAGAAATTTTAGTGGCCGTTGTAAAAAAAGCCTGGGATTTCAAGTGAAACGTAAAAGTGTTTAGCAGCGTGTTTCCAAATAATGCAAACTTTGGTTGAAGGCTACCGCAATGAAATAGTGTTCGTCCTGATTTTCATTACAATCATTATGGTTTTTGGCGAGTCTGCCAAATTCCACTTAGCAGATATACTACTTTTGACTTCAAAGCTTCATTAAAACAAAATTAAAACCATAATCCTTCGGCATTTTACCTGTTAATTATGAAAATATGTTACAAAACAAATTAAAAAGGCATTGTGCATACAACAAAAGGTAGTCAAATGGTGTAAAACCACATCAAGTAATTAAAAGCACGGCGGTTCGACTTTCGACGTTGGAGTTAACGTGAACTGAAAGTCCTATATCAAGCTATGATAGCCACGGGCGAAGTACACAATGTTGCTTATTTTGGAGCCAGTTAATGTGCGTGGAAAACTGCTATGGCCCAGTGGAGATATGTAAAAAACAATGTATATAAATGTGTTTGAAATAGAAATATTGTCTATGATAAGTTGAATCGATAATATTAGTTGGTATCATTATTTTGTCTCTTGTAATTTTTTGACTCTGGTCACACTGTAAGATGACACTACCCTTTTTTGCTCGTTGCTTGAAAAATTAACACGTTTTGTCGTAGTATCTTCTTGGGTTTACGCGAATGTTACACATTGAAATTAAACTGCAGATTACGGATTTTATCGCGATGTATTGGTTTCACGGCGCGAGCCCTGCAGACTGCCACCATCACACCGAGGTTCTACAAGCGGTATGTAGATGACACTTTCACAATTTTACCAACAGATAGTGTTAATGCTTTCCTAAACCATCTTAATTCTATTAATAACCAAATACAATTCACAATGGAATTAGAGACAAACAATTCTTTAGCTTTCTTAGATGTACTTGTCATCAGGAATAAAAACAATTCATTAAGCCATACTGTGTATAGGAAAAAGACCCATACAAATAGGTATTTAAACGGTGAATCTCACCACCATCCTAAACAGTTAGCTACTGTAGGAATGTCTCTAATTCAGAGAGCCCGCGGGATCTGTGACAAGAAACACCTGGACGCTGAGCTTCAACATGTCAGGCAAGTTCTGCAAGACAACAAGCTCCGACCGCCGCGCCACTGTCACAGATCCCAGAAGAAAGAAAAACCTGCCACAGTAGAAAGACAACCTGCTGTCCTCCCATACATCAAGGGCGTGAAAAAATTGGCTAGATCTTGGAGCGAGCTTCTATCAAAACTTACTACAAGCCGCCAACGAAGATCAGTCAATTATTACCATCTGTCAAAGTGTCAGTTACCCTTGCAAGAGGCCGGTGTCTACAAAATTGACTGTGAATGTGGGCTCTCATACATTGGACAAACCAAGAGAAGCATAGGCATTCGACTTAAAGAACATATAGCTGACATAAAACATAAACGCTCAGCAAAGTCTGCTGTGTGTGAACATGTGGAACAAGGACCCAACCACTACCTGCGATTTGATGAACCACATATACTCGCAAAAGAACATCGATTTCTTCCAAGGATGATACGAGAAGCTATTGAAATTAAAAAACACCCTAATATCAATAGGGAAGATGGTTGGAATGTTCCTACAGCTTGGGACCCTGTCATAAGGCTAATGAAACCCAAGAAGGACAAAGTCACCAGAAGACCTAAGGACTCTGTGAGCTCATTCTGCGTAAATAGTAACACCAGTAGTTGAAAAATGTTCGGGTACTTTGAGATAACTTATACATTCATGAAAAAGACAAATATCACCTCAGTCTCCTGTGAACATGAATCCTGTAAAGAATTCGAAACGTTCGGCTAGTAATAAATTAAAAATGTTATTTCTAGATCATTAGTTTCAAATGTAATAACTCAGTGCAACCAATACATCGCGATAAAATCCGTAATCTGCAGTTTAATTTCAACGTTTTGTCGTCTCGTAAAATATCGCCCTTTGAAAAGCACATGTTGAAGCTTCGCGAATTGTATTGTAATTGAAGTAAATTTGGAACCCTTGTGAATGCCGCCTTTGATCTACCACTGGCATCGGTTTAATTGTGATTAAATTTGTGAAATATTGAACATTTGTAAAATTGTGTAAATCCTTACCTCGTGCACCGTGTTCTGAAGACAAACGCCTTGGACTTTGGTAGCTATAAAGATACTTCCTAACGACATCCATCTAAGCAAAGAAAGTAGCCGTATTACCCGCACGATTCACCTAAAGAGAAATCTGTTCAGTAATAATTCAGAGGTACTACATATCCCGTGAACAACGAAGGAAATAGAATATTAAAGTGGGTAGCTCATACATCTTGGATCGGTACCGGCTATTCTGCTCATGGACTTGGACTGAGGCTGCGTGTTTTATGTTGGCGACATCTTGGGGTTAGTTGGCCATAGAAATCTTTGCCTTCCAAGGTGGTTCTGTCAGAAGTTTTTGTTCGATTGTGTTTGGATTGATTCATTTTGGAACAAAAAGGAAAAAATTGTTTTGGTCTGTGTATTTCGTCACCACACGGTAAATACACAATGTTATTACCCCACTTCATTCCATGGGTGCTGAGAAGAGGCTACTAAGAAAATACACGACGAAAATAGTATCTTTGCGAAGAGATGGAAAGCTCGACATAAAACTCCGTATAGTTCTTTATGGGTCGGTACATATCTGACGAAAGACGCGTCGCGTATTATCCGTCGCGTAACACCAAAGCAGACAAATATTAATAAAACATGCAACCTTTCACACCTAACGATGATGCGTTAGTACGTCGAGCGTACAGCGTCTGTTCTGTTGCCGTCAACGCATTGTCGCGAGCGCGACGTCGCGAGCACCACGCACGTAGCAGGTCTATTTTGACGGAATAGACGCTACCGATGCAGATACGCTCGACGCATTTTCCGTCAGATATGTAAAAAGTTGATCTTGTCACATTTCACATTAACATTTTCGTCTGGCTAGCTTGGTATAGTAGGCGAAATCCTCCTTTTGACTCACAGTGTCACTGTGAAGCAACTTGCGAGAGGCTTGTCCAGCAGTGGAATGTGAATAGCTGTAAAGGATAAACCAACACACACAAAAGTGTAGTAACGAGTACTCTAGGCAATCCTAGTTGTTTATTATAGTTTTTATTTTAACTGTCTGTGCTATTTGAAGGAACGATGGCCGATGAATATCATGATGTCAATTGCTGATAATATAATGAAGTGAGTTAAAAATTGTGTAGGCTTTATAGCGACGCAAATGCTGAAAACTGGTGTAAAATAAAACGCACAAAAGAGCCAACTCTTTAGCGCGTTTTATGTTACAGTGGCCGCTGCACTAGACTTGTTTAAATAATATTATTTAACTACATTATTGTGGTTGTCGGCTGGGCGATCGGCATGACATGGAAGCGCTAGCTGGTGCGGCATCAACCTTCATCGGCTAGGTTGCGATGTAGGTTGATGACAAAGCATTATACTATATAATTATAGTGTCCTTTCGTGAACCAGTGTAGGTTTCAATGGTCACATAACATATACAAATAACTGAAAATAAATATGTTAATTGTATCCCTTACTAAAGAAACGACTGAATTACCCAATTATCCTATAAAAGTGTAATTTCTGATATATATTTTTGGATGTCAAAATCCTCTGTTTTAAAATAAAGTGAACAATAATATAATATTTATTTTGCTTTTGATTTGCCCGTAGGTACAACACAGTGATTCAAAGGTAACACAAAATATTTACGTAAGACACTTCAGCTAGGAGAGCTTCGGGAGCCATGTTATATTCATTTTATGACCTTTATAACACACTAAATGTTTCGATGGTTTCCATAAAAAGAGTAAAGCAAAAAATAGGGCGAATGAAATGTCCCTTTTAGTTGAAATAAAAATATCGTTTTACGCAAATTTAAAAAGGCTCTTTTAAATACATATTTAAATAAAAGCTTAGAGTAAATGTGATCGAGGCAAATTTTGTGCTATTGTCATGATGACCGCGAAATGTTTCGAGACAGACTTTATCGGTTTTACAACCGAACTGATTTCAATAGGCGGGTCCACACAGAGCGAGCAGCCTCGCGAGGAATTTGCCGCGCGAGGAAACGGTCCCCGAACGAGCGCGGCCATAGTATAAAGCTGCGTTCACATTTATCTGACGTGATCTCTCGTGACGGTCTCTGTCGTAATTACTTACCGTTCACATTTGTCTGTCGCTATCTGTCGCGATCTGACCCAATTACGAATCAGCTCTGTCTTGACTCTCGGGGAGTCCACACTTTCGCAATGTTTTTCATGAATTATCCGATTCAGATTAAGTAGATATCCAATTATATCCATAAATTATTTACATAGGATTATAATATTTCGTATTCAATTAGCTCATCTATAGGTACTGTATAAGAATAATATTATAAAAAGGAAGTCAATTAGTTCGTCGTCCATTGCGCACAATTGCATACGCGCGTCTGACACTTTACGACAGACAGTGGCACGTCCACATTAGTCTGACGAGTTGTGTCGCGCGAGTTAACTGTACGGAACACAACAATGTTAGCTTCGTCAGCACATCTATCTCCACCAAATTATTTAGATAATCTTATTGTCATCATCTTAGTATTAATTTATTATAAATACCTTTGTAGATCTAACATTAGCGATTACTATTTTATATTTTTAATTATCTGTTAAGCTGTTATAATTAAATAAAGTATTTTTTTTACAATTAATCTGAGTCCAATCTCTTAATTCGCGCTGTACCGTCCCCACACCCTCCCCCCCCTCTCTGTCGCAGACCGGGATATTGTCCGTCGCTACACGACAGACGCCGTCACGACAGATTACATCAGATAAATGTGAACGCGGCCTAGAGCGCGGCAGCCTCGGCACCGTAGGAAAAAACAAAATTGAAGTTGTCATAAAGTTTGAATTCAGCACATGAAAATATAGTTGAAAATCTATTATGTATTATTGCGCATGTATCAAATTGTCGACTTGTGAATTAGAGTGAAATAGTACATTTGCCATCTATCGGTCTACGTATTAATGTGAGATCGTTGGTCTCTCCTCTCTCTTATTTTTTAATTTTGTTTATAAATATAGTACTTGGAAATGGTCATACTGCAATAGGGTTGTGGCATGTGTTTTTACTAGCCGGCTGCCAGACTGACGCCAATTGCTGTACCTACTTTGGGTACTAGACAATGGTAATAATGGGCCATAACATACATATTTACTTATACTTACTTTTTTTGTAAATACAGGGTGTCACAAGACCCATCACAAAGCCGAAGTCTACTCGTTGTGGACATCATGCCAAGTCATACTAACCAAAAATAATACCTGGGAAACGTTTTTTCTTTAAGTTTTCACTTTTTAGGGTTCCGTACCTTGAAAGGAAAAACGGAACCCTTATAGGATCACTTTGTTGTCCGTCCGTCTGTCAAGACCCTTTTTCTCAGGAATGCGTGGAGGTATCAAACTGAAATTTATACCAAATACTCGAATCTACAGTTCCGTAGTGCTGTACCGTCCCCACAACCTCCCCTCCCCCTCTCTGTCGCAGACCGGGATATTGTCTGTCGCTACACGACAGACGCCGTCACGACAGATTACATCAGATAAATGTGAACGCGGCCTAGAGCGCGGCAGCCTCGGCACCGTAGGAAAAAACAAAATTGTAGTTGTCATAAAGTTTGAATTCAGCACATGAAAATATTGTTGAAAATCTATTATGTATTATTGCGAATGTATCAAATTGTCGACTTGTGAATTAGAGTGAAATAGTACATTTACCATCTATCGGTCTACGTATCGATGTGAGATCGTTGGTCTCTCCTCTCTCTTATTTTTTAATTTTGTTTATAAATATAGTACTTGGAAATGGTCATACTGCAATAGGGTTGTGGCATGTGTTTTTACTAGCCGGCTGCCTGACTGACGCCAATTGCTGTACCTACTATGGGTACTAGACAATGGTAATAATGGGCCATAACGTACATATTTACTTATACTTACTTTTTTTGCAAATACAGGGTGTCACAAGACCCATCACCAAGCCGAAGTCTACTCGTTATGGACATCATGCCAAGTCATACTAACCAAAAATAATACCTGGGAAACGTATTTTTTTTTAAGTTTTCACTTTTTAGGGTTCCGTACCTCGAAAGGAAAAAACGGAACCCTTATAGGATCACTTCGTGTCCGTCCGTATGTCAAGACCCTTTTTCTCAGGAATGCGTGGAGGTATCAAACTGAAATTTATACCAAATACTCGAATCTACGGTTCCATAGTGCTGTAAACAAATCAAACTTCTAATCCAACGCAATCAAAAGATACAGCTGTATATGCTGCAAATTGCAGCATATTTTTAAATTCGCATTGGAATCAAAACCTACAGGGTACTTCCCGTGAAATCAGAATCTTGAAATTTGGTACGAAGCAACGTCTTATATCACTTATAAAGGAAAAATTGCGAAAACCGTAAATTTTTAGTAACATCATATGAGAAAAATATTTTTAATAAATTTAAAGTTATTACCCCTTTCTCTTGAACGCGTGGAGGTATTAAATTGAAATTCATATGAAATACTCAAGTATGTAACACCGTTAAGCTGCAACAAAATCAAGCTTCTATGTCAACGCAATCAAAAGAAAGAACAATATAAGCATATTTTCAAACTCGCGCCTACTCGCAAGTGAATCAAAACCTACAGGGCACTTTCCTTGAGCTCAGAATCTTGAAATTTGGTACGAAGCAATGCCTTATAGCACATATAAAGAAAAAATTGCGAAAACCATAAATTTTTAGTTACATCATATAAGAAAAATATTTTTAATAAATTTAAAGTTACTACCACTTTCTCTTGAACGCGTGGAGGTATTAAATTGAAATTCATATCAAATACTTAGGTATATAACACCGTTAGGCTGCAACAAAATCAAGCTTCTATGTCAACGCAATCAAAAGAAAGCGCAATATAAGTGTTACGCCATCTATCGGTGAATGGGGAAATACTAGAAGAGATTGAATGTATTGGTGGTTTAAAGGTAATTCGACTACTCTGTACTAGATGGGGTTGCTGTATCGAGTAATCGACTGTTCGAGATTATTTCGACAGTTTTGTAGAAGCAACTAGAATGCGCTAGTGATGTTATCCGGCCAGTATAAATAGAGCACGAGCGAACGGAACGGAAACAGTTACAATTGAATATCGAAGCGATCAACAAGAAGCGAAGGAAATAAGTCGGAAGTGTTTAGTGTTGTTCTAGTGGTGTGAATAGTGTGTTTTATTAGTGAAGTGAAAATTAAGTGTGTGTATCTAGTGTTATTGTGTTAGTGAATAAAGTGCAGTTTTTCTGGCATAGTGTATATAATTTATCACGAACCCCAGCTCGTAACAAATTGGTGTCAGAAGAAAGGGATAAATTATGCCGGTTATGCCGAAGGAAGAAACTGAAGGAGTTCGTACTAGAAACCAGCGCCAGCAAGACCTGGACCAGAGACGCTTCGGAGACGTTCCTTCTCCATCGTCTGGTGGACAAGGTGACTCCGCGGCTGCAGTGGAGCCTGCAAGCGCACACTCCGTGACAGTGCCCGACATCGCGGCTCTGATGGCGTTCATGCAGGAGCGGGCCCACCGTCAGGAGGAGCAGGCTCGCCGTCAAGAGGAGCACGCGCGCCGCATGGAGGAACAGCTACAGCGCAACAAGGAGGAGCAGGCTCGCCGTCAAGAGGAGCACGCGCGCCGCATGGAGGAACAGCTACAGCGCGACAAGGAGGAGCAGGCTCGCCGTCAAGAGGAGCAGGCTCGCCGTCAGGAGGAGCAGGCTCGCCGCCTGGAGGAACAGCTACAGCGCGACAAGGAGGAGCAGGACCGCCGTCAACAGAAGCAGGCTCGCCGTCAAGAGGAGCACGCGCGCCGCCTAGAGGAGCAGCTGCAGCGCGACAAGGAAGAGCACGCCCGCCATCTGGAGGAACAGCTGGTGCTCATGAAGGACCTTAGCGCTGCGGTGGGGAAGGACTTGAAGGCGGTCAAGGAGGAACTCCAGCAGCACGAGGCCCGTATCAGCGACATGACCACCACGAGACCTGTGTTGCTGAAGTGGAGAAGAAATTTCGTGGGCTCGAAGTAACACCAGCGGCTGTAGCGCCCTCACCTCGTGGATTTAAGGTTCCACCATTTGATGGCTCGTCATCATGGTCTGCATACAAGATCCAGTTTGAGGCTGTGATGCGATCGAATGGGTGGACCAAAGAACAGGCCTTAACCGCCCTAACCTTGGGTCTTCGTGATAGGGCCTTGACAGTGTTGGAGGCACTCGGGCAAGACGTCACCTACGAAAAGCTCCTGGAGGCGCTGGAGGCAAGATACGGTGACGCGCACCTTGAACATGTGTATCGTGCTCAGCTGAAAGACAGGATACAGCGCACCGGAGAAACTCTGCAGCAGTGGGCTCTGGAGGTGGAAAAGCTGGTCAGGAAGGCATACCAGTCGTCGCCTGCGCTTATTGACGGGAACTTCGTACAGGCATTTACGGATGGGATCCGGGACCTGGAGGTAAGAGCAGCAGTGAGGCTTGGGCACTTGAAGGAGCTCAAGGACGCCTTAGCCCACGCTCTCGATGTGGAAGCAGTGCGACGCGACGACCGAGGTCACCGAATCAGGGAAGTTGTGTCGTCACCTCGGTGCTACAACTGCGGAGAAAGAGGCCATATCCGCTTGAGCTGCCCAAAGCGTAGGCAGCCTGGTGACACCCTGTCTCCACCAAAGGGGTCGCCTGATGTGCCTGCCAAGCAGCGAGAGCAGGGAAACGAGTAGAAGCCAGGACTGCGGGGCGGGTGCTGGCTGGTAATGGAAGAGCCCCAAGTATCTCGATCTCGCAATCATGTGACGGGAACAGCCTGATCATCGAAGGCAAAATTAACAGAACACCATGCAAGCTGACATTAGACACGGGTGCTTCTTGGACAGTCATCGGTTTCCATTTGGCAAGACGGGTTCTTCGGGGCTGCTTCAGGAACCATGAATGTGTGAATCTGAGAACAGCTACCGGTCAGCACATAACCGTCCGAGGTGAAATGGAGGTGGATCTGAAGCTAGGCAACAAAGTTTACCGTCACAAAGTCATCGTGGCCGATATAGTGGACGACTGCATCCTGGGCCTAGACTTCATGCGGGAGTATCGCTGCGAGATCGATGTTAACCAGGGAGTGTTGAAATGTGGCTCGGAAGAAGTCTTCATGGAAGGCGCAACTTGGCGCCTGAAGAATGTCACGCTTCAACCGCGGTCGGAAACGGTTGTACCGGTTTGTTTACCCGGGAGTTCTGGTCGAGGGAACCGCTGCGTACTTATCGAAGGCCTAGAGAAAGAGGCATCGTGGAAGATTGCACGAACCTTGGTAAGGGGTACCAAAGTTTCATCAGTACGCGCACTAAATGCAAGTGACAAGGAAGTGTTGCTCACGAAAGGGACGGAATTGGGCACCTATGAAGGAGCGGCTTGGATGCGTAGATGTCAGGAGCAACCTACCAGCGCCAAGGTTCAGGCTGCACGATTCGACGTGTCTTCACTTTTGGAAGACTGCCAAAGTACCCTGTCAGAAGAAGAGAAGACCAAGGCTAAGAAGATGTTGAACCGGTTCGCCGATATTTTCTCGACCAGTGCTGCCGACATAGGGAAGACAGCACTAGTCCAGCACAAAATAAACACGGGAAGTGAAGCACCAATTCGCCAGCGACCAAGACGTGTGCCAGTGGCACGGGAACGTGAAGTGGAAGCTATGATCGACGGTATGGTGAAGGAAGGCGTAATCGAGCCTTCGTCAAGCCCGTGGTGTTCTCCGGTGGTGTTAGTTAAGAAGAAAGATGGCAGCATGCGCTTCTGTGTAGACTACCGCCGATGAAACGACATCACAAAGAAGGACAGCTACCCGCTGCCAAGGATCGAGGACACACTGGATACGCTGACGGGGATGAAGTGGTTTTCTACCTTAGACCTAAAAAGTGGCTACTGGCAGGTGGGAATAGATCCTCGAGACAAGGAGAAGACGGCATTCTCCACAGGGAAAGGATTATGACAATTGAACGTCATGCCCTTTGGATTGTGCAACGCTCCGGCTACTTTTGAGAGACTGATGGAGCGAGTGCTCATGGGACTGATTGGAGACGCCTGCCTGGTCTACTTGGATGACATCATCATCGTGGGGCGCACCTTCCAGGATCACCTTCGAAACTTGGAGCAAGTGCTGTCAAAGATACGAGGAGCTAATTTGAAGCTGAGTCCGAAGAAATGCGCGTTATTCAGACGGCAAGTGAACTTTCTAGGACATGTGGTCTCGGAGAACGGTATTCAAACCGACCCAGATAAGATCATTGCCGTGAAGGAATGGCCAGTTCCAGAGAACAAAACGCAGGTCAGAGCATTCCTCGGATTATGCTCCTACTATAGACGGCTTGTGAAGAACTTTGCTGACATTGCTCGACCTCTTCATAAGCTCACCGAAGACAGAGTACAGTTCTGTTGGAATGAGAGCTGTGACGTTGCATTCCAGAAGCTCAAGGAACATCTGTGTACTGCACCTATTCTAGGCTACCCTGACAATGAGCATGAATTCATAGTTGACACAGATGCCAGTAACACCGGAATTGGCGGCGTGCTGTCACAGTGAAAGGGTGACCAAGAAGTTGTTATAGCATACATCAGCAAGGCCTTATCCAAACCCGAAAGAAACTACTGCGTCACCCGACGGGAACTCTTGGCTGTAGTAAAGACATTGCAGCATTTCAACAAATATTTGTTGGGGCGTAAATTCCACCCGCGAACCGACCACGCTGCGCTAAAATGGCTACTTCAATTTAAGGACCCAGAAAGACAAGTAGCCAGATGGATTGAACTACTGCAAGAGTTTGATTTTGTAATACAACATCGCAGCGGCAAGTCCCATGGTAACGCAGATGCCCTATCGCGTAGGCCGTGTCCCGACCAGTGCAAGCACTGTAGCCGACAGGAAGCAAAGCAGGCAGCGCTAGTGAGGATGTTAAAGACGGATCTAAGCGACGAATGGAGAGAAGCTTTGCAGAGTGCTCAGCAAGATGACAAGGATGTACAGCCGATTCTTGAATGGAAGAAATCAGGCGCTCCTAGGCCCAAATGGAGTGATATCGCAGCAATGAGCCCTATCACCAAGAGTTATTGGGCACAGTGGGAAAGCTTGGTCGTCCAGGATGGAGTTCTGTGCCGCAAATGGGAAAACGCTCGCGGTAACCAGTGCCATTTGCAAATGGTAGTGCCCAAAACTAAGGTGCTGGAAGTCTTGCAGCTCTATCACAATGGTGCTTCGGGAGGTCACATGGGAGTTAAGAAGACCCTTACTAAGATCCGGGAGCAGTTTTATTGGCTCCACTGTCGGGATGACGTCGAGGATTGATGCCGCAAATGCACAAGTTGTGCGGCTGTCAAGGGGCCACATACTCGAAGCAGAGGTGCATTAAAGGTGTACAATGTGGGAGCCCCATTTGAGCGAATAGCCTTGAATGTCGCTGGGCCGTTTCCCAAGAGCCAGGATGGAAACAAATACTTATTGGTTGTGATGGATTACTTCACGAAGTGGCCTGAAGTGTTTGCAATCCCAAATCAAGAAGCTACCACAGTGGCCGACAAGCTGGTGCATGAAGTCTTTTGTCGATTCGGGGTACCCTTGGAAATCCACAGCGATCAAGGCCGGAACTTCGAATCCGAGGTGTTCAAGGAGACTTGTCGCGTGATGGGTGCACATAAAACCAGGACCACGGCTTATCACCCGCAATCAGATGGCATGGTTGAACGATTTAACCAATCACTGGAAAGGTACCTGGCGAAGGTCGTGGAGAGCAAACAAAGAGATTGGGACAAGCACATCCAACCATTCCTTCTGTCATATCGCAGTGCGGTCCACGAAACCACAGGAGTAACACCAGCTTTTGCCAATTTCGGCAGAGAATTACGTTTACCAGCAGACTTAATCACCAGTATTCCGCCAGAATCTCCACGCAATATAACGAATTACGCGACCGAGCTACGCAACAAGATGAACGACGTATACGAGCACATCAGGGAGTCAGGACAACAGATGTCTGAAAAGATGAAGACTCGCTACGACCGGAAGGCAAACAACAAAGGCTTCGGTGAGGGATCATTGGTGTGGCTTTATAACCCAGTACGAAGCAAAGGTAAATCGCCTAAGTTACAAGCCAGATGGGACGGGCCATATCGCATAATTACCAGGATGAACGACGTAACCTATCGAATCCAGAAGGGGTCGCGAGGTGCACCGAAGATAGTTCATGTGGACCGGTTGGCTCGTTACCATGGGTCCAACGATGTTCGAGGCGAACACGTTTAAGAGGGGGGCAGTGTTACGCCATCTATCGGTGAATAGAGGTACTAGAAGAGATTGAATGTATCGGTGGTTTAAAGGTAATTCGACTACTCTGTACTAGATGGCGTTGCTGTATCGAGGTAATCGACTGTTCGAGATTATTTCGACAGTTTTGTAGAAGCATCTAGAATGCGCTAGTGATGTTATCCGGCCAGTATAAATAGAGCACGAGCGAACGGAACGGACACAGTTACAATTGAATATCGAAGCGATCAACAAGAAGCGAAGGAAATAAGTCGGAAGTGTTTAGTGTTGTTCTAGTGGTGTGAATAGTGTGTTTTATTAGTGAAGTGAAAATTAAGTGTGTGTATCTAGTGTTATTGTGTTAGTGAATAAAGTGCAGTTTTTCTGGCATAGTGTATATAATTTATCACGAACCCCAGCTCGTAACATAAGCATACTTTCAAACTCGCGCCTACTCGCAAGTAAATCAAAACCTACAGGGTACTTCCCGTGAACTCAAAATCTTGAAATTTGGTACAAAGTAACATCTTATATCACATATGAAGAAAAAATTGCGAAAACCGTAATTTTTTTGTTACAGCATATAAAAACATATTTAAAAAAAATTTAAGTTACTACCCCTTTCCCTTGAACGCGTGGAGGTATTAAATTGAAATTCATATCATATACTCAGGTATGTAACACCGTTAAGCTGCAACAAAATCAAGCTTCTATGTCAACGCAATCAAAAGAAAGAACAATGTAAGCATATTTTCAAACTCGCGCCTACTCGCAAGTGAATCAAAACCTACAGGGCACTTTCCTTGAGCTCAGAATCTTGAAATTTGGTACGAAGCAATGCCTTATAGCACATATAAAAAAAAAATTGCGAAAACCATAAAGTTTTAGTTACATCATATAAGAAAAAGATTTTTAATAAATTTAAAGATGCAAATACCATCTTTGCGTAGAGACGGAAAACTCGACATCAAACCTTATTAGACTGCCTCGTTGGTCTCGCGGCATAAATGTGGGCGTGGGATCGGGAGGTCCCGGTTTCGATTGCTGGGTCGGGCAGTGTTATTGGGTTTTTCTGTCACGAAATTCTCAGTAGCAGCACGGAGTCTGGAAATGTGCCCGGTACGGCAATAGGCTCGCCCCTTATTACGTGGGACTAAAGTATATCTGGCGAAAAGTGGGTGTAGAAATACACCTCTGCCTACCCCTTCGGGGATAAAAGGCGTGACGATATGTATGTATGTATGTTAAAATTACTACCCCTTTCTCTTGAACGCGTGGAGGTATTAAATTGAAATTCATATCAAATACTAAGGTATGTAATACCGTTAGGCTGCAACAAAATCAAACTTATATGTCAACGCAATCAAAAGAAAGAGCAATATAAGCATATTTTCAAACTCGCGACTACTCGCAAGGGAATCAAAACCTACAGGGTACTTCCCATGAACACAAAATCTTGAAATTTGGTACGAAGCAACGTCTTATAGCCCAGATAAAGGATGCGGAAGGCTGAGAACCGTGTGCTGTGGTGCGTGTTGGGAGAGGCCTATGTCCAGCAGTGGACTGCGATAGACTGATTGAGATTGAGATTTCAAATAATTACATAGTTTTCAAACCTTTTTGCTAATTATTCTGTACTTTATAAGTATTTTTGTAACAGATTTCGAATAGTCAGTAAAAACTTTGTAGATCAATAACTTTGATAAAAAATCTTACCGTCATTCATCAGCAGACTTTTGCAAGGCTACTGCAAGGCTGCTGCAAGGCTGGTATAGGTATATATGTTATATTATAAAATAAGCGATATATGTTAATATAAAATAAAGGATGACTGATTACAAACGACAAAGACCCATTTTTATTTAATTTATGCTCCTCCAGCTTTCCATACTGTAATGTTATGGATTTCATTTGGCAATAAAAATACCATAACTATGACTGGTGAACTTTTACTTATATACCTACAGGTTTGTACGGAACCCTCGGTGCGCGAGTCCGACTCGCACTTGACCGGTTTTTTAAACCGCAATCAAAAACGTGCGCGTTCAATGCTCCAAATACCCACTTGTCCATAGAGTCGTAGGGCATCTAAAGAACATATTGGCGGGGTAAATGCATCTATTTTGTACCTAATGAGAAAAATTCCATACGAATTTTGAGCCTCAATATCTCCTGAACCAGTGATTTCCCAGGTATAATGCAGAAGTAAAAAATGTTCGTAGTGATTGGTACAACATGGGATTTCAGTTTTCGTTAAGGGTCTTTTTACACCCTGTATATACATAGAAACACCCAGACCAAAACAAACATTCATGTTCATGCACACAAATGTTTGACATGAGCGGGAATCGAACCCGCGACCTTCGGCGTTGCAGTCGCTTACACTCTCGCTTTGCCAACCGGTCGTCGATTATTGTTATACCTAAAGGATGGAATAGGTAGACATGGAAAAAAATATAGAATGAATTATAGGAAATGAATGTCTGTAGGCAAGGATACTGTAACCGAAGCACAGACTGAAGGATTATTATTGGTACAATAAATAGCGGCAAAGATGAGAATGTTATGATGAATGTATCCTCCGTCATTCAGTGACCAGTGGATAGGGTATGCGACTGCTGATCGGAGGTGCCAGGTTCGATTCCCGGGTCGGGCAAAAGTGTTACTTGGTTTTCCCGAATTCTCAGAAGCAGCACGGAGTCTGCTGATGTGCCCGTTAACGGCAATAGGCTCGTCCCCTATTACGTGGGACCTAAACATTTCATGGTGAAATGTGGATGTAATAATATTACAACTCTGCCTATCCTTACGCGGATACAGACGTGAGTCTATAAAAAAATGTCCAACATACAAACAAACTTGCGAATTTATATTATTAGTAGGGATTATTATGTTCGAGCGAGGCACGAAACAGCGTCCAGACCGCGGCAAAACAAAAAACCAAACTCGATGGCTCGGCCGCTCGGTCGCTCGCCCGCGGCGGCTTACGCGCTTGCCTCAGCCGGGGCACGTCCACACAGAGCGCGCAGCCTCGCGCGCCAATTCCTCGCTAGGCTGCGCGCTCTGTGTGGACGTGTATAATTCGGTAGCTCGGGCGCACGCGTGCGGCCGGCCACGGCTGCCGTGCGCTTCGCGACATTTTCTGTTCAGCTGATTTGTGGGTAAGCTTTTTTTGGATTTGCGGTGAAAACTGTTGCTAGCTTAGTTCCACTTAACTAGGTGCAGGTAAATTCGAGGTTAGGTGCAAGATTGCGGACACTTATTAAAAGTTGCTTCGGCCAAGTTATTAAAAACAAGTCGGTTTCCTCGACTTCTCATAGTTAGTAGGACCCGCAACAAATCAGCCACAGTGCGGTATGGCATACGCGACTCTGCCGGGATTCGGTATACCAGAGAGAAAACCGGTTGGCTTCAATACCCTTGACTTTCAAGCCTTAACATCAATGCCTTCTTTCAAACTTACCTCTGAAAAGTGACGATAAAATATAATTACCTCTTTATTGCCTTGAGTAAATTTTTACTGTGCATGTTTTTTTATTGTTTCTTACATGTTCTTTTACATTGTGAAAATTAAACTTGCAAAAGCTCCTGTATCTCTAACGGACTCATTATTGGACTTACGTAGCCAATCGATGTGAATAATTTGAATGTATATGATGGATTTTGAGAACTAAAACTATGACTTTTTATTTTCAAATAATTATTAGCTTCACGCATCACGGTTCATGGTCGTCAGGTTAGAGTTACATCTCAAGATATAATTTTGAATGGCCACAAATTTTGTCAACAACAAACTTCCTTAGGAAGTGTTGCCTATCTAGCTTCATAAATGAAGCACTTGCATAAAGTTTATCGTCCGTGCCAGAACAATAACGCAAGATGCATATTCCATAGTTATTTTTTCCATTATCTGCCTAGCCTTGAACGGGGTGACCACGCTAAGGATATTAAAATTGGACTTGTGTCAAAAACATTTATTATTGCAATTTACACCTTAATTATACAGCAACACAAGCTTTTTGTCGTAAATTATAAATAAAAACACAAATTATTATTTATTTCATATAACCTTAATGTTAGTTTCCGAAAATAAAGAATGATTTAAAGTATTATTGCACGGATAGCATAGTGGTTTTCGCGGCACTGCGCCTAGTACTCTGGGTTGAATCCCCATGTGAGACAACACTGTTTCGAGTTTAAGTGTTTTTCGTGCTGCACCTGGCCAACCTGCACTACAAGATTGACAAAGTGTGGAAGAAGACTTACTTTAGTGAATAATCTGTAATGATAATTTCTAGGTTTGTTACATTTTATGCAATAGGCAGCCAACGAGCACACAGATCACCTTACGGTATCCGATTACCGCCGCCCATGGACACAAACGACTCCAGAGGAGACACAAGTACGTTACCGATCTTTAGGATAAGAAACGGAATAGGAGAAGGAGAGGTTGATGAGGAAGAAATAAAAGGGGATCGGGGTCAACAAGTCAGTATAGGTAGGTGCTGTTACTTTACGTCGATATTCTGTGAGAGGGTAGTACTGCCCCGGCCGAGCTAACCCATTCATGAGGAAATCAGCAAGGCTCTTCTGTATATAGACTGATCACCAAAACAAATTTCTTTAATAATGATCTAATTATTCAAAATGAACTTATAACCTGATACGCTGTGTAAACAACAAAATACACTACATTCCATACGACATAAAAAAAGAGTTTTCTATATCCAACAAAATCCTTGTCACCTGACAACTGTATTCGACGCAGTTATATTTGCATTTGGTAGTTACTTTTGTTAGGTTATGACACTGCCAAGTGGTTTTGGCGTTCCCCCCTTAATTGTCAAGTAATTTTCTTATGAGTTATTGTCCTGGGTCGACCGAGGATTTCGGTGTTAGCGTGACCTTGTAAAGATGAAGTTTTATGGAAATTTTACAAGGGCAACCTTTTAAAGAAGTGTATAGCTTTTAATTTTAAATGTTTTATGGGAACTGAGGTTTTATTTTGGCTCTGTTTGTAGCTAACGATAGAACCTTGATTTTAAAAATTACAAGTTGGCTAAGCAAAGCAGGTTTACTTTTTAAATAATCTTTTTAGTTAAGGAATATATGTATTCCTTTTATAAGGCATTAGTTGAAACCTCGGCATAGGCCAAGTGGAAGTAAGCTCACCATGGCGTATTAAAAATGTAGTCTGTATTATTTCATATGTTGCTTGAGTCAATCACTCAGCTGGACTTGCAAAAAAACTTCTTTAGGTGGGGCCACACAGACCGAGCAGCCTCGCGCGGAAAATGCTTCGCGAGGCTGCTCGGTCTATGTAGACGTGGCTCGGTCGAGGAAAGCGCACGGTAGCCGTGGCCGGCCGCACGCGTGCGCCCGAGCTACCGAATTAGACACGTCCACACAGAGCGCGCAGCCTCGCGCGCCAATTCCTCGCTAAATAAGCCTGTATCACGAAGAACTTTTCAAAAATTCAATCAGCAGACACCAAGAACACTCAGATTAAAAACAAAAAAATGTGAATAGCACAAAGTGATTGATAAAACGGCTAGGCGGCTGCTTAAACTAAAACTACTACGTTATATGTGAGAAAAAATGGACAGTCGGAAAGAAAACTTTCCAAATGATTTTCAACGACGCACGTTTTTCTTGATTGGTCAAAAATTACTTAAAAACGAGTTATATACTTAACACAATTTGAAATTCGGACAATTTACTGCCACAAAATAAAAGCCAAATGGGCGTTGCAAGAATAGAAGGCATAATAGCTGTGATGGGATATACAAAGCATCCATTCAACAGCTCTTAAGTAAAGCGTTCCCATCGTAAACAAACGTTTTTTAAAGCTCAACAGTACATCTCAAAGCGTTGTAATTCCATGTTCCGACCTGAAATTTGTTTTAATCTGTACATTACTCCTACCAACTAGGGTAGTGGAATAGTTGAAAATTCTTACATTCCGGCCTCGGCTTTCGGATTATTTCGACCAGAAAACGTGTTTAGATAGTGCCCAAGTACGGCACGATATGTTAACCTTTCAAAAGCTTTATCACACTAGCGATTCGTGGCCGTGTTTCCAGTGAGACCAACGGACAGACGAGATGACGGGAAGCCGCATGCGATTAGCCGAACTTGTCCGCAGTAGTCTTGCTGCAAGCTAATTCATAAATTACCGTGTAATGCAATGGCATAGTAACTACGTTATATGCGTAGCTTGGTCTACATTCACCGTGAGATTCAATGCAAAAGTGTATTAATCGCAGGCTTGCTCTTAAATCGCTGGTACGTTGTTTATGTTTTATCCAAGTGCTTCACCCAGAATTGAAAAGTTGTCAATTTCGATAGAATAAGTTAATTCAGCTGTAAAACACAATGCAATACCAGTTCGCTGGAATAAAAACAGCGTGTCATCGGCGTCATCGTCAGTAACACGTTCGTCAGTGTGATGCTGTCCTAAGGACAGGTATGAGAGTACACCATACTCGTGCCTTCTCGTCAATGAGTGAAAAGGGATGGTTAGTAATTAAACTCTCATTTATTTTGTCGGGTTACTATGAATAGCTCTAATATGACGTATATTAAATAAATAAAAATATTCTACCACATCCACACAACACCATCTAGTTCCAAACTAAGCAGAAGCTTGTACTATGGATACTAGACAATGGATAGATATACATATACATAGAAACACCCAGACCAAGACAAACATCCATGTTCACGCGTATTGTTTCAATAGTCGGATGAACTGTTCAAAATATTGTCGAGAAATATGTTTTACTTTTACGATTAAGACTATAATTCATAATTCATAATAATTCATTATTCTTTATTTGCACAAAATGTAGGTACTGTCATACTTAGGTAAATAAACAAATATCAAAACAGTATCAATTCAAAGGAGTCAAGTTCATAGAATCAGATAGAATGTCAATATTGTGTAAAAAAAAAGCTATGGTTAAATGTCAAATATACTTATACAAATAGTTAAATGTCAATAATGTCAATTGTGTTAAATGTCAAATTATAGTTTTATTCTTTTAATAATTCTGATACTGAGTAAAAACATTAATCAATGAGCCACATTTTCAGTTTTCTGTTAAACATATTTGGGGGTAGATTTTTTATGATGTCAGGGATAGCATTGTAAATACGCCCACACATAACATAACAGCTTTTTAGAATCATTGTTGTTCTAGGTACATTTGATAAGACTTTTCTATTTGGATTTCTAGTGTTTCTGGGAAACACGTCCTTAGCTGCTTTGAATAAATCACCATTTTACTTAACAAACTAAGCTGCCTCCAGAATGTACATACAGGCCAAGGTTAGGATCTTATACTCCTTAAAGAGTGGCTTGCAAGACTCCCAAGGTGGTATACCCGCAATGGCTCTTACACACTTTTTTTGAGCTAGAAAAGCTTTTTGACTGTCGGTTATGTTACCCCATGATACAAGACCATAGTTTAAAACGGACCACAAGTAACCATGATATGCCGCTAGTACCGTTTGAGAAGTAGAGGTTTTTCGCAGTTTATACAGAACATTTATGAATCTTCTTATCTTGCTACAAACTCTATCAACGTGGCTTTTCCAGTTTAGGTTTTTATCAAGGGTGACACCTAAGAATGTTGTTTCATCTACCTCAAGGATGTGATTATTTTCGTACTGGATTGACAACTGTTTGCTTATTTTACCATATGTAGTAAACTGGATAAAGTTTGTTTTACTTAAATTAACCATTAAATTATTATTATTTAGCCATTTTATTACAGATTATATAGAATTATTAATGTCAGTGGTATAAGTATTTATGTCAGCATTATTATCACAAGTCAAAATTAAGGAAATGTCATCGGCATATAGAATACAAGGTTTTAAAATCATGTCAGGGAGGTCGATATTATAAAGCAAGAACAGGAGCGGGCCTAACACGCTGCCTTGCAGGACTCCAAATTTATTCTCTATAGAGGTAGAACGTGTTATTACTGGGGTAATTTGATTTGAACACGCTTTGAGAATTTTAGTTGATATTTCGTCATAGCCCTCTGAATAAGTATTGTTCAGGGTCATTAATATCCTATAAGTGTCATCAAAATCAAGAGGATATAGAAAAATACTGTCACGTGAGTCAGTTGCGCATGTGTTGTTTAGTGAGACATTTTTTACTGGTATATTAATGAAATGTTCATTAAACGCTTCTGCTATTTGAAGTGGGTTGTTTAGTACAGTATCCTCCTTTTTCACATAGTTAATAAATTCAATTTGTTTTTGCGCTTCAGATTCTTGTTTTATTAACTGCCAGGATGTTTTGCACATGTTTTTAAAATTTGCTATCATTGCTGAATTACTGTTTTTAATTGATTGGTCAATGCACTTTCGTAAAAGCTTAGAATAGGCCTTATATTTATTTTAGTCAAAATTAATTTATTAATATAATATTTGTAGCGAAGTTGACGCTTTGTTTTGCAACTTAGCCTTAGGCCTTTAGTAATCCATTTCTGTTTACGAGTTTTATTTGAAATTTGAATTCTGATTTAGGGAAATACAAGTTATATAAATGCTGGCTCAAGACGGTCTACCTCATATATTTGGCTAAAAGAAAGGCTGAAACATACATTCTTTAAATTTCTGCACGTTTTCCAGACTGTAGTCCCTTTTATATATGAAATATTCGATCACCGGCGATTCTTTGCATGTTGTCGGAATATTTAATAATTTAGCCGTATTATGGTCCGATATATCTAAATGTAGCAATCCACCTGTCGCATCACTCATATTGCTTATCATGTGGTCAATGCAGGACCTTTTGCGATTGGGATTTTTAATGTGCAGATTCAATTTATAAGTATAGGTGAGGTCTATTAATTTTTTAGTATTTTTAGGGTTCCGTACCTCACAAGGTAAAAAAGGAACCCTTATAAGATCACTTTCTTGTCCGTCTGTCTGTCTGTCTGTCTGTCTGTCTGTCTGTCCGTGTGTCACCACCGATTTTCTCAGGAACGGGTGGACCTAGCAAATTGAAATTTATACCAGATACTGAGGTCTATGGTTCCGATTAGATGTGTAAAAATCAGGGTCCTGGGTCGACCCGATAAAATATATGGTCAAAATTAGGTTTTGCGAAAAATTGTAAGTACCAAAATTAACCTTAATTTTCAACTATTTTTAATTTTCGGAATTTTTCCTTTACTTGTGCTGTAAGACCTTGGTTTTAACAAAAATTGACAATTCTAGGTCAACCGTATGTACCCTATAGGTTTTGGGTCGAAAACCTATATGGTAGTTCCCGTTGAACTAAAATTACGAAATTTAGCCAAAAGCAGGGTCTCACAGCACAAATAAAGGAAAAATTCCGAAAATTTAAAAAAGTTGAAAATTAAGGTTAATTTTGGTACTTACAATTTTTCGCAAAACCTAATTTTGACCATATCTCCTATACCTCTACAAAAATAAAAAAGTGGTAAATTAAAGGGTGTCCCCACACATACATAGTAGACTCCATTTAAAATAGTACTCTTTGTATGGGCGCTCATACAGAGAGAGTTAAAGCGCCCCTAATGGAGAGAAGCGATCGATAGAGACCGCTAGGGGGCGCATTTAGAAAATGTATGGAAATTGATCCTGTCGTCTAGGCTATCGTCCACCGTGACGATCGAGTGCAAACTGGTACTAGACCCTCAGATTTAGAGGACTAGCGTAATTAGCACCAACCTCAAATAAGGTAAAATGTGTACGGAACCCTCGGTGCGCGAGTCAGACTCGCACTTGCCCGATTTTTGTTATTAGTATGTAGTGCATTTATATTTAGATCTCCAGCCAATACTATTTTTTTTATTATATTTATGGCTAATTCTATGCAAAAGGGTGTCTAATTTCTCAAAAAAACATGTTACAATTTGAATCGGGTGTTCGATACAAGCAGATTATAAGGATGTTTTGGCGGGTTAATTCGATCCCACAACATTCGAAATGTTTGTCGACTGTATATTCATCACAGTTGAACTACCTGTAGTGTAACCCTTTCTTTACAAAAATGCATACCCCGCCCCGCTTTTTCTGCCTGGTGTAATATGCTGCTAGGTAGTATCCATTAATATTAGCCATTTGTTCGTGTCCTTTTTGAACAAAGGTTTCAGATAAACATAAAACATCAATTTCTTTGTTACTATCTAACAGTTCACTTATATGGATTTCTAAAATACGACGTTTATTAAAGAAGCCTGCAATATTTTGGTGAAAAATTCGGAGATACATAAGGTTTTCATCGTTAATTACGAATAAGATCATTATTAAAGCGACTTTTTTGTGAAACGGGAGTGTCGGTTTGAGTGCTTTGGTCATTTGTAGAAACTCTCCTAGAGCTTAATGTATGTGTGTCCTTTATACAGTCACGCGGCCTCGGCCAGTTTGCACATGGTCTGTAAACAGCTCTGCTTGCTGAGACTAAGAACTTAAGATTATAGTCAGTTTGGTCTAGAACATTGTTTATACTATTACATAAGTCATTGAAAATGTTGTAGGAATGATCTTAATCTACGTCAACGTAAGTACATTGAGAATATTGTTTGCAAATGATACGTAAGATATAGTTAAGTTTATATTCATTTAAATATATCGATTTTTATATATTTTTATGACGAACACAGGACATTTAACGGACTTTAAAAATGAACACAGTTCAGCTTCAATATGAAAGGGATTGGAGTCATTTTGACCTATAAATAATACTATTCTGTCCTGTTGCGTTATGTTAAAAAGTTTGACATGTACTCTTGCTCCTTGGTTTGACACTACTCAATATTTGTTCTGTACTTGCCTGAGATTTGACAAATTATATAAATTAATATTTTGTGTAGGGATTATGTAACCTTGATTCGATTAATCGTCTTGTTAATCCTGAGCATAGTTGGCCCCCAAAAATTAAAGTCTTCCTCGTGTTTTAATTTTGGTCTCTTTGTTTGGACGTAGTTGAACCTGTGATGATCTTGTGCTGTGTGGATGTTCGTAATTCAGTTTCATGTTGAATGTTCAGAGCGTCGCATATGTCAATCGTTGGTGCATCAGTGGTGTGGAACGTGTTCAGGTATTTGTGTACGTGGACTGGACTCAGTATTTTTTCTGTTTTGTTGAAGTTCTGTTACAACGCATTCTAATGAGCTTGTGGTTGGAATGTCTTGTTTAGTAGGCGGATTTTGCTGTATTTGTGGAGTGTCTTTTTTGATCAAATCCGTAAGACGACGCTTAGCACTACTCCTTTTTGATGAGGACTGACTATTACGTAATGATGATAAAGGACTCTTGCAGATCTGTTTAAGTGTATTTATTTCCTGTGATAGTTGAGTAATTTCTTGTCTTACTGCCGTATTTTCAAGAATCACGTTTTTTAATTCGTTCTGTGTTGTCTACACAGGACTAGACATCAGGTTATTTATTTCTGCGGACATTTCGTCTTTGCGCAGTGCCGTCGCATGAGTAGATATGTCTAGGCTTTTTGCTTATATTTCATCTGAGTATGAAGAGTTGAAAGAAATACTCATATCTATTTTGTCTAGTGATTTACATTTTTGAAGCGATTTCCTAAGAGTTATGTTAGTGATTTCATCCATCTTCTAGCGCCCTCTATATTTCTGTTACACATACAGCATTAGATTATATTTAATGCTGTTTGATAATGTTTGTAGCAGTCTATAGTGTATTCCAAATTATTTGTGAATTTTGTGAATTCAATGTAGGTAGTTATGATCTAGTAAATGATGTGCAGTCAATGTAAAGTTGAAGTCATATATATTTTAATTTAGTCCATACGAGAATGTCATCATACAATATCTATGGCAACACAAAATACTTATTGTCATTCATTCAATAGTCATTTAGTTAGTGGTACACCTCTATACTTTGGGCTGTCTTGTCTCTGGAACTTATAGTTGTCACTTGTCAAGTTAGTTGACTAACTATTTGAATATTTTTCGTAACGGAATGAAATTATGAAAATGACTATCTTTCGTGTAAACAGTGCTTATTGCAAATCAACATATAAGTAATTTGTGCGTACGTACCACATTATCCGAAATCGGTATGTAAATGCCTTCAGTACGGTGTTCTTCGCCGTCAAATACTTTTTGTCATCCTTATCGTGAATGAGGTTAGCACTTGCCGGGCACTGTTTATAATGCTTTGCTGGATTCCTTTGACGATGGTTAACAATCGCAAACACAGTTCCATCGATTCTATCGTAACGTATCACTTTTACGAACCTTTGAATAACGGTTGTGATATTGTAAACTAAAGTTTCCTGCTTCTTTTGTTGTCACTTAGAGCTTATGGATGTTTACTTGTACTCTTGTGGTGAAATTTAGGTAAATAACAAGGTTAAGTTACTGTTTTGACAATAATTAATGCAGAGCTTATGCAAATACGTGCTTACGCGTAGCTGTCACTTTGACACTCTATGATGTAGATTACTCTTTAGGGTTAGTCGTAGTTACTTACAAGGAGCCCCCGTGTCGCCATAAAAATATAACGGCTCATTACGTTTTGATAATTAACGAATAATAGTCAATTAACTTAAACTAAGGCAGCGATAGCCTAGTGGAAATACCAACGGACTGCCATGCAGAGGGTAACGGGTTCAAATCCACGGCGCGCACCACTGACTTTTCGGAGTTATGTGCGTACTGAATTGTTAATTATCGCTTGTCTCGTGCCTCGGAGAGTACGTCGGTCCCGGCTGTCATGAAGATCTTTGACAGTCGTTATAAGGCGACAGTACCTCTAAAATAAACTGACACTAGTCTAAACCATGGAATATCGCTATCCGTTCGGGTTGCGGAAGTCAGACAGGCAGTCGCTGCATGGAAAAGCTAATATTCCGCCAAATCCGGTTAGACTAGAAAGCGGACCCCAGGTTGAGACTGGGATAACGCTAGGAGGATGAGTCACTTAACTTTAACTCATTTTTGCAAGCGATTAAAATGAATATAGTGATCAAGTATTTACGAAACGTGAGGGTGGAAACTATGTGAGGGTTACTACGGAACCCCACATTGCGCGTGGCTCGACATGCACTTGGCCGGTTTTTGCAAACTATTATATATAGCTTGCAAAAACCGGCGTATAATAATATGTATGAAAGGGGTGTAGGCATATTGTGTAATCATTTGAAAATATCGGCATGTTTATTTAGTTTATTTAGTTGTATATTTCCATATTTTCAAATAATTACACTACACTTTACTTTCAAATAACTACACTTTAAGTATAAATATTACTATTATGTATAAGTCGAATATGATAACACTATACAAAAACAGAGTATACTACACTGTACGAATTATATCGTATGCGACAGATATCCTGGTTTTATTCAAAGCTAAACTTGCGCTGTCATTCTTTATTTTTTCAATCGTGTTGAACTGTTTCACCCTTTTGCGTCTATTACTGTTTGTTATCGTTTTCACGATACTCGATACGAAACAAACGTTTCGAAAATTCTAGATTTTAACCTGGAACTTATCCCGGTATATCGCTTTAATAGACTCTTCAATGTGTTTTGTGAATAGGTCCATTTTTTTATCCTGTGCTTGTCATTTTAATTGTGAATAATGTTTTATTGTGAGACATGTGTTGCAATGCAGTATACATACACTACTTTGCAAAGTTAAGTAAAAAAAAAAATAATGTTTGTGATGTTTTAAAAGTTAAAAAAAATATTTAAATGAAATGTTTGTGATTACTGTCGCCGAACTAATTTGAAGTAAACTGAATTACTTCTTGATAGAAAATCTTACTGGCCTAACTTTGAAAATGTGAATTCTGTAACGTTCTTATTTAAAACAGAAAACGAAATTTTACGATTTCAATCAACAAACGCCCAGACTCGCAACAACAATGTGTGAATTCACTGTGAATCATACAATAGGAAATCTAGTGTTGGAATCGTACTCACAACAATTGGTAAGAGGTTAGTTCCCGAAGCAACGTCTAAACACAGTTATCAGCTTTTATACCTTTTATATGTACTTTTTTACACGTCAAGACACCCAAAAGTTAGGGGCAAGCATTCATTACCAGTTTACTATGGAAATTCGTTACAGACAGACTACTAACAGCCGAAACTACTGAGCGCAAAACCCTGAAATTTGGCATGTATGTTACCTGGAAAGCGTAGGAGTTGGCCTAGTGGTTAATTTTCTCATCATCATCCTAACGCTTACGGGGCCGGGCTGCTTTGGAACCTAAGATCAGCTAGTGCTATTTTTAGTCTCTCAGATATCTTCTTAAGAAAAAGCAAGTCACACCAAGAATTGAGTAAAGATATCCTAGCAGTACCACCAATCAAAGTTCTTCTTAGGTTCGAATAGAATTTCAGAGGTGATCTCTACGCCGAAAGTCAGCAATTACACACCACTTAATTGATGAGCGAACCGAGGTTGTTACGGTCCTCTCAATATGCATGAACTGTCGTTCTGTAGGGTAATCACAGCAAAACATTTCAATGCTTGTTTTATTTACATCTTTTACGGTATTATCATTATGTTCTGTTTTACGGTTACGTAGAAAACTATAAGGAACCGTATAGAGAGCTTGGTATACTCAAGGTACCGAGTCCGAGGCGTGTAGGCATAACTCGCGTTCCGACCGTTTGTATAGAGTTAAAATACTGTATGAAACATTAAACATGCTTTTGTTATTACGCTTTAGAAAGTAAACCATTGATATTTCCGATTACTATTAGCCAATCCATATCCACATAGACGCTTACAATAACCCCACAGAGAAATTTAACAATACAACTCACAATATCTGACACGAGTTGTCTATGACACATCATAGACATACATAGTGACTTACTAAAGTCACAACACTACGCGCTTCACATCACCTTGTAACGAACTATATCTACGCCAGCAATACACTCCACTAAAGCTGAACCTGGCCTTTACATTTGTTCTAGCAAAACTATAACTGCTGGAAGTCCCGAAAGATGTTGATGGGAATGTAAGTCTTAGTGGCTACCGTAGAGAGAGTTGTTGAGAACAAACTAATAGTACATTTTAGGAATCTCCTGTACTTCGCACACAGTAATATTGATTGTGCCTTTCATGAAGTCAATATAATATTGTTACGAACGGGGTAACGGGATTGGAAGGAAACACCGGGTAGCACTGATGACACTTTATTTGACTTCACACACGACGCGCCGTTTAATTTCGACGCGGACAGCACCAACACTAGCGTCTGTTGCACTGCACTTTTCACTGCACTATACTTTCACTTCACTTTATTTTACTACTTCTTCTTTCTTCCTTTTACTTCTTCATTTTCTTCTTCACTTTACCACTTTTCAACTTAAACTGGCGCTCAGAGCGTCTACACCGCCTTATATACCCCTAGGAATGTTCTAGATCTACTAATTTCGATTGTCATTTCATAATTCAATTGTTTCCCTTTCTCCTGTCTCTTTTTAACCTTTCCATTCCTTCCTGAAGTTTCTAGAATTTTCTAATCTTCATTCGAAATATTTAAATTTGTTTTTCCATCTCCTGTCTCTTTTTAACCTTTCCATTCCTTCCTGAAGTTTCTAGAATTTTCTAATTTTTACTCGAAATATTTAAATAATCTTTTTTTAAATATTTGCCAAATATTCATAAACATTTTCCAAATTTCATAAAAACCATAATCCACATAACTGTTATGACTGGGATTTGAACCCACGCTATCAGAACGCGAACGGGATGTGTTATCCGCACGGCCATCGCCTTGTTGTCAATGACTGGTGAATTTGGCGAACACTTGACAGAGTGTATACGTCATCGAACTAAAAACTCATTTCCAAATAATAAAATAGTCTTCAAACCTCTTTGCTAATTATTGTGTTTCGTGACGACGGTTTGACATGACACCGGCCGTCACAATAATTATATAGATAAAAAACTACGAAATAAATTAAAGCGCATTTCTTGTCTCCGCGACAGCCCTGTGGCCCATCGTGACGTAGCACTGAGACCGCAACAAGAAGATCGCCGGTTCGAACTCGCAGCAATCAATTAGTCAGCCGGCGAGCTGCATTTCATTTATTTATTGTTCCGTTAAAGAAAGGACTGCTCCCTTGTTTGATTGTTGCGTTTTGGTGGTAATCACCACGTAACAATGAACAGTTTTATACAGGATGTCACAAGACCTATCACCAAGCCGAAGTCTACTTGTTTTGGACGTCATGCCAAGTCATACTAAGCAAAAATAAAGCTTGGGAAATGTTTTTTTTCAAATAGACACATTTTTTAAGCCACAATTTAAAAGTGTGCGCGTACAATTTTCAAAATACCTACTTATCAATGGGTGCATAGAAAATCCATAGAACAGGTTGGTGGGGTAATTGCATCGATTCTGTACCTAATAACAAAAATGGTATAGCTATCTTGCTCAAAGTTACTATAGAGTAACCTTGAGCATCAATATCTCCTGAACCAGTAATTTCCCAGGTATGGTGCAGAAGTAAAAAATGTTTGTAATGATATGGGGTTTCAGTTTTCGTTAAGGGTATTTTTACATCCTGTATATTTTGGTGTTGGTTGACAAATATTCCTAATACTGCGTCAGCATTTGGTCTGTTGGGTTAGTCAATTGGAAGACTCACTCTGGTGGTTCGTGACGATTACTACTACGAAGGCGGTCGTACGTTCGATTTCTATATGCATCTTCATTGGCACGAATGACTGGCATCCACGACTTTGTTTTACAATGATGACCGTTTTGATTCGGTGGAAACAGCTGGAAACGACAGCCCACCAACATAACATAAACATAACTTCACGCCTTTATCTCCAAAGGGGTAGGCAGAGGTGTATTACACATCCACACTGCGCCAGTTATATTTCGGTTCCAATGTAATAGGGGGCGAGCCTATTGGCATCTACCGGGCACATTATTAAGCGAGCGATAATTAACATTTTTAATGCACCAACTTCGAAAAGTCCGAGGTGTATGCCCGGGGTACCTGGGAATCGAACCCGAGACTGGGCTATCGCCACTTTTGTACTTCGCACAATGATAACTAATAACAATGAAAAGAAAATACACACGTAACAATATATTACCACAAACTATCACCAAAACTAGTATCTTATTTATCACACGACAAAAACCCACTCATAAAATATGCACAAGTAATTGACGAATAAACGAAGGAAAATAATTAATTCTCTACCCTATACGTCAGTAGGGTAGAGACACCAATCTTTATCACTTAACTAGAATTCATTGTGCGTCCTTTATGTACCTAATTGGATTAGAACATACTACTTAAACTTACGAAATTAGTAATACCTACTAGAATAATATGGCGTTTGAGTATACGGTAACAAAGAATCACGTTCTAGTTGAGTCAATTTTATCTCCACATGGAAGAAAACGGAAAAGAAGGTATTAGAGGTAAAGGCTACGATATTCCAATGGATATACCAACAGGCTGCTGTGCAGAGGCTGTTGGGTTTAGACCCACGTGCATCACAGACTTTTCGAAGTCATGTGCGTATTCATTCGTTAATTATTGCTTACCCCGTGCTTCGGAGAACCATCATGAAGTCCTTTGACAGAGGTTACGGGTAGTTTGTCAGTATCCTTGAAAATACTGACATTTGTTTAACATCGCTAACCATATTAGTTGTGGAGGTCAGACAGTGGTCACTCTGTAAAAGATTTATATTTTATAAAGTCTGGTCTTCTTCTTCTTGTCGTATCAATGGCGATTTTAGATGACAGACGACCAGTATTCTGCTACGGCTATGGCATTGTTTGTGGCCTTTTACAGCTCAGCCAAAGAGCATTTAACGGACAGGAGGGGCAAGAAAGCAAGTGTGGCATGTCCTGCCTTGTCGCTCCACAGTCGCACCGGACAGAGTCCTCAGCCACATAGCCCCATCTATACAGATTGTATCTGCAGCGACCTACTTGTGTTCGGAGTCGGTTTAGGGACTTCCGGTGGACCAGTGCAGGTCCTGCCCTGGGGGAAGCTCCTCTGCAGGTACAATGTAGGACTCAGGAGGAGCATGTTTTTCATGCCACAAGTTACGGCGGGCCTCAGCTGGACTGTCTGTAAGTGGTTTCGTGTGGTTAAGGAAACTTTTACGGCTCCTTAGGCGGGTTGAAATGGTTTCCTTATTATGGAGTGGATGTCAAGTGTCCGTCTCTTGTTTCGATTTCTCGATGGAACACGTCACACTCCTTCGCACCTCTGGAGGTGCAATGCCTGCCAAAGGATACACCTGTTATTATCAGGAGCAGGTGTTGTTAATTGCAACAACTACTTCTCTTGCCATGTGCCGAGCGGTGCCACACTGGGCACGCGTATTCACCAGCAGAGAAGCAGATTGCAAGTCCCGATGTGCGAAGCACGCGCGGTGAGGCCCCCCAAGAAGTCGACACAAGCCGGCTTATGAGATTGTTGCGGGTGTTAACCTTCATTTTCGTTTTACGACAGTGCTCTTGGTAAGTCAGAGATCTATCAAGGGTGACCCCAAGGTATACGGGATTAGCGCAGGATAAGATGTTGTTACCTCGCCAGCTAATCTTAAAGTTTCGGCCAGCAAGTTTATTGCGCAGGTGAAATGCACAAAATAGCGTTTTATTAGGGTTGTGTCGAAGGGCATTTTCGTCATAATAACGGCCTAGATCGTCCAAAACTTTCATCAGCGTGTCTTCGGCGTCCTCGAAGGTACTCGTTCGAGTTGCTATTGCCAGATCGTCAGCGTATAAAAATCTTTCTGTTCCGGGTGGGCTGGGTAGGTCGTTGGTGTATATATTGAAGCCATTAAGCCATTTTTGAGTCGGAGCCATCTACTTTTTTACTATTCAGGGAGACTTTAAAACGACGATTTCTCAGAAGTTCGCCTAGGATGCGGGTAAAGTTAGTATCATTGATCATTGAAGACACTTTTGCGATAAGCCGGTTCACGTTGATGGTATCATACGCCGCCGTCAGATCATCCAAAACAACACCGGTAATTTTACTCATCTCATAACCATCCTCAATAAATTGGGTGAGGCGTAGAACTTGACCAGTGCACGATTTTCCGGATCTAAAGCCGGCCTGCTCAGGTATGAGCATGGGTTCAACAGCAGGTAGAAGTCTATTTAGCAGAAAACGCTCGAATAGCTTGTAGGTGTGGCATAGCAGGGCAATCGGGCGAAAATTCTTTGGGTCATTAGGTAGTTTACCCGGATTAATAATAGCAACAATTTTGCTTGTACGCCAAGTTTTGGGAATTTGAGCATTCTCCAAACAGTTGTTAAAGAGGTTGAGCAGCCATGACATCGCAGCAGGTCCCAGGTGTTTCAGCTGTGCAACTGTCAGGTCATCAACGCCAGCTGCCTTGCCGTCTTTCATTCCTTTTATTGCGGTATCAAGATCACTGAGGGTGATAGGTCTGCTCATTTTGGCATTTGACGGTGCAGCATTGCGGATTGAAATTCGATGCATTTCGTGAGGTGGTTTACCATTCAAAAGTACCTAATGTGCTATCTGATTAGCTGTTACCTGGCCCGGATTTTTTGCCTCAGGGGGAGCACATGTGAGTTTTTTGAGCATAGACCAGGCTTTCTTACTATTTCTGGTCATATCTATTTTGGTCACTGTGTCTATCCGTTTTTCTTTACACGTTTCGTGGATATTAAATAGCAGCTGTTCTCCTGATGAGATGGTTTCTGCCGAGAATGGGTCGTCCTCGTACTGGGACTGGTACTTCTGTAGAAGTGCCTTGCAATTTGCATTCAGGCCTGGGATATAAGCTGAGCGACAGCCTCTTGGTATAGTGTTACGTGAAACCGCTTTTATTATCTTCGGGTTTGGGTCCAAGTCACACAGCTCAGCGTCTATATTGGCAGTGAACCGATCCCAGTTTGCTTTTCGAAAATTAAATCGCCGGCGGAACGGGACTTGTATTGGTTTCACTACTGCATGAACCAAACAGGATATTGGACGATGTTGTGTGTGGGGTATTGGTGGTAGAATTACCTTTGAACACTGTTGTCTTAGATGATCACTAACGAAAATTAGATCTGGGTTGTAGCACCGCTTCCATCGACCACTATTGAACGATGCTGGTTGTTTAGCATCATGGACGAAAGTAAGATTCTCAGCGTCTGCCCATTGCTCAACCGCAACACCATCTGGGTGTGTGTTTCGGTAACCCCAGAGCGTGCTGTGACTATTGAAGTCACCGATTATAATTTTATTATTGTGGTTGCCAAAATTGCTGGTATTGGTGAAATTGAACGGTTGACTTGGTGGTTTGTACATAGAAGTAACCGTGCAGCTTCCAGTATCGATTGTGATAATTTCTATGGAATTTGCTGATACACAGCATGCTGATTTCAGATACCTATTAGATCTTGTGACATGTCAGTGCCATCTGCACTGCCGTATTTTGGGTGAGGAATTTCAGCTGTTAGTGTCATTCCTGGAACCATAGGTCTAGTTTGGTGTCCGGCTCGGTGTGTCTCTTGCACACAAAGTACATCACAGTGAGTTTTGTCGCAGAGCTCGGCGAGCATCTGTGCTTTCTCGTTTGAGAAGCCCTCTATGTTTATGGATATCATATTAAGTGCAGGAACCGTAAATGGCAGTTGGATTTGGCTCTGATAAGAGCCTTTGTGATTGGGAGTCGGTATTTGGGTTTGAGCCGTACGTAGCCGTTGATTATTCGCCATTGTGGTGAAAAGGATTGGTCAGTCTAGGCACTGCGTTACCGTGCCTAGCTGCTTCCGGGGTGCGCCGCGGGCAGGCTCCTTTCATGCACCCCCAGTCTGGTTAAGCAAGCGGACGCCAGACATCAAGGCATGGGTCTTGGAAGTAACCGGGATGACGCTAGGAGAATGATGGCCATGATGTTTTAACACAACTTAGAAAAATTTGGAACATTCTATTGAATAATTTGTAGCTACTGCTTAATATAGTTACCTCGGTATGATTTTTTACATTCACTTTAATTTTATTGTTTACTTTGCTCAACAACAAACAACCAACAGCCAACTGGGCCTCAGAAAAGATTTACATAGTATAAACATGTTTACAAAAAGTATGAGAAGCTTTTAAGGCCTATTGGAGATTTCGAACGTCTGTTGAAAGTTTCTGTTGATATCGAGTTTGCGAAATTGTTTCTTACTTCTTAGAATTCAAAACGATAATATGAGAAACTAGTCGACGCCAGCGGCTTCGCACGCACATATTTTCGAATTTCACGTTTTGCCCGATCCTGTGAGAATTTCGGGAAATCCCGTCTTAGTGCACCCCTCCGGTCCTCAAGGAACATACATGCCAAATTTCAGCTTCTTGCGCCGAGAAGTTTCGACTGTAGCTTGTCTGTCAGTCAGTCAGTAACGCAAGGATTTTATATATACAGATTAGGAAAGGCACTAAAATACACTTAAATGGAAATGTTTCCTTATCAAGCACGATCGATCGTATATTATGAACATTATAACTTATGTGTATTTTTTTATAAAAGACAACTCCCGCACTAGGAATAAATCTTGGGTCACGGGGGACTTTACATACATACAACTAACGGACACAATGAACACCCAGACTCGAAACAACAATTTATGGATCACACAAAGCGTTGTCTCGTGTGGGAATCGAACCCACAACACTCGGCGTAGTGTCTAGCCACGAGTCGGCCGCTTAAACCACTACGCCAACCGCGCAGTCAATACATTACTACTTAGAACTTAAAAAGAAAAATGATTAATAAATTATAGTAATTGAGGGGGTGTTGCGATAGCCTGATAGAGAGACTAACATACTGCTATGCAGAGAGTCTTAGGTTTGCACCCAAGACATGTACCATTGACAATTTGAAGCTAAATTAAATTAATAATTAATATTATCACTTGCTGTTCGAAGGAAGATAACATCGTGTCGAAAGTTTCATGTCCAAAACTTCGTTCCTTTCTTTTCCTTATGACAATAATGTTCTCGAAAACCATAATAGTATGAAGACTGCCAATCCGCAGTTTGCAAGTGTGGTGGTCGTTATTTAGCCTGTTCCTCTATCCACTAAGTTATCGGTCTTCACAAATGCTTACAAATCTCAATAAAATTTGGCTTAATAATTTGAATTGTTGAAGTGCACAAAAATAATACATAATTCATGATCAATTTAGTAAACAGAATTAACAAGCTTCTCCTTTTTACCCGACTACGGCGAAGCCAAAAGGAAGGGTTATGTTTATGGCAGTCTATGTATATATGTTTGTATGTTCCACCGTAGCGCCTAAATTACTGAACCGATTTTAATAAATGGGGTGTCAAAAGATTCGTAATAATGGCCCGGGTGACATAGGCTATATAAATTTTTACGTAGTCGGGTTATAGTTTTTAAACTTATACAAATTTATTAACCAAAATTATTCAACTTTGCATTTCTTTGTTTAGTGGTCTTCTATAATAATTTTGACAGCTAGCTATCAGACAGAATGCAGTCAAAACGATAAGATAAGATAAGATAAATGGCCAACGCCAGTAAAAATGGCGCGAAGAAAAAAATAACAAAATTGTGACGTCATACTGTACTCGTGACTCAATGGAACATTCTTACATTCCATCAGTCATCGAAGACCCTGCACATCAAACCAACCAATGTGGCCATTGCAGATTCAATTTATTAAGCTTGCCACGGTGTCTAGAGTTCGGGCTATGAATGGGTAAGTTTTATACAGAGATCAGTGGAAGCGATTAATTCATCCAGTCTTAGCCCAAGGCAAAGGATCTAAACACATGGACCAAGTTTCTTGGCGCTAAGAATTTAACAATGTACAATTACTTGTATCTTCACTGATGTCAGGCCTGGAACTAAGATAGGGAAAAACAAACAAAACTAAGGTGGCCACGATAGATTGAATGAATTATCCACTTAGCTGTTCCTTCCAACTTGATGTCCTCTCCGTTGGTACGAGGGCACGATGCACGTTCACAGGATTCACAATTCAGTTTTGCACATGTCAATGTTCAACTCAACTTTTGCCGGGCAAACCAAAGGCGGCAGTTTATAAGAATTCACAATACAAATTCGCGAAGCTGGTTTATGTGCTTTCAAAAGGCGATCAATTTATTAATTAGGTACAAGGCACGCGAGAGAGAGCAAACGGCGTGTTAATTTTTCAAGGCGGGAACGGAAGTGACAGTTCAGTGTGACCATTGTCAGATTTTTTTCAATAGACTAAACAAAATGTTACTTAATCGATATAATCGATTTGACTTATAATAAAAACTAATTCTATTTTAAACATCCACCCGCCCCGGACCGGCCTACCGGTCCGCTAATTGGTTGGTAGACGTGACAATGTTGCAACCGCTCTCCTCAGAATCGAACCGTCCACCAAGACCTCAGCAAATCGGGGAACTCCATCAGCCCCAGTTACCAAACGAAGAATGCGCCCCCTGCGCCATCTGAGTGGCGGAAGGTTAGCCTCCTTGATTAAAACGAGGTCACCAATCTTGGGTGGATCGGTCTTGTCGGTCCACTTAACGCGTTGCTGGAGTATGTGCAAATATTCCAAATTCCAGCGTTTCCAAAAGCTCTGAGTAATCTGGCGTACTAATTCAAAACGCGAGAGACGACCAGGTCTCGTATCAATATAGGGGTACTCAGGCAAGGCGACAAGTGGGCAACCAATCAAAAAATGGCCCGGCGTAAGGGCCTCCAAGTCATTCGGATCTGAGGAGATCGGGCACAATGGCCGAGAGTTCAAAACGGCCTCAATCTTACAAAACACAGTTGCGAGTTCCTCAAATGTAAGGACAGACTCGCCGATTGTCCTGCGCAAGTGTGTTTTGGCCGATTTTACAGCGGCCTCAAAAATACCACCCCAGTGTGGACAATTTGGTGGGGAAAACAACCAATTTATCCCACGTCGGGCAAGCCTATCACCTATATCAGCCTTGTTGGTTTCAAGAAAATTAACAACATCATTCAGATAATTATACGTGCCCTTGAAATTAGTGCCGCAGTCAGAACGGATCAAGGAAGGCAACCCTCTGCGGGATACAGCTCTGTCAAATGTGGCTACAAACGCCTCGGTCGTAAGCGAGGAGACCAGTTCCAAGTGTACGGCCTTTGTGGAAAGACAAACAAAAACACACAAGTAGGCCTTAACAGTCTTGCTGTTTCGAAGTGTCGACGTTTTCACCAAAAAGGGACCAGAGAAGTCCGTGCCAACACCGTCAAACGTCCTACTCTCAGTTACGCGATCTGCCGGTAAGTCTCCCATCAAGGGCTGCATGGTAGAAGCCTTGAGCTTATAGCAAGGGATGCAGCGAAAGACTACACTCCGAATAATTCTTCGGGCAGACAAGATCCAAAACTCGCGTTGCAAAGCAAAGCATTACAACCAGCATGCGAATTTTTAAGGTGACGGTCAGTTACCAACAAGCGTACCAAATGACCGTCCTTGGGTAACAAAAGGGGGTGACGTGCCCCGTAAGGGTGGTTGGCGTTCTTGAGACGCCCTCCAACGTGCAAGAGACCCGTATCGTCCAAAAAGGGGTTCAATTTAGATACAGCGCCCGATAATTTCAATTTCCCTGACTTGAGGATAGCAATCTCCTTCTCAAAGTGCGCCAATTGCACAGAACGAACCCATAAGGTAAGGGACTCCTGTCGTTCCTGTGGTGAGAGAAACGGTGTCAGTCGTTTCTGTTGTGGGTGCCTAAAATTAAAAACAAAACGCTTTATCCAAGCAGTGACACCCAACAACTTGTTGAGGGAGCTGTAACGATTCAACAAAAAATCGGGTTCGAAGGCGCATTCTACCTTCTCAAGAGCGAGTGTTCGTAGACCCGGCAATTTAGAAGTATTCAAAACTGGCGTTCGAGGCCAATCAATTTCTGGTCGACTCAACCATTCCGGACCCCACCACAGCGAATGACCTATCAAACTAGGCGTCAAGCATCCGCGCGAGGCACAATCAGCGGGGTTGAGCTCACCTGGCACGTGTCTCCAAACAAGTTTGACTTCGGATTTCTGGATTTGGGAAACGCGATTAGCGACGAATACTTCCAAGGTGTAGACAGAAGCCTTCAATCAACAAAGAACAATTTGGTTGTCTGTCCAGGCGTAGGTCCCATTAATATAAATCGTTCTACCCAAGGTACTAGACACGTGGTTCAGTAAGCGTACAAGTAGGGCTGCTCCCGAGAGCTCCAATTTTGGGATGGTCAGAGATGTCCGAAGGGGTGCAATCTTGCTCTTCGCCATGATCAGGGAAACCCTCACCTGACCTGAGGCACTGACTGTGCGCAAGTACACCACGGCCGCGTGACCACGTTCCGAGGCATCACAAAACCCGTGAAGGGTGGCCTTGTACTTCCCGGGAGGAAGGATGGTACGAGGCAAGGAGATCTCGTTGACAGCAGGAAGTGAGGATACAAAAGAGGTCCATTCCTCAACAAGAGTGCCGTGTAGAGGTTCGTCCCAGGTCAATCCTGCTGTCCAAAGCTCCTGCAAGAAGCATTTTGCCCAAAATATGATAGGACAAATCCAACCGTTCGGATCAAAGGTTCTGGCGACAGTAGACAGCACGAGACGTTTAGTCCAAGAACAAGGCAATTTCAAGTCTACGTTATACGTAAAGATGTCTTGGACTGGTCTGTACTGAACGCCAAGAACAGCCATCATGGCGGGGTTGTCAACAATCTCAAATAGATGTGGATCTTGCTGATGATCCTCTGGCAAGCCTTTCAAAAGCGCTGGTGAGTTGGAAATCCATTTGCGCAACTCATAACCAGCGGAGGCCAAAATACCTATCAATTCGTCCCGCAGGAGAATCGCCTCGTCTGCTGTGGAGGCGCCCGAGCAAATGTCATCGACGTAAATATCGTCTTTCAAGATGGCGGAGGCTCGTGGGAAACGTAAGCCTTCGCGGTCTGCGAGCTCCCAAAGAGAACGTATTGCCAAGTAGGGGCTTGACCTTAACCCGTACGTATTCGTATTGAGCTCGTAGACGACCATGGGATCGCGAGGAGACTCTCTCCAAAGAATCAGCTGGAAGCGACGGTCATCAGGGTGGATAATAGTCTGCCTGAACATCATTTTTATGTCGGCCACAAAGACAACCTGATGTCGTCGGAAGCTGGTGATGACGTCACAAAGGTCCTTGACCAACTTGGGACCAGAATGCAAGCACTGGTTCAAGGATACGCCTGTTGAAGTCTGCGCAGAACCATCAAACACTGTGCGCAGCTTGCCAGTCGATGGCTTCAATACCGCATGATGCGGGAGAAAGTAATGCTCCACCGAACGCCAATCCAAATTTGACACTGACATGTGTCCCAATTGTTCATATTCTCTCATGAACTCAATATACTTCTGTCTGAGCTCCGGATCACGACCCATGCGACGCTCCATAGCCAACAATCTCTTTTCGGCTAAAGGTCGTGACTCACCAAGCGGAGGCCGAACAGACAGAAAAGGTAGCCTCGTAATGATCCGACCAGAACGGAGTCGACCCGTGTTGTTCTGGAAGAACAGCTCGCACTCCTCATGTTCTGGATTCAAACGGGCAGCTTGAGGGGGCTCCTCTGCCTCCCAAAACCTCTGAACCGCATCAGAGAGAGCGGAGCCTACAGCCAACAAATTATCAAGTTCGGGTGGAGGGGGGTCCCTAGGTACAGGTCCCATCAAAGCAAATCCAAATATGGTCGGGATGGCAGTCAAACCATTTGGCACCAAGACCCGTTTCCCACCAATCAAAATTCCACCTAGGACATCAGAGCCAATCAACAAATCGATTTGTCCCGGTGTGTCAAATTTTGGGGTCTGCCAGTTCCAATCCCGATGTCAAATTCACCACAGCAGCAGGTAGCTGTTTCTGTGGGTGCATACCCAAAATATTCTTCAACACAATAGCCGAGGTTTTAATCCTCGGGTGTGAAGATTCAACAGGGCCAAACAAAACCTTAACTTGCCCTTCAACATTAGAGGCTACGTCACCTATGCCCCGTATACAATTCGGAAAAAAGCCCATATTTAATTTAACCTGCCCTACCAAATAAGTGGAAACAATGAAACCTTGTGAACCTGTGTCCAATATAGCACGGACAACAACAGAAGTACCCGTGGGTCCCCAGACCCTAACAGCAACCGTTGGTAGGATAACGGTCTCAATGGGGGAGGTTGGCGTTATAGGGCAGGGGTCAATGACCTATTGTTGCCTGGGCGGCGACCGTTGGCCAGGACCAGGCAAATCAAAATGGGGGTGCGGCTTGAAGTCCTCAAAGGCGCGATGACTCGATCCGCGCACCATCTGTAGGGGGTCATAGTGACGCACCCGCCCAAAACGAGGTGGGCGCGAGTCAAGACGGGGACGCTCCGCCAAAGGAGGGGAATACCTGGGGCAGCAGTCATGGTGCTGGTGACGCTGAACAGCACATTTAGGTGCGCGAGAGAGAGGAGGCGTGCGCACGCTACGGTTCTCCAAGCGGGGTGAGTGGCGATCAATTGAGCGAGGCGACTCTCGGCTACGCGCCAGTGAGCCTCGGCTGCCACCTTCAAAACACCCACCCGTGCGCGGCGTCGGCTGGTTGGACAAGCGGCCAACCTCTCTGGCATTCATGCAGAGAATGTCCGCTGGTAGTGGGACCCCAAACAAGAGAAGCAAAGGCGGCGGGCATTCGCGATGCGCCTACGGGAGGCGACATGTAGGTCCAAGAATGCCCTACAACTGGCCGTTCTGTGCCCCGTGACCTTGCAGTAGGAGCACTCCGGTGGGATCTGCGTGACCGCAAAGCGAGGAGGGCGCCGGTCAACATTGGCTCGGGTGTGAACGCGAGCCTGCTCCTTGACCTTGGGCGGCTGCGTCTTAGCCGGCGTGTCACCACCGGAGTTGTCCAAGACCCGGCACTCATCCTCCAGGATCCTCTCCAGGTCAGCAAAGGGGGGCAGATGGGTCGCGCTATCCCCACCAAAGCGCTGTTCAAAACGCGACCTCAGGTCGGCAGGCAGCTTTTTCAGCACAATGTACACCAATAGATAGGACCATTGGTCCACGGGCAGGTCAAGGCACTTAAGTGCGTTGATGGCCACCAAAAGCGGGTTCAAAAGTTGGGTGCGCAACCCAGAGACCCGGGTGAGCGTCGGCAAACCCAAAATCTGCTCGATGTGCGTGTCGGCGAGGCCACGCTTATTATGGTACCTACGGGTGATTAGGTCCCGAGCGGTCTGGTATGCCTCGTCAGACACGGGCAGATGCTGGATGAGGCCCTTAGCCTCCCCATTCAGAACCGACATTAAATATGCCAATTTTTGTGCTGGCCGAAGGTCAGCCCTATCACTGACCAGGCTGTCGAACAAATTAACGAAGCCCAGGTAGCTTCCTAGGCAGCCATCAAAATGGGGGAGGTCCAAAGTAGGGAGCCTACTCACCAGCCCCGGTGCTGACCTAGGAAGCTCCTGCTTCAGGCCGGGTTGCCCTTCCCTATCGACAACTAGTTGTCTCGCACTATTGGAGACAGCATCATACAGGTCTAAGACCTGTGCATAGTCTTCGCTGACCTTATTTCGCTGATCAGCGGTGAAATCGTTGACTGATACTTCGAGACAGCAAGCGCTGAAAGTGCGGAATTGCTGTTCCACACTTGCCAGGCGATCGTCAATCCCCTCGTACCTTTGTAGTAAGGCCTGCTGGCGATCAGGCCGGCTCACTAAGGCACTGGCCGAGGCAAACCAGCGCAAATCTGATGCAATAGCACCAGCAGCCGCACGCAAGTCCTTGATAGCTGATATAATCAAAATTCAAAAGAGCCCGGACAAGCGTTAAATAATATTAACAATCAAAACTTAATTTTTCTTAATTCTTTGAAACCAACTAAATATTAGTCTGTTTACTGCTGGTACAAGCAAGTGACTGGTATCTACTGTCCAACAAAATTAATAGTTTCAATATATATTGACACAAAACAAAGTCAAAGTTATCAAAACTTCAAATAAGTTAATTAAAGTTAAATATTCAAATAAATTAACTAATTACTTGCAACAGACAGACTGGCTGTGTTATGTGAGATATACAATATTAAGTAAGTACAGAATATGTGTTACCTAACAATATTATCTATATATTATAACAAGGTTTAGCAATGTAAGGTTCAAACTTAATATATCAATATATGCAATAAACTAAATCAATTAATACATATAACTGTTATGTATCCAATCAAAGTGACTTATTAGATAGATAGATAGATAACAACTTTATTGCGCAAATACAATTGTTACAAATTATGTACAGATATCTTAAATTTACAAAAATAAAAATAGTAAATGCACAAGGGCGGCCTTATCGCAAAATGCGATTTCTTACAGGCAACCTTAGGATGGACAGACTGGAAGGGATAGGTTTGATGGTGTAGTTATCAAATATGTGAAAACTTATAGTTATTTGAATGCAATGTACATACATATGTATATTTATATAAATACCTATATATATTTATATAAATACATATACAAAAAACATAAGGTATACATACAAATAATACATTTATACATACTAACGATACATAATTATAGATAACAGATTAAAGTGACAAATAGTGCTTATTTAATGCATTTTTAAATATATTGAGTGATTTAGCTTGCCTAACTTCAACCGGAAGCGCATTCTACAAACGTACAGCTTGAACAGCAAAGGATTTGTCGTAGAAGTTTGTGGAATGGGTTGGCATCTGCAGTCTCAGATCCACCGACGACCTCAAGGTCCTTGAATGTGTGTCATGGAGGAACTTAAAACGTTCTTTGAGATATGTAGAGGAAATTGGATTAAATAACACATTATACAGTAACATAAGATATGGGTATTCCGGCGAAGACGAATTGGGAGCCACTTGAGCCTAGATCGAAATTCAGATACATGATCATATTTGCGTAAACCAAAAATAAGTCTTATACAGAAATTTTGGAGACGCTCAAGTTTATCAAGTTGGTCCTCATTAAGATCAAGATAGCTGACATCGGCATAATCGAGTATTGGGAGAAGCAAGGATTGTGCAAGCGCAATCTTGGTGGTTGTGGGAAGAAAGTTCCGCAGCCTACGCAACGATCCTGCTGAGGCAAACAGTTTGCGACTTGTTTCCTGTATTTGAATTCCCCATGATAAAGTTTTATCCAGATAAATACCTAGGTTTTTTACACTATCTGAGATTCTTAAGATTTTACCGTCGAACTCAATCTGAGGCAGCTGCGGCCAGTTTACCTTGGAAATTATCCTGGAACTGCCGATCAGAATAACTTGAGTTTTTGACGGGTTCACCTTTAGGCCATACTTTCTGCTCCACGTACAAATTTGCGCCAGATCCAAGTTTATGTTAGTAAACGCCTCTGAAATCGTCCAAAGTGGTGCCTGTGAATATATTTGTAAATCATCTGCATAAAGGTGGTAGGACGAAAGTAAGTTTTTGGAGATAGAATTTATGAAAATTGCGAAAAGTAATGGTGATACCACTCCACCCTGCGGTACACCGACAGATGTATTACACCATGAGGAGTACGACTCATCAACGCGTATACGCTGTCGGCGTCCAAACAGATAACTACGAAACCAAATATTAATAGTAACAGGAAATAATCTATGCTAGATTTCAACAATTTAAATCAAACAATTACTGATTGAGGTTATGTGTGACAATGTGTTTCAAATTATCTAGGTCAACTTATACAATTAAATATTATGTATTTTCGACAATAACTGACCTGACAAACACTACAATACTGTCTAAAAGGTGATAAGATACAAGCTTATACCAATCTGAGGTTTGTACTCAGTAATGCAACAGCGGCTAAATTTCAACTACAGCTCTGAACCAAAAATTATGTCTAGAGTTTGGGCTATGAATGGGTAAGTTTTATACAGAGATCAGTGGAAGCGATTAATTCATCCAGTCTTAGCCCAAGGCAAAGGATCTAAACACATTGACCAAGTTTCTTGGCGCTAAGAATTTAACAATGTACAATTACCTGTATCTTCACTGATGTCAGGCCTGGAACTAAGTTAGGGAAAAACAAACAAAACTAAGGTGGCCACGATAGATTGAATAAATTATCCACTTAGCTGTTCCTTCCAACTTGATGTCCTCTCCGTTGGTACGAGGGCACGATGCACGTTCACAGGATTCACAATTCAGTTTTGCAAATGTCAATGTTCAACTCAACTTTTGCCGGGCAAACCAAAGGCGGCAGTTTATAAGAATTCACAATACAAATTCGCGAAGCTGGCTTATGTGCTTTCAAAAGGCGATCAATTTATTAATTAGGTACAAGGCACGCGAGAGAGCAAACGGCGTGTTAATTTTTCAAGGCGGGAACGGAAGTGACAGTTCAGTGTGACCATTGTCAGAAATTTTTCAATAGACTAAACAAAATTTTACTTAATCGATATAATCGATTTGACTTATAATAAAAACTAATTCTATTTCAAACACACGGCATGTATGTACAGTATTTTCACGGATAACCGATTTCTTATATGCCTACGAATCGAAGACAGTTACCAGTAAGTGTTAGATAGCCAAAAATGTGGTTACTGTTCCTAATAAGTTACATGAAGCGTTGAAGAAAAGTATCATGTTTCAACGTTTCCCTTTCTGCAGCAAAAACTCATAAATAAATTAATTAACAAACACACAATAGCATTGTAATATCTTTGTTATTCTAATTGGTATTTTATTAATTTTTAGATTGACATTTGATTTGATTTTTGATTTGACATTTGATTTGGATTATTAATGAGAATTTGAGTTTGACATATGATTAATTTTGAGAATATTTGTTTTTTTTATTACTTCAGCACAATAATATTTGTTAATATTTGTATGTCACTATAAGCGACTAAACATGTTGGACAATTTTTTTCATTTAATATCTTGCATGCTATGTATGTACACCATGTTTATACAAATAAATGATTATCTATCTATCTATCTATCACAAACTACACACAAAAGCACTCACTTCCACGTAGCCCAACGAAATAGTTTAAACATAATAATGTCTGCAATAAACTTAAAAGTATGCAGCCTGCCGCTGGTTTGCAGATAATTTTCTCAACGAATTTCCACCGGCATCCATTACCTACACTTTAAGAATAAACATTTACTGTTGTAATTCATTCGAGTTACTCGTTATTCGGACATACTGAGTCAAATTACTCGAGAGGGGAAATTTTCTTGAATGTCTGAAATTAACGCTATAGTCTGAACAATTGGTCCGGTTACCGTTCAATTTGTTGAATAATTTTGTTTATAATCGTCGTAAAGGTGGAACAACTGAGAGGCATTTTGATCCGTCTGTTTTTTCTAGTCATATAAAGCTTAGAGTTTGTAATAAAGTATTTTCTGTTTAACTCTTACTCTACCTATATAATTAGCGGTTAGTTAATTTTAAAAGTAACAAAATTAACCGTTTTCTTTGTAGGATATCTTAATTCTATCCGATTATTGTTGAACTATTGCAGTTTTTAGTTATAAAGGATAAATAAGAATTATAAACGATAACCTGCTAAGTTCTAACGCTATGTGAAAAAAGAACGTTATGTAATATAAAATAGGATTAATCGGATCAACAAAGAATGTATTTTTGACCTGGAATGGAAACCCTCCTTGAATGGAAACAGGTGTTTTTTCTGCAAATTCATTTCAAAGAGGCAATAGGAATATACCTTGGGTGATGACCCGAGGGACTTAGTCGTTCTATCAAAGAACACAAAGTACACGCAGACACAAAACATAAATTGTCTATTTTGTGTAAATTGCACCCATACTTCAGAGCAGTTCTGAATGGCGAAGTGACCGCTGCGCCATACGTACTTAAATTTATATTAATGTAAAGGATCTCAATCGCGTTATTTTATTTACCCCGAACGTTTCACCATAGGTTACACCAACCGTGGTAGCAGTACGACTGACTCATTCTTTATGCCTCTCTCTTTTAATTTTATTTTTGACAAAATATTTGCCTTACATGTTCTGAACCGAAGGCCCTTATTTACTTGTTCGAATTGTAAACGATATATTATATCTTCATAAGTTTTTAGAGTTCACGTCTTGTTCAATTTTAACAAATGAACGTTACAAATTCGAGTTACTTCATTTAGAGTAATTTGGACAATTTGAGTTTGAAGACGCAGAGTTAACGATAAAAGTGAAGTATTTATCTGCAATTTATTTTGTTCTTACTTTATTCATTTTATAAATGGACATACAAGAATTGCGAAAGATAATAGTTTTGCTCTTATACTAATGTGACCGTACAAATTATGAGATTTGTATAGAATTTACACTTAAGTTTGTTTTGTTTTTTGTGTGAGTGTGTGGTCAACTCTGGTGTCGGAGTTTTCAGACCGCCCGATGGCCTCCTACATAGCCAAAACAAACACTTAAGTTAGGTTTTATGATAACGCAGGTGTAATTGTTAAAATAATATTTTACTACGATTTTACTACTATGATATTTTGTGTCGTATTATCCCGTAATTTAATATTTTTATAATTCTATATAATATTTAGTGGATATCGTTAATTAATGTGAACACATAATAATATTTAAATGTAACTATTAATCAACTCGTGACCGTAGCAGCGCGAAAAAGCGGCATAGCTTTTGCATGCAGATGTCGGGAAAACTGGAAATGTTCATTCCATAATAATTATCACCATCCTAGCGCTGTCCCGGTCGCGATCCAAGACCTTCGCTTTGGAGGCTGACGTCCTCTTACTGTCATATTATTTCATAATCATCATAACGCAAATGAGATTTGCTCATTTAAGATATGCGTGTCCGCTGCATGTCTAAAATATACTAATAATAAATACTTATTAAAATATTCAGAACTCACAGAAAATACAAAAAACAAGTTATAGAGCTAAGTGTGCACATGTCTAAGAATCTAGCTTGTCAAATCTTTTGTATATTACATCATCAGCCCTTTATACTGACCCACTGCTGGGCACGGGCCTCTTCCCATCGTGAGAAGGGTACGGCCATAGTCCACCACGCTGGCCAAGTGCGGGTTGGCAGACTTCACATGTCTTTCGAGAACATTATGGCGAACTCTCAGACATGCAGGTTTCCTCACGATGTTTTCTTTCACCGTTTAGCAAGCGATAATTAACAATTTAATACGCACATAACTCCGAAAAGTCATCGGTGCGCGCCGTGGATTCGAACCCAGACCCTCTGCGTGGCAGTCTGTCGGTCTCTCCACTAGGCTATCTCTGCTTGTTATATATATTTTGTGTGTGTGTGTGCTTGTTCATACTATTTTGTATATTACATTTCGAAGATAATAGACAAGTCTCTTGTAGAGCACAACTCTCAAAAAGAATCTGCCAATGTACGGAGCAACATAAAGCGACAGATAGAATTTCATCCCGCGATGGAATCACATAAAATGTATTATCAGGGATGAACCGGACTCCCGATTTCATTTCGCGATATTAACTGACCCTGTTTTATAGACCATAAAACTTTCTTTTGAATACGTGGCCAAAGAAAATATTATATTGAAGTGTTGGACATTGTTTTTCTTCTTGTAACGGTTCTTTCAGTGGCCTATATTCATAAATAATGTACGAAATAATGGCTTGTTTATTGAGTTTTTGCAAGCATTTTAATGTTGCTAATTAGTTAAATATTACTATAGCACTTTATGACGTCACCTCTTCCCATCTTCATATTTATTAGCACTGTCTTGCACTGGTTCATATAAATAAGAATTTTGAATGAAATTGATGAATTTACTTGTCGTGTATGTAGTTTACCCTAATAAAACAATATCATACATACATATATACATATACTCACGCCTTTTTCCCGTCGGGGTATGCAGAGACAACGGATCGCCACTTCCTTCTATCCTAACAGACCTCACGCGCTTCCTTTACACTCATTACTCTTTTCATACATGCTCGCCGGTTTCGGGTATACAGCAATTTATATTTTTGAGAAAATATGAATACTTATTTAAATATGTGTAGCAGTTTTTTATAGGAGGCAAATGAGCTGACCGTTTTCCTGGTGGCACATCTGGTGGTGAGCGAGTACCGCCACTCATGGACGCAAGCCACAAGAGTAACTAGTGCGTTGCCATCGGATGGGAAAAGGAATAGGAGAAGAATGCGATGAGGCAAAAGGAAAAGTGGATGAAACCTCCGGCACACTTACTCAACGAAATATGCATGATAAAATTAAAGTTATTCATATTCTTTACAAATGAAGACATCAAAAATAGTATTATTATATAGGTTGAAATTACTTTCAATAAGTATTTGCATTTCAATATTTCAGATATTTCTGAAAAGTATGCAAATTGAAAAGCACGTAATTTCGTGTGGTGTTTAATCATCTTTTTTCCGATCAAATAGGCCGTGACCGAATTGTGGCTAAAATGTGTTTATCAATAACGTGTTATAAAATTTACGATAGCCTTTTTTGCTGTACGTAAACAGAAAATAATTTTCATTAAAAATCAGTGGAGTTTCAAACTGGTATCCCTTTTTTACATTCTTAGGGACGAGGTAAAGAAAATAGTTGCATGCCAGCAGGGGAATCACGACCCTCAGCCATGAGGAGAACGACTCAAGGAGGTGGAGGGACGGAATATTAGGAAATCTTTCCTTATCTTTGCACACATACACCGTAAAAGAAACCCACTGTCCAAATTTCATGTTTCTAGCGTCAGTAGCTTAGGATTTGTGACGTGCGTCAAGTTAGGTCTTATAATCTATATAAATAAAATTATTCCGTTACTGACCGACTGACAGAAAAGCACAGCTAAAACTATTAGGCGCAAGAAACTGAAATTTGGCATGTACGTTCCTTGGGGGTCGTAGGGTTGCAATTAGAAAGGATTTCTCGAAATTCCCACAGAATCGCGGAAGAAAGGTCAAAATTAAACTTAAAAAATATGCGGACGCAGCTGTGGGTGCTTCTAGTGTATTTATGTATATTGTATATGGTTATAAAAAGGTCACTGAAAATCTTTCAATGCAGAAATGCAGAATTCTATTTGTTCCCGGTGAATTTTTAGGTCCCGGATTCGATTTCCGGGTCGGGCAAAAGTATTACTGAGTTTTTTCGAATACTCAGTAGTAGCCCGGAGTCTGGTGATGTGCCCGGTAACGGCAATAGGCTCACCCCCTATTACGTAGGAACTAAAAATTCATGGCGAAAGGTGGATGTAATATTTACACCTCTACCTACCCCTTCGGGGATACAGGCGTGAGACTATAAAAACAGAATAAAAAAATAGCTTTTCTACAGAGTGACTCTCGTCTAACCTCTGCTACCTAAAAAATTTATGCGATATTTCATGGTTAAAATCAGTGTCAGTTTATTCAAGTGACCTATAACGGCTTTCAGAGATTTTCATAGCACTCCTCGAGATACGGGGCTAGTGATAATTAACAATTTATAATCGACTGCAGACAAACGTTTTAAAATCATTTCAAAAGTCGAGAAAATAATGTATCTATATATTCGGGATTTATAAATAGCATCTTGGAGTCAGGCAATAGGCGTTGCCATGTGGCTACGCCTATTGTCTGTGCCTCAGAAATCACGGTAACCTATTGTCCTTTACCCAAACTCTTTCTGATCATGTCAGTACGCTGAATTTCTTTAATAATTGTGAATTTCTTTTTAATTTTACAGCATTCAGTCCGATGTAAGTAAACTACAGAAACTGATACCTTTATCGCTAGTCTATTCGACGAAGCGGCGAAACTTGCTATAGTGGTAACTGAACGATTCCTTTTGTATCCAACTTGTACATTCCTGTTGTGCCAATAGTTGCAGTTAAAGCTGTATTACAAGACAAATTGTGAATCCAGCACTATACGTAGCAGAATACTCGTTGTATGACATTGTTGTTTGACACTACAATGACCAAAAGGTATTATGTAGCAGAGAAAACTCGAAATTCTGTCTGGAATTATCTGAGTGACGAGTATATGCAATAAAAGAAACATTTTGTTTCACATAATACATAGTTTATCAGTAAGAGAGACATTATCATATCAGCCGAAAGACGTCCACTACTGGGCATAGCCCTCTACCAAGGCTGTCCACATGGACCGATCCTTAGCCACCCGCATCCATCCGCTGCCCGCGATCCCAACAAGATCGCCAGTCCACCTTGCAGGAGGCCTACCTCTGCTATGATGTCCAATGTGTGGCCGCCATTCCAGAACCTTTCTGCTCCAACTGATTATATTATTATACCTTCGCCTGATCTAAACCGAGCACATGCTGTAGTACTAATAAGGCAATCAATAAACTGTAAGGGGTGTAAAATCAATTAAAGTTGAACATCGATTTTGATAGTGATAGAGTATAATCACATTTGATGTTTTTGTTAAAAATGCTCATTGCATTGAAAGCGACCAAACATCCTGTGGCTCTCGACAAATACAATACACAAATATAAGCTCTACAAAAATATTTGTCTCGAAGCTGCTGACATTAAAGCGCATACTAACCTCATCTTAGACACTGCAATTTATGTCAGATCTTTTGTAAAGGTTTTATGTTCATAAGCGAACCTTTACCCGTTAACATTTCTCTTTATTACCACTCCTCATTTTATAATACTACCTGTACACAGTTTAGTGTATAAATAAATAAATAAATAAATAAATACTAATCATTCTTGTGAGGGAAAGAGAAATGGGGTATAGCTCTCTCAACAAAGGGTTTATGGTATTACTACGATAGATGACAGGAAGTTGTGTAGGTATATTGCTATATTATCATAGTGTTGTTTCCATGGGATAGTAATAATAATAATATTCTACCACATACACACATCACCATCTAGTCCCAAGCTAAGCAGAGCTTGTGTTATGAGTACTAGATAATGGATAAACATACATATATACTTTCTTTTTGTAAATACATACATATTATACATATAAACACCCAGACCAAGACAAACATCCATGTTAATGCACACAAATATTTGACTTGAGCGGGAATCGAACCCACGACCATCGGCGTGGCAGTCGCTTACACTCCCGCTGCGCCAACCGGTCGTCATATGGATGGAGGGATGATTTGGGATGTGTTAATGACACTGTTGTCGCAAGTTATATGAAACTGCTGGTGATTAGAGCACGACTAAACCAATGTAATTTATTCGTGACGGATTAGGATTACAAACTGGCACTACCCCATTTCATTCCTTCGGCGTCGTAATTAAAATACACAAAGTAAATAGTCTTTTTGCGTAGTGGCGAAAAAGTCAACCTCAAACCATCTGGCCAGCGTGGTGTAATGGTGTTACTGGCTACACCAAATTAAATAGTAATATATAGTTCTTAGGTCGCATAATTGTTTTCACATGTGTTTGTCTTAGCGCTACGATGGCGCCAAAGATTTGCAATTAGTAAACTCATAAATTCCAATAGTTTGACAAATTCATAAGAATTATCTGACAGTATGAAATACGAGATAAAATTTGCTCTCAACATGTGAAATCGCTAAAACTTTTGAGCTCTCGCAAGCTATAAAAAAAGGGTCGATACACGACTGAAAGAAAAGGGACTTTCAGGTAGTAAGTGGTCAGAGGCGTTGGGTTGGTGGTGTTTGACGTGGCAGTCGAGGCTAGGTTGTGGAGCTGGGCAGATCTCGAAAAAGCGCGGCGTGACAGTTTAAGGAGTACGGGTTTGTTGTTTTGGGAGAGTAGATGTCAGGACGCGAAGCTAGGCGGATCCCGGACGGTTGACGTGGAGACGTGGCGTGTTAGGTTGGAAAGTATGGGTAGTATTGGAGAAGAGTTGGCTTGGAGGCACGAAACGTATCGTACCTAGATCTAGGCGCGGAAAGAGTGTTAATTGCTAACAAAGAACGAGACGAGCGGGCTTCAAGAAAAGGTATAGGGCGACGAGTGGCAGAGTATCGGTTACCGGGTGAGAAGTCCTAACGAGGTATGATGCTGTTAATCCTGGTGAGTACAAGATACTTAAATTTAATCACTAGAGGTCATTGTACAATTTTATTTAATCACACATTATAAATATGCTGAAGAAATTACTATTAACAGTGTAATTTATTAATATGTTTGATAGAATTTGTTATAATATGTTAGTTATATAATAGTTAATTATATAATAACAATTACAGACTGACTGACTAGGTGCGCCTGGCTTAGCGTATGTCCTGTATGACCGAAAGAGTGTGATATATGAAAGCCACGGTTTGATGTGTGTGTTCTTGGCTCTGCCCCGGCACCCAGCGTCCGGAGATTGAGAGCGGAGAGAATACAAGTATCCTACCAGTGGATCTGCGTATGTGTGATTAGCTTAGGATATTAGGCTTGTGGAGAAGTAAGAGTGTACGCAGGTTTGGTATGAGTTACCTCGGCTTTGCCCCGGTACACAGCTACCGGAGATTGAGAACGGAGGGGTTTCGCGTGCTTGATTTGTGACCACGGTCTGGTATGAGTTACCTCGGCTCAGCCTCGGCACCCAGCGTCTGAGTTTGAGAGCGGAGAGGTTTCACATATGTCGCTTGTGGGTGTGTATTTATGAATGGTGGATGGTTTAACTATGTGGTATTCAGTGTACTGCTAGACATCGTAATCTAGTTAGAAGCGAGGCAATGCCATTAGAGACATATATTATGTTGATGTCCTCTTTTTACTCTTAGATGTGTTTACACTTGGTAAATGCTGTCAGCAGAGACTTGCCCAGTAAAAAGGCAGTCTGACCCTTTAAACCCAGTTAATAAGAAAACTAAAATTTTAATCAGTCTGGGGTCAATCAGATTCCGTTACAGTGGACAGTAGTCTTAATGCTCCTATTGAATTATAACGCAAATTATGTTGTATAATAAATAAGTCTGTTGGATATAATAAGGTAGAAATATAGGTCCTTGGAAACTAACATACCTAAAAAAGATTTTGTTAATTCTGAAAATAAAACTTTAAGGAGTTGGAATAGAGCTGCAAATTACTTCAGATGTAGGAAAATCACAATATTTTAAGCTAAGTTACATTTGATATATAATGAACATGTAAAAAATGTATAACTAGCAACCAAAAGAACACCGTTTTCTTCAGAGGATGATACGTGAAGCTATTGAAATTAAAAAACACCCTAATTTCGGTTGGAATGTTCCTCCAGGTTGGGACCCTGTCATAAGGCTAATGAAGTCCAAGAAGGAAAAGGTCACCAGAAGAGCTAAGGATACTGTGAGCTCATTCTGCGTAAATAGTAACACCAATAGTAGAAAAATGTTCGGGTATTTTGAGATAACGTATACATTCAAGAAAATGATAAATATCACCTCAGTCTTCCGTGACCATGAATACTTACCTGTCCTCTAAATAATTCGAAACGTGCGTCGGCGTCGGCTAGTAATAAATTAAAAATATCGTTTTTAGATCATTCGGTTTAAATGTAATAACTAAGTGAAACCTATGTAACGCGATAATGAATTAATAACTTGGTAAGTTCCATTCATGTCTGATCAAATTATCCATCTCAATGAGTTTGAACATTTTATTTCAGTAATTTATTATGTTATAATTTGTTGCATGTTCCTTTCACATACAATTTGATTAATTTATGTAATTTTATAGGAGTGAATTCATCACCGATTATAATTTAAATATTTAAATTATTAGCGGTCAATGAACTCATTATGGATATTGTTGTTAACACATTATGCGCAATTGAGTCATATTTGAATGAAATTGGCTCCATCACCTCAGAGAGCAAAATGAACTCTGACCAGAAGCTGCGTGTAGCTCACGAGTGCCGTAAAATAACATCAGTATCGGCACAAATGTCCACCCTGTACCAAGCACTCAAGCAGAAAACTATTCTAGCTCACGCAACTATTCGCCACCTACAGGAAAAGCAAGACCTGACGAGTTCTTTGCAGCAGTTCAAAGAGGCTGTAGAAGAAAAGCTGAAACCAGCCGAACACCACTCCTTTGCTGACATGGTGAAAAAAAGCACAAACAATTTTGTCCGCCCAAACAATTTGAGCTCTCTTGCCATCTACCCTAACGACAAGAACAAAAGTAGTGACGAAACGAAGTCCCTTGTCCAAAAAAATATATCTCCTGAAGAGATGAAATTACATGTTCGTGCTGTGAGAAAAGTGAGGAATGGGGGCGTTATAATTAGCACGGAGTCAAAAAGAGACATCGAAAAGCTCAGGAAGTCAGAGAAACTTGTCTCGTCTGGCTTGACCATCGAAGAACCTACTAAACGCCGCCCTAGAATAGCTGTAGTTGGAGTTCCCGATACTCTAACGGAAAAAGAAGTATTTGAGTGCATTTACGAGCAAAACATAGCCGACAAGTTCCCGAACTCTACACGTGAGTCCTTTATGAAAGCTGTGAAATTGAGCCACAAAGCCGGTAAGAAAAATATGCCCACCTGTACCTATGTCCTAGAAGTAGCCGCTAACATCAGAAAATGTCTCATTAACCAAGGTCGTATTTATATTAATTGGACGTCATGCCCGGTTAAAGACTTCACCTTTGTGACAAGGTGCTTTATTTGCCAACAGTTTGGTCACGCAGCCAAATATTGCCGTGAAACTAGTCCCACATGTTATCATTGTGGAGAGCTTGGCCACTCTTTTAAGGAATGTAACAGCAAAACTTCACCTCCTAAGTGTGCTACTTGTAAACGCTTCAAGAGGAAATGTGATCACCAAACGGGAGAAATAGGTTGCCCGGCACGTAAATATGCAGAGGACAATTATATTAATAGCATAGACTATGAGGGCGCCTAAGAGCGTCACTGTTAAAGTTTATTAATAGGCACTTAAAACTAGTTTATATTTTCTTACTTATTTATAAGGTATTTTATTATAACTATGGACAATCAAGTACTTATTGATCTAGATAATTACTGTGTATCAAATAGTATGACTTGTAAAATAGAGGAATGCAAAAGTCTATTACCCGCGTCTGATAAAAACTTAGTTATAATGACACAGAACATCCGAAGTATTTATAAGAATATAGACGCCCTAGAATTACTCCTACAGACCATTAATATAAACTGTGACGTAATTGTTCTAACCGAATGCTGGCTGTCTAAGCGGGCGTTCTGCTTACCATCTTTAGATGGCTACAACTCACACTCAACTGAGAACATAATTAACCAAAATGATGGTGTAGTGGTCTATACAAAAAAACACTTAAATGTAATTGTTGCAAAGCCACAAATCCAGGACTGTAATTGTCTACTTATTACAATTAATTCAGACACTGCTATTTTAGGAGTATACAGACCTCCTTCACAAAGTACTGATACATTTTTGCGATATCTCGATTTAGAATTAAGTAAGTTATCAGCATATAAGAATATTGTAATTACGGGTGACATAAACATAAATATTCTGTCCGGAAAATGTAACCTTCAAGGTCAAGACTATCTAAATATTTGTGCTTTCCATGGTCTTCTGCCGGCGCACACCTTCCCTACACATGAAAGTGGATCATGCCTGGATCATTTCATTATTAAAACTAAACAGCCATCTACCACTTTAGTTACTAACTCAACTATCACAGACCACCAAGCCATATTACTAACACTAAAATTATCATGTGGCAAACTTAATTGCGTACCTAGCTATACAAAAGTAAACATGGCAGGCCTTGAAAAAAGCATTCGTAATACAAATTTTGCCCCAGTTTACTTTTGTGCCGACGTTAACGAATCAATATCTTACGTCATAGCTTCCATACAGTACGCAATTAGCAAAAACACATACACAGTAACATTGTCGCGAAAATATATGAATATAAAGCCATGGATTACTCCGGGTCTTCTCCGCTGTATTAGACACAGAGATAATTTACACATGAAAGCTAAAAAGGCACCTGAAAATGACATTCTAGCTATAACATATAAGAGATATAGAAACTTTTGCAATAAACTTCTTAAAAAACTAAAGGTCGAATACGATACATCTCAGTTGAGTAAAGCAGGTAACAACACTAAACTAGTATGGAAATTCTTAAAAAAACGATCATTTACTGCAAAATCATTTGAACAACCCTTGGATTTGCTCAAAAACCGATCAAATCCTACAGCAGCACTAGATAATAATAATAATAATAACACACGTCAACAAGACGACATAAATTATTTTCCTCGAATATTTATATTTCTATTTTAAATCATATTTTTGGATTCATATATATATTTTTGACTACAAGAAATACTTCTTTACCTGAGAAACATATAATTATAACAAGAAACCATATAATACATTATGAAAAGAAGATACAAAAACATTACTCAACTGATGACATCTAACGTCAATGACAAATAAAAGTGTAAATAAACATATAATTATAATTACAACGAGGAGATGATAATGATATTATGTTGACAAGAGCTAGGGCAGCAGCTGCACGCAATACATCCCCGGACTCGTCGCTCAGCTCCGCCTCGCAGCCGCCGGCACCTACAACAGAGTTGCCGGCAATCATAGAGGCGTCGAGCTCGTCAAGCGACGAGTATTTCTCCCCGCCGACGTCACCAACACCCGTACGCCGCCGTGGGAGAGGCCGGCCACCGCTACGCTTGGGACCCCGAGATCCACCGGTCTCGAACAGGGCCCCCGCTCCCGGTGGTAATGTGCACCGCATGAAATGGACTACAACCATGAATGAAAACGTCATGCGGGCATATTTTGTGGCTACAGAGGGAGGTACCAACCTTACGGCGTATCGTGACCGCATGCTGCCTCTGTTTCAGGGCTTCGAACCAGCTGTCAACGTTTCGGCACAGCGACTGTCGGATCAAGTGCGGGCTATCCAGCGCTGCCGCTTGCTGGATAACGACGCACTTGAGAGGCTACGATCTGACTTACTACGTAACCCGCCTATCCCTTCTTCTACGAGTAGTGAATTACAAGTTGCAAATATTGTCAGACCGCAAAGGACTGTTGAAGAGGTGCATAGTAGGGATACACAAGTAAGTACCCAGTACATAGATGAATTAAGGAGTACTTTGGAGTGCACTATTCGGGAGTATCGTTTTGTGAATACCGCAGATAGGCCTCGCTTACCGCGTTTGCCCACACACAAGAAAAATATAGCGCTGGTGTGTGCCCTGGATTCACTATTGTCCACGTACTTAGACAATAGTGAAGATCTTAGCGATACCCACTCGATTCTGTACGGTGCGGCTGTTACAGCGTGTCGAGTGGCAGGTATTAAAATACCAAATGGTAGTAATACTGCCCCTCGAACTAATGCTGTACCGGCCTGGCAGTGCAGGATTGAGCGTCGTATCGCTGAGGCCAGGGCGCTCATCGGAAAGCTAATTTGCTTCAGGTCGGGCAATACAAGACCGAGAGTGATGCGTTTTGTGACTCGGGCGTTCTTAGGTACGGGCCTTAGTCGCCAAGAATACGAATCACGAGTCACAGAACGCATCGACTACCTGAAGCAAAAAGTTTGTGCGTGGGCAAACCGTTTAAGACGGTACAAAAGGCGTGTGGACCGATACACCCAGAATAGGGCATTCCAAAAAGATGAAAGGTGGGTGTATAGAAGTTGGGAGCGGACTGATCCAAGTGTGGATGATGGGCGTCTGCCGGATGCTGAGGCAACGAACGCTTTCTGGCGCAGCATTTGGTCGATGCCCATCAGCCACACTGAGGGTGATTGGTTTGGGGATGTTAAGCGAGCATGTGAGGGAATACCTCAAATGCAGAGCGTAGCCATTGAAACAACGGATATAGCTTGTGCAGTCCGTTCATTATCTAACTGGAAATCAGCGGGACCGGACGGACTGCACAACTTCTGGTTGAAATGGCTACGTAGTGCCCATGCTCGGTTGGCATCCCAATTCCAGGCATCTTTGGAATCGGGCTCGATCCCAACTTTTATGACAACTGGTATCACTCACCTGCTCTTTAAGTCAGGTTGTACCACGGACCCCAAAAATTATAGACCGATAACGTGTCTACCGACTATGTATAAACTTCTTACATCCATTTTGAGGACGAAGATGTTATCACATATAAGAAATAATAACATTATGTCAGTGGCTCAAAATGGATGTAAGAATGGGGCCCGTGGTACAAAAGAGCTACTCCTATTTGACATGGCCATTAGCCAGCAGGTGCGTCGCAATCGAAAGGATCTGGCGACATGCTGGATAGATTACAAGAAGGCCTACGACTCCGTGCCACAAACGTGGCTCTTGAGGGTGCTGGAGTTATATAAAGTCGATATAACTCTATGCACCTTCTTGAAAGCCTGTATGGGGCAGTGGAGTACGGTCCTTCGCTATCCAGGGTGTCGGCAGATTCGCGATTGCGGTGCTCCTCTAAAGATCGAACGGGGTATATTCCAAGGTGACAGTTTAAGTCCCTTGTGGTTTTGTCTAGCTCTGAATCCTCTCAGCACTCTGCTAGAGGGGTCTGGGCTAGGCTATCGGTTGCAGCATAGAGGTCAAGTTATATCCCACCTTTTTTATATGGATGACCTTAAACTATTTGCCCCCACCACTTTCCAATTGACAGCGTTACTAAAAGTAACTGAAACTTTTAGTAATTCTATCAAGATGGAATTTGGTGTGGATAAGTGTGCGGTCATGTATGTAAAACGAGGTGGTATTGTGGAATCTGATGGAATAGAGCTTTCAGATTCCACAAAACTTAGATCTCTATCTGCAACCGAGACTTACAAGTATCTGGGTATGTCGCAGGCCTTAGGTATTGCTGAGACTGCCATGAAACAATCATTGCGGGAGCGCTTCTTTGGCCGCCTGAAGAAAATACTGAAAAGTTTTTTATCAGGCGGCAACAGGGTGCGTGCCTATAATGGTTGGGCCATGCCAGTCTTAGCGTACTCCTTCGGCATACTCAGATGGACTCAATCAGAACTGGACGCCTTGGACAGAAAAGTCCGTTGTCTATTGACTGAATATCGAATGCATCACCCGCGGTCGTCAGTAATGAGGTTGTACATCCCGCGGAAATGTGGTGGTCGTGGTTTCTTAAGTGCTAAGGACCTCCACAACCGCGAGGTGTACAACCTTAGAGAATATTTTCTCAAGACGGACACGGGTGTGCATCGTGATATTGTTGCCGTAGACAACGGACTTACCCCGTTGGGTCTGGCAAAAGAGAGCTGGCGCAAACCTGTTGTACTAAGTATTGAGGAGCGCAGGGATGTATGGAAGGGCAAAGAGTTGCATGGACGTTTTTATCGGGCCTTACATAGGCCTGATGTAGACTTCATGTCATCAGTTGCTTGGCTACGGTTCGGTGATCTATTTGCAGAGACCGAAGGTTTTGTCTGTGCAATTATGGACGAAGTTGTCATGACGAACAACTACCGTAAGTATATTCTGAAGGATGGGACTGTTGACATATGTCGGGCGTGTCACCAGACCGGCGAATCCCTCAGACATATAGTTTCCGGTTGTTCTCGTCTTGCCAACGGCGAATACTTGCACAGACACAATCAAGTAGCCAGGATCGTCCATCAGCAGCTTGCCTTAAAATACAGCCTTGTACCCTTTGAAGTACCGTACTACAGGTATGTGCCCGATCCAGTTCTCGAAAATGGCCGTGCCACTATGTACTGGGATCGATCTATCATCACCGATAGGACTATCGTGGCTAACAAGCCCGATATCGTGGTGATAGATCGATCAGAACGCCTTGCAATGATCGTTGATGTCACTATTCCCCATGACGAGAATCTCGTGAAGGCCGAAAAAGACAAGGAAATCAAGTATTTGGACCTGGCTCACGAGATTGTCGACATGTGGGATGTGGACTCGGCGATCATTGTACCGATAGTCGTGTCAGTTAATGGTCTCATTGCCAAGAGCCTCGATCACCATCTCAAGAGGCTCTCGTTAGGCGGCTGGATCAAGTCCTCCATACAGAAGGCAGTATTGTTGGACACGACGCGCATAGTTCGGAGGTTCCTCTCTCTGGAGCCCTAACCACCGGTAACTTGGTCCCTGTGCCCGGTACCGGTGGGTCTCCGTGGTCCTATTTTATATGGTTAAATTTTATTTGTATTTTTATAAGAGTGATTTAATTATGTAAAATAAGACGATGAGATAAAATTAGTGAATAAAGAGGAATAATAATAATAATAATAATAATAATTTATTTGCATAAAACACGGTATACAGAGATGTTATATATCAAAGTTCTTACATGTTTAGCCGGACATATTCAGCATGCAAATATTAGTTACAAATACAAGTTACAATTTTTTGTCAATAAATTCCTTAATACTATAGAAATTGTGTTCAGTTAACCAGTTCTGTAGTTTTATTTTAAATAAATTTGTGTTCAATACTTTAATTTCATTCGGTACTTTATTATAAACTCTTACACACATTGCCAGACAGCTTTTGTTATATTTCGTAGATTTGGGGATATCAGCTAATACAAGCCTATCTGGATCTCGGCGATTTCTAAAACTCACATCATTCGCAGTTTTGAAATGTTCTTTGTGTCTACGTACAAACATACAAATTTCGTAGATGTATAGTGATGGTAGTGGTAACAAACCATTTGTTTTAAATATCGGTCTACATGATTGATCCGGTCGCATACCATATATAGCCCTTAAACATTTTTTTTGAGCTACGAAAGCTCTTTCTTTACCAGTACTGTTTCCCCACATAACAAGTCCATAACGAAGTATAGATTCAACGTATGCTCGGTATGTTACAATAGCTGTGTTTGTATTTGTTATATTTCTAATATGTTTTAGTGCATAAACAAATCTATTTATTTTACTAGACACTATATCAATATGTGTTTTCCAGTTAATATCCTCGTCAATTGTCACTCCTAGAAACTTTGTGTGTGTAGCTTGTTTAATTTTAGGTATATTTAATTTGAGATTGTATTTGTCATTATAACATTTATTAAATTGAATATATAGAGATTTGTCAAGATTTATTTTTAAATTATGTGTGTTTAGCCAGTCAATGAGTATGTCAATTGTATTATTAATGTCAGTTTCATGATTACGTATTGTATTATGTCTTTTATTTGAGGTCACAATAATAGAAATGTCGTCTGCGAAGAGAATGCATTTGTGATTGGTTATCTGTGTAATGTCATTAATATATAGTAGGAAGAGAATAGGGCCTAGAACACTACCTTGTGGCACACCGTATTTAATAGATTGATATTCGGATAGATACGGCGTCATTTCTCGATTTTTATCCATTCTAGTGATGACAACTCTTTGTTGTCTATTACTTAGATATGAAGATATCCACTGTAGTGCTAGACCTCTGATTCCAAACATTTCCAGCTTTTTAAGTAGAATCTCATGTGATACGAGATCAAACGCTTTGGATAGGTCAAAAAATAGCCCTGTAGTAAAATGGTTAACGTTAATACCTGTCAATATTTCCTTCAAAAATGTAAATACTGCCAGTGTTGTTGATTTGTGTTTTTGAAAGCCATACTGGTCGCTGTTTATAATGTCAAATTTGTTACAATAACTAATTAATCTCCTAAGCATGCATTTTTCATAAATTTTTGATATAATAGGTATTAGTGTAATTGGTCGATAGTTATTAATGTCACTTCTTTCTCCCTTTTTGAAGAGAGGCATAACAACTGACGATTTTAGTGCTTCTGGGAAGGACCCTGTAGATAGTGACAAATTTATAAGGTACGTCAGTATTTGAAGTATTTCGGTACAGCATTCTTTCAATATTTTTGTATTTATTTCGTCATAGCCTTCGGCGTTAGTATTTTTTAATGTCATTATTTCACGTCTTACTTCATTTTCCGACATAGGTACAATGAACATGGAGTTAATATTGAAGCTATTTCTAGGCCATTTCATAATTCTAGTGTCATTTTTCTGTAATTCTTGACCTAGGTTGACATAATGATTATTAAATGTTGTTGCTATATCAACGGGGTTCGTGAGAGTTAAGTTTTTTATTTTTATATTCTCTATACAGTTAGCTGGATTATAGGTATTTATTTGATTTTTGATAACTGACCAGGTGGCTTTGCATTTGTTGTCATTTTTGTTTATGTACTTAATATAAGCGTTCTTTTTAGAACTATAAATGCATTTTTTTAATATTTTTGAGTACGTAACATATGTGTTTTTATTAAATGTAGTTTTTTCTTTATAATAATTGTATCGAAGTGTGCGCTTTGTATTGCAGCTCTTTTTTAGCCCCCTGCTTATCCAGTTTTGTTTGTGTTTATTATTAATATTTACCTTTACTCTATGTCTAGGAAAACAGAGTTTGTAGAACAGGCACACTAGGCCATGGAAGTTTTTGAATGCTAAGTTGGCGTCACATTCGATATATATATCTGACCATGAAAGATTTTTGAGACATTCTCTAAATTTATGTATATTTCCTAAATTGTAATCTCTCTTGAAAATATAGTGAGAAGTTATTATTTGTGGTTTACGTTTTAATGGGAAGCTTAGTATTTGTGCTGTGTCGTGGTCTGACAAACAAAGCGGAAGCACTGTTGAAGTAGCGTTAGAAATGTTGCTCAGTATGTGGTCAATGCAAGATGATTTGCGTGTGGGCGTGTCTATATGTATTTTCAGGTTATGGTTCAGAGCTAAATCCAGTAATTCATTTGTAACAGTACCTTTTTTCAACGTATTAATGTTGAAGTCGCCTGCTACTACTAATTGTATTTTAAATTTATATTTCTGCGTTATTTCATTTAAGAGATTATTTAATTTAGTTAAAAATAAGATGGGGTCTGATTGAGGAGTTCTATAAACACAAATAATAATTAATTTACTTTGGGTAATTTCGATGCCGCACGCTTCAAATGAGTTCTGCGAGGTATGATTTTTGATATATAATAGTTCCGTAAAGACTATGCCTTTTTTAAGTAATATGCAGGTTCCACCTCTCTGCTTATCCCTACAATAGCTAGCACATAATATGTAACCATGAATATTTACATATCTTTCGTGTCCTTTTTTTATAAACGTTTCAGAAAGGCATAAAACGTCTGGGTCTTGGTTTGTTTTTTGTAATTCTTTTATTGTTATCTCAAGAATTTCCTGTTTTGCGAATATGCTAGCAATATTTTGATGCATTATTTTAAAGTTGTTTGTTGTAGAAATACAAACTTTAGGTTCGAAAAAAATTATTATTCTGATTAATTATTGGAAAATAATATGGTATGGTGCCCTTCTGCGCCTGAGGATTTGTAAGTTTTTGTGTATTAGCAGATTGCAGAGTGTTTTTTGTAAGGCGTTTAAAGTAGAAGGGTATGGTTCCTTTCAAAGGCTCGTCTAACTTAGTGTTTAGTTTATTTTTTAGTTTGCTATTCGCTAAGTGCAGTTTAAGTACACTAGGGTTCAAATATTTTTCTTTATAATCCCGACAATCTATGTGGTAATTAATTGATTGACAAATAACAGAAAGCTTGCGATTTATGCAATTAACAAAATTACAATTTTCTCGCTCACTACACATCTTTCTAATATCGCTATTTAATGTTTTAACATCTAGCTGCTTGCTTTTTATAATATTAAGTACGATTATAGTATTATTCTTATATAAATCTAATAAAGTTTGAAGCTGTTTTAATACTATTTTTATGCTAGAATCGTTTTCGCCTACACATAATATTAATTTGTCATCAGGCTTTATTTGTGTACAACGACAACTTTTTATTACTTCCCTTGCTGGTGCACCTGGTTTTGTTTCGGCGAAGACTCCGTAAGTATCATATCGGGTGTTCTTTCTCGATTGCGCGATGGCTGTTGCTAAATCTACACATTGTTGAGTGCCGAAGATGAGTATTCTTTTCTCGGATAGGCATTTTTGCTGCGGCGACGGCGTATTGACGGTGCATTGAGAAGAGTTTTTTTCACATCGTAGGGACTGTGTCAATTTTTCCAGTTTTGTGGTGAGCGATAATATCTCTTTTTCAGCGTCTTTTAATTGTTTTTCGAGATGAAGGATTCGTTGTTGGAGCGACGATGTAGCCTCACTACTCATGTTGTGTTCTACTTGCGAGATGATTCCCCGTGAGGAAGGAGTGGAAGATACACTAGGAGGGTATAGAAGAGATCGCCTCTTATGTTTACAAATTTTTAGTGGGCTACCCTCCACTAATGTCGAAGAGTGGCATAAGGATTTTAGTACTTTTATTTCTGTGGTAAGCTTTTGTACTTGGCCGTGAAGCTCATTATTTTCTAATATCACATTTTCGAGCTCATTTTCAGTAGTATTCAGTTTACAAGTCAGTTGGGATATCGTTTCTTTCATTTCAGTAATTATATATAGATAGTAAGTCATTTATGGTGTTGTCCATACTTTTAGATATTTTATTGGGCGAAGAGTATGACTCATATGATGATTCGAGTTCGGGTTCGGTAAGTATTTGTGAGTCAATTATCTTTGAGTTCTCATGAGTTGAGTATTGTACTGTGCTTTCATTACTCTGATTTTGATTTGTAAGTCTTAGTTTTGTAGGGGATGGCGAAGGCTTCGATATATTAATCGGCTTTTTTCTTGTTGTAATATTGGAGGAAGCGTTATTATCTATGTATTTTTTTTTGTTTTATGCAGTTTTGAATACATAATTTGCATCGCCATTTCTTTTTAGATTCTTGATTCATAAGCTTGTATGTGTGTTCAGGATATCCATCACAATTTAATTCGTATCTTTGGTTGCAGACTGAACATAATGCAGTATTTTTGATATCCACAGATTTTTTACATTTGAAGCATGATACTAGTACAGGCATCTTGCGGCCGCTATTGGTACTATTTGTATTATTTGTATTGATCTTTGATGACATGTTAACTTCGATAACTAGTGAGTTAGTGTTGTCTTAGTTTTGGTACTTGTCACAAGATGGCGCTATCTCACTATTTTATTCAGTGGATTCGTATAAAGTGACATTTGAAAAAAATAACGATGATAAGTTTTTTCCACTGTTAAGTTTTTTGATTAGAACACTTTTATGTTGTTAAAATAATGAATTAACTTGAGTCACAGAGAAGAAAAGCACAGAGTTACTGTTTTTGAGGGTTTTTTAATACGACTTCTTAGATATCACTGTTTATTTACACTTCACTTTAAGTTGTTTATATTGTCACTGTTCATTTGCTGTTTTTATAAATAACATTATATGGTATGATTTGTCACATAATATACTCAAATATACTATTTTTACGGTTTATAATTGATTTTAACTATTTTTTACAATTAGAGATACGCGGACTCGATGTTTACATGCCGCTAGCGACATCTATTTCCATGATGATGAAATCAACACATTCTTTTCCGACGTTGGCAAAAATCTAGCAGACAGAATCTCTTTTTCCGATCATTCATCTACTAACTATGCTTCGAATACCTCACCCATTTCCAGGCTTAAATCTTTTGTTATGCTGGATACCGATATAGACGAAGTTATTCAAGTCATTACTGGGTTAAAAGATACTTCTGCGCTGGGATGGGATAACATCCCCACAAACATAATTAAAAGGTTTAAGCACATTCTTGCACCGCCACTAACACACATATTCCAAATTTGTATGTCTGAAGGAATATTTCCAAAATGCTTAAAAAAGGCTATTGTGATACCTATCCACAAAGCAGGCGACAAGAGCTGTGTTAATAATTATCGCCCCATTTCTATATTACCAGTGCTATCTAAGATATTAGAGAAAATAATAAACAATCGAATAATAAAATATCTTGAAACCAACAACATTCTTTCAGACAGGCAATTTGGTTTTCGGCCTCACAGGTCAACAAGCCAGGCAGTCGAGCAACTCACTGACCACATTACAACTAATTTAGATAGTGGACAGCATGCTATTGGGATATTTCTAGACCTTGCTAAAGCTTTTGACTCTGTGTCGTCTTCTATACTGCTTAAGAAACTTGAATCTGTCGGTATAAGAGGTAAACAGTTAGCACTGTTTACTGATTACCTCTCTGACAGGTATCAATGTGTAAGAATAGGCAACAACATAAGCAACGATGTCCCTAACACTACATTTAGTGTACCCCAAGGAAGTATATTAGGAGCAACCCTGTTCTTGATATATATAAACGACCTTTGCAACCTAAAACTTCAAAATGGTGTCATTATGTCATATGCAGACGATACAGCACTTATTTTTACTGCAAAGTCGCTCGATGAGGTATATGAACTGACTCAACTTGGCTTCAACTCCGTAAACACTTGGCTATTTAAAAATTTGTTGACCCTAAATGCACATAAAACAAAGTACATTCATTTTACAATGAAAAACAATAGCAGACACATCTCATCTAACAGTTTAGTGGCTCACAACAAGCTTCACTCACATGCTGACACTGCATGCGCTTGCCCTACTTTAGAAAAAACTGATAATATTAAATATCTAGGAATTACGCTTGACACTAATCTGAACTTCCGCAAACATATCGAATTATTGTGTAAAAGAGTGCGGAAACTAATTTCCATATTTAAAAATATACGCGACGTTGTAAGCTTAAAATTGTTAAGACAGGTTTACACTGCACTATGTGAATCCATCATCTCATATTGTATAACCGCATGGGGAGGGGCAGCTAAAACGATCCTACTACCTTTGGAACAAGCCCAAAGAGCTATCTTAAAGGTAGCAACCCTTCGCCCTTTAATTTTTCCCACTTATGAGTTATATCAGTCCACCGGTGTTCTAACTGTGCGCCAATTATTTATTCTACGCACCATCCTAAAACAACACACCCTTCTTCCTTATACACCAATCCCATCAGGCAAAAGACGGAAAGATCTAGTCTGCACCAAACCTATAGGTAAACATGTTTATGTCAATAGATTCTTTGCTTTCCTTGGACCTTTCCTATATAATAAATTAAATAAAACCTTAGATTTATATAGCATAAGTTATAAGCAGTGTCATCTTGTTGTTACAAAACACCTAATGACAATGACCTACTCTGATACAGAGAATTTGCTTACTGTAATAAAATAGTGTGTAAGTACCTACGCTAAGTTACAACAAATCATAATATTAAGTCTACTTTCTATTACATATTGGCAGTTCATGATTTTTATTATGTTAAAATATAGCCCTTTATTATTATTATTTAAGATTTTTTTTTCCTGAAACACAGGTGTTAAAGCCTAGTTCAGGTAAACATTAAAATAGCTATATATACCAAATATAATGTATTACCGTAATAAATAAAGTAACTACGCATCAATGTACCACAATTTAACAAAGGCACTTATCGCATACATTATACTGAATTATAAAATTTAATTTAATTATTTTTACTGTAATATTTTTCTTATGTAACATGTGACGTTTATTTTTTTGAATAAAGTTATTATTATTATTATTATCTTAAAACTTGCTGACTACATCTCGTCTAAACCAATCTCATTGAAAGTTTTTATTACCACATTTATTTTTCACTCTCTTAGATTAAAAGTTACATGCAGATATTTTATACGTTTTACAAGCAGTCGCCTAAGTTAAACTGTCAACACCCATTTTATGCCCTTAGAAGTAGAATATTAAAAAATATTCCTTAGGACTGCCTCCGTGGTCCAGTGGATTGCGTATGCGACTGCTGATCGGAGGTCCCGGGTTAGATTCCTGGGTCGGGCAAAAGTGTTACAGGGTTTTTCCGAATACTCAGTAGCAGCCCGAAGTCTGGTGATGTGCCCGGTAACGGCAATAGGCTCGCCCCCTATTACATGGGACCTAAAAATTTATGGCGAAATGTGGGTGTAATATTTACACCTCTGCCTACCCCTGCGGGTATACAGGCATGAGACTATAAATAAAATAAATTCCTTAGTCAGTGCCTCAGTTATAGAAAAAAAGTGCTGTGTAAATTCTATGTTTCTAACTATAGTAGTTTATTCTCTGCAATGTTAGGATTATTTCAGTCAGGACAAACAATCTGATTAAATAAAATTCATTCGTTACTGACTGTCTGACACACAACGCAGTTAAAACTACTGGGCGCAAGGAGCTGAAATTTGGTAAAATGTATATTCAGTTCAATGTCAGAAAAGATTTTCCGAAATCCCACGGGATCGGGTGGAAACGATAAAATTAAAATAAATGTGCGAGCGTAGCTGTGTACATCCTCTAGTTTTATGTATAAGATATATATACCTACTATAAGTTGAGGACGTCGACATCAAAATTAAACAGTCTCGAAGTGCCTACACTTCAGAAATGTAACACCGTCCTAACGTCTCACGACAAACTTACTGAATTGTCAAACAATCGTCATTGTTCCTGAATTGCGCCAGAACAACTCCTTAATTGTGTTTCGCCTTCACTTTCGACTTTGAGCGGAAAATTGAGCCCACCATTATGTAAATGAAAAATGTTTTGAACTTTCGGTCGGAGCCCTCATTAATATCTAGTTTAGCATATCCGGGATCGGTTCGGTTGCAGGCAAGAAAAAATTGTCTTTTAGGAACATAAAATACGCCTATAATGCGTAAGTAATGATACTACTTCACCTGAAATATTTTTATGGTTTCTACATTTAGAATACATAAGTCACATTTGTCATGTATAGACACTTCACATACATTTTAATTGAAAAATGAGAGAAAACTGGCCACGTCCTGCTTTTTTAAAACCGTTTGGCAACTTATTATTCGACAAATAACTATCAATTTTAACATCTTAAAATCATAACTCACTCCAATGCTAAAATATTGTTCTATATGGATCTGGTTAGACTAGAAAGCAGACCCTGGGCTCCAGGGCGGTGCTGATAATGATGATCACGATAAACTCCAATCTTTCAAACTGACAGACCAACTCTGCTACGCAAAGAGTCTCGGGTTCGAATCCAAGGCGCGCGCCAATATCTTTTCAAAGTTATGTGCGTATTAAATTGTTACTTTATCGCTTGCTTAACTGTGAAGGTAAACAGCATGTCTGAGAGTTCTCAATAATGTTCTCGAAAGATATGTGAAATCCGCGAACCCGCACTTGGCCAGCGTGGTGCACTATGACTTTACTCTTCCCATACTGAGAATAGGATATTTTTTTTTCTGCCGAACAAATTGACTCCATGCTGCCTGATGTCAAGCAGTCAGTGAAGTCCCATAGTGATGGCCATCATCCCAGCAGCCAGCATGGCATTATGGCATGATGGCCCTCACCTTGACGGCCTTGAGTAAAGCTTTTTCACGCCCCGCTTAAAGGACCCGGGATCATAAGTGGAGGGAAACTCGTGGACTGGTAAAGAGTTCCACATCTTAATGGTACGGCAGAGATAAGAGGCGCCGAACCGTTTGGTGCGTGACGGTATCTGTTCTACCGTGTAAGAGTGGCACCTCAACCCAGCACGTGTCGTTCGGGATAGGAAAGGAGAGGGTGGGATTAGTTGAAAGAGCTCTTCGGAGCACTCACCGTGATAGATACGGTAGAAGACAGCCATTGAGGCCACGTCTGCGTGATTGCAGTGACTCAAGAGTCTTAGTGGCCTCTGGATCCCCGATGATACGGACAGCACGCCGCTGCAACCTATCGATGGCGTCCAATAAGTACTGAGCGGAGCCATTCCAAAGGTGAGAGCAGTATTCCACGCAGGAGCGAACCTGGGTCTTGTATAACAGACACAACTGCTCCGGCGTGAAAAACCTCCTCACCTTGTTCAAGACTCCGAGTTTCCGAGATGCGGATTTGATGACACCCTCGATGTAGTTCTTCTGGTTGAGATTTCTGCGTATGTCCATATCTAGGATATTGAGGCTGTCTTGAATCGGTAGTGGAGTGTCCAGAAGAGAGGGATGGGGAAGGCAAGGAGATACTTTGGCTGAGAATGCGCACACCTGTGTTTTCTTGGCGTTGAACTCGACCAGGTTCTCATCACTCCAATGCGAGATGCAATTCAGAACCCGGTCAAGCTCAGCAACAAGTGATCGCCTATACTCCTCAGTTTCGGCTTGCTTAGCCGCAGGGTGTCCGAGATATCGCCCATGTACAGTACTGTCATCTGCATAGCAATGTATGCCCCCAAAAGTGAGCATATCATTGATATGCAGAAGAAAAAGCGTGGGCGATAACATGGACCCCTGAGGCACACCAGCATTCACCTGGAAAAACTTCGATGATTCACCGTCACAAAGGACTCGTATACGGCGCTCATTCAGGAAGTTGGCAACCCAGTTGCACAATCGAGGCAGCAAGCCGTAGGCTGGAAGCTTGGAAAGAAGCGCACGATGCCAGACTCTATCGAAGGCTTTGGAGATGTCGAGACTAATAGCCAACGACTCCCCATGCCTGTCCATCGCCTCACCCCAAAGGTGAGTGACATACGCTAGAAGATCACCCGTTGATAGTTTCAGACTGATATTGCTCAGACGTGGGACAGTATATACACAGGGCTGAATGATGATGCTGATGACGATGATGATGGCTCAGACTGCAAAAGTAGATTTCGTTTCAGCGATCCAAAATTTACATTTTCAGCTCTCGACGAACAAGATTTGAATAATTATATTGACGTCAGATTTATCTAACTTAAAATTTAATTTAAGGAGATTTAATGGGTTTTACAATAGCATACAGGACCTACTGCTGTCGTTTTATCTGTAGATACAACGTTGAAACTGCGCTTACAGTATTTAGGATAATATTTGTAACGTTCACTCATTGCAGTTGTCTCACTGACTGCGAGAAAGCGAGTGACACGGTGGCACAACTACCTTGCGCCGTAACTAACACAGTGAAACAAATGTGCTTACAGAAATCCATTCTATTATGGGTGATCACTATTTGTCACATTTACTCACGTAGCGCCCGGTTTAGAAGTGGACGAGCAGCCGTCGGTTGGTACCAGTTCTTATCTGACGACTAGAATTATTATACCAAGTCGGAGATGTCTTTAATGACATCCCCTTAGCTCAACTTCCAGCTCTCCATATTCAGCCACTTTACCCAAAACACCCAGTGATCACTAACCAGCCTGCCCAGCGTGACGATTTCGACCAAAACCTTCTATAGCCCACACAAATAGATAACTTATTGAAATATAATTCACAAATTTTAAAACCTACATAACTCTTCCCTGTAGATATAAATACCCGGTACTTCGAGGTGTATACCTCGAAGTACCGGGTGAACTATCGCTGCGAACGTTCTCTTCCTATATTTTTCTTGAACGTTCGTTTTAACGTAAAAGGAAGACAAGAAACTGAGATAAAACTTCTAGTGTTTTACTGTCCCGTTGCTCTTATGTTTTTGAGCTTATGTTTTAGTATTATTCAGATTGTTATTTTAGAGTCAATCTGAATGTTAAATGGCACATGGTTTTCCTCCTAATGGTAATCAATTTGGATATATAATATTTAATTTTTTGATGGAGCGAGCTGATAATGACGTATGCTGATTCATCCCGTGACCATACTTGCGTTGGCATCCATGCCAAAACGTCAAGGCAAATAAAAGGAATGTCACTTCTATTCTAAAAATAAAAACTCATTAAAAAGCTCTCATAACTATTATGAGAGCTGTTAAATGTATTATGGATACAAATCGCGAAAGCTTAACCGTGAACATACTGTTATTAAAAGTATACATAGAATATGTGTTCGCACCAAGAATCTTCATAAATAATGGCAAGGTTAACGATGATGGAATGAGATCCAACGAGGGATATACCAATATTGTAGCAAAGTATACGCCAAACACTGTAAGTTTTGGCTTATTCATCTAGTAAATAGCAGTAGATATAAGCAGTATTAACATAAAAAACATTGAACAGAAAATTAAAACACACCATTAAAATTATTAAAACAAATATTTGCAGATTTGCTCATCGTAATCAAAATGTACACCGAAAGCAAACCACAAAATAAATAGAAACATTTTAATCATCGAAACGAAATATATTTGAACAATATATGAAACAAAATACCAACTCCTTTAATGAAGAGAGCCTGAGTGTAAACAACTTGGAACAAACTGCTGGTGAAACTTAATATATTATTTTGTTAAGCTTTTCTTTGATATATAAGTTATATTAATTCCAGACTATAAGGTTACACAGCATTGAAATTAAACTACAGTTTACGGATTTTATCGCGATGTATTGGTTTCACTAAGTAATTACATTTGAAACTAATGATCTAGAAACTATATTTTTAATTTATTACTGGCCAACGTTTCAAATTCGTTATAGAATTCATGTTCACGGCAGACTGAGGTGATATTTGTCTTTTTCTTGAATGTATAAGTTATCTCAAAGTACCCGAATATTTTTCAACTAAGTACTGGTGTTACTATTTACGCAGAAAGAGCTCACAGTATCCTTAGGTCTTCAGGTGACTTTGTCCTTCTTGGGTTTCATTAGTCTTCTGACAGGGTCCCAAGCTGGAGGAACATTACAACCATCTTCCCTATTAAAATTAGGGTGTTTTTTAATTTCAATAGCCTCTCGTATCATCCTTGGAAGAAAACGGTGTTCTTTTGCGAGTATCTGTGGTTCATCAAATCGCAGGTAGTGGTTGGGTCCTTGTTCCACATGTTCACACACAGCAGACTTTGTTGAGCGTTTATGTTTTAGGTCAGCTATATGTTCTTTGAGTCGAATGCCTATGTTTCTCTTGGTTTGTCCAATGTATGAGAGCCCACATTCACAGTCAATTTTGTAGACACCGGCCTCTTGCAAGGGTAACTGACACTTGACAGATGGTAATAATTGACTGATCTTCGTTGGCGGCTTGTAGTAAGTTTTGATAGAAGCTCGCTTCAAGATGTAGCCAATTTTGTCGGTCACGCCCTTGATGTATGGGAGGACAGCAGGTTGTCATTCTACTGTGGCTGGTTTTTCTTTGTTCTGGGATCTGTGACAGTGGCGCGGCGGTTGGAGCTTGTTGTCTTGCAGAACTTGCCTGACATGTTGAAGCTCAGCGTCCAGGTGTTTCTTGTCACAGATCCCGCGGGCTCTCTGAAACTGAGGCATTCCTACAGTAGCTAACTGTTTAGGATGGTGGTGAGATTCACCGTGTAAGTACCTATTTGTATGGGTCTTTTTTCTATACACAGTATGGCTTAAGGAGTTGTTTTTATTCCTGATGACAAGTACATCTAAGAAAGCTAAGGAATTGTTTGCCTCTAATTCCATTGTGAATTGTATTTGGTTATTACTAGAATTAAGATGGTTTAGGAAAGCATTAACACTATCTGTTGGTAAAATTGTGAAAGTGTCATCTACATACCGCTTGTAGAACCTCGGTGTGATGGTGGCAGTCTGCAGGGCTCGCGCCTCGAAGTCCTCCATGAAGATGTCAGCGACAACAGGCGATACTGGAGAGCCCATTGCTACACCGTCTACTTGTATGTAGTATTTCTTGTCCCATAACAGATAGCCCGTTGTCAGGCAGTGTTTAAGTATTTCTGCATATTCCTCAGGCATGTTGTTTTCTGTCAGCTTCCTTCTAGTAATTTCTACACAGTCATGTACTGGTATGCATGTGAATAATGACTGTATATCAAAACTAACCATAGTTTCCTTGTCGGAGAGATGTAGGTGTTTGATTTCACTGACAAAATGGTAGGAATCTTTCACATGTGCTCTCGTATTGCCTCTGAGCGGTAAGAGAATCTTTGCCATATGTTGAGCCAGTCTGTAAGTTGGTGCGCCTATCTGACTAACTATCGGGCGCAGAGGAGCGTTTTCCTTGTGTATTTTTGGTAGCCCATACATTTGAGGAGGTTTTACACACGATGGTATTAAATATTTCACGTCCAAATTAAGTTTTTCGGAGTATTTCTTAACAATATCACAAGTTTGTTTGAGTATTTTGTTCGTAGGGTCTGACTTAACCAACTTGTAGGTACTTTCATCCGACAAAAGATGTTCCATTTTTTGTTTATACTCGGACGTGTCCATCACTACCGTTGCATTTCCTTTATCTGCTCGGAGTACTGTAAGTTCAGGCCTAGCTTGTAACTTCTTCAGTGCGAGATATTCGGTCTTTGGTAGATTCCTTGCCGGCACTTTCGATTGACGTAATACAGCAGAAACGTCCTGTCGTATGGCCTCGAAATCGTCCTTACTCACATTGTTTTTGACTAGGCAATCCTCAACGTTGCAATTAATGGTTTCATACGGTATTCTTGATAAAGTTATCGCGTAATTTAAACCTCTGCTAAGTACTTTCTCGGTATTTTGATCTGACGTGTGTTTTGACAGATTGTCAACTGTTTATCTATGGGCGGACGGTAGCGTGTGATTGGTCCGTGCGAAAACGTTCTGTTTCATGTTGTGCTGGTCATTTGATTTTTGTTGTAATTTTTCAAATTTTTGAATTTTGTTACGTTTACACGCATAATAGTTTGATGTTTCTTCGAGTTTTACACAGCATGGTAAAACTCGAAGTTGTATAAATTATATGCTGCAAGGGAATATCGTGTAATTCGCATATCAAATGACGTAACGGTTTCGGCGACTGTATTTTCGCTTACCCAGAATCAACACATCACTTTGTATGGTTCACAAATTGTTTTTTTGCTTCTGGGTATTCTTTGTCCGTTGGTTTAATGTTGGTAAAGTCTCAGCGCTGCAGGCAAATGAAAGGTTTCAAGATGAAAAGGCCAATTTCACTTTTCTATTTACACGATCGACACCCGTTACAATACTAAGAAGTAGGTATCTATATAGTACAAATCGCAAAATTTTGAAAGAAACCTACTAATATAAATAAAATAAAAAGATCTTTCACTCAGTTATCTGGGGAGCGCACTGTTTGCGCGGGTGGGTAATATTCGGTTCATTGTCATATATCATGGCAAGGTTGTGTCATTGCAGGATGTGTCAGCATTGCGTTAAGAAGGTTTATTTCGTCGACTGTACCGGCCAGCGTTCGACAGTAGGTGTTATTTTGGTGTACCTTACTTAATTTTCTAATGTAATTTTAGTTTCTGTATATTTTTTTGAGGTCGCCTAGTTGAGAGACCAAAGGACTGTAACGAAAAAGTTTTGTGCAGATTATACTGTTATTTGTCACTTGCCAAACGGTGATGGAGAACATCGTGAGGCAACATACATGTCTGTGAGTTCTCCATAATGTTCTCGAAAGAAATTTACTGTAATGTGGGTGTAGAAATACACCTCTGCCTACCCCTTCGGGGATAAAAGGCGTGACGTTATGTATGTATGAATGTATGTAAGAAATGTGAAGTCTACCAGTCTGCACATGGCTAGCATGGTAGACTTTTTGACACATCATAAACAAGGCCGCTGAACGATATAATTTTGTTTAACACAAAGCCAAGGCATTTAAAAAGTTTAGTAAAACTGTCAGTCTAGTTTAAGGTAAAGCTTTTATGGCAACCAATTACAATAAGTTACCTACCTATAAAAAGCTTTCCAAAACTGCAGATGGATGCATTTTTGTTATAGGTATATTGAGTAACGGAGCAAGCACTTCATTTAAAAGAGTAAACTGGACACTAACAGAAACTGTGTAATTAATTGATAAGGCAAGTTTATCTGTATTCTAGAGAGAGACAAAGTATAGGAACTCAGTCCAAAGAATCCGGGTATATAGGTTATCGGCATTTTGAGAACTCCTTTTGGTTGCAGAAACACATCACAATCATTTAATGTCTAATTGCATAATTTGCAAATAACAAAGTATGTTTAAATACACCTCAGTTTTCGCTCATCGCATGTAAAGGAATGTGAAAACTGGTCTTGACTAAAAAAAACATGAATCTTTTTATCTAGTGACACCAGAATAGACACCGATGTAATAATGTGGCAAACAGTGGCTGGTTTACGAGAGTAATATGTCTTTTACGGACATAATACGTCGTTCAACCGCGCCTAATTTTGTTCTTGCAAAATTGGCTTTAGTCTTCAAAGATTCGTTTTAGCGTAGTTTCTTATGTATGGATTAGATACTTTCGTGATTTGGTTGTCAGATGTCAGTCTGTTACAATAGCTGTACTAAGATAAGTAAGGTAGTTATTGGAAAATATAGGTAAAATTACTTCCAGTTGCCCCGACGCGCGAAGTTTCGGCACGAGTTACACCAGCCCACGCAAATAACTTTGAAATGTTGGTGGTGCGAGCTGTAGATTTGAAGCTGATTCCATCTGCATGGCAGTCTACAGGCCGCTATGGTATCTTCACTCGGCTATCGCTGCCTTAAAGAACCTCATTAGTATCAGCATTTAACGTGATCCTATGTACGAAAGCTTTAACGATGTCTTCCGTGAAACATTTAGGAAAATAGCCAACTACACAAAAACTAAATGTTTTCTTGACCATCTCTATTTATATGAATTAAGGTAGTTGATTAGAGACAAAGATTGTCAGGTATCTAAAATTGAAATTGAAATAGGTGTACAAAGGGCCTAATATAAACGTTTCAGTTTCTGGATATCTCCACAATAAAATAATATCTCCACCACACTTTAAAAAAAAAACACACATTACCAGCTCAACACAAAAATTTGCTTTCCTCGCTTTAAAGCTTACAGGTGCATCTAACTAGTAATTACTAGTTAGATGTAGCAAACAGGACAAAACCGGCTCAATCCGGTTCTGTAAACGGACGTAATAGATCGCTTTTTGGTATTTCTGTTTAGACTACTTAGGTGTTTGTAATTAGTTGGCATTGTAAATACCTTTTGGATGTTTTTCATCTTTATTTTGACGTTTGATTTGAGTGCTGGTTCTTAGAAAATATATGCTTACGCTGTTTAATTCAATATCAGCTCTATATATAAAATGTCCCACTGCTGGGCACGGGCCTCTTCTCACTATGAGAAGGGTATGGCCATAGTCCACCACCCTGGATTAGTGCGGGTTGGCAGACTTCCCATATCTTTCGAGAGCATTAGAGAGAACTCTCAGTCATGCAGGTTTCCTCACGATGTTTTCCTTCACCGTTTAGAAAGCGATAATTAACAATTTAATACGCACATAACTCCGAAAAGTCATCGGTGCGCGCCGTGGACCCTGTCTCTCCACTGGACTATCGCTGCTGCTGTTTAGTTAGCCTACTACGAACACTATTATATATGCGAAAGTTTGCGATGCAATAATACCTTTGTCGCTTCTATCGCTTTGTCACTAAAGCAGATAACAGACGGCGGAGTCACAGGCAGTATTAAATTATTATTAAATAAATGCACGTAGTACATTTTCTTTATCTTCTCTTTTCATTCTTATATGCACGGATAATGAAATGGTTTAAGTTTAAGTGGTTTACATTACCGATTGATACTGCGCTGAGTGTTGAGGGTTCAATATGGGTTCGATCGCCACATAGGGGAGACAAAATTTTTTTGAACGCTTGCCCAGACTGTTGTTCTGACTGTGGTTCTATGTTTAAAACGTTCCCTTTAACACAGAATTTACTCCAATGTTGCCTCCTTAGTAGCCTAATAAGATTATTACTTTTATTAAAATAGCCGTGTGGTTGACGGCATAGAATACAAGTGTCACCACCCTCTATCTTCCCGTGGGTATCGTTAGAGGCGACTAAGGGATAACACTATGCAAATACCATCTTTGCGTAGAGACGGAAAACTCGACATCAAACCCTATATGACTGCCTCGTTGGTCTCGCGGCATAAATGTGCGCGTGAGATCGGGAGATCCCGGGTTCGATTCCTGGGTCGGGCAGTGTTATTGGCTTTTTCTGACATGAAATTCTCAGTAGCAGCACGGAGTCTGGAAATGTGCCCAGTACGGCAATAGGCTCGACCCTTATTACGTGGGACGAATGTATATCTGGAGAAAAGTGGGTGTAGAAATACACCTCTGCCTACCTCTTCGGGGTTATAGGCGTGAGACTATGTATGAGACTTTTATTAAAACTAGCTTAAAGTTAGACTTTGCAGTGATTTAGTCTGATATGAAATGAATATGAAACATGGACAATTATTTACTGTAAAACACAAACACGTATTAAAAATCCAAGTTGTGTGCTTACGTATTTGAGAGCTTTTGCGTTCAAACAGCTGTTCAATAGAGCAAAATATTGCTTAGTTTCGACGTCATAATAATTATAGTTTACAAATTACAGCTTCAAATTATTATTAGTACTCTAGCGACGTCTGGCGATCAAGTACACACCTAAATCTTCATTAATCACTCCATTCACTAGCGAATATCACCTGCAAAAACAATCAGGAGTTTATGAGTTTGTCGTGAACAGACAGACAGACAGACACGAGGGAGTTTGTTATATGATATGAAGCTAGCGCTATGATAAAATATATAAATATATAGAATTGGCATCAATAAACATGAGTAAGATTATGTTACGAAAACATGAACGCAAATAAATCCTTAAAGATAACCTGCCAAAGCACAGATAAATAAAATAAACTCACATCAGTATTACATGGTAACACTTTTATAAAAAAAAGTGAGTACCTTTTGACAGAACACGATAGTTCCAATATGTCATCGGTGTGTCCACGCGACGAGTACAAAAGCGATTTCGTGCCCGACTGTACCGGCCGCAGCTTGTTACTTTAGTGCACCATTGTACCGGCTGTTTTGGGGGATTTATATTGAAATTGGAGTATTTCTAAATGTGGTGGGTTGTTTTACGTTTTTGGTATTGGTCAGTGTTTTGGTATAAGGAATTTTTAAGCTTTTATTGTCTCGTTCTGCTATTATTTTTTAGATTAGCACTGTTTGACGTCATTTGTTCTCATCGCCATATTGACTTGCGGCTGCCTGTTTGAATAAAAACTAGAGAATGCCCGCAGCTACGTCCGCATGTTTTTTTGTAATTAAACCAGTTCTGCTCGATCCCATGGGTATTACGGGCAGTCCCTTCTTAGTGCACTCCTACGGTCCCCAAGGAACATACATTCGAAATTTCAGCTTCTTGCACCCAATAGTTTTGGCTGTGCGTTGTCAGTCAGTAACGCAAGAATTCTATTTATACAGATAACAACACAATGCAACATCATTATAGGCATGATTCGACAGTAAAATTCAAAGCTGTATTGTATTGCTCAAATATTATGAGGAAAAAAGTACTTGCATGACTCATACATGTTTGATGAATTATCATACATTGAATACGTCAAGAGATCAAACACTGGCAGTAGCTAGCAAGGAATATGAAAAAATGTTGTATGACATTTATAAAGATAAATATAACTGAAGTGTCTATATTATGTCATATAAAAATTAACAGCATTTAATTGCATGCTTACGAAAGTACTTATAACGAAAAAAAAATATTTAATTTGTCTGTCTGTTGCTCTGGATAATCGCTGAATCGATAAAGCATTCTGATGTAATTATCATTGAGCCTATAGATGGTTGATATTATAAAGACTACCTTACTTACTATATTAAAATATTAAATATATTAAAATATGATGAGCAGGTGTAACCGCGGGCACAAGTAGTATAATTACTAAGCTAAACTGTCCGTATTTATGCAAAAAGGAACCACCCAGCAAAAACGCACTTCTGAGATATCAAAGAATTTACAAAAACATGTGCAGCTCTGTTAGATTAAGGAAAATATTACATTTATTTTATATAATTGTATTGATAAATTACTCATTTAAGTATGTGCATATAAATTTGCTCTGGATACTCTTAATTTTCTAGATAATGAAGAAAATGTGCATGTGGTTCCTTTTAATATTTACTAACTAATAGCTTTCCTCATATGCAAAAAAGAACCACAAACCATGGGTTTCATGTATATCGGTAAAGCCATGGATTTACCAATATACATATATGAAACTAAGTATTATCGTAATAAACCTTTGATATGCAGCCTATAGCAATCAACTGCAGGACATAGGCCTCTCCCAACACGCGCCACATGGTTCTTAGCCTTTTGCATCCATTTTGTCCCAGCCTCGATTTCAGGTCGTCAGTCCACCTAACTGGGTGCCACCGTTACGCTTACCGAGTCGTGTTCTCCACTCTAGGACAAGCTTGGTCTATCGGCCATCAGTACTGCTGCAGATATGACCAGTCCACTGCCTCCTAAGCTTACTTATTCTGTGAGCTATGTCGGTAATTCTGGTTCTTTGTCGGATAACTTCGTTGCGGATTTTATGCTCGCTACGTGACTTTAAGTTTGGGGACTAGTCCCACTGTGAGTGTCCATGTCTCGGCACCGTACGTCATAACAGGTAGGACGCATTGGTTGTAGACTTTGGTCTTCAGGCATTGTGGTAGGGGCGAAGAGAAAACTTGACGTAGTTTGCCAAACGTTGCCCAACCCAACTGGGCACTACGGTCCATTTCTTTCTCGAAGTTATTTCTACCAAGCTGGATAACAAGCTGTTGCTCTTGGTAGACATATTTTTGAACACATTCAAGCATCTATCCTTGGACATAAACCGGTCCCGTCATGATGAGTTCGTCTAACATAATCTTGGTTTTGTTCAGTTCATGCCAAGATAAGTTCACGTCGAGAGGCTCCGTTTAGGCTGTAGAGCATCCCTGGAAGGAGTCCCTGGAAGAGTTGACTCTTCCAGGGACTCCGCAACGATGACAATATTGTCAGCAATCCGAAGGTGTGAGATGTATTCGCAGTTAATTTTTATGCCCAGTTTAAGCCAGTCCAGCATCTTAAAGATGTCTTTGAGTGCGCCGGTGAAAAGCTGATTGAAATATTAAGTCTCCCTGCCTCACACCTCGTCGCAATCGCGTCGACGGGGCTGGAGTTGGATGGTCTTAGTAGCGATATCATACAAACATATCAACGCCTCGATGTAGCGCCAATCGGTACAAGACCGCTGCAGAGCAACCAGAACCACCCAGGTTTCGATGGAGTCGAAGGCTTTCTCGTAGTCCACGAAAGCCATACACAGCGGCTTATTGTACTCATTGGTCTTCTGTATATTCTGCCAAATAGTATGGATGTGGTCTATTTCCTGTGGCTGGAAATTGTCAAGTGTTTTGGCGAGGTTGTTTGTTAGCACTCTCGACAACAACTTGTAGAGGTGGCTAAAGAGTGAAATGTGTCTATATGTTATCAGCGAGATTTTGTCACCTTTTTTTGAAGAACAGTACAATCGCACTTCCGATCCACGCCTGAGCTGTAAGGCCCTGATGGATAATGGAATTAAAGAGGCTCACCAGCTCTTTCAGGACTACAGTCCCCCCTGTTTTTAAGAGCTCTTTGGTGATTTCGTCATCTTATGGAGACTTGTTATTCGCATGTTGCACGAGACCTTCTCGTACCTCGCCTTGATTGATATCAGGGATATTCTCCGTATATTGGCGCGGCAGTAGGGCTCTATAGTCATCATTGCCTGGTTTCAAGAGTTTATACTTCCATGATGCGTACAGGTCTTTGTAAAAACTCTCAATTTCAGCTAGAATTTCAAACTTTAAGTTTATGCCTTCCGCAGTACAATAAAATCACGTACTTGTGGTTCTGCTGTTTACAATATTTATTTATACATGGTAGAACCGAATGCTTGTGGTTCCATTTTGCAAAAAAATAATTAGTCAAATCAAATATGAATTTATTTTACGCATAATGGTACCACAGAAACTTGGGTTCCATTTGGTGTATTATAATAATTTTTAATAATAGAAATATTTTTAATGTATAATGGTACCAAGTATCTGTGGATCTGTTTTGTATAAAATGACATGGAATTTATATGGTTTATTTGTTTGATGAAACGAGTCCCATGGTGCTATGGTTCTGTTTTGCAATATGTATAATGTGTGTTTTTGCTGTTGGTTCCTTTTTGCTTTTTGTATAACTTGTTTCCAAGGGAAAAGTCATGTGGATCTTTTTTGAATAAGAAAATAAACCACTTTCAAATTAGTATTCTTCAAAAAAAGCAAAAATCGAAATTTGTCGTGTGGTTCCTTTTTGCATAAATACGGACAACTGTAACTATATATTCACACCTACACACAAATTAACTACAAACTAAACTATCAGCACTTATTCCAAATAAATCATACTTATTACTAAAGCTCCTAATAGTTTCATAGCCGAATGGAACATCCCGTAGATTGATGCCCCTTAATCTGAACTATACATAACTGCGTATAGGCCATTTATTATAATTCGCCTACAGGGTGCTGATAAAAGTCCAAAGAATAAGAATTAAAATTATATTGGACGAATGATGGATCATCCAAGCTTACATCTGGCAGGGTAATGTTCGATTTTCAAATAGTGTTCGGCTAGCTTTAGAAACAGTTTAAGCTTGTTTTATAAAAAGTTACGTTAGGGATGTTCTATGGTTACATTAGGACAGATAAATTATAATTCATATGGTGAAGGTGGTATCAATATAATTATTGTGGTTTATGAATACTTACTTGAAATGTTTTTACAAATTCGTTCAAATTTGTTTTATCTGAAAAGGGTATTAAGTTTTTTAACCCCTATCCTGCGCAAGGCCCAGTTTTCCCAACGCAGGAAATGACAACGTCATTTCAAATAACTTTTAATTTTTACGTAGAATTGCAGTAAAACCAACAGAAATTCGTCTAGAAAAATATAATAATATGGCATGAATTATACCTTTTTTTTGTGTCGGCTTGGAAAATCCTCATGGAGTCCCTTCGTCCTGGGGGAAGGCCGAAAGGGACTTTCAGACTCTTACTGACTAAAAACCAACCCGTGTTCCTCATGTACCCGTTTGTCAGAGGGTCGGATATCACCGAAGCATTCCTCGCAACCCCGACGGGTATTGGCCCGCCAGATGGTCAGGCGGGCCCCGAAAAAAACTCCCTTGGCAGCGGATTAAGATGTTGGGCTCCGCCGCCAAAACACTCAGCGGCCGCAGAGGATAGGGAGGACGGCAACGCAACACCACATCTCCTCTTCCTCTGCGGCCCCACAGCGACGCATCGAATGGCGCGCCCCCATTTGGTCGCGGGAGATAGGGCGCGCGGCAACGCAACACCGACACGCCTCTCCTCCCGCGACCGCACCCGACTGCGAGGGACAGACAGAACTGTCCCCCGCACCCGCACCGTTGGACGCATCCTGCGCAGGCCCCGTCAAGCCCACGCGGACCGTCCCCTCCTGGATGCCTCTTAGCTTCACCGCGGGTAACCAATCCACAGTTACTGAGCCCCCCCACCACGACAAGGTGGAGATCCCACGTGGGGGAGGCATGAAAATTATACCTTCCTAGTTCGTTAGTAGTTTATCAAACTAGTTATATCTTTCAATAAGTAAACAAAACTGACCTGTTCTCGCAGCGATGTAATATATTTTGATTTTGAGAAATTTCATTGGTTTAATTTATTTGGTTTTATTTATTATTTAAAATAATAAGTTCGCTTAAGAACAATGATTCATAATCTTTGTATTTATTTCGTTAGCTGTCTTCACACACTATTGCACCGGTACTGAGCTATAACAAAAATATATGCATCGAGCAAGGACACTTTCCGTATAGATTAAAAATGACAATAATTAAACCGTTGCATAAAAAGGATAATTAATTTATCTGTTACATCAAATTATCGATCATTTATACCAGTATCAGCAAAAAATTTTAAAAGGGTTATATATAAATCACTATATAACTTCTTTGAGTCTCATGAAATGTTTGCTAAAGAACAATTTGGGTTTCGAAAATACAAATCGATTAATAAAGCAATCTTCGGTTTGTTTAAGGAAATTGTCAGTAGCGTAGACAGTAGAATACCAATTGCATTGCAATTGTATTTATGGACATGTCAAAGGCACTTGACTACGTTGATCACCAGATTTTGTTAAAACAAATTGGAAAAATATGATCTTAGAGGAAATGTCCTAGAGTTAATTAGGTCATACTTAGACAATAGGCGACAAGTTACGGTCATAGAGAGAATGTGTCCTAAATCAAATGCTGAAGTTGCGTTAAGGTCATCGCTTAGATAAACTGTATTACGAAAGTAGTCAATGAATCAACTGTTTTGGTTGCTTACAATGCCTATGCAGCGTCTACCTTGCGCTTTGGAATTATTTACTGGGGAAACTCTACAGATGTCCAGACTGCTTAAGGCCCAAAAAAAAAATGTTTGCGTGCTATGTTTACATTAAAATCTTGGGAGAGTTCAAACCATTTTTCAAAAACTTCAATCTTTTGACTTTGCCTTGCATGTACATCTTTGAGACAGCAGTCTTCATAAAAACTAATATGCACTTATTCGAAACTCTACTTCGTAATAATGAAATACGTGCCAATGCGCACACAACCGCGTTATATTCTAAAAGTTTTCTGGGAATGGCACCAAGAATATATAATAAGATCCCAAAATATATTGTTACTCAAAATGATCTCAATAGTTTTAAAAAGTTGGTGGATGAAAATTAGATTTAATAAATAGTACTTATTTAGTCTTAGAATTGTTTAATTGTAGCATACGAGAATTAATATTGTATTTGAATCCTATAAAATTGATTAAATGATTATTATTCATTTATTGACATTGTTTTTTGAACTAATATATATTGACTTAATTAATTAAAACCTGAATATGTGTATTTCGTTTTTATAAATAAGATTTTGTACGCCATAAACGGCAGGACATAGAGAATCTATATCATGTATACAATTTGTAACATCTATTTACCTATGTTCGACAAATAAAGCATTTTGAATTTGAATTTGAATTTAACTTGTAAACTGTATCATAATTTATCGAATATCCACACATAATCACCAAACGAACACTTTATTATGTTAAAACAATATACAATGTGCAAAGATAATACAACACATTGTACTTTAATTATAATTTCACCATAAAACATTTTTGTTTATGCGACGAAAAATAACGGCCGCCATTCTTTGGGAACGTAATAAATGCATTACAAAATTTTCGTTACTTTTTAACTGCAATATCTATCAATTTTTGATAAACTATAACTCAATATGAAATCTACACTTATTTTCCAGTAGTTCTGTATATAATACTTATAAGATTACTCAATGTTTTCTCATTACAATATTTTTTTCTTTTCTCGTGCACACTTATTTCAATATCAAAATGGCCAATATGACGTCGTCGCAAAGTTTAATGGCATACGTATTTTGTTTGATTAATTTACGTTAATTCTTGCTCGCTTCCAGTTTAAAAAAATATTAAAATTGGTTAAGCGGAAATCGATTAATCGAATGATATAACCAGATCGCGTTACTAGTGCAAAAACATTTAAATATTAACGACCAATGATAGCCGTCCCGTTCTGCACCTATGAGGTGCATAATGCAGTTGAGGGTTTAAACATATTTAAACTAATGTCATAAATATTTTGGCCAGCCAGCAAAAGGTGAAGTGGAATGAAAATTTTGAACTAAATAAATTAAAGACGATCGAGACGATTGTGGCTCGACGAGCATACTTAGGGAAAGCTGAGAACACTGTGGTTTTACTGAGCAGGTTCGAGACATCATTCGAAGAGTCACGCACACTTTTTCCACCTAGCTTCAAAGTCATATATCGAGTCATTGAGGATACTGCCCTCAATGACTTGCATGGCATGCATGGCAACGGAGTTTCACCTAGGAAACCCCAAAAAAAATGGTAAGGAAAATAATTTTGCTTATTCAAGTGTTTCAATCTTCGAAGCAGTGAAGTTGCCTGAAAAGAAGTATTCAATCACGTAACATCTGATTTGATACGTGATATATGATATTGCACTACCTCTCAACTTTTTTATTTTATCACACAAGGTATCCGTGTTGGTTCAATGGCGTACGGTGTGTATATCTCAAACACATTAATTTTTTTAGGCGAGTAATAAATTAAATTTATTAACTAATATTTCGCAGCACTACAACCTGACGTGTATGATGCTCTATATTTATTATCTACAATCGAGCTTAACCATCGTAGATGTCGCGTTGTAGTTCTGTTAAATGACTTTGACAAAAATGCTTTACTTAAATATTATATTTTTTTTGTATTTTGTGAAATAAATGTTATAGGAAGCTTCTATATCATGGGCTGAGCGCATCCTTTTCGGACAGACACTGACCTAAAATACAAGGTGTATATGAGGTCCCTACTACAAACCCTTTCATTAGATATGCCAATCGATGTAAATCGTAATACCATATTCTATGTAGGCTTTCGCAGGTCACTTCCAATAAAAAAAACATTGTTTATGTTACACTTTCGTCTTCGATTCATATTTTTTAAGTATCCAGTACGTACCTTCCGTTCCACATAATTATCAATGAAAAAAATCATTCAGCACCAAACTGCTGCGACTGTATGCATTGGCCGCTACTGGTCATAGTTATTACAAGCTCCAGTTATGGTGTGAAATTTCAATGGAATGTATATAAAAACGAACAATTTATCTACAAAATCCTTTTGCACCCACACAATTACCCATCAGTAGGCTGTATAGCTCTACTTAATACATTAGACCAACGGCGGCGTCAGCGGTAATGCAATACATTAGTCTTCCCGCCGTAAACAAGGGCCTCATCAATAATACCAAATATATACTAGAGTTCTCTGAATTCAGTAATAATAATATTTGTAAGGGTAATATGTACGCCTGTCGGCAAGTATTTTTATTAGGGTTGTTTGCTTGTAATATTGCTCTTGTGGCAATCTGAAGGGTATCGGTATTAGTTGTGTATTTTTCTGTCTATATTTAGATATGTTGCATGGTAATGTTAGAGTTGAATGTGTTGTTTGTAAGTGTTTTAATATGCAGTAGAAAATGAATAAAACTATATCTACAAATACCGCTGTAACAAGTGAAAAGGCGTATAGTTTCAATTAAAAACAGAGGTATAATGAGTACCTACGGGAATGCCTATAGGAACAAGTTAAAACAAGATTTTGTTATATTTAGTACATATGGTGAGTGGTTTTGAAGTTTAAAACATACCTACGTATTAAATGGTATATGTATCATCATAAATTTGTTGTTTGTCACCCTGCAGTTTGCAGCCAACTAGTTGCAATTGCCCTTTAACTGAACTGCAGCACTGTTATTGAAGAACGCCATTCGACCAGACGTGTAGCTTTAAAATGTTAAATATAAGCTAAATTCTACTATTTAGCTAATATTTTTTATTGGAAATGCCTAATCCTTATCCTTTTCATAGGGAGAAGAGACTCGTGCCCAGCAGTGGGACTATGTATATACTGGGGTGGTGGTGATGACTAAATTGCAAAACGATACAATAGCATTTCGCTTTAGTCCAACCTTACATTCTACCAATTAGTATTCTACACAATTACCATCGAGAAACCAGAAACGATAAATATCTGACAGAACGTTGCACCAACTTTTTGAAATAATAAATCAAACTATACGAAGTTTTAAGCAAAATATAGAATTGTAGTAGATGTGACGTGGAAATTCGTTAGGTCGTTGCATTCTGTATGTAAATTTTATTACACCAGATGAAAATATACGAACCGCTGCGGTTGCTTAATAAGTTTTCTGTGTGTCCGTACTTTATGTAGTGTAAGATGAAGCTGTATTATTGATCTGTCTGCAGGATTTAAGGTATTCGGAGGAAATTTGTTTGAATGGCAAGGTATGTGGATGGAGGTTTTGTCTTGAAGAACATAAATTTGGTGGTCGGCTTGACTGTTTTTTATTTAGAGGATATATAGGTTTGGAGGGCATGAAATAACTTCTGTCCAGCAAACAAGGAAAATTAAAATAATCTTTCTTGATTATGCTTGTAGCTATGACACTTTAATCAAAGGTTTTTTAATTTCGCTTCTTACTATGCTTAGGTACCTATCCAATTATCGGGCCATTAAATACTACATTTTTAATTAGGCATAACTTTGACATACCAATAACAAAATATTATCATATATAATATTTAATATTATATATTATTTTTAATGATATTACAAGCACTATAATATACGGTTTACTATTCACCAATTAGGTATATGAGCCCAATATATTTGAACAGGAGCCCGTCATATTCAACCGCTGCATACGTCAAACGCATTGAAAACCTTTGAAGCTTTTCAGCTTTGACGAATTGGCTTTCCGCTCACAAAAAAGTGCCGATTTTTCGTTGGGCACAAAGCATTTTTCCTTGATATTTTCACGGTGATTGACATTTACACCTGAATTTTTTACTAGTTTATTGTATGGGCAGTGGGCACATGATTTTTTCTGCTATGTAAGTAAACGGCTTTTTCATATGGGTGGTTTTTGATTGTCATATTAAACTTAGGCATATTTTCTCTTATGACTTCATCTGAATTATCTTATGTAATAAACGGATAACATGCATTTTTTTTAGCTCTTATCAAATAATTAGTACTTCGAGTTTAAGGAATAAACTACTGACTAATTCAATAACCTAATACCTAATTTATTTTGAATGTTTTTGCCTTTTTAATAAGGAAATAAAGTTATCTTTCACTAACTTACTTTTAGTTAGTTAAATTCAACAATTTAACTAACTTTAACACCTGCTTTCATGGATAATTAGCTCAATTTGTTAATTTTATTATGAACATTGAACCATAAATTTCTTGTAATCCCTGTGAATAAAAGAAAAGTCACATAACTATACATTACAAAAATCTAGTAAATGTCAAACTCAATTTAAACAGTGTAAATTAGCCAATAAGCATTCCAATAAAGGGAGATAACAATGAATCTAAGAGAAAACGTAATGTTCTTTACGATTATTAGGTTTTTGTACCCTCGCGCTAATATCTGCCTTTACAACATTCGCATGTGCAACGGGTATTAAAATTTTATTCGCTTTGTTCAAACAAATTGAAAATGGACAAATTGGAACATAGAAATGTGTTTTATTAATCATAGAACATTCGATACACGAACTTTTATAGTGCTTCGAATTAAAATTGTAAGTCAAACATTGCCATTAGTTTTTAATATATTTTGTTTGAGATCTGGACGCAGAGCAGCAATGATGGTAAAAATTAATTAAAAAGTACTACAACCGTAGTTTAGGAGTTTTAATTATACAAATATATTTTTTATTGATTAATTAGAACGGCGGTTGGCCAATAACACTAATTTAATTACAAAACAAAATTACAAATAAGGTAAGATCTTTTTAAATACACGCAAATTAAAAAATGAAATTTTACATAATTAAAATATTCGGTCAATCTCACATGACTTCAGACACACCAACAAAATCTTCGCCTGTCCATCCACAAACATAATTTATGCCACATAGTTCGAAGAATCGTTGGCCGGAAAGATTGTAGAATGACAGTCTAACAACTTTAACACTATATGTCGCTGCAGAGGTAGGCCCTTAGGAGTAGTTGGATACGGGTAGCTAAAGCTCGGTCTATGGGGAGAGTCTTGATAGAGTTATTGATGGGACATATTAGCAAGAGCATTCTTTAGTAGCATAAAGAAAGCATATGGCCGAGGATACTCATAACGTTGATTGTTGAGTAGTCTGAGACCCAATTCCCGTAATAGTATTTGTTCATAATACAGATTCCATCTATTGCAGTGTTATACTTATGTCATAAAGGGTATTCTTCTAAATTAGCTGATATTTGAATGACTAGATCGTAAATAGAAAAATGTGTCAAAATCTGTGTAGCTAATAATGACATTAAGTTAGTAGAATACCCGTTGTGAGTCAGATGAAAAAAACAACATTACGCTCAAAGTACAGTTACAATGTCAGATAAAATAGCAGAATTGGCTTTCTGATGTCTGTAAATAAAGTTCACTACATTAAAGATCAAGGAAATATAGTGTATTACGAGATTTACGTAATGGCTCATGTTTTCGTTTTAGTCACAAAACAAATCTCAATTTCGCAGATAATATAATGCTTTTAAAAGCACAAAAAATATTGACACTATTTGCAATGGCCGCTGAAATTTTTTTATCTGAAAAGTAAAGTGAATAAGTATGTTCCTTGCTAGCTTCTGCTCACCAGGGCTGCTTCTGGAAATAAGCATATTTCTAAATTGCACCAGTAGTCTAGGCATTTAAACAGCCGGCTCGCCATTTGGCACCGAGCCAAGCATTGTGCATGCGATCCCTACAAGTGACACACATCTTTGTGTAATCTGTGAATAACTGATTTGAGTCTGTGTTATTTGCGTCCGTTGATTTGTATAATCCAACGCTATAATCGGTCTCTTATGAAAACCTTGCGTTATTAACCAGTAACGTAAGGTTTTTATATACGGACAGACATTTTTGACAGTCAATCAATCGAATGGCAGACATTGCACAGCCATAACTATTGGGCGCTGAATATTGGGATGTATGTTCCCTAAGGGCACCAGAGGTGTACTATAATCATAATCATAATCATTTATTGCTGAACATAGGTAAGTAATTTTATACATTGCAAGATGTTGAGTGAATGCGCAGTTCACTATGTTCTATCACTATAGGCATGCATAGTTTTTAATAAAATTCAATCATATCATCAACAACAATCATAAATTGCTTTAACATAGAATAAGAACTCACTAAAATTTAAAAAAGAAAAAAAAAATAAGAAAAAAAAATCATTATCTATTAATATTATTATCATTTAAATATTCGTTAATTGAGCAATATGTCATTTACTTGTTTTTTAAATATTGTTATACTGTCGCTTTCTAAAACATATGATGGTAGTCTATTATAAATTTTGGGTGCCATGCCTAAAAAGTTCCTATTATAAACCGATTTTTATGTGGTCTGAACCGTATCTTATTTCTATGACGTATGCTACTAAGCGTTTCAAATAAATTAAAATAGTTTTTTATAAATAAGGCTACTTCTAATATATATATAGGCAAGGCACTGTCAACATACCTAGATTCTTAAAATATGGTTTACAGCTGTCAGTGTTTTTTATGCCGCATAAAGCTCTTAAACATCTTTTTTGAGACCTAAAGACAATGTCCACATTTGTGGAGTTGCCCCAAAATATCAAGCCGTAACGTAAAGTAGATGTAACATATGTGTGATAAGCTGTAATTAATGTTGTATGATTAACTTTTTGTGATAGTTTATGTAGAGCATATGAATATTGACTTTGACGTGTACATACACTATCAGTGTGACTTTTCCAAGAGAAGTCTCTATTGAGTTCAAGCCCTAAAAATGTTGTAGACGTAGTTTCTAAAATTAATTTGCCGTCATATCGTATGTCAAGTTTTCCATGGTTAGTTTTTTGTTCAAATGTCATGATTTTGGTTTTGTTAAGATTAATTTTTAAATTATTGGATTTCATCCAGTCTATTAATAGTCCTAGGCAGTTATTTATTTCTCTTTCGAACGTCATGATATAATTATTACCACTAAAAATTACAGTGCTGTCATCCGCAAATAATACCATTAGATGATTTGTTACTATAGACATGTCATTGATATAAACAAGGAATAACAAAGGTCCTAATATGCTCTCTTGTGGTACGCCGTAATTAGTAGACCTTTGAGAAGATACATAACTTTGCTCTGTTTTTGAATGAACACAAAGTTTAGTTATTTTCGTAATTTGTTTCCTGCCTGACAAGTAGGATTTAAGAAGGTTGAGCGCATTACCTCTAATTCCATACCTTTCCAATTTATTTAAAAGTATTGAGCGATCCACGAAATCAAAAGCTTTACTCATGTCCATGAATAAAGCTGCTACAGGACTTCGTCTATCAATTCTAAAGCCATACTTTTCCTCGGTAAAAATATTCTTTTGCTCAAAAAATGAGTTTAGTGAATTATAAATTACTTTCTCTATTATTTTAGAAAATATAGACAGCAAGGCAATCGGTCGATAGCTACCAGGTTCCTGTTTGGTGCCTTTTTTATGAAGAGGCTTTATAACAGAAAGTTTAAGCCGTTCCGGAAATACACCTGACTCTATGCTAAGACTAATAATGTAACTCAGCACTGGTATAATGCTAACTGCTACTGTTTTAATTATACCAGTTGAAATGTCATCAAAACCGGAACTACTGGTATTATTTAATGAGTGTATGATTTTAATAATGTCCTCAGGAATTGTCGGAATTATGAATAGAGAGTCACGATTAATGTCAAATTTTAAATTATTATTAATGTTATTAATGCTATTTGATTCAATTTCGTCAATAAAAAAATCATTCAATATTTGAGCGATTTCATTTGGATTAGTAGTCACTTTATTGTCTTTTATAATTGACTCTATTCCTGCTACCGGCTTATTCCTTTTGCATTCATTTATTATTTGCCATGTAGCTTTATTCTCATTTATAGCATTATTTATAAAGTTGTTATAGTGAGATTTCTGAGTTAGTCGGATTATTGTTTTTAGTCTGTTTGAATAAGTTTTAAATATTTTTTTTATTTTTATGACTAGGGTTTTTACGGAATTGCCATAACATTTGATGTTTACGTTTACAGCATAATTTTATACCCTTGTTAATCCATTTTGCCTTTTTACATGCCTGTACTTAGATTTTATTATTTGGAAAACATAAGTCATAATATAGTTTGAAGCTGTCATGGAATTCATTATAAGAATAAATATCATTAAATGTCACCTTTTGTAAGCATTCCTTGAATTTATCAATATTTTCATTACAATACTTACGTCTAAATATAAACCAGTATGGGAGTATACAGGTCTTTTTTACAGGACATTTTGTAGAGTTGTAATATTAATGTATACTTAGTATGTAAGGTTATGTAGTATGTAAGGATATATAATCATGTATTCATTGGAATAAACACAGTCTTGATTCAACTTTCGTCTTAGTTTCATTTCATAAGACTCCCAACCATACATGGCGACCCTGACATAAAAGGCGCGTGCGCGTGATGGGTGGTCCGTTGACACTCATGAGTTGCTAGGTATCGTTTAACACAATGGCAGATACATTTGCGCGTTACTTAAAGTTTGTGCTTTTGATCGCGACAAAAAGTTTGGAAATTACACAAAATCAGCAAGATGGGTGGTAGCCAAACAAAAGAAGAATTTGTTCTTGCACAAAACGCAGCTGGAAGTGGCGTTAACACCATAGAAAAATTAGAAAACCACCTGAGCATCAGTAACATTTTGCTCATATTGATAACAACGTTGCTGTGCTGTGCTGCACTTTTTGGGATTTACAAAGTATACCGTAAATGCCACACTGATTGGATGCGGCGAGAGATAGACCAGAGGGCATGGGAGAGGCAGCTGTCCTTGTTCCGGCGCGAGGCTTGCAAGGGCCTTCATAAGGAAGAACACGTCTAAGGCAAAGGCGTTACGATTTTACGGTAGTGCGGCTATAAGTGAAATTGAAAAAGTGATATAAGTGCAAAATTAAATTCGGTATAGAAGTGCAAAAAATCGGTAGTAAGTGCGGCAATGCGTTATTCTGTGCAGAAATGTGATCGTAAATTGGTATCGTAAAGGTTGGAAAATGGACACGTATATTTAATCAATTTTTTTTCAGGTGTTATGTATTGTACCTTCGTATGATTAACTTTTGCTTATAATACTTTTACTACTTAGCTCTCATAAACGTATGTGATTTTTATTTTGATTTTAACGACATGTTATGGCCGAAATATTGAAAGAATTGTATGATGAGTTAATAAATATAAAAACTTATTTAGTAAAAATCGGACCAAGTCGTAGGAAAGGAAATATTTTAGTCACAAAGCTTGGTGAAGCAGATTTAATTAACCTAAAATATTATGAAAGCTTAAAGAAGATCAATGAATCTATAAATCAAGGTCTCATTTCGAAAGATGAATGCAAAATAATTTCTAACTATTGTAGTATGTTTACGAGCTTATATTCCAAAATTGTTGATCTGTGTACTGAGATAAATAAATCCGTTACCATGGAATTTAACTTAAAGGTAGCTTTAAGCTTATTGCCAGTTTTGGACGGTAAAACATCAACTACCGAAAGTTTAATAGACGGCATCGAATACTATGCTTCAACTCTAAAAAATTAATCAAAACTTGAGTTAATTAATTTTGTTTTGAAAAGTCGTTTAAATCACTCAGCGAAATTAAGTTTGTGTCGTACTTATGCTAAATTAGATGAATTATTAAGTGATATGCGAAAGCACCTATTACCTAAGAAATCAGCTGCCGCTATGCAAACTAAGTTACAAGGTTTTATGCAGAATGACTTATCTATTAATGATTACGGTCAACAAATTACAGAGTTATTCGTTGATCTAACGATTGCGCAAGCCGCTGGAAATGATAACAGTTACAGTGTTTTAAAACCCGTAAATGAACAGCAAGCAATAAAGCGTTTTGCGAACGGTTTACGCAATCGAAGGATTAGCACCATAATTGCAGCCCGCAATTTTGACACCATCAAGGACGCCATCCAAGCCGCTGTAGATGAAGAGGTGTCAATGCCCTCCACGTCAGATGGTATTTTATCGATGAATTCTTATAAAAGATTTAATTACAGGCAAGGTCGGGGACGTTTCTCATTTAATCAAAATTATCGTGGTAGAGGCGCAGCAAACCACAGAGGTAAGCCGAATCAACATGTGCAAGGAGGCTATGCCGCTAACTACAGTCGAGGTTGGAGTCAAACACCACCAAGGAATCGAGGCGGTTCAAGGTCGAGGCCTTCCTATAGAGGTAAGTTTTATCATAATAGTAATTTTGGTAATCGAAGGACACATTCGCAGCACGTAAATACGTTGACAGACTCGACAGACAGTCAACCGCAATCGACAAACATTATTACCAATAACGAAAACAAGTTTTTTCGTTCCTAATCATTATCTTTTTACTTGTAACCATAATTCTCTATCGATTCAATTTAGTTTAAACGGTGCATGTACTTTAGACTGGTTACTTGATACCGGCGCATCAATTTCAGCTATAGAATATAAACATGTGCATGCTTATAATATTCCTATCCATAGAGAGAAGACACTTATAAAAAGTATTGGCGGTAATATAGAAGCGATTGGATACGTTTGTTTAACTTTACAAGCGAAACACAATACCTTTAGTCACAAGTTCTTTGTTTTTCATACCTTACCTTGTAGGGCAAGTGGTATTATTGGTAGTGATTTTTTAAATAAGTATGCTGCGATATTAAATTACGAAACTAGTACGTTATCATTATTAAACATATATAATGATAGAATATATTTACCCACTTTGCAACATAGTCACGATGTTTACTTAACCATTCCGTCGAGATCGGAATCTATTCATTTTATTAATACTACATTCATAGGTGACGGTGTAGTTTTTTCTAAGGAATTATGTGAGGGAGTTTTTATGGCAAGTTCCATTGTGTCGTCACGGAATGGCCAAATACCTATTAAAATATTAAATACAACAGAGAAAGAGGTAATTTTGAAACATGTTGAGCCGACCTTACATTGTTTAGAAGATTATAATTTATGTGCGTTTGATAAGTGTGACAGGAACGCTGATAGAGTAAAAAGGTTATTTTCTATGCTGCATTTGAATCATTTAAATGACGAAGAGAGACTGTCTATTGAAAGTTTATGTGCTAAATTTCCGGATATATTTTATTTGCCCGGGGATAAATTGTCAACAACGAATTTATATGAACAAAAAATTTATTTAAAACCAAACACTGAGCCCATATATGTTAAACCTTATAGGTTACCTTATTCACAACAGGGAGAGTTACAGAAACAGATAGAAAATATGTTACGGGAAGGAATAATTGAACCCGCTAGAAGCGAGTGGTCAAGTCCTGTTCTACTGGTCCCTAAAAAAACAGATAGTAATGGCAAAAAGTCGTGGCGTTTAGTGGTCGATTACAGGAAGCTAAATAATGTAATAGAAAATGATAAATTTCCTTTACCCAATATCACCGAAATTATTGATTCATTATCCGGTTCCGTTTATTTTAGTCAATTAGATTTAAGTTCCGCTTACTATCAAGTTGGCCTTCACTCAGAGAGTAGGAAATTCACAGCTTTCAGTTCGGGTCAATTTCAGATGACAAGAATGCCTATGGGTCTTAAAACAAGCCCAAGCGCATTCTCTAGAATGATGAATATTGCTATGTCAGGCCTGAATTACGACAAATGTTTAATTTATTTAGATAATTTAGTTATTTTTGGAAAATCAATGTTAGATCACAATAAAAACCTTTTAGAAGTGTTTACCCGAATTAGACAGTGTAATCTTAAGCTTAACCCGGATAAATGTGATTTTCTACGGAAAGAAATGTTATATTTAGGACACATAGTTTCAGGAAATGGTGTATCACCTGATCCGGATAAAATAAAAGTATTAATTAACTATCCAAGGCCGTCAAACACGGAAGAAGTTAAAAGGTTTGTGGCCTTCGCAAATTATTATAGGAAATTTATAAAAAACTTCGCTAGTATAGCATATCCCTTAAACTCATTATTAAAGAAAAACGTACCATTTACATGGAATGACATTTGTGAAAATTCTTTTAGTTTACTCAAAAACAGTCTCACTTCGCCTCCCGTTCTTCAATATCCAAATTTTTCAGAAACAAATACCTTTATACTACAAACCGATGCATCTGGCTATGCATTAGGGGCAATCTTATCCAATGAAGACGAAAAACCGATTGCTTTTGCTAGTAGGAGTCTTAACATGGCGGAAAAACGGTACCCAACCATCGAAAAGGAACTTTTAGCGATCGTGTGGGCCGTTAGGCATTTTCGTCCGTATTTGTATGGACGTAGGTTTAAAATATTGACAGACCATAAACCTCTCATTTATTTATTCAATATGAAAGATCCATCCAGCCGACTCATGAAGTTTCGGTTAATACTAGAAGAGTATGACTATGTTATATCGTATGTAAAAGGTTCTGAAAATGTGGCTGATACTTTATCAAGAATAACTATAACATCAGACGAGCTGAAAGAGATGAATGAAAGGGTTATGTGTGTTTTGACTAGACAACAAAAAAGACAATTAGAATTACCAACGAATCCTCCGTTGGACATGTGTGTCTCTGACGATTGGCCTGATCAACCAAAAGTCGTGGAAACACATGTCAAACCGAGAGAATCGGTTGAATTGCGATTCATTACTAAAAATGAACTAGATAAATTAAGAAATACTGAAAAGATAGAGAAGGAAAAAAAAGTATTTATATATGTTCCTAGGAAACAAGTTTTATTAATTAACCCATCCTCTCAATCGCAACTGACGCCAGGCGCTTTTGTGAGAGAGCTCGGGGAGTTTTGTAAGTCGATGAATGTCGATGAAATATATTTTCTTAAGAATAATAATAATAACATATTTGTAGAGAAATTGACAAATGAGATAAATAAAATTAACAAGTGGTCCGGACCCCGCTTAATAATTTTGAAAAATATTCAACGAATCGATGATGATGATGATAGAAAAGTAGTGTTAAATGACTTCCACCTTTTGCCCACAAGTGGCCACGCGGGCATAAGGCGGATGTATAATAATATAAAGAAATATTATTACTGGCCAGGACTTGAAAACGATATTAAACGTTTTGTAGGCAAATGCGAACAGTGTCAAAAGCAGAAATATTCGGTAAAAACTAAAGAGCCGATGAATATCACAACTACTGCAGGTTCAGCTTTCGAAAAGATATTTTTAGACATGGTAGGCCCTATAACGAGAGATAATGACAATTACACATGTATAATTACGCTGCAATGCGAATTAACTAAATACGTCGAAGCGTATCCCTTGATTACCAAATCGTCGTCAGAAATTGCAAGAACATTTGTTAATAATTTCATCCTTAGGTACGGAATCCCTATTGAAATAGCGACTGACCGAGGTGCCGAGTTCACATCCGAATTATTTAAAGAGGTTTGTCAACTGTTACATATAAAACAACTTCAATCCACAGCATATCACCACGAGAGTATTGGTGCACTGGAAAACGCTCACAAACACTTAGGTATGTATCTTAGGATTCAGACAGATAATCACCCGGACTACTGGAGTAGGTGGTTACCTTTCTGGTGTTTTTCGTACAACACTTCAGTCCATTCTCAAACTCGATTTACTCCATACGAATTGGTTTTCGGTAAGAAATGCATATTACCTTCTAACTTAAGCAAATTATCTGTAGACCCTATTTATAATTATGATCACTATCCCACGGAGTTAAAATACAGAATTCAAACTTCATTAAAGGAAGCCCGTAAAAATTTAATACATAGCAAACAGGTCAGGAAGATAAGATATGATAATAGTATTAATCCCGTCACATATAAACCAAACGATCTTATATTATTGAAAAATGAAGCCGGCAATAAACTTGATGCTATCTACTTAGGTCCTTATGTTGTTGTTCGTGATATGACACCTAATGTTGAGATTATTAAAAATGGTAAATTGGACATCGTCCATAAAAATCGAACGAAATTGTTTGTAAACAAGAATGATAACACTTGATGTGACTTTTAGTTATCAATTATGCAATAAATATATATTTTTTTACACTTTATAATTATTATTTTGAATTTATTTTACACGAAACTATTTTAATGTATTTTACTTTTTTATATACGAATTAGTTATTGAAAGTTCATTATATTCGAACTGATTTTTTTTAATGCATATTGAATGTTTAATAATAGCATGTTATTGCGTATCTATTGATATTAAATAATTATAATGTATCAAATATTAAAAAAAAACTGTATATTTACGTTTTTTTTTACTCTTCCCCGTGAGGTGTAGAGTTGTAATATTAATGTATACTTAGTATGTAAGGTTATGTAGTATGTAAGGATATATAATCATGTATTCATTGGAATAAACACAGTCTTGATTCAACTTTCGTCTTAGTTTCATTTCATAAGACTCCCAACCATACAATTTAAGCAGTTGAGCAGTATGATCTGACATTGCAAGCTCTACAATTTCACATTTGCTGCCTCTAACATTATGAATTATTTTATCGATACAGGTACCGCTTCAAAGTCGTGTTGGTGCCCGTACACCCATAGTTAAATTATAGCTATTAAATAGATTTTCAAAGCATAGGGTACTGTAGGTTTTCTTTAAGATGTCTATATTGAAATCCCCACATAAAAAAATATTTCTTTGTATTCCTTAAACATAATTCGTTTAAAATAAGATCTAAACCATTTAAAAACGCATTCACAGAGAGCTTATCATAATTTAGGTGGTATAAATATACATATAACTATCAATGAAAAACTTTGAAGCTCTACTGCGCAACATTCTATGAGGTGGGGCTTGCAAAATTTTGTTAAATCTATTTTTTGGCCCTTAATACTACTTTTTAACAATATACAACAGCCTCCATTTCTATCATCTCTAGCAAAATACGTATGAAGAGTATAATTCAATAAAGATAAATGTACATGATCCTACTAAGATCCTACTAAGCAGGCATAGTACTAAATTCCCACGGGATCGGGCAGAAACAGTTAAATTAAAACAAAATGTGTGGGCGTAACTGCGGGCATCTTCTAGCTTTCATAAATAGAGCGGAAATTGTCACTAAAAATATACGTACAGTCGAACAACTTCCCGCTAGACCACCATAAGGGTGAGAATCGCTCAGCAAGACATCGTCGCTTCCAATGCTACTTTACACAAACATTGACATTCGTATACCAAACCAGTTTCTAGTGTGCCTCGACTCTATGAGCGAGCTAAGGGATTTTTTTTCAAACTGGTCCACCGCCGACTTGTTTGATTGTACGTGCTTTTACCTTCAAAGCAAGTACTCGCAAGGAAATTCACGTGATAATATAATATACTTAACGTTGCTGTTAGAACACTTTGGCAAGAGATGTTAAAGGAAAAGGTGTGATAATTATATTGAAAGGCAAGGCAGCGAAAGCCTTGTGAAGATACCAACAGACTGCTATGGAGAGCGTTGCTTCAAGTCCATAACGTGTGCCACTGACTTTTCCAAGTTTTGTGCGTATTAAATTGTTAATATCGTCTGTTGTTTCATTTGGGTCTTAATAGCATTGTGAATACCTATGTAGCTCTACCATACCACGCTGGTCAGATGGGTTGGTATAGTGTTTGATGTCGAGTTTTTTATCTTTTCACAAATACATTATTTGCTTCGTGTATTCCTTAGTCGCCTTTTATGACCCCAGCGGAAGGATATAAAAAAATTGTTTGTAATATTTCTATAAAAGACTTTCAAATAACTGAAGAAACACACGAGCAAGAGGTAACTTTTATTTAACGGTTTTATTGTTAATTATTATTAAACGGTTTTTAAACGGTTTTACTTAGCTTGACCTGTTTATTTGTTTGTTTGTTTGTTTGGGTCAAATTTAGTAATTGGAATTTTACCCCCTTCCAGATGACAGATTGATCTGATATTTGGTACACACTCTTAATCTTGATGACAATACAACATAATATATACCTTATGATTATAAATTCAAGATAGCCGCCGATAAAAATAGCGTGTCACATATTACTTCACAACAACCTCAATATGGGTATCAAATGAAAGGGCTTGATTGGTAAAATACAACGCACTAAGAAAAATCCAAGATGGCTGCCGATACAAAATGGCGGCTCACATATTTCTTCACAAAAACCTCAATATGGGTATCAAATGAAAGGGCTTGATTGGTAGAATAGAGCTTACTATGAAAAATCCAAGATAGCTGTCGCCTCAAAATGGCAGATTACATATTTTTCACAAATACCTCAATATGGGTATCGAATGAAAGGGCTTGATTAGTAGAATAGGGCTCACTATACTACACTATATAAGGACCTTTTTTTTTTTTGGTATCGGGTTGGAAAATCCTCATGGAGTCCCTCCGCCCCGGGGGAAGGACGAAGGGGACTGTCAGACTCTTACTGACTAAAAACCAACCCGTGTTCCTCATGTACCCGTGTGTCGGAGGGTAGGGATTCGCATAAGCATTCGTCACTACCCCCCGACGGGTATTGGCTCGCAAGATGGTCAGGCGGGCCCCGAACAAAAGCCCTTGGCGGCGGATGAAGGTGTTGGGCTCCGCCGCCAAAACACTCAGCGGCCGCAGAGGATAGGGAGGACGGCAACGCAACACCGCATCTCCTCTTCCTCTGCGGCCCCACCGCGACGCAACGATGGTGCGCCTCCATTTGGTCGCGGGAGATAGGGCGCGCGGCAACGCAACATCGACACGCCTCTCCTCCCGCGACCGCACCCGACTGCGAGGGACAGAAGAACTGTCCCTCGCACCCGCCCCTTTGGACGCATCCTGCGCAGGCCTCCGTCAAGCCCACGCGGAGCGTCCCCTCCTGGATCCCTCTTAGCTTCACCGCGGGTCACCAATCCACGGTTACTAAGCCCCCCCACCACGACAAGGTGGAGATTCCACGGGGGGGAACACTATATAAGGACCTAAGGATTTTATATTTATCTGATCAATACCCCAGATTGATGAGAATATTGGTGCGATCTGATAGCTAGGATTTACCGATTTTTTTTTTTTTTTAATATCTTACTCGCGTATAGGCCTCAATGTTGTTGAGTAATAACAAGAATAATAGTTATTCATATTATGGTCAAATCTTTAGAAAAACATCGCTTGCCGGCCCTCTTTACATTAGCAAATATTTTTGTACTCTTAAAAAATATATGAATCATCCTCTGTTTTATTCATTTTTCTTGCTACGGATGACACAATTTATAACAGAAAATTATAACTCCTGTTTAATATTATAAATAGCCTAATATATGTTTCACTGCTGGGCTTTCCCTTTCTATCTTCCACCTGTCGTGAACACACGTGCGCTTTTGAATGCTAAGCAAAGACGCATGTATGAGGAATCTGATGGGAGTGAATGAAGCAAGAGAGGTATGTCAGGATCGTTGCAAATGGCGTTCCGTAGTCTCTGCCTATCCCTCCGGGAAACAGGCGTGAGTCTATGTATGTTTGTTAAAAATGCAAACCATGTAAACTATATTCTTTTTACGTAATATACAGTGACAGTTCATCTCTCATATCTATTGTATCAAAAAAAAACATTTTCGTAACCTCACGTGCTGTCATTGGAATATCGCTCAATACCCGCTTTATACATACATAGCTAATATGACCAAGCACTACTACAATAACTCTAAATACTAATCACACGTACCCACGCACACACAGATATGAGTACAACCAGTCTCCTAAACCACAATGTTAGTATTCCAAACTTCATATATTTAACCGTCCTTTGGTCCATTTACATAAATTTCCCCGTATCTAGGACTATTCTAAAATAGTAAAGGTCTATAAGTAAAGGCGATAAGCCCTTCTGAATTATAGCCCTTCAATGTACCGGTAGATTGTTTTACGTTTTACCCTCTCTTTCAAATATACGTTTGAAATATACGGACGAGATCTCTTTTGATTTATAGCCCTTAAGGAAAGCCTTCGGAGTTCTTTTTGAGAAGTCAAATGCTGTTTAAGTCGCAGTGACAGCATCAAACTAGATTTTTAGGATGATGTTAAAAAAGTTATTTTTGTCTAATAGCCAACGCGGTCCCAGTGCTGGGCAAAGACCTCCCCCAATTTTTTCCAAATTTGCTTGTCGCAATCTCAACTCAGTTCTTGCGGTGACCTAGACAGGTTACCTCGCCACGCCGGCCTCGGCAACATTGTTTATTTTCTGGCCTACAGTATTGAGATTCTTGGCCTTGATGACAATTTATGTTTTTTACCCGAAAAAACATCAATTAATTTAACCGGATACTGCACAAAATTTTTACATACTGTTTAGAATATTTTTTTATTTATGGAATAAAATACGTTTAAAGCTAGTAATCTGCCCGTGTAAGCTCTCCGTGTGGTGACGGATTAACATACGGAATGTCTCCACCCCATATCATCCCATGGGTGTCGTAAAAGCCGACAGAGGGAGCATATTATGCAGAGAACAGCATTGTATGAGAAGGAAAACTTGATACAAACCCTATACCAACCCGTTTGGCCAGCGTGGTATAGTAGGCCAACTCCTCCTTGCAAAGGATAGGCCTCGTCCAGCAGTGGACTGTTAAAGGCTGTTGATGATAAAGCTAGTATAAAAATATGTTGGATTAAAATAAAATTAATATCCCCATAATTTTAACATTTTAAAATCAATAAAATAATAATTTGATATATGTCCTTATTATGATTGTTCAACTCCTTTGCGGTTAGACCGGTCGTGGTGTATTTTTTGTACGTGTGGGCTCATAAGATATGGTTTAACTACAATTTATTTTTTTACTAATATTGAAAATAAATATAAAAATAATAAATGAATTTTTTGACACAGTTTTCAAGATCCAGAATTATTTTTAATCTTTGTTACGAATAAGATTACATCTGCTTACGTAGGTACGTAGTCAATTGTTTAGTGGAATCTATTTTGTAAGTTTTGAAATTACAGTTTCACATATTATTTTATGTTCCAAGCTGGTTATCTACCATTATTGAAACAATAACCATTGAATTTGATCGCAACATTTCAATTGATGAATTCTGCTCAGCGGTTTATTTATTTATGTTCGTAACAAGACGAATTGTGTATTTGACATTTGTAATTGGGTTATGGTGAAATGTGCAAATGATGTTTTGTTTACTTGTGTAAATATGTAGAAAATCGCTGTGAAAATATGAAATAAATATGAACAAATTAAAAACATCTCGCTTGTTAACTTGCACTTGCTAAACGGTGAAGGAAATCTGCGTCTGTGAAGTCAGATATCAATCAAGAACATTACGGAAAACTATCAGAACGCTACTACTCGCTAAGAAAATCCACCGAGTTTCCTTCAGATAAGACCAATCATCATGACGAATATTTTTCAATGTTAACGAGATGTGTCTAGCTTTAGCTTTTTTCAGCGTCGATGCAGTGTACACGCATTGACATATACTCTAACGATAGACGGAGCATTCCCTATAAATATTTTATTCAAATTGTCTAATGTATGACGTCTAATCGTACTAGCGCAACACGCGGGCGCAAGCAGCGCAAATGACTTACAGTGTCTAGTTATTATTATAGCCAATGAACAACAACAAGTCCTGGCATCTTACCAATGAGTACCTATCCAATAGTTCTATAACGCTACTGGCTGCTTATTGCCATTTGCAAAGACTATTTACATCACAGAAGAGATGTTTTCTGCCTACAATATTTCATCAACATAATAAGAACAGTTTATTTATGAAAATAAAAGGAATTAATTGCGGGGGGTTTATTTAAGTAAAAAATAGAATCTATAAAGATATTCAGACGTTTTTATTACAAAATAGAAAAATGTATTCGTGGGCGTAAGTTCAAGACTTGCCTTAGCCTGCCTCACGAATAATTCTAATTTTTAAACTTTATATTTATCTTACTTTGAGAATTGCATAAACATATCCTAATATATAAGGCAGGATTGTTTGTCATTCTGTAAAGATGCCCTTGCTGACCACAGAGTTCTAAACCTACACATGTGGCAGATGACACTATGTGCTACCATAAGGAAACCAACAGAACTATAAAAAAAAACTATTACGAAGTTGCCTGAGTAGCTTAGTCGGTACGGTATCGACGTGATCGCGGGTTGAAGTCCTGCCTAAAAAAAATATTTTAAATTGCAGATAAATTTACTCTAGCAAGAAATGCTCAAAAATATATTTTAATAACCATTCAATTGCCACCAAACACAATTAATTTTGTGGTTTTTGTCTATTAGTCGGATAATGGAAATCAGGATCTGTTTTGGCCTCATGGTTCAATATTATTTTTGCGTATTTTTCTATAACTGCAAATGTGTACCTACTATGATGAAGTGTTGAAATATTCGTTAATACGGTTATTAAGATCAATATACCAAAAAATAAAAAGAACACAGAATTAGTGTTAACGTCAAATTGGTTTTATAACATTAATCAAACTAAAAAACTTTTAAAACAATACCTTCACGAAGTCTGGTCTTAGTCATATATTTTACCTACAGTCACTTGCAATGTATTTCTGCATAGTAGTTAGTCTATGATCGTAAATGACGTCACATAAAAATAAAAAAATACATTTTAATGTGGTATTATGATACATTTTACTCTTTTATTTACATAAATAATTAAAAATATTGACTAACGCTACTACTAGATACTAGTTCTGATTCAAATTAATCGATATATCGTCGCCACACAGTCAATAAACGAAGCGGACCCACACTGCAGGAAAGTCAAAGTGACGCTAGATTGCTTTGCCGGTATGTTCATGCAAAGCATTTGAACAAAGTAAATGTTCTGAATGCTACATCTAGTACTTTAGTACATATATATCGATGTGTACACGGGTCGTGTGTAAAGGCGACACGAATTTTTGCATAGGCCCGGAGACTTTTTTCAGCGTGTACAGGTAGTCTTATAGTTTTCCGTAAAGTTCTCGATCGATATCTAAAGTATGCCTAACCCTCTAGGATGTGAAGTGTTCTGTCTCAGGCAGTGGGACAGATTATAATCTACTCAAAATCGATATAATTATCATGTCTACTCGAAATCTTAATCTTTTAGGAAATTATGTCAAGTTTTATAATTTATTTTGAGACATTAAATAAACATAATTTTATAATTTAAATAAAGCTTAGTCTAATCTTATTGTCTAAGTAAGTTTATGTACAAAATCTATTGTAATAAAATTAAAACTCAAAATATTTACACGGTTTAGGCGTCGTAAAATGCTTCCGCATCGATGTCATCGGGTAACGTTCCGAGAAGGCTGGCAGCATTGCCACGCTGCATGGCAATGCTGATTCTTTGAGCAAAGTAAAACGTTTACATATATCCCGGAATAGTGAACGAGCGCTCGGACGCCATCAGCCTAGCGTTTCGACCCCAAACGGCTCAAACATGTAATTAGCTACTAGATTACTGTATTTGCGCTGTTTGAGTGTTTCCGAAGCTGCAGCAGTAGCGCCAGCGTGGCCTCTCGTGCTTGGAACATGTGATAGTGCGAGGGTGTCTACGCAGGTTGCGTCCCACAGGCCTACCCATTTTACAAGGCAACAATGACATATCATCAGGTCTCTTACCGTCGTCGCATACCAAACCATTTAGTTCAAGTACAGCTGATAGGCCGGACGAGATAAAAGCTCGAGGGATTATGTCATTCAGATGGGCATGACGAGGAATTCTACCAGCGCTTCTGCTACAGATAATCCATGGTGTCCGAGGCTATCGACGTCTTCTCCACAATGACATCGATTCGGAGAAACACACGAAGCAGCTAAACGAAGACAAGTGGCAATACGGAATGTCTCATCGTCCAACATGGTTCCAGTGTTGGACGATGGTAGTGCCTGAAGCCATAGACCGGATTCCCACTCTCCCACAGCCAGCAAGCGAGCACGCTTTGTATTATTAAAAGAAGTATCCAAAAGGATTTTTCTTACTATGTTACAAAGCGGCGCGTCCCACTGTCTTTGGAGAATAGATTGGTAGGCAAATCAGTGCTTGGACAAGTCATTTTCCAGGCTTTTATAGCTTCGGTTTTGCACAGCACTTCTGAGTTAACTAGTGTAGGTAATAACATTTTCCTTCTTAACTCTTCGGTGCTGTGAACCGAAGACAGAACGCCGGTAAACTGACACTAGAAATTTTGCGTCCACCGAGCCCACGCAGAGGTATAGGCAAAGACGCTTGTAGCCAGGCTCGGTCGCTCAATATTCCACCTTTACATCGTCCATCGTCCACCGTCCACATTTAATATTCTCTTTAAAGGAGTTTGGATAATTTGGTCGATATAATAATTGATTATGATGAACTAGATATAACGAAAAAACTAAGTTCGTAAAACGTCCGAATTCCCTGCATGCAAGTAACATCTATAATTTTGGGTACATGTGTTCAGGGATATATTGTTTGATGGTTGACAAATTGTTTAGCCAAAAAGTGAAATGTAACAGATGAATAATTTATTTCTTTACTGATAAAACATACGCAACCTTATTTTGCTTTTACATTTGTAATAGACTTGAACTGATTTCCCTGAAGATATGACAGAAGTATTTTGTATATTAGAAAGCTTTTAGATAAGGAAATGTAGCATAAATGTTAGAGGGTTATAACTTTTAATAATATGGTCCCTTATATTCTTGAAATAAGGTTTTTAGTTTTTAAGCAGAGACTTAAGCCTTTTTAACACGTTTTTGGGTCGACCTGTAACTAAGTATGTAATGAGAACAAAGAAGTTGAATTTCGCTGAATTTCAGTTCTTGTAGCATCATGAAACTTGGCAATTATAACTGGCAGTTATAAAAAACTTAGCAATTATACTGAAGTGGCCAAATGATTAATCTTGAAGACAGGAGACAGAACCCTGCAGTAGCAGAGAGTAACGGACAAGAGCGTGGTGTATATTTTTTGTATTAATATGTTTCGTACATTTTTACCCCATAAAAAAGAACCTGGAACACCGCGCATTGCTGCGCATCAATTATTTTTACTTTATTTTGTATTATTATGAAAACTTACTGCTAACATATACAATAAGAAGAAAATACATACAAGAAGGCCATTTAAAAGGTTCCACAGATAGAAAGCATTAAAAATATAGTTTTATAGAAAGTAACTCAGATATTATATTACTCCATGACATTAGCATCAATCCACATATATAACATTTTTGCGTTACTGACTGACTGACAGACAACATACAGCGAAAACTATTGGGTGTAGGGTGCTTAAATTTGACATATAACGTATATTGGAATCACAAGGGTGCACTAAGAGGGGTTTCCCGGGAATTTTGAAGGGGTCGGGTAGAAACTGAACTAAATAAATGCGCGGGCGTAGCTGCAGGCATCCTTTAGTTTATTATAATATTATAAATTATGTTGTTTGACTTTGAATGTTTCGTGGCAGATGTCTTAAAAGTTCTCCAGGCGCCGAGATCTCAAATCTCTCTCTCGAAGTTGTTACAAGTTGCCAAGAGGCAGTACTATTCAATATCCTGATACTGGAGCAGCCATGGTCCTTACGATAAATCCCATACGGTTTCTTTAGGTAATCAGAATTAAAACAATTCTATCTGAAATATTCTCAACAGCTTCAATTCTTGCCCTCTTACAATATAAAAGGACATTTTTGATCCTTTTGATTCAAAAAACCTTCATTATTTTTTCTTCCAGCGAAATTGTACCCCTAATAAAATATTAGATATAATTAAAGTAAAATGCCATTTATATTCTTTTTTATTGACCTCCCCTTTTAGTTTCGGTCTCAATAGGTTCTGCTGAGATAGAAATAAGACGCTCAAAGGAATTCTTGCGGTTGTAATAAGTATACGGTGTTACTGGTACAGTCAGCGTCAAATCGTATATGAAATAGCATAAATTTTTCAAAAGAGGCTTCAACTTTATTATTATGCAACTAAGTTGCTTTTGCCCGCGGCTTTGCTCGCGTTTGTTCCGGTTATTGGAACAAGAAGTAACTTATATGTATACTCTGATGAGCGAGGAATATTGATGTAAAGTTTTATCAAAATCACTTCAGTCGTTTTTGCTTGAAAACATAAAAAATCTAGATGGATGGATGTTATTTGTCCACAATATATTTTCAAAAATTTTCACATTTTCTCATTATCAGTTTCAAGACATTATAACGATGATGACTGAATTGTTTTCGCTTATTCAGTTGCGTTAAACTGTCCCGCTATTCGTGCAGCACAAAGTGCACTACTACCAGTATCCAAAACAAAACCTCATTATCGTCTATTCCAACCAAAATACGAACTCAATAACACAACCACAGACTTAAGCCACGTAACCAAGCAATCAGCAGAGTACATTCGAAAGTAATACCTTAAACCGCAGCGGGCATAACCGATCACTCACATTTTATATTCTAGTGAAGTTTGTCCGCAACAGTACCGGCGTTCCCGCTCTATTGGTTCAACGGAAGTTCCGGTTAGTGCCGGAAATTACTGACGCGATACATCACAACCACAACCGTATGAAGTTTGTAACCTTGATTTGTCGTACGCTGAGAAATATTGTGGATGTACGCCGTTCCTTCATTTCCGTTCGTTGAGGTATACCTATACTAATATTAGAATACTAATATTCTGCGTTTTTCGTTGCCATACATTTATTTCTTGTTCAAGTAATTGTAGTAATAGTAATTGTGCATGGATAGTATAAATAATCAAGTATAAGAATTTAGACTCGGTATATACATGGCGTCAATCTTGGAAGAAGGAGGATCTAACAATTTATCACATTCCGTCAAATAATCATAAGTATTTTCCATGCACACTCGGATATAAGCCATGCCATACTAAGCTAGATTCACGAAACCCACCACTAAAGAAAGTTAAAGATACTAATCGGTTTTTAGTGCGTAAGCTGAAATTTCGGTAGTGAAGGGAGAGTAGGGATTATCACGGCATTATAAAAAAAGAGCATAGCATCTTGTTCGATTTTCACTGAAAGAATACATAGAAACACATTAATCAGAACACCAGATAAACACAAAAGAAAACTATTAGCAAAATGACTAAACATTCTGGTACTACATAATTATGAAATCTGAAACACGAACGAAAGACCCATTAGTACATATTAAATCCCTTTTTACACAAGTTCCGTGAATTCACAAGTGTGTAAAGATTGCGCACCGTGTTGAGCTGCCATTTTGACTCAAAATAGGTCTCAGAAACAACAAACGGACTGAAATCCGACGATTTAATGTGAAGAGGACCGAGATTATTATTTTAATGCAATAAACCTTCGTATTCAAATGTAAATGAGGGCTTACAGTGCCCTTTTGTCTGGTGAAATGAATTACGGCCCTTGACTTCTGCATTACTGTAGGCTGTTTTATTGATAAAACTGTGTGAAGATGCTCTTTTATAAAGAATGGCTGGGCCCAATATACTTTTTTTGTATGCAGCTGAAGTCAAATATTTATCTCTAGAAACCAATACACGACTATTCTCGTTTTCCACAACATGCATACTGTTACTTTTTAATGTGTTTACAAAACAATATGTAACCTATGTCATATTATAAGGTATAAAATGTATGTATTATGTTCATGTATGTTGTCGAAATAAATGCTTTTCTTCTTCTTCTTCTTCTACAACCATTTCTAAATAGTTAGGTCAATATTTCAAAAAATATTCCTTCAGATTGTCAGTATTATTTTAAGCATCAGTATTGATTTTAAAAACCACTTAAGCGTTAAACTCTAATTAGCGTTTAAGACCATATTTCTGTGTCTAGTTCCAGTTGTTTTATTATATTTAAGGTTCAGATGATCGTGTCTGAAATTTTATAAGACTTTAGATATTACTAAATACTCCAAAACTAGCATAATGATAACAATTACTTTAACGTGCACTTAGAAAGCCTCATTCAGTGTTCATACATCTTGCTCACCGCAATACTTTTTCCATTACGTTTTAAAGTAATTTCACCCAGAGGCATACTCTAAATTAATTTCGTCCTTCCAAAATTCAAACCTAAATGTTGCTATCAAAATTCTAGTTAAAGTCTCGTTCGTTACAAAATTTCCACCTAATTATGCTAATCTACAGTCTTACTAAAATAAAGTGAAGTCCAGAAAAATTTGGTCTCGTCTTTCGTCATGAATATTTTAGTGCCATAATATTTATTTGACTGTGAAATTAACTTGGCAAGATAACTGACAGAGTGAAGTTTATTTTGCATTATATCCAAGTTGGAATAAAATATTTGTTGGAATCCAGCAGTTGAATATTTACCTGGGTGCTTGAACATGCCTTTTCTTTCTCATTGTGTTTCTAAATAAAACTTCGTGCCTTGTTTCAATTGTTGAGGTGCATTCTCTCATTGGCTTGGTTTTATCGTGTTTTATTTTGCGGTGTATTTTGCATGGTTACGGTTTTGTTGAGGATTTGTTTGTCTGGGGTTCCGTGTAATACATTATAATAAACTGAAGAAAGTTACTGGGTTACAGTGTATTATATCGTATCTTCTTGAGTTTACGCGAATGTTACACGTTAAAATAAACTACAGTTAACGAATTTTATCGCGTTATATTGGTTTTACTTAGTTATAAAATTTAAACCGAATGATCTAGAAACTACATTTCTGATTTATTACTAGACAACGTTTCAAATTCTTTACAAGATTCATTGTCACGGCAGACTGAGGTGATATTTGTCTTTTTCTTGAATGTATGAGTCATCTCAAAGTACCTGAACATTTTTCAACTATTGGTGTTCCTATTTACGCAGAATGAGCTTACAGCGTCTTTAGGTCTTCTGGTGACTTTGTCCTTCTTGGGTTTCATTAGCCTTATGACAGGGTCCTAAGCTGGATGAACATTTCAACCGTCTTCCCTATTGAAATTAGGGTGTTCTTTAATTTCAATAGCTTCACGTATCATCCTTGGAAGAAAACGATGTTCTTTTGCGAGTATCTGTGGTTCATAAAATCTAGTTATCAATGCTAGTAATAAATTTAAACTAAGTATAGTTTTAAGATTATTCGGTTTAAATGTTATAAGTAAGTGAAACCAATATGACGCGATAAAATCCGTAAACTGTAATTTAATTTCTATATTTTACAATTGGTTTATATTTTGGTTTCAATTATCACAAAATTTAATGTAGAAGAATATTTTTACGATGTACATCTTGTATGACTTTGTTTCGTTTGATCAGTGGTGAGATTCTTCGGTTGGATGACGTTCGCAAACTCAAGTAACTATTTCAGCAATCTTGACCAAATTATGCATATTGTCATCCTATATGATGGAAAATTAAGCATAGCTTGATGAATTATAAACTTTCGAAAAATGTTTCCAATCTAAACCTCCACATGCCTAAAAAATAAGACACCTATTTTGATGCTGCCTGCAAACACTGTCGTATTACGGACGAAAAGACAAAACATACTATAAATGTATTTTTTATTTTTATACTGCTACCTGACAAAATTGTTGTTGTTACTTCATATTTATAATATACGTAAATATCGTTCCAAAAACTGCTCAGTACGAAAATATTATGTCTATATGATCTTATGGCGTGGTTTCTAGGAAGTACCTTCAATATACTCTGCGTATTCCTTTTGTGAGTATGTCTTGAGCCGCTCTTCACAATACTATCGGAGATCGTAGTTCATAAGCCACTCACAGATGTTGGGTATATTAATACCTACTGCGTATTTTATGAACGGTTATATTATTAGGCAAGTACGCTATACTTATGTATTTTTATATGAGATGAGAGTTTTATGTATGTCATCACTTTCATACGAAACAATCCACAAAATATGTTAAAGAAGACTCGACAGCATCGCTTAGAGTTCAACAACATCAAGTGAAGAAAGGATAGTTAAAACCATACTAATAGGGCAGTATTTCATATTAATTTGATATTGTGACACCAAAACACGAAAACTCACTGCTAAATCAAGTTAATAAATAAGGCATTGGAACAATTCATAATTTAGCCACGAAGCCACTGATGTTTAATTCTGAGATTAACTTAAATCGCACTTTGAACGGTTTCGCTGAAGAGTGACGAAGTTCCAAGGTAAATATGGTAAAATTCTCGAGACCTTGCGCTCTGTCCAATAAGTACTGTTGAACACCTCCTTACAATGAGCGATATGACTACGATTGCACCTTTTTACTGATTCTGGTCATAGTCATGACTTGCCTTGCAATCGCAACTCAATGTTTTTATGTCTTTCCTTCAACTTGTTCTAGGTTCTGTCTTGTGTACTTAAATAAATAAATCGTCAAAGTTAAGCAAGGTTTTCAAAGGTCTATGCTTCGATGGGTTACCGCTTGTTGCGTTTACAACGGAAGATTTAACCACATGCTATCTGCGTACTCTCTGAACTTACATATTTTGAAGGAGAGCATTTTCTATAAACTGAGATTATGATGTTTAAATAAAATACATAATCACTACATAGTATAAAACAAAGTCTGTCTTCTGTCTATCTGTCCCTATGTAATCTTTAAAACTAAGCAACGGATTTTAATGCGGTTTTTTTAATAGGTTATAAAAAGGTTTATATGTATAATACATATATGGCGGTACGAAGTTCGCCGGGTCAGCTAGTTATATATTCTATAATATAAAAATGAATCGCTCAATGTGTTGCTAAGCGCAAATCTCGAGAGCAGCTGAACCGATTTCGCTAAATCTTTTTTTATAATATTCCTTGAAGTACGAGGATGGTTCATACGGAGAAAAAAAAACGAATCGACTGATAGACGGTGGGCAGTTCGCCGAGTCAGCTAGTCTTGAATAAATAATTAATTATTAATTGTTGTCGACTTAAACACAGTCAATCGACAGTTTTTGTAAGCGCAGGCCACATCAAACTATCCAAATTTCTACGTGTGATAGTTTTTGGATACAGTTTCAGCCATTCGTCGGAATATAAGACCTGTTCAAAGCTTCTCAATGTTTGCATAATTTTGTTCCTAGTCGTGTCGTACTCTGCGAAGATGTCTCAGGTTTAAACTGTGTAAAGTTAGACGCCTGCTAACTGTCGAAACATTAGCCAAACTCTCCGAACTCGAAACCTTGAGAGTTGTTGCTCTTGTAATTATTGCAGTTCTGCTACCCTGTCATTTTTGATGTGATTCCTGACTTTGAAAATGAAGTGAAACAGTGCGGCGTGGAAGTTATAACTTCTTGTTCGTTAAAGTTATACTTGTTCATAATTATTTAACAAGTGCATATTGCACCACACACTATGTATGGTGCCGTAGTGCCCCTTACCCAGTGACCTAAGAATAATCTCAAAGACTCGAGCACAATTGTTATTTTATCGGTCGCAAGTAGTAGTTTATGTTAAGTGTCTACTACTCGTTAATTAGTAAAGTCTAATTAGCCGCTATAATTTTCATTCCAAGTTTATTACGGATTTAGAAGATAGAAGAGAGGACACTTTGTTGTTAATGGTTTTTGCTATTATATACATTTTGCTAACGGATCCCTGACAAAAAAACGATAACAGCAATGGCCTATTACTTTTGAGTGACTGATCTGACAATACTGCACTTAAGACTGCATGGTTGGTGTAGTGGTTCAAGCGGCTGCCTCGCCGCTTGACACTGCGGCGAGTGTTGTGGCACAGAATTGATAGTACCAACGTACAGAAGGATCACTTCGCAAACCAATTTATAGAAATGGCGACTCTTGCTACTAAGCAACAAAGTGCAATTCAGCTTGCATAAGCACTCAGTGCCTAACGCGATATTCACCTAACTGTTCCCGCTCTTTTCTAACACATATATCTGTCGCTGTCTGGCGCGAAGTCGCACGCTAGCTGTCGCGCTAGGGTTGTCGACTTGCCGGTGCGACTATAATATTTTTTCATCGTCTATCTACCTACTTGACCACGTAGTAATAAATAATTATCCTATGTTTAATGCGTATGGTTACACGGTAAATTTTATTAAATTAAAACAAACCCTGATATATCCTTGTTTAATGGTTAGTGATATTTTTTGTTAAATTACTTCAAGTTGGCTTGACGAATTCTTAGGAAGTATTTTTCGTCTGTTAGCCAGGTATAAATAAGTAAGTAACTGCACCTTACTTACTCAGGCTATTAGTAAATTCTGAGTCTAGGTATGTAACTACTTATTTAAGCAATTATAATTTACTTTAAATTTAAACTAAAAATATTCAAGGAGTCAAATTTTATGAGTGAACAACACAATAATCTAAAATATGAACATAAGTAAGTGGTAGGTGGGTAGGTCTAACATACAACGCATAATGTGTGTGAAATGACCCATTGAAATAAAAATAAGTTCACTATTAAAATTCACGTTATTAGCAAGCTTTGCGTGCGAGCGGGGACAACCGACTAACGAAGCGGCTTGGAAGTCGCGCGAAAGTGTAGGCACTTATCCCTGTAGGTACGGCCGAGTGAAGGAGGCCAGGTTGTGGGTTCGATTCCCACACGAGGCAACCCTTTGTGTTATTCATATATGTTGGTTTGAGGCTGAGTGTTCAAGGTGTCCGTTAATAGTATGTATGCAAAGTCCGCAACACAGGATTAGGTCCTAGTGCGGGAGTTGTATTTATAAAAGAATTTTATCCCAGACTATGTCATATAAAAGAAAAACACTTTGCCATTTAGATCTATGGGGGCCACCCATAACTTCATAGGTATAATTTGTATGCATTATTTTATTTTACTGTTTTGACTGCGTGATCACAATGTAAAACTATGCCAAATTTCAAGTTGCTACTGCTATAATTTTTGCGTTAAACCGCGAACGGATCGAGGGACGTAGCGAAACTGATGATGCTAACCAGATTCACGGTCCACTATTACTTACTCTAATATCATTATGGTCTAACTATGAAAATATTTGACGAACGGTATCGAAAACCCGTCAATTTTCTACAAACGGATTATAATTTTTCATGTATAATTAGATTATAATAATCGCGAACACTTTTGCATACATCCTTCTTTAATAATTATTATTATTTTAACTTTTAGGCAACCTACTCGCAGAGAAAAAGAAAATTCAAATATTTGCCAGTATGTACTACATTTTAAAGTGAAAGCGTTGCCAGGAACTAATTTATTTTATTTAATTCGATGTCCGTTGGCAGTTTCCTACTAGTGAAGTTTGTACTAACTTAAATATTCTAGTCGGTCGCGGCAGACCTCGGTGGACATTCATCGACCAAATTGGAGACATCCTAAGAAACGGAAAGGTCCGAAGTACCCGAAACCGGCGATCACGTATGAAAAGAGTAATGAGTGTGGAGGAAGCGCGTGAGGTTTGTAAGGGTAGGAGCAAGTGGCGTCCTGTTGTCTCTGCCTACCCCGACGGGAAGAAGGCGTGAGTATATGTATGTATGTATGTAAATATTCTATTAGAATTGCAGACGAATAATTTTGTCAAAGAGGAATTAACACGATCACGGAACTTGTAGCTTTACGTCTATACTAATAATGATCAGAGAAATGTCAACAATACGTCAATAGAAATGACAACAATAAAGGGTTAAAGGATCGGAAAACCTTTGAAAACCCAACTACAAGTATAGCTTGGACAAAAACTAAGTCAAACATGTCGTCCGCGACGGTACCGGACACACAGAATACAACACTTTTAGCGACCACCCTAGTGCACACATACGCCAAAGTTGGCACGTCACACCTACTAAGAGTGCTGTGTTATCAAGGTTCCCAGGCTTCATTCTGCACGGAAGAAGTAGCCCAATTACTTTCCTACCCTCGCAGCAAAATAAAATGCGAGATAGTAGGTATCGGTAATGAGACACCGAAGACTTCAAACTACAGTATTGAAGTTAACTTCCAACCAAGATTCCTAAGCGAATTTAAGTTACCCGTAAAACTCATTATATTACCGAAGTTAACGGGTGCATTACCAAATAAAACGATACAACATATAGAAGCGGACTGCTTAGTAAACAAGCTAATTGCAGATCCCACTTATTATAAGTGAGGTCCAATAGACATAATATTGGGCGCTCAAGAATATAGTAGAATATTGTTACAAGGCTTACACAAAATATAAAATGATATTATTGCCCAGGACACCGAGTTTGGGTGCGTATGATCCGGCTCGAAGGACCAAAAGGAACAACGGGAATTATTAAATTATAAAAGACTAATCTAACTTGGTTTACCTACACTATCCTAGAGTCGTAGCCTATCACCTATAATATCCTATCCTAGTTATCTTAATCCTTATACCTATATGTATCCTGAACCTATTCTAACTTGACCTAGCGTATAATGCGTATATGCTTGGTGCTCTGTGGTATTCTGTGATACAGACCAGCATTTATACGCACCTACTATTAGGCCTTAACCAATGGCACGTACTATCGTGGTACTACTGTGGTATGCTCTGATACAGTCCTACTATTCATACGCGCCTAAGACCCTAATCTTATATGTCCCTAGACCCTAGACCTACCATACGTATTTATATATACTTATATAGATAGGTGCGGGATATCTGCCACCGGAGACCTATGATGACAGACGGACTGTGGGTAGGAATTAGATTTATAGTGGAAATGGTTTTCTGACGGCCAACTCGACAGACTCATCGAGCTGATCAGTACTGATGACTAAAGGTGTCTTGGCCACCGTCAGAGGTGCGGGAAGGGTATTGAGTCAAAGTCGGATTGAACTAGTGACTCCTTTATTTCTTAAACTACATGATCTTATATACTAAACTTATCCTATGTACACACACACAACTTTACGGTTGTGTGCTGTGTGTGAAAGGTGCCATCTCAGCGGTATGTACCTTAGGTGAGTACGTGATTTTCTCTTAATTTAATAGAAATCACGAACAATAATTGTTGCGGTAAAAACTCACGTAGGATTATATTGCTGAAATGGCATGTTCATGTGTGAACACTAAGATTAGCGCGTTCAATGTAGTATAGATGTATAGCTACAAGTTCCGTGATCGTGTTAATTCCTCTTTGACAAAATTATTCGTCTGCAATTCTAATAGAATATTTAAGTTAGTACAAACTTCACTAGTAGGAAACTGCCAACGGACATCGAATTAAATAAAATAAATTAGTTCCTGGCAACGCTTTCACTTTAAAATGTAGTACATACTGGCAAATATTTGAATTTTCTTTTTCTCTGCGAGTAGGTTGCCTTAAAGTTAAAATAATAATAATTATTAAAGAAGGATGTATGCAAAAGTGTTCGCGATTATTATAATCTAATTATACATGAAAAATAATAATCCGTTTTTAGAAAATTGACGGGTTTTCGATACCGTTCGTCAAATATTTTCATAGTTAGACCATAATGATATTAGAGTAAGTAATAGTGGACCGTCAATCTGGTTAGCATCGCGGGAAGCATTTAGATGCGAGTGGCTCAAGATCCGTCTGTGTTGAAAGCATTTGGGGAGCCTTACCTCCAGCAGTGGACGTCTCTAGGCTGAAATGTTGAAGTTAAGACCCTCTGACATGACCTAACGATTTTTGTCCTGGGACATGAGAAACGGGTCGGCCCCGTTTCTTTTTAGTGTTTAGTTTTACGTGCCCATCGAAGCATGGTAGCGCTCTGATATAAATGCTACATGCGTTGACCCATCCAACTGGTAGCCTGTGCAAGCGTTGCTTTACTTTTCCAAACTATTACGAACTGCGCGCCAAGCCACGCTATTTGAAGTGTTCACCAATTACAACAGCATCTCTCTAGGTGTCGAATTAGGTTAATGTTCCAAGGCAGCAAACTTGACACAGTTTAGTCGTAAAACGTCATATTGGTGGGCGCAACCCGATAGGGACGATCAATATACTACAACTACTATAATTATGAGTTATAAACTATAATATAATATTATAGTGTATATGATGATAATATAGTCAAATGAACGTGGTTGAAGCAGTTTACTAAAGGAAACCTCTTAGTTAATTATGTTTGCCAATTACGATTATAGTTTCGCTACGTCCATCTATCCGTTCGCGGTTTAACGCAAAAATTATAGCAGTAGCAACTTGAAATTGGTATAGTTTTACATTGTGATCACGCAGTCAAAACAGTAAAATAAAATAATGCATACAAATTATACCTATATTGTTATGGGTGGCCCCCATAGATCTAAATGGCAAAGTGTTTTTCTTTTATATGACATAGTCTGGGATAAAATTCTTTTATAAATACAACTCCCGCACTAGGACCTAATCCTGTGTTGCGGACTTTACATACATACTATTAACGGACACCATGAACACCCAGCCTCAAACCAACAATATATGAATTACACAAAGGGTTGCCTCGTGTGGGAATCGAACCCACAACCTGGCCTCCTTCAAACGGCCGTACCTACAGGGATAAGTGCCTTAACTTTCACGCGACTTCCAAGCCGCTTCGTTAGTCGGTTGTCACCGCTCGCGCGCAGAGCTTGCTAATAACGTGAATTTTAATAATGAACTTATTTTTATTTCAATGGGCCATTTCACACACATTATGCGTTGTATGTTAGACCTACCCACCTACCACTTACTTATGTTCATATTTTAGATTATCGTGTTGTTCACTCATAAAATTTGATTCTTTGATTTTTTTAGTTTAAATTTAAAGTAAATTATAATTGCTTGAGTAAGTAGTTACATACCTAGACTCAGAATTTACTAATAGCTTGAGTAAGAAAGGAGCAGTTACTGACTTATTTATACCTAGCGAACAGACGAAAAATACTTCCTAAGAATTCGTCAAGCCAACTTGAAGTAATTTAACAAAAATTATCACTAACCATTAAACAAGAAGATATCAGGGTTTGTTTTAATTTAATAATATTTACCGTGTAACCATACGCATTAAACATAGGATAATTATTTATTATTACGTGGTCAAGTAGGTAGATAGACGATGAATAAATATTATAGTCGCAGCGGCAAGTCGACAACCTTAGCGCGACAGCTAGCGCGCAACTCCGCACCAGACAGCGACAGAGTTATGTGTTAGAAAAGAGCGGGAACAGTTAGGTGAATATCGCGTTAGGCACTGAGTGCTTATCGATTCAGGTAGCGGAGTCTTTTTCAAAACAATTAGATTTTAACAAATAGAAATAAAAAACTGAATGTATCTAAGGAAAATGTAATAGAAAGTTCCAGTGATTTTTACCAGCACTTAATAAATAAAGAATCGAATCTAGAAATAGAGCTTAACGACAACATGTGGAAAAACATCCAGTCTCACACATACATAGTGAGCTTTGTGTCATCGACAATATTGATGATAATTATAGTTATATTCGTCTGTTATGGTCCAAGGATAGTCACACGTACAAAAACAAGAATACATCACCGAAGAAAACAACCCAAATCAGCAAGATCGGATCCACCACTCCCGCAACATGCACCACATCAAGACAGCAAACAACCATCCACGCACACTGCATGGAACACCGTCTACAGCCAGCCGAACCATCTACCGAAGCCTCCCAGGAAGCAGCCGCGGAACCAGGACGCAGCCAAGGATGACTCCATAGAATTATACCAACTGGAGTTGCCTGTTCCTCGGAGAGAATGTTCACATATGAACATGCCATTTCAGCGACATAATCCTACGTGAGTTTTTACCGCAACAATTATTGTTCGTGATTTCTATTAAATTAAGAGAAAATCATGTACTCATCTAAGGTACATACCGCTGAGATGGCACCTTTCACACACAGCACACAACCGTAAAGTTGTGTGTGTGTACATAGGATAAGTTTAGTACATATATAAGATCATGTAGTTTAAGAAATAAAGGAGTCACAAGTTCAATCCGACTTTGACTCAATACCCTTCCCACACATCTGACGGTGGCCAAGACACGCTTAGCCGTCAGTACTGATCAGCTCGATGAGTCTGTCGAGTTGGCCGTCAGAAAACCATTTCCACCATACCTAATTCCTACCCATAGTCCGTCTGTCATCATAGGTCTCCGGTGGCAGATATCCCGCACCTATCTATATAAGTATATATAAATACAGTAGTGGTAGGTCTAGGGTCTAGGGACATATAGGATTAGGGTCTTAGGCGCGTACGAATCGTAGGTCTGTATCACAGCATACCACAGTAGTACCACGATAGTACGTGCCATAGGTTAAGGGCCTAGTAGTAGGTGCGTATAAGTGCTGGAGTCTGTATCACAGAATACCACAGAGCACCAAGCCTATACGCATTATATGCTAGGTCAAGTTGGGATAGGCTTAGGATACATATAGGTATAAGGATTAGAATAACTAGGATAGGATATTATAGGTGATAGGCTACGACTCTAGGATAGTGTAGGTTAACCAAGTTAGATTAGTCCTTTATCATTTAATAATTCCCGTTGTTCACTCAGGAACCACTCATCCTATTTACATAATTATTTTTGCATTGGATAGCTCATTTACCGAGAAAGAATTTAGGCTATATATGACATCACGCTATGAGCCACGGATGCGGAGCAGTAGCCTTAAATAACGCGGGTGTAACCGCGGGCTTTTTTTTTTTTTGGTGTCGGGTTGGAAAATCCTCATGGATTCCCTCCGCCCTGGGGGGATGGACGAAGGGGACTGTCAGACTCTTACTGACTAAAAACCAACCCGTGCTCCTCATGCACCCATGTGTCGGAGGGTAGGGTTTCACCGAAGCATTCCTCGCTACCCCCCGACGGGTATTGGCCCGCCAGATGGTCAGGCGGGCCCCGAACTAAACCCCCTTGGCGGCGGATGAAGGTGTTGAGCTCAGCCGCCAAAACACCTAGCGGCCGCAGAGAATAGCGAGGACGGCAACGCAACACCGCATCTCCTCTTCCTTCGCGGCCCCACCGCGACGCAACGATGGTGAGCCCCCATTTGGTCGCGGGAGATAGGGCGCGCGGCAACGTAACTCCGACAGACCTCTCCTCCCACGACCGCACCCGACTGAGAGAGACAGACAGAACTGTTCCCCGCACCCGCACCCTGGGACGCATCCTACGCAGGCCCCACGCAAGCCCACGTGGAGCGTCCCCTCCCGGGATCCCGCTTAGCTTCAAAAGGGGTTTTGTTCGGGGCCCGCCTGTCCATCTAGCGGGCCAATACCCGTGGGGGGTAGCGACGAATGCTTATGCAATTCCCTACCCTCCGGCACACGGGATACATGAGAAAGTTGAGGTGGTTTCTAGTGGTTACACCACATACTCCGGCTCTCATTTCCCCAAGAGTCGGAGATCCGAAGGGATTTTCTACCTCGTAAAAAAAAAGGTCTACACAAGAAAAGTCACTAAACTGGGTCAAGCCGTTTAGTAAGATTCTGTAATAAACACTTTCACACATTTTCATAAGTTGGTATGTTAATTTAAAAAATAGTATCTTATTTAATTTAGATAGATATACGTACCCGCTATTCAATTTTATTGATATTGTTAAAAAATTGTAGCAAAAATGTCTGTAATTTTATTCATTTAAAAACTTTTTAGCCTTATTGAAAAGGAATAACTCAATATCGTTCGGAATTTTGTCTAGTCGTAGTTGTATAGATTAATTGTATATTTTCTGTCATTGATTTTGTAATCGTAGATGAACGATTGAGAAAGAATTTGTTGGATACAAGGGCGTATCGAGGGATCGGCATCCACACAGATCAGTTATTGGTGTTGAGCCGGATAAATGGTCTCTTTAAAGGATGGCGACACCGAGAGCATAATGAAATTAGAGTCTTGGAAAGAATAAAAGTAGAAAATCTATAAGAGAAAGATGTGAAAAATGCGTATAAACGAAGATTGATAGCAAGATTTGAGAGGTTCGATGGCATAAATGATATGGGTGAATTGTGGCAGTCCTTTAAAGAAGAGGTAGTATGTGTAGCGTTTGAAGTATGTGGTGTGATCAAGAGAAGGAAAATACGAAAGGTTAAGAATACATGGTAGGACAAGGATGTACAATCAGCAGTGTCAGAGAAGAAGAAAGCTTGGTTAGATTGGTTGGCTGTCAGAGCAAATGAAAGAATGGGAAAAGCAACGAGCGAGGACATAGATGAAGCAAGAAAGGAGTTTGTTAGGTCAAAAAGAATAGTGAAAGAAATGGTTAAACGGAAAAAAGAGGAAAATGAAGATGAGTTTCATAGCAGATTACCTGACGATTTCCGGAGAAACATTAAGTTTTCCTGGAAATCCGTTCTTGCAGTTCGAGGAAGAACTCAATTCTCAGAATACACGTCAATCAGAGACAAAAATGGAAAGATACTGAATGGTGAATTATGCATGCTGAAGAGATGGAAGGAGTATTTTGAAAGTTTATTTGAAAGAACGGCGATAGAGACATCGATGGACGTAATGAATGGTAGTAATAGCAATGATGAAAGCGTTATTGGCGTAGATGAGATCGTGAAGGCACTGGGAAGTATGAAAGTAGGTAAGACTGCAGGATATGATAGGGTTACAGTCGATATGCTGAAGGCTGGACGGGGCATCATAGTTGGTCAGTTGCAGCGGTTATATAACTTGTGCTGGAGCACCAGCCGAGTACCTAATGACTGGGCCACAGCTGTAGTTGTGCCTCTTTATAAAGGAAAAGGCTCGCAACAAGACTGCAAAAACTATAGAGGCATTAGCATTCTCAGCATTGTTGGAAAATTGTATGCAAAGGTACTGATTGAAAGAGTTATGAAAGTAACCGACAAGAATATATGAGATGTACAAGCGGGATTCCGAAAGGGTATGGCATGTATGGATCAGGACTTTTCTTTGCGAAGCAAAGACGAAAAGTTTTTGGCCAAAGGTCAAAAGGTCTATTGCGCATTCGTGGATTTGGAAAAGGCTTACGATAAAGTGGTGAGGAATGATATGTGGTCGGTGCTGTCAGTGAACGGGGTGGACAGCAGCCTTATTCGACCTCTCAAATCCGTTTATGAGGATTCTAGAGCTTGTGTGAGAATAAACGGGGCATACACTGACTGGTTTACCATCGAGAAAGATGTTAAACAGGGATGTGTAGCGTCGCCGTGGCTGTTCAACCTCTTCATGGACAGTTGTTTGCAAGATTTAAAACATAGTGACTGCGGATTAAGAATGAATGGGTTACTCTTCAAATGCCTCCTTTATGCTGATGATCAGGTAATACTTGCATCTTCAGCGGAGGAGTTGCAGGAGATTGTAACAACCATGCATGGTGCAATAGAGAGGAAAGTAAAACTAAAAGTGAATGTAAGTAAAACGAAAGTTATGGTTTTTGAAAAGGAGGAATGCGTTACGACTTGTAATGTTTTAATCAATGGACAGCGAGTGGAACAAGTGAATGAGTTTGTTTACTTAGGTACGTTGTTTACAAGAGACGGTAAGTATGAAGAAGTTATTGAAAGAAGAGTGTATGCAGGTAATAGTGTGAATAGAGCTCTGAAAGCGTTTATGAACAGTCAAAACGTGTCCAAAACGGCACGTTTGGCTGTCCATAGAGGGGTGTTAGTGCCTACCCTTATGTATGGTAGTGAAAGTTGGGTATGGCAGAAGAGACTTGAAAATAGAATAAATGCTGTAGAAATGAGAGTACTGAGAAGTATATGTGATGTATCTTTGACCGACAGAGTAAAGAATTGTGTGATACGAGAGTGGTGTGGGGTAAAGGAAGATGTAGTGACAAGCATCGAGAAAGGCATGTTAAGATGGTTTGGGCACATGGAGAGAATGGATGACGAAAGACTGATAAGGAAGATATATAAGGAAAGTGTGAATGGGACCGGACGAAGGGGAAGACCTAGGCGGATGTTCTCTGACCAGATTGGAGACGTCCTAAAAAAAGGACAGGGCAGAAGTACCCTAAACAGAAGAGCATGCATAAGAAACTTGATACGAGTGAATGAAGCAAAAGAGATATGTCAGGATCGTTGCAAATGGCGTTCCGTAGTCTCTGCCTTCCCCTCCGGGAAACAGGCGTGAGTCTATGTACGTATGTATGTATTTCTGTGAAACAACATTCTATGCAACTCGTTAGAACAATAGTTTCATATTTTGTTTCTCTTAAACGTCTCTTTGAAAGGAGTCAATCTAGGACTAAGTCAAGTATTGTTATTGCATGGCCTATTGTGTTTGAAATTCTGCTATATTTGGAATAATGTTTAGTTTTTCTTTATATTCTGATATTTTCTGCCTAATGCGATCAGTACACAGCGGTTTTAAATCGGCGCGGTTATGTAGTTTATTTGATGCTAAAGTATGTTGTATTCCAAATAAATAAATAAATTACGATTGGAAATCTTCAACAAGCCTTAAACAAGCTAATGCTTGTTTAAGGCTTGTTGAAGATTTCTGATGTTTATGTTGAAGATATAGATCTACGCAACTGTAGGTTGTTTACAACACAAATCGTTGGCCATACTGAAAGGGGAACCTTCCAAAATGACCAACAATTTGTGTGTGTTCTTTCTACTTACTTATCACACGTCAATAACATATTTGCTATTACCGGCCACGATCAACACAACCCGGTCGAAACGAGAAAACTGAGGTATTTATTATTATAAGTTTTCTATACCTTTAGTATGTTGTAAGATAAATAAATCGCTAAAGTTTTTACATTTAATAACTACCTTTTCTACACGTTCTTAACACTACAATTCACTTTCCAGCCGTAATAAGTCTGGAATAGAGGTTTTTATATTGCTCAGTTAGACATCCACATTTTGAAAAAATCTTCCATATGCAATGAGGATCTCATTTCGTGTGCTAGCGAACTTTTTTTGTTGCAAAACTGATTAAGTGTGTGTAATATGTTTTGCATATTTCCGGCACTTTTAACTTCGTCCGTTGGAATAACTCTGTTTTCGGGGTTAACGTTCACTTTAATGGTTTTTTTATAAAAAGTTGGCTATATCAACTGTGCTTGTGCTAGAAAAGTGAGCTAGAAAAAAGGAGGAAACACATTTTTTTTATTAAGGTACAAATGGTTTGGTTCTATTTTTATGTACGATATCAACTTTATGGTTTTTTAAGATTTTCACATTGCATCCTAAGCCCTCTAAAACTGAATATGGGCCATCAAACAAAGGATCTAAATTATGGCCAACTTCCTTCTTTAGCAAAATCAAATCATTTTTATTATATTTAACAGGATTAAAATATCTGTCATAACTTTCTTTACGATTACATTTACTTAAAATTTGATTATTTCTAGCATACCTATTGGCTACTTGTAACTTATACCTAGGACAACTACTATAATTTTCGGGGTTATACAAAGGCTCAACTATAGTACTTAATCTAGAAGGAACATTGCAAGGTCTGCCAAAGACAAGTTCATATGGTTGATATTTGGTTGCTGAATGAACTGATGTATTATAGCTGAAACACCAGTAACTTAACCAATGTGACCAACATTGTGGATTATTATTACACTGTATTCTCAAAAATGCTCCTAAATTTTTATGAGAATTTTCTAACGAACCGATAGATTGATGGTGGTACGCAGTGGATGAAACTTTATTAATGCCTAAAAGTTTACATACCTGCTTCATAGTAGATGACATAAACTCCGTACCACGATCGGATGCAATAGTTCTGGGTAGACCAAATCTTAAAATAAAATTATCAACTAAACTTTTACTTACGCTTACGGTGTCCTTAGACTTAAGTGGATAGGCCTTTACAAACTTACTTAGTTCACATTGTATACTTAAAATATATACATTACCTTCGTAGTCCTGTGGCAATGGTCCTATAATATCTAAAAATATCTTTTCGAATGCATACGACGCTGTTGTCGTTATGCACATAGGCTCCTTAACATATTTGCTATGTTTCATTTTTTGACAATTTTCACATTTAGCTACAAATTCCTGAACATCTTTTTCAAGACCAGGCCAGTAAAATTGTTACTTTGTACTGTTCCTACGGGATATATACCACGTACCTTTGTTTTGAGTAACCGATATTTCGGCACTGTTGCAAGCGCCATGTTCACGGATGTATCCGTGAACATGGTGCTTGTAACAGTGCATATCCCGTAGGAACAGTACAAAGTAATTATAGTGACCACGAAAGTTTAAATTCCAGTAAAATTGTCTTTTGATATTATTTGACATTCTGCGCACACCAGCATGACCACTGGTTGGCAATAAATGAAAATCATGTAAAATAAATTGTTTGTCTTCGTCTTTAGTTATCCTCTTAACACCTCGTAATACATGTACATGACTGTGGTCCGGACCAAGTTTTCGTCGCATTAATTTCTTTATTGAAATCTTTGAGAAAGCTAGCATTATTATCATCTTTATCATACAAATCTCTTTAATTTTTAATTTCTCACAAAAACTATTCAACTTTGACACAAATTCGGCTCGCGTAAAATGTAGTCGAAAGCTTATATTTATGTATTTTTCTCTTCATACGCAAAACATTCTTCTACAATTTTTATCTTATTATATTTAATTAATTTATTCAAGTCTTTACCTTCTATTAAAATCATTTCGACTGAATCGCTCGGTTTCCTTAGTATGTCCGCAACCCTCGGTTGATCAGGCCTTGAGTCCGCAGAGCTACTAAGCAAATCCGTATCGATTTCATTGTCATTACCTATCATTATTTTCCCCTGTGCTCTCGTTAAAACATAAACTATGCTATTACTCATACTTTTGAGTTCGTCTGATGTTACTACAATCCTAGATAGCGCGTCAGCTACAACGTTATCTTTACCTTTAACATAAATTATGTCGTAATCATATTCCTCTAATGTTAGTCTAAATTTTAATAAGCGACTAGAGGGATCTTTTATGCCGAATAAATAAATTAAGGGCTTATGATCAGTTTCAAAAATAAAATGCCTACCGTACAGATATGGTCTAAAATACTTTACTGACTAAACAATTGCTAGTAATTCTTTTTCGATTGTGGGATAGTTTTTCTCGGCCTTATTTAACGGTCGAATCGCGTGTGCAATCGGTTTCATATTTTTGTTACATAGTACGGAACCAATCGCTACTCCTGAAGCATCAGTTTTTAAAATAAATTTATTATCATCTGCAAAATCTGGATATTGTAAGATGGGTGGACTACTCATGGAAAGTTTTAAATGTTCAATCGATTTTTGACAATTTTGTGACCAAATGAAAGGTTCATTTTTACGGCAAAGTTTATTTAACGGCGCTGCTATATCTGCGACACCAGAAACAAATTTTCTATAATAGTTGCAAAAGGCAACAAAACGCTTTACTTCTTCGGAATTTTGTAGAACGGGATAATTTTGCAAAATTTTGACTTTTTCGTGGTCTGGTAAAACACCTTGTGCAGAGACAACATGGCCAAGATATAGCAGTTCCTTTTTCAGAAATTGACATTTTGATGGATTTAATTTTAAATTAATTTTTTGGAGTCTTTCGAACACATCAATGAGGTTTTGATTGTGAATTTGAATATTTCGTCCAAATACAATAAGGTAATCTTAATAAATAAAACATTTATCAAAACTCAATCCAGACATAGCTATTGTCATTGCTCTACTGAAAGCACTTGGTGAAATTTTTAATCCCATCGGCAGACGTTTCATTTGAAACTGACCAGTATTAGTACAAAAAGCAGTGCATTTTCTGCTCTGTGGTTCTAAATTTATTTGGTAGTAGCTGGAAAATAAATCAAGATGGCTGAACAACATAGCTCCAGAAAGAGAATCTAGAATTTCAGTAATATTTGGCAGTGGGAACTTATCGTCCTGAATCTTCTCGTCCTGAAACTTCTCGTTTAGTCTACTACTAATGCCCTTGCTTGTGCTTGAATGCCCCTATGTCCTTGATATGTCTGAGAGTAAGAATAATTAATCTGCTTACCTCGTTTTCCTCTATAGCGTGAAGTTGATTGTCCGGATAAGTGTAAAACGTTATTTGAAGAAGGCCCCGCTGAAAACGAACAGTCCTCATCCTTGGCAGCCTGGATAGCGTCCTTTAACGAATTATAATTACGGGCTGAAATTATAGTACTCAATTTATAATTTTTTAAACCTTCCGAAATTTTCTTGACTGCTAATTTTTCATTGATTGGCGTTAAAATTTCGAATTTAGCTGGATCGTCATCTGCTTGACAAATTGTCAAGTCAGTTAAAAGTTTTTCTAATTTGGTACCATATTCATCAATTGACCTCCAACCTTGGGAGATATTTTAAATGCGCGATTGAATAGCGGTGAACGATTTCTTAGTCAAAAGACGCATGCGCATGTCCTTGACTAGTTCCGAAACAGATGAATATGATGAAGCCATCCGTAGTTTGGCATTTTCGGAAAGTCTACTTTTTAAGATAAACTTAATTAATAAATTTTCATCCTTCTTGTCAATCATATCCGAATACATTTCGATACCATCAATCAACCGTTTCGTGGTGTTTTCCGTATCGTCCATAACCGGTAACAAATTACAAGCAGTTTTTAATTCAAATTAAAAACTGCTTCTATCTATAAATCCATTTTGTCTGCCGCTAAAACTACAGCTAAAACTGAAAAAATACACAAAGTTTTTATCTCCGCATATACTTTCTTAATTTTATCAAATACCACTATACTTTGTGTCAACAAACTAACATTGGTTTCCTTTTCTAAAAGCAAAACTATTTCACTACATTTATTAAAATTTATTTCTGACTCGCTTAATTTATTTTCTATCACTTTACCTTAATATCTAGACTGGCCTTTTTTAACCAAATATTTCCGTATCTCTTTTAATAAACTATAACATTCTAATAAAGTATCTATAATTATTTATAATTACGATTATAAAATAATCATTACATTATGTAGCGAATATTTACGTCAAGGTAACACAATTGCAAAACGACACGCCGCGAAGAATTCACAGCTTGCATTTTTGCCGCGCGGTATCATGTGCGATGAGTGTTCGTGCATGGTTTTAGACATTTTAAGTAATAAAGTTATAAAACGATTTATGACGTTTAACTATGCAATATGTAACTTATTCACTTGAACACTTCATTGAGCGCTCACTTTAGGAAAAAAAGATTTATACCGGGTATATGATGTAGGCAATCTTACTGCGACACGGTATTTTCAGCTGGACGTCCTCGCATGGATGCCCGGATGCGCTGGATAGCGTTCAGCCCAACTCCTCCTGTACCAATCTACGATGACAGTTCTTGTACACTCTAGCTAAAACGTACGCCAGCACCAACAGAATCGCCGCCAGGACGATAAAGTTGACCATACTGAGGCGCTCCAAGTGGCCTCCGATGTTCCTCAAGGTTGCGTCATTATTGCCGCCAGCCGCGTTTTGATTTATGAAGACCTCTTCCTTCTCCACAGCAGATTGACACATAGTTGATATTACTTATTTACTTTTTCCTAATATAACTGGTACCTACTCCTAAGCCCTATGGCAGGGCTGGCAGGGTCGCCACGTGATGATGGAACTGGGTTAGATAAATGAAAGATAGCATAGCATGGTTTCCTATATTATAATAAAATTAAAATACATACATTGGTGCACCAAAGAGTCGTATTGCTAAGTCAGCTAAACATAATACTATTCTAAAGGATTATACTTAATGGCTATTATTAATTAAATGGACTACACACTACACTACATGGTAAACAAGAGCAACCACTTACATTATGTACCTAACAATACAGGCAATCCGCGCAAATGTCCAGAACTATGATGGAAATGATGCAATTAAATATCAAAATTGAATACCAGCCCGTAAGACCGACATCGACCAGTCATTGCAAGTAGCACCCATTCACGAGTATGACGCTTGGGCCAGCCATCATCCCTCTCGCCATATCAGAGGGACAGGGATGACCCGACACACGACGCCACCAAAAAAAATGACTTTTTAGTGAGCATGACGACAACTATATACGAACCGGCAGTAATTAACAATCTGTTGGTATACTGACCATGAACGCGAAATACCTCCATTTTCCAGATCGTTAATATTATCTGAAATTTGTGGAATGCGTGAAGAAATGCAAATGTAGTACCTATATTTAATTGACATGATACCATTTGAAATACAACCACCAATCGAACCGATTGAGTACAAGATAGTAAAAGAATTATAAAATTAAACTTAATAAATAAAAAGTATCTAACGTCATGAAAGACTTTTAATGATGTGGTGGCGATTCCAAAAACCATCATTTACATTATTTTATTTGAAATGGAATAATATTTAATTAAATATCATGAAAATTTTAATATTATCTACCTAGCTACCTAACTGCCTCTGTGATCCAGTGGATAGCGTATGCGACTGCTGATCGAAGGTCTTGGGTTCGATTCCCGGATCGGGCAAAAGTGTAACTGGGTTTTACCGAATTCTCAGTAGCAGCACGGAGTCCGGTGATGTTTCCGGTAACGGCAATAGGCTCGCCCCCTATTACGTGATACCTAAAAATTCATAGTGAAATGTGGGTGTAATATTACAACCTCTGCCTTCCCCTTCGGGGATACGGGCGTGAGTCTAAAAATAAATTCATTGACCTAATAATTATGTGAATACTGAAACAGATTATTTCCAAGCGCATTTGTCATCAAGATATTCATTCAAATCGTAATACGCATTTGGCATTAGGTTATTTTTAATCTGTCAAACATGTCTTTTCTCTTTCTTTAAAAAAGACAACGCCTGTCTTGGGTATGTATCCTGGGTCATTAAGCACTTTAATAATATTCAATCATCAGAGTTGGCCACACGCTCACACGAAAAACAAACAAACATCATCAGATACTGAACATTTAAACTAGAAGCAGCACTTTTTTATATTGGATCACAAAATGCTTGTCCCGTGTGGTTATCGAACTTGATACCTTTTGGGTATCGAACTTGATACCTTTTGGGTATCGAACTTGATACCTTTTGGGTATCGAACTGACTACACTTAGCACAGTGTTAAACCACTTCACCATTTAAATTCTCCACCAGTTTTTTGTCCTTTACGATTGTATCCCAAGCACGTCTGAGTCATTACGCTACTGAAACTCGATTCACTTTTGAGACTTATAGTAGCAACTAAGCCTTTTTGTCACCAACTCTCTGTCAAATTTATTAAATGACATTTAATATAAAAACATTCTATGATGTCTGAACTGTCAAATGACTAACGTACGTACTAACCAATCGCTTCAGCTGATTGAGGTCACAATCGAATTAGAGCTTTAAAATATTTAAATAAATCGGCTACCAAAGGATGCATAGGATTCCCACCAAGAACTTAGGGTCCCAAGCCAACCTCACCTGCAAGTGGTGCACCTGCCGATCAACGGACGAGGCTCTGGCAAACAAAATATCCCGATAAGCGGCAATAGGCTCGCCACCTATTACGTGGGATCAAAACACTGGCGAAAAGTGGGCGTTTAATATGCCTCTGCCTACCCCTTCGGGGATACAGGCGTGAGTCTATGTATGTATATATGTATGTATGCTAGAGAAAATTCGACCAGCTTTATATGTTTTGACATAGTAATAGTAAGAGATCCGTAGAAGAGCAACCTTCACCGATCTGGTTATTGGATGAAAACTATTTTATATCATATTTTGCATGTTAAAAAATATATCGCGCATGGGTTGGTAAAAAAATGCCGGTCAAGGCTAGGAAAAGTTGAAAAAAAAATTTGGATTTTCATTTAACATTGCATATACGCGTTTTAATTAATAAATTTAGCACTAACTGAATGTATGAACCCTAAAGGTTACGGTAAACATTGGGTTGTAAATTTTTCCTGGCGTACTTCGACTGTAAAGTTGATACTAGTTATATTTATCAAATTGTTTAATAGACAAATCTTATATTAAAATGACCGCTAATTCACTGAGAACACGATGATATTGGGTTGCCTACGAAAAACCTGTCAGGAAAAGCGGTTGGTTTTTTTTTTGCCTGGACCGGATTTTTTTTACCAACCAATTCGCGATATATTTTTTAACATGCAAAATTTGATATAAAATAGTTTTCATCCAATAACCAGATCGGTGAAGATCGCTCTTCTACGGATCTTAGACTATAAGGTTTGGAGTGAATTTAATGCGGTTTTCCTTGTTAGGTTAAATTTTGGTGCATGTCTCAATGTTTAATTATATATGATTTGGAACCTATAGTTTTACCTTCAAACCCACTAAGACAATGATAAACTAGTCGAAAGACCAAAAGAATGCTACGTAGAGACTAACATTTTGAAGTAATGTGGATAAAAATGGTAAATATAATCACTACCTTAGAGAGAATGTAAAGCCATTGGTAATGACTGTCAAGGAGATATTTGATAGGATTCATGAGGAGTCAATACAACTGAATACCTTTAAGCTGGTCTAAGTAATGAAATATCGATGTCTCTTTGGGTCGTGGAGTTCAGAATTCGATGCTAAGTGCTTTACCAAACCTGTAAACACGGCGTTTTTCTGTGGACGAGGATAGTTCTCCTTAGAAAAACGCTATATTTAAAATTGCTGCACCCATTTTACTTACTGTTCAGAATCAGTTCTTTCATTCCCTAAGATATTCTGATGATTTGAACCTTTTGAAACCCATGTCTGTATTTTTAAGTGATTGTACAAGCAGTCTCTAAATCTCATTAAGTAAGAAAGAATTTATACTCAGACCAACTTTCAAATACAGAGAGCAACAAAATATATAATATTAACTTCTTAACCAAACCTCTAAACAAACTCTGATTAGGGACTTGGCAACTATGTTTTTGGCAGCAATGTTCGTCTTTCATAAAATGTGGAGTCCATTGCTGGTCTAGCCTATAAACGCAGTATTTTAGTCACTCCCTCCTTAATTTGTCTGAGAGGATTTTTGCGTAGTACTCCAGCAAATATTGTTGTAGGTGGTATATTAAAATCATCGATGTTGTTTCAAGGTTTCTAGATATTATATAACGTTTCAATTTTACCTATCGCTTATATGCTACCTATATAAACGTTACATATAATTCCGGGTTGCAGTTGTAATAGCGCTTCATCATCATCAACAGCCTGACAATGTCCTTCAATATCTAGCAGATATAGGCCTCTCCATTGACAAGCCACTGAGTCTGGTTTATGCTTTTTCGTGCCCAGCCGCTGCCAGCCACTTTGCGTAGCTATATCATCACTCCAACTAGCCGGAGTGCATCCTACACTACTTTTGTCAAGGCGCGGTCTCTAATAAGTCGGTTGCAATAGCGCTTATTACAGTGAAATCATGATGAAATAATATCTGGGTCTGCAGATTTGCGAGCAGATACAAGGTTATATGAAAGAACCAATTATAAACTATTATGTCTATTTCAATCTCTTAAGTTTCAGTAGTGCATTACGCAGTTGCCTTTGTCTCCTGGATCATTATTTGTTTGATAAAATTATTTACATTTTGGTTTTGAAGTGTAAACGGCATATACAGACTTTGGTATTTCAATATTTTAGGGGTATAACTCGGAGTACATCATAGCAATTTGACGAAACTTATTAAAATTGTCAAATTATTTCACAGACACACAACTTAAACGTGTTGGTCAAGAACCAAGATTTCATAACGCATAAAGAAGCATTATATTCACCATAAAACAGCTATAATACCTCCTGAATGTTATTGCGCCCTCGTAGTAGTAGAACAAAAGGACACGTATAAAATGAGTAATTGGCTATTTAAGTTACCACTGTAAAGTACTCACAACTTGTATTTACTACGACAAACAGCAATGTTTCTTGTTTTGCGAGTTGCGAAGTTTTTCATCGTACAGAAGCCACCACACTCCTTTAAGTTATTGACTTATTGACTTTTAAAACTCGTGTAAGGAGGTCAATGGTTGCAGTACTATAGTTATTTGTATTCGAAGAAGGAATGTATGGCATGCAGTATTTCTATGTAGTTTTGTGGTTCTTAATTTGAGTGCATGGGTGGCGTTGTAGATTCAATACTAGTTTCGTTTGAATTTGTGAACTTGGATATTTCTGTATCTTTATCTCACTTAAATTAAACTGAAATAAAAATAACTGTTTGGTTGCTGGCTATTATTTATCATCATCATTATCATCATCATCATCAGCGTTTAACAGTCCACTGCTGGACTAGGCCTCTCTTTTGAAAGGAGGAATTGGCCTATCATACCACGCTGGCCAAACGGGTTCGTATAGGGTTTATATCAAGTTTTCCTTCTCTTACAGTGGTGTTCTCTGCATAATATGCTCCCTCTGTCAGCTCTTACGACACCCATGGGATGATATGGGGTGGTGACATTCCGTATTCTTAATCTGTCACCACACGGATAATATTAATTCGTATTTTAATGCCTCTCTCTGACTCTAGAATATATAGTTCTTTCTCCCAGGTCACGGTAAAGTAAAAACGCGGTGGTGTACTTAAGTGGCTTCCCCTAGCCATTAGTGAAGAATCTCAGGCATCTTCTCTGCTTGCCACAAACTCGTCTCGATGGCAAAGACGATGGCCTTAAGACTTTACTGCGAGACAAAATATTATTACAGTGAAACTTGGCTAAGTGGGAATTGGATAAGTGAGAAACCTCTTTTATTAAAAGCAACTATAAGATCCCGGCCCTTTTTCAACGAATTACCTTTGTTAATGGGACTTTTCGAACCTGGTTAAATGAGATTTGATTTCTAGGAATTTTCGATGTTTACCTCAATAATTGGGACTCTGGAGCTCAATTGCCTTTGTAAGTGAGACAATTTATCAAATTGGGACAGGTTTCGACACGACTGTTTACAACCAGCAACCGACTTTTCAGGATTTCGGACGATGATGTACTTACTCATTTCAGAAGAGCTCAATGATAGTTATATCGTTTCTACGTATTCTTCGTGAGGCAATGGAAGCTTTAGAAACTTTACACAAGTATTTTGAGACGTCAAATATTGCTAATTCTAGTATTTTTGTTCAAATTTATTCCATCGAGAAACAGGATCACATAACTAGCAATCAAATACAAACCAGGCTTCACTGTATTAATAATAAAAATAAAAATATTCCTCAGAAGACACAGATACAAATAGTATTAAACTTAAGGGTACAGTTTTCAAAGAAGTGCAAAGAACAACAAACTCCTGTATAAGTTAAAAACTGTATCATAGGCAGTTGGGTCCCTCTGAACAAATTTATGATTTGTATTTTATAAATACAGCAACAGAATTACAATATTCGGCAGTACACTATATAATCAAGTTATAAAAAGCTCTCACATTACCTTCAGCTGTATAAAGTTATTACAAAATAAAATCTGCAGTATCCAGTTGGAATAAAAGCTAAATACAGATAAAAGGAACAAACGACAGTACAGATTCAAGTTAAACCAGTAGTAAATCGAAGTTCGTCATCTTGCATCAAACTTATAATGCTAACTACGACGGTGCTACGTGATACGATTCTGTAAGATCGAACTGTTAGGGGCTATATACATTCTAAGGTTAGTTTCCACTTTAACCATTTACTCACAAAATATGGGTAGACATACAGGTGGTAAACAGAATATTAAGTATCCACATATAGACCATTACTGGCGTATGAGATTAAGGGCGCTTTCAATTTAGACGGTTGGTGCCGGACTGCTGCCGCACGGTTGTTACGACCAGCCGTACTGCTGCCAGGCGGCAGCAGTACGACGTGAATCGTCTTGTTAGAAGAGATACGCGGCTACAGTCCGATCGAATTTTAGTGATTTCAATCGAAACCAGACTTCAGTACTGGTTTCAATGGAAATCACTAGTGCCATGGACTCGTGACTTCAAAGAAAATTTATCTTATTTTTTTTAGTAATTAAGAATGTCTATAGAATGTTTCTATGAATTATACAGTGTGTTTCATAACCCCCTGTCCAATCCCGAAACCACATATTACTGACTTGCTAGACATACTAAGAAAAATAATAAAAAAAACCAGGTCTTCATAAAACATCACAATTTATTTCCTTAGTACAGTATTAACGAGAAACATTACCCCGAAATTAGGGGAAATTCCCTAAAAATTTAACATGATATGTGACACAACATTCATTTTTTTAAATAATTATTACATTTATAATATTACGATATCGACACATTACGTAAACAAGACTTAAATAATACTTTTGTGTTACAGAACTAAGTAGATCATGGACAAAAGAATATGATCTACTAATTTCGGTAACCGGTCACATTAAAAAAATACATCATTTTTATGTAATAAATAACAATAATTCAAAAACAACATAAAATCACCAAAGTATAAAATTCTGCGTTGGATAACATGCCCATCTCGTACGGGGACAATAATAACATATCGATAAAAACAGAACTCCAATAAATATCATTGGTTACATCCCTAGCTGGCTACTTTTTACGACTTCAATTTGCCTACTGATCACTCAGTCTTGCGCTAGGATTGTTTTCGTTCGGACTTCCTGAATAACTTAAGTTGTGAAATAGTTAAGTCGGTCGTATTCAAACTCTGAATACCTTAACATTTCGATGTGTTTAGGTAGGAGTGAATGCAATTCATGCAGGTGCACGTAGTGATAAAGAGGAACAGTTCGCTGGACCACGAGGTCTGCCAGTGCCGTCGGAGCGCTTTGTTCAACGGCTTCACCACCTCGTGAACTACAGTGTGCTAGTTAGTGTGCTATCAAATAGGTACCTACCTTTGATGAATAGGTACCGTAAGTGTCTTAACTTTTTCGGTCAACATGTGGAGCATGATCGTTGCACGCAGCTTACAAGTAGATTGATGTTTTTAGGAATTAAAGGTAACCTGCCTGAGTAAGATTTAAAAAATGAGTACCTAATTACAGTAAATACTGCAGCGCTCATAGCGTGACTAAGCTTTTGGATCGTAATAGTTCGGCAACGTTAAGCAACGGTTGCACAGGTCATCACTTAGATAGTTGCCCACGTACTCAGAAGGCTCTTAAAGCTGAATCTAAGAATCGTAAGGCCATGTCGTAGGACTACGGGTGGTCTGAATACACGGACACTATAGTTGGCTACGCACTCTCACAAAGCAAACAAAACAACGTAAACAATACCTTCCATTTTACCGAATGCAGTAAACCAGCTGTTGCAACAAACTCATAAATAAAATGGGTATACCTATCTACTTAAAATGATGGCACGTGTAAAGTTGACGTTCGGCGTTTGTCAAAGGATTAGGTAAAGACGCGGCCGCCGGCGGCGCCGGCCGATGCACTCAACGACCTTTTATGAACTTAAGGTAGATACCTAGTTATTACGATTTATGAGTCTTCAGTGTTGCCATGGGTAATCTGATAAAATATTATTTAAAGTTAATTAAATTTACCAGAGAAAATTTTATCTTGAATTGCCGTGAATTAATGACAAATACCTCATCATTTTACTCTACCCTACAACCCCTTCATTGATCGGACGGAGGGTTATGAAACATTCTGTATAAAATAAAATAAACCTAAAAAACTTTTTTTTCACACCTTTTTTTTGTGTCGGGTTGGAAAATCCTTATGGAGTTCCTCCGCTCTGGGGGAAGGGCGAAGGGGACTCTCAGACTCTCACTGACTAAAAACCAACCCGTGTTCCTCATGTACCCGTGTGTTGGAGGGTCGGGTATTGCCGAAACATTCCTCGCTACCCCCCCACTGGCCTTGGCCCGCCAGATGGTCAGGCAGGCCCCAAACAAAACCCCCTTGGTGGCGGATGAAGTTGTTGGGCTCCGCCGCCAAAACACCCAGCGGCCGCAGAGGATAGGGAGGAGGCAACCTGGCAACACCGCATCTCCTCTTCCTCTGCAGCCCCACCGCGATGCAACAATGGTGACAACGCAACACCGTCACGCCTCTCCTCACGCGACCGCGCCTGACTGCCAGGGACAGAAGAACTGTCCCTCGCACCTTTGGACGCATCCTGCGCAGGCCTCCGTCAAGGCCACGTGGAGCGTCCACTCCCGGGATCTTGCTTAGCTTCACCGTGGGTGACCAAACCACGGTTACTGAGCCCCCTCACCACGACAAGGTGGAGATCCCAAGGGGAGGGGGGGGGGTTTATTTCACATCTTTGCAATATAATAGATAATAGTAATACTTTTTTTTAATCCATGCAATAATACATATGAATTATATAAGATTTATTTTCATAAACTCCCGACTGTATCCCCGAAGGGGTAGGCAGAGGTGTAATATTAGACGTACATTTCGCCATGAATTTTTAGGTCCAAATTATATATGACATAGTTAAAAGTGTAATTTAACGTTCACCACACTAGCCAACAACATTGTTGCCGTGGCGCCAACGGACGTGCGCCGCACTGCTCTCGCACGACCTTGCATCGACACATTTTGTATGAAAAATCATAACCGCCCGTGTGCAGTACGATACTCGAACTGCAGCAGTCTGGACAGTCAGTCATCAAACTGGATAACGTCTTGATCAGCGTCTTCTTCTTCAGAATCATTCTTGACGAATTTTATAGCTTTCGCCATTTTTCCTCATACCAGATTTTTCCTTTCATGGTCGATTGTGAAGCCGACATTCTAAAAACAAACATAACACATATTTTTAAAAGAAGGAACAGCAAGTTCCTCACATGTGAAGAAAAAAGCACCCAATTATGGAATATTCCATAATAAGGCACCAACATCTGTCCATATTTGGATTTCAAATTTGAAGTTCAAACTAGTATCAATATTTTTTCAAGACACAATATTTTAACTACAGAATGTCACAAAATATTAAAATAAACGTAATATAGAAAAGAAAGAAAATATATCTTTATTGCAAGCACGCTGTACAGTACTCCTTAATTTTACTTATTCTAAATAACAAAAAAAAAAACACACAAAAAAAGAAAATTGTGGCGAAGTCAATATACACTATCTACTATAACTCAAAAGACTAAGACGCTAATTGGCAGCTTGTTGCCATAATGACACTTGGCATGTCTTGTCAACTGTCATAAACGGAGTTAGCTGACAATATCCTGACACTTCTGACATTTAAGTGATACGTGTCACCACGTGACTCGCCACGTGTATCTGCACCAGAGGTTGAGCAATTTATACATAAAATGATTACTTTTGTAAATACAATAATTAAACTTAAACAATAATAACCGCATGAGCACTACACACCGCGTACCGCAATTCGGGCTGACACTCAACAAACACTGCGATGGACGCCATAGTTCCAATCACAGTACTGATTTTCAGTGCCGCCACGTATTATGTCAAAAGGCCACTGAAACGTGATGGTCATCTTCCTAGAATCTACGTGCCATTACATATGGAACATGTACAACTATTTATGATTACTTAAGTACCTACACCTTCAAAACATAAATGTTTTACAAGTAACAAGGGAATACACAAATAGCAGGTATGCCTGTTAACTAAGTTTCTAAATTTAATTTACTTATTTGCTCATAGAGGATAATATGATATTATTTTCGTAAAATGTTTAATGTTTCAGGAGTTCCAAGTACCCAACCAGACCTTGAAGCAGAGATACTAATATGCTGTAAGGAATCCAGACTAATGTTACTAGGGCTATATCCTCACAGGTTAGCAGTATCCTGTAGCTATAATTTCTGTTGAGAGAGTAAATAGCTCTTGAGGTTCTTTTTAAATTATGCTTTTGTTTTCAGGTCCCTTATCGGAGGAGGCAAATTGTTCCAGCATTTCGTACCTAAATATCTAAAAGAGCCACGGAAAGTCATTGTACGGTGTTTAGTTTGGGAAAGAGTTCTGGCTGAGGGTCTGGTAGAGTATGAAAAGTGGTTTTGTCTCCACTCTAACTTTTCATATAAGTAGGTAGGCTTTTTACTAGTCACTACCCCAAAAAGTAATGTGGCAAGATGTAATTTTCTTCTAGATTCCATTTTAAGGATGTTATTATCATTAATATATGGTGTGACATGATGCCGTCTTGGAATCTTGAAACAGAATCGGGCACATGCATTTTGCACCCTTTGTATTAAATTCTTAGTTCTTGCCAGCAAACATGGGCCATAAACTACATCACAATAATTGAAACGGGATAAAATGAGACGGTCTACAAGCTGTTTTCTAAGGTTAATACTAAGATAGTTTTGAATGTTGTAAAGAATTTTTAACCTGTAAAAACAATTTCTTACTATTTTATTTACATGTCCTTCAAACCTTAGCTCAGAGTCAATTAATAAACCTAAGTTAGAGGCCTCTATTATCCCTTCTAATTTCTGACCGTCCAAAAAGATAGCTGGGTTAACTTGCAATATAGACTCTACCTGTATTTTACTGCCCAGAATGATAAATTTTAATTTATGTGGATTTAATATTAATGCGTGTTTTTTTGACCATTCAATCACTCTGTCAAGGTCCTGATTTATCTTTGTAACAGCTGACAAGGTGTCCTCAGGCTTAAAAGAGAGATAAAGCTCAGTGTCATCTGCATCCATATGAAAACTGCAATTTTTTAAAGAAGGGGTCATGTCAGCTGTTTATATGATGAAGAGAAGTGTTGAGAGTACTGAGCCTTGTGGGACGCCTCTGTTCACTGTGAGAGCTGATGAAGACATGACCATACCATCTTCCCTTTGCATTTCTACATGTTGGGACCTATTAGTGAGGTAACCACTAAACCACTTTATGGTGTTAGGTGAAAATCCATAGTAAGCTAATTTTGCCAATAATATAGATGTATTTATAGAGTCAAATGCTCTGGAATAGTCTAGAAGAATGAGGGCAGTGCCCTCTCCACGATCCCTAGCTTCCAGTATGTTACCCACAACATCACATAAAGCAGTTGCAGCTCCTCGTCCTTTTCTGAACCCAGATTGTTTGTCTGGTAAAATGTTATTTTTTTCTAAATATTCTATTACTTGTAAATAAACAACTTTTTCCAGTACCTTTGACAAATAGGGCAGTAAACTAATAGGCCGTAGGTCTTTTGTAGAACTTGGTTGGCTCGTTTTGGGTATGGGTTTGACAATTGCATGTTTCCACAGCTCCGGAAATGTATGGGTTGTGATAGATTTGTTAACTATCTCTGTAATCGTATCTAACGAGTTAGGCAGAGTAAGTTTAAGCATCTCTAGGTTGATTAGATCTATACCTTGTGCATTAGTACTAATGGTTCTCAAGATTTTCAAAATAGTACCTTGGTCGACTGGCTGAAGCTTGAAATTTGTATCATCATCATACCTATGATATTCATAGTAGGTTAAACTTATCTAGTTTAAGTACTCACACCGCCCCCTCCCGGCAACTTCAAAAAATCTCTATTGATGATGTCTGGGTTATCAAAGTAATCTGGTAAGCAGGTGTTTTTGGGAGATGGCTGGACTTGATTCTTTAAGTTACGCCACAAGGTTTTTGGGTTATTTATGTTGTCGTTAATATGTTGTGCAAAGTATGCTGATTTTTCATTATGTAATGCAACAACTGCTTGGTGTTTTAGTTCCAGATAGTATTGCTTTTTTATTTCTGATTTATTCTCTTTATATTTAGTCCTAGCTTTGTTTCTCAACCTAAAGATCAACTTTACATTATCCGTTATCCATGGTGTATATTTAGTTTTGAAAAGCTTTTGCTTTAAGGGTGCATGGATATCAAATAGTGCCATTATATAAGCTGTGAACATTTCCACCATATTGTTAACATCACTTTGTGAACTTATAAGATTCCATGGTAAAGTTTCTAAGTCTGAATTAAACATATCAAGTAAAATATCCTTATAAGGTCTGTATGTAACCCATCTTGGCTTAGGTTTTTGCTTTTTAAATTAAGTCTCGCAAGTCACAAATGAGTGTTGGCCGAGTTCAGGCACATGATCTACCAAGACTGTCTGTAAATTCAAGTCCGTGCATATTAAGTCTATCAAGGTACTACTTTGACCAGCAAAATGAGTGGGCGTACTGACTTTTTGAGACATATTTGTGTAATCTAGAAACTGTTGTACTTTTTTGGTGTTAGAATTTTCTAGATTTAGCATATTCACATTCCAATCTCCCAATAATATTATGTGATCATAAGGCCCCAATGCACAAATACTATCAGTTAAGCCTTCAAGAAATGTTTCAACGCATAACCAAGGCGGTCTATAAGCAGTCCCAACTAAGATCCTTTTATTCATGATTGTTAATAACAACCAATATTCCTCTACCTCTTGATGTACCGGGTGAGATCGAGTCTTAAAACTAATATTTGATTTTATATAAAATCCCACTCATACTAATACTAATATCGATAGGTACTAGAGGACCCGTGCTGCTCCACAGCATATTTTTATATTTTAAAAAAGGTCTTGGATATAGGTATGATGAGTACGTTGTAGGCTTATCTAATAAGTAAAAAGATGATATTCTTACAAAATAAATATCACAAAACTTCTTTTCTCAAAACATTGCTGATACAAAGGTGTCAGTGCGATAGTAATGAGAGCTGTGAAATAGAAGATGGTCGTGTATTGCGTTTCAAACGTATACTTTTGGAGAAATCAAGGTATCCCATATTAGAATACTATTCCATATTTGGTTACTTTCCTCTAATGAAGGTGATTTTCAAGCTATGTGAACAGCCGTGATACTTAAATTATTATTATATATACCTATTTGTAATTCATTTGCGATTAATTATGTCGTTAGTTCAATAGAATTGACCAAATTGCTTACATCAATTGACTCATATCACAAAAATATCACCTGAAATTATAATAATAATAAGTATATCCATTCATGATCTTAATATATAAAATCCTTGCGTTACTGACTGACTGACAGACAAGCTAGAGCCAAAACTACTGGGCGCTGGAAGCTGAAATTTGGCATGTATGTTTTTTGGGGTCCGTAGGGGTGCACTAAGAAGGGATTTCCCGAAATACCCACAGGATCGGTCAAAACAGATTAAACAGTCCTCTAGTATAAAATAAACACCAATAGATAGCGTCCTAAGGATGGTTTAGGTGGATAATGCACGCAGGTGGAGCTGCGGGCGAAGTTAGTGGATAATAATTTTTATAAATGTATTTTATTGAAATTCATTCTAAACGAATTCCATTACAAAAGGCAACGGCCGCACTTATTGCACAACAAATATTCAGTTGATTAAAACTCGAAACAATAATTTATGGAACACAGTGTTGTCCTATGTGGTCATCGAAGCTAAAACACTCCGCGCAATACTAACCGACGTGGTCAACAGAGTGTAATTAACAAGGAGGCTACTTAACCCTTTCACGACCAAGGGACACCGGTGTCCCAAAAAGATTTTGCTACCCACAAAAACAATTGTGCGTTTTTCATGGTTATATTTGTAAATTACATGTTCGTATTAGTACCCACTATTATAATTTAGACTTTGTAATACCCTCAATTATTTATGATAACAGAAACAGTCATTGCAATTTAGATGTTTTGATGTTTCACAAAAAGATTTTTCTCAGTGTGCTAAATAGATATATTTGTGCCTACATTATAGTATTTTATGTTTACAAACTTGCATGGTAAGTAATTTCCTGATTTATTTATAAATAAAACACAATTTGTAAAGGTACGTTTACCTATAACTCGTAAAAGGAAAGGGACACCGGTGTCCCTATGGTCCTGAAGGGATACAATCACACACATTTACTCACAACAGTAAAACCGTATGTTTTATATATTTTCTACAAAAACAATATTTTATTATTAGATTATGATGAGGAAAGGCCGAGGAATTTTTGAGCTGGATGAGCAGTCTGTTCGCCAAATCTTATTGGCAGATAACAGTGACGAAGAAGATGCCTTGCAACTAGATGAAGAAGACCAAATATATCTGACACAAGACGACGACCAAGGGGCTACTTACGTAGAGATAGACAGTTCTGCTGCTCAGTCTCAATCTACAGTAAGATCACAGTCTCCTCAACCTTCAACATCAACCGCAGAATCCGTAGCCGTAGAGGATAACCGTAACGTAGTAACTTTCAAATGGAACCAAAGAACATACAAACCGAACAACTTTGAGACGGTAGATTACGAGTTTGGAAAAGTGCAAGTCTGTACCCAAGTAGACAAAGATTCACTCACACCTTTTGATATTTTTAAGGAGGTCACAAATTTTGATCTCCTGTTACAACACATTGTGAAGGAATCTGTGAGATATGCTCATCAGAATGGTCGTGAATTCACAGTTAGCAATGAAGAGATGAATGCATTCTTAGGCATAAACCTGATTATGGGCTACCATGTACTGCCGTCAATGAGAGATTACTGGTCTACTGAACCAGATATGGGTGTGCCTTACATATCCAACATTATGCCAAGAACAAGATTTGAAGATATTCGCCGCAATTTACACTTTTGCAATAACGAAGAGCAGAGTGGGCCTGGCAGTCCCGACTATGATAGAGCGTACAAAATAAGACATGTAATCGATCATTTCAATAATGCCTTTCAATATGCGCTCAATAATACGGTTTGTCAATCTATTGATGAACATATGATTAAGTTCAAAGGTCATAATGCAATGAAGCAATACATAAAAAATAAACCAGTAAAATGGGGCTTCAAATTGTGGTGCAGATGTGATGCAACTACGGGTTACTTGTTTGAATTGGATTTGTACACCGGAAAACGAATTTCTGGACCCGAATATGGTTTAGGTGAATCGGTAGTACTTCAGCTGACAGAAAAAATCAAGGGTTTAGGCTGCGAAGTTTACATCGATAATTTTTTTAATTCACCGTTATTACAGCATGTGTTGATTGATCGTAACACAAAAAGTTGTGGCACTGTACGCACTAATCGAAAAAATATACCGAAGAACGCACCGGCTGATAAAGCTATGAAGCGTGGTGACATTTTTACTACGAGTTTCAATGGCATATCGTATGTGAAATGGATGGACAATAAAGGGGTTCATTTACTGACTAACTTTATTCCTCCTATGGAAAAAAGTACTGTAAAACGTCGTAAGGCTGGATCTGGAGAAAAAATTGATGTTCCCTGTCCTTTAAGTGTCATCAAATATAACAAAAATATGGGTGGTGTTGATCTGATGGACCAGCGAAAGGTTGCGTACGAGTTAGATCGTCGATCCACAATAAAATATTATCTGCGTCTATTTTTTGACCTACTGGATATAGCAGTAAATAACGCCTATACTGTCTATACGAAACTACATTCCAGCCACAATACTGAAGGTGTTCTCTTGACCAGCTTGCAATTTAGACAAGTGGTCGCTCGAAGCTTGATAAATGAATACACTGTACGCCAGAGAGCTTTACCTAGCTCTGTAACAACTGTAACACGCAGGTCTTTGAAGCGGCCATTATCGACTCATCAAATGAAAAAATCTCATCTTAGAAAGAGGTGTGTAAACTGTGCTAAAAATAAGAACGAAAACCGTACAAATAATATTTGTACTTCATGTAATATTCACCTTTGTTTTACAAAAGATAGGAATTGCTTTGCTGAATATCATACATCATAAAGAACAAATTAAGATTATAAAACATTAATTCATAGTATTACCTAACACTGTTATCTTTTGACTGCATTATATTATATGTTCTGAAGAAAAAAAACATTTATTTCTATAAAAAATTGTCATGTTTAGTTGTAAAGAAAGTAGATAATTATTTTCCATTTGTGACCGTAGGGACACATATGTCCCAAGGAAATTCGCGAACTTTTCCTGAAAATTCATTAATTTTCTTTTTAAATTATATTTTTGTAACACCAAATTATTATTATTTTATGACCCAAATCGTATTTACTTTCATATTAACCTTATGGTCCTGAAAGGGTTAACAGGCTTCCTGTGGGAAATATAACACAATTAAAAATTAATTGTTACATACATAGACTCACGCCTGTTTCCCGGAGGGGTAGGCAGAGACTACGGAACGCCATTTTTACCGATCCCGACATATCTCTTTTGCTTTATTCACTCCCATCAAGTTTCTCATGCATGCTCAAAATCAATTGTTATGAATCATAATATGTGATACCTGGGACAGGAAATGGGTTAAACAACAAATTTAACTTAATTCAGATTTATTTGGATAGACAGCCATCCAAATAATTCAAACAAGTAAAATCTCATTAAAACCAATCACAATTATTTCCAGCAGCTGCTTTTTCAATTCCAGTGTGATTTACAGAAGCTGATACCGGAACAAAGAGCAAGACGAAACGTCGTAAATGGAAGCTCAACATAAATAAGTGGACGGGACCTAACTATGGAGGTCTCAAGGCAATTGCACTGGATAGCAAACAGTTTAACGAATTTAATTTTACTGGGACACTGGTATCGTATAAATGAATCCATGTCCATCAATCAGGGGAATTCAAAAGGCGATGAACGTATCATCGCATTAGAAACGATTATGTTTATTTTTGTAACAGAGCGTGATTGGTTTCGACATGGTTGGTTCGACTAGGCCTGTTTCAGAAAATGTTGTGAATTTTCTGAAACAGGCCAATAACAAACTGTTTTTATAGCTAAACAGTGGAGGCAGAGATAACCTAGTGGAGATACCAACGAACTGCCATGCAGAAGGTATCGGGTTCGAATCCACGGCGCTCACCACTGACTATTCGAAATTATGTGGGTATTAACTTGCTAATTACCGCTTGTCCTGTTCCTCGGAGAGCACGTTTAACCGTCGGTCCCGGCAACCATGAAGATCTTTGACAGTCGTAACGGCGAGTCAGTTCTCCTAAATAAACTGATACTGGTTTAAGCAGTTGCTCTGTGGAAAAGATGATTTTCTGTAATTTCTGGTTAGACCAGTAAGCGGACCTCGGGCTCCAAGGCGTGCAAACCTTGGATGCAACCGGGATAACGCTAGGACGATGATGATGAGTCCTTATTGCTAAACATAGATGAATACCGAAGTTGCATTGCCGTAAAGATACAAATTATCAATAACCCTTAAATGGTATCGGCTAAAAATTGACCCCAAAGCTTCATATTTTTAATCACACCTTTTCAGTAAAAGCACCTACACTCTTGCGAGTCGGGGTAATCTCATTACGCCGCAGAGTGCGGCGAGTGACGGACGCGGGTCACTTAAGTGCTAGTGAGAACGGAGATATGTAAACTGCTGGGGTCAAATTTGTCCCCGATACCGGAAGCGTACATTTTATTGTATGATTTATGTTATAATGTTTCACTATTTTATACTTAATTTATATATAATTTTTACGTGACGGTGAAATCTCACAGCTTTTGGAAGATTAATACAAAGAATCTGGCTCCGAATTAATTCAGGACGCCACAATAGCTGCTTGAGACCAGAAAATTATCAGCGTTTGTGAGGAACAAATAGATTAATTGTTTTAGATTGTCATTTTTTTTTATTATTCGTTATCTCATAGGAAGTTCCTATTTTTTATTATATTAGTTATATACAAAACGAATACAAAATGTTTTCTTGTATTATTTTTCTTTTTATATATAAATAAGAATACCTAAAGTAGAGTTTTGTCAAATAAGAAGATACTACCTGTTTTATTTATTAAATATGTGATCTCTTGTTAAAACATGATATAAATTTAATAAAACATTACATTGTAAGTCCTTTTTTCCTAAATAAAAAGAAAATTTATAATGTACAGGTTTTATCATTTTATATTACTGTGTACTAATATCTGGGGTGAATTTTGACCCATATCCCACTTACGTTGCCTTTTTTAGCGAAACCAGCTTATTACGTCACTATCAGTCTCTGTATATGTTAAGGGCAACGTGACTAACAGGGCCGTATTAATAAGGGCCGAGTATTATGAATAGTTTCTGAGAACATCGGGCTATTTGATATTTTTTTGTATTTTAATTACTTAGACCGGTCCATATTATAATGCCCGACAGCCCGTGGTCCATTTAAAAAAAAGTAACGTAAATCTGTAAGGTTAGGTGAGACTGTAACTCAAGTAAGTAGGTTATGTTAGGTTCGCTTGTGACCTTTAATCCAAAAATAGGAGCCCTGCGAAGCAAGGTTCCGTCAACTTAGTGTATTTTTACCAGTAACTCCTATTAATTTACCAGCATGTGATGGTAAATCAAAATCGTTGGTAAAAATAAAAATTCGGTCACCTGTCCAAATTTTTTAATAAAAAGACACTAAGTTGACGGAGCCCTGCTACGCAGGGCTCCTATTTTTGGATCACAAAACAAAGATATTTACGTTTTAACGTTTCAAAAGTCCCATTTATTAATTTTTCTTAAGTTTATTGTTTCATGTCAATGTACTAAGTGTTCCGATGTGCCTGTATATTTATGGTTTTACAATTGCTTACTTCTTGGAATAAATATACTTTTTATAATCTTGAGACGGTATTATATTTGGACCATAGCTCATAGTTTGAGAAATAATGTAAAAAAGTTTTTGATTCACTGCGCTCAAAGTGGTTAACATCTTACTTCTATATTGATATTACTTTTAATTTCTTAGAACCTAATTTAATATCATGATTTTATCACTCCGAATTTGACTCGAATCAAAGCAAGTTATTCTTCGTCAAAAATGTATTCGTACTTTGTAATTAATTGATATAATAATTATTATTTTTCCAAAGACATAATAGAGTTAAGCTAGAATCTAAGGTCACTTTTACTGTAAAGAAAAGCTTAGGTCAGTAAACTTACGAGACACTTTTCACCTTGCTATTTTGGAATACTTTTTCTCTATTAATTCATCCTGTCATAAATAACTATGTATACTCTTAAGTTTATTTAACCTTTCCTAATCTAATTAAATAACGTATTTAAGGTTTAAGCCTTAGATACGTTAAATAGTTAAAGAGGTAGCGAGTACTTAAATACTTGCTAGGTTCCACTTTTTTTGACTTAATACAACTGAGGTTTAAGCCTTAGATACGTTAAATAGTTAAAGAAGTAGCGAGTTCTTAAATACTAACTAGGTTCCTTTTTTTTTGACTTAATACAACTGGTAATCATGTAAACAAATCGTGATAGTTCAAAATCCTTTTGAAATTCGATACTGCTTACGATATTAACTTGTCGGCAATTCAAGTCGTTTTTTAACTACTTTATTTCATAAATGAATGGGACAAGACAAAGGGGAAGACCTAGGAGAACGTTCTCTGACCAGATTGTAGACATCCTGAAAAAAGGACAAGTCAGAAGTACCCTTAACAGAAGAGCATGCATGAGAAACTTGATGGGAGTGAGTGAAGCAAGTGAGGTATGTCAGGATCGTTGCAAATGGCGTTCCGTAGTCTCTGCCTACCCCTCCGGGAAACAGGCGTGAGTCTATGTATGTATGTATTTCATAAAAGTAGTAACATGATAGGAATGTTGCATCTTTAGCAAATCTGATGTCATGGTACGATTCTCATAAGAGCAATAAAGTTCACAGTACATTACCAAACATACAAACAGTTTGAAGCAAAACTGCCAATACAGCACTGTCTAAAACCTCCAAAACACACGTATAATTTGTCGATACAGGGTAATCTGTGATCGGCCTCAAATGCCTCAAGCAAGCGGTTTGCGTACATCCAAGCCCATTAGTCAATGTGACCGGTCGCATAAATTATATGCCCAATTAGTTACATTGATGGCCGTCGAAGATTACTGATATCTAGATCAAGAGGTTGGTTATACGGGGGATGATTTGAGTCGGGCATGTTTTATAGTTCGAAAAATTTTAGAAATATCGTCATGTTGCATTTGGTATTCCACGGCTGGATATAGGCTTCCACTAAATTGCGTCACCATAGCATTGTGGGCCAATAGGAGGATATTTTTATTATGGCTTGCTATACCACCTCCGCCAAACGTATTGGTATATAGTCCATTGAAAAGTTACATTTGGGGTTGCATTTGTCAGAGGACGTAATTTTATTATACAGATGTGTAGGGAGGGCTAGTGTAAAGCTTGATCCTTTGTGGGGTCGTACCTCTTGTCCCTCAGCCACCATCTTGGAAAGAGTGCAGGCGCGGATTGATTTTTTTTGAGGAACTATTGATCACACAGAGATCTTGTTCAAGCACATTTTGCTGCAATTTAAATTCTCTACAACTTTAGTTCTGATACTTTTTGTCGTAAAACCACAAATTAAAAAGTTTTCAGTGATATTGTTTTCTTTAGGTTATTATAACTTTTCTTCATGATTACTGTGTCTTTAGACTTTTTATGAGCCACGCTGCGGTTTAAGATCTAATAGAGCTTCGGTTTTCAATTATTGATGAAGAACTATAGAAAAACCGCATTTTGTCGGTAAACCATAATTGGCTTTAATTTTTTCAATTAATTTATAGCATCTCTCCCTAGAACATTGAGGTGCTGCGGTTTCCTTTGCATGGCCGGAACATTAACCTCAGAAACCAACGGTCATTGTAATTAGTAAAAATTGGACCTTATAATAGTCTTGAAGGCTGCGGAGTCTCAAATTGGAGGACTGGCTCTTGTTTTGGAGGCAGTAAAGACAAATTAAATGTATTTGTTTTTACTGAGGACGAAAAAGCTACAACACATTAAAAGGAAAATTTGTTGCAAATTTCATTGTATTTTCGTTTGTAATTTTGTTATTTTTATTTTACGACTAAATGCTGTACGACCAAAGTTGTAGAGAATATAATTTGCAACTTATCATGTCTTATTGTTTGTCTGTGCGTCCAATAATTTGCCAGATATACTAGAAAACCCATTTGTACCACTCTTTTCAAGAGAGCGGACGGCTGCCACCCCTTTTTTTTGTTTTACTAGGTGGAATATCCCTTCGGATCTCCGACTCTTGGGGAAATGAGAGCCGGAGTATGTGGTGTAACCACTAAAAACCACCTCGACTTTCTCATGTACCCGTGTGTCGAAGGGTAGGGAATCGCATAAGCATTCTTCGCTACCCCCCGACGGGTATTGGCCCGCCAGATGGTCAGGCGGGCCCCGAACAAAACCCCTTTGGCAGCGGAATAAGGTGTTGGGCTCCGCCACCAAAACACCCAGTGGCCGCAGAGGATAGGGAGGACGGCAACGCAATACCGCATCTCCTCTTCCTCTGCAGCCCCACCGCGACGCATCGAATGGTGCGCCCCCATTTGGTCGCGGGAGATAGGGCGCGCGGCAACGCAACACCAACACGCCTCTCCTCCCGCGCCCGCGCCCGACTGCGAGGGACAGACAGAACTGTCCCCCGCACCCGCACCGTTGGACGCATCCTGCGCAGGCCCCTCTAAGCCCACGCGGAACGTCCACTACTGGGATCACTCTTAGCTTCACCGCGTGTCGCGATTTCTCGCGATTTGTATATAGTGTACAGGGCAGCAACATTAATAAATTTAAAATGAGCCACAGAGAAAGAGTAAATAATAACCAACCTCTATGTGAGTACTGGCCACAACCGACGGTTCTACGTTTGAGGTTTGAACTTGATATATGAAGAATACGAAGTTACTTTATTACTTCATAGTATTGACATTGTCATTCGAAACATATTGTATATTGTGTAAAAATCATATGATAAATTATAATAGATTATGTGTTATTGCATGTTGATTGCATGCTGATCTGATGAAATCACAAATGGGCGCTGGAGCTAAGTACTTAGTGATTCCTACTGTTTGCGAGTAGCTAGTGTTGTAAAGCTAATTATGGGATCCTTTTGTTTCTACGTATCTAGAAATTGGTAATGTATTGTACGGTAATTCTGTTTTGTAATAGTAGAAATGTTTTTGAGCTCGGCTGAGGATAAAGACGTTTATCGCCTCAGTCGAGAAAAGAGCGGAGACGTCCGTTAAAAGACCTGGTATCGGTAACTGAAACCCGACAAGTATGGAGTTATTAAGAGACCTGGTATCGGTAACTGAAACCCGACAGGTATTATGTTGATAAGAGACCTGATATCGGTACCTGAAACCCGACAGGTATTATGTTATTGAAAGACCTGACATATTGTAATTGGCAGTTATATAATTCGTAATTCGTACCATAGAAATTGATAGACCTGCAATACTAGACTGCCGGACATTGGAATCATATAACCTGTTAACCTACAGGTTGCACTGAAATGATTCTGGAGGAACCATACTGACAAATGCTTGGCATCGAGGTCAAAAGAGCTGTCTACGTCGTGAGATGTAAGTTTGAACATTCTATCTGTACACGCATATTATTCCAATTGCAATACATATCGGCGTTAAGTTACCTCGCCGACATGGTGGAGATACTGGAATCGATTGATCCTCATTTTAAAGGCAATACAATATTATATCTTATGAAATAGCGTGGCGGATGGAATGTTTTGAAACTTCTAGTGACATTTAGCGGTGAATAGCGGAACTATTTTCAAATTTTAAAATTGGAATAAAGAAATAATTCTAAATAATTCAAACAACATTTGTCAGTGTGGAACTTCAGTTTTAAACATTATGTGAATTACAATTTTACCTATTCGAGATTATTGGTAGACAATAATTTGAAACAGTTTTATTTTCTTCAGTTGGTTTATCATATTATTTCATAATTTCATGATATTTTGTGCTGTGATATTTCGTGTTGTGTGGGAGTCACTATCGGCACATGCAGTAAGTAAAAAAGAAAGAAATAGAACCAATAGATTATTGAAATTATATCTTAAAGATATAATACTATGTTTGCTTAAATTTAATACTTATTTTTAGGTACAAAATTGATCAACATTGATGGTATACTACAATAATGGAGAATATAATGTTAAATCGTTTGTCTGTGATTGCTAAAGAGATACAATCGCTAAGTAATGATTATGCCGGTCTGTGGTCAATAACGGATGAAAATATTAAAGATGCACGTATAATATCGGCTAAACTTAAATCACTTCTGTATCGCTTCAATACTGATTTGAAAAGTTACTTTAATATACGTGAGGAACCTAATGCTGATGAAATATCGAATTTAACTAACTACCAATTACAAGGAGAGCAAGCATTGGCTGTATTAGGAGTCAAAATTCAAATGAAAGATGAGTCCTCAACAACATCAATGAAAGAAAACGGAGCATTATGTTACAGTAAATTACCTGATTTGAGTTTACCTCAATTTAGTAAAAACTTATTAGAATGGCATCAGTTTTGGGATAATTTTTTCTTATATGTCTAGAAGGAGACTGAACGATGTTGATATGGCGTCGATGCGGCAAGACTTATAGATGGGCTGAGTATAACCAATAAAAATTATCAAATTGCGGTTGATATACTTAAAACTAGATATGGTAAAGAAGGCGAAATAATATACGCCCATCACAAAGCTCTCTCCAATATTAACCCTAGATTACTAACCTTCGTCGATTCGACTACGCTGGTTTGTTTAAATCGTGCTAACTTTTGCGCGCGCGATCGCACTGCTTCCACACTTTAGCTAATCTCAGTCGACCCGTTGCTCCTCCGACTGACGGTAGTATTTTGAGGGGTGGAGGCACCGTGAGTGCCGTTCCAGCAACCATGGCTCGTCGCATCGACGAAGGTTAGTGAACTTTTGTGTTTTTTTTGTTTATTTATTTTATTTGTGAAAATAATGCGACTGATGTACCTCCTACGAAAATATAAGCCTTGTGTCCCTCCGCAAAGCGAAGGATGACTAAAAGTAGTTGCACCCAGAGCAATAAATCGTTGTGCGGGGAGCACAAACTTGACGTTTGTCACAAATGTATATCTTGATAGATTTTAACCAAAATTTTTGTTTCGTTACTTTATTTCATTCGTTATTTCTAATATTTGAAAATTATTTTTCATATTTACTTTAAAATAATACTTTAAAAAAATATTTTAAAATGTTACCATTGTTAATTTGCCATAAAACCTACGATCTCATTTATAAGGCAGATTTTTAATAAATATGCCGTTTTGGTTTATGTAGATTAATTAATTAATAAGAAGAATATAATAAATTTATAATAAAAATATATATATGCATGTTTAATTCAAATAAAACCCATTATCCCCTTTATTAAATACCGTAGTGGAAAGTACGAAGGTTAGTCATAAGTGTCGAAAAATAAGGTTAGTGATCTAGGGTTAAGAGAGCTGGAGGAATAGATGAGTGCAGACAAGTATTAGATGAAGTGGAAAGACACATGAGAGTTCTTCAATCTATGGGAGAGGATACCAAGTCTACGACTATGAGATACATGATTATGAAAAAATTCCCTCATGAGATAATATTTGAATTGAAAATGAGAATAGGGTCTGATGAGTCCATTGATAATATGAAAGAACAGCTGGCATTAATAATTTCAGCCAAGGAAGAAGCAAAAAGGATAATAGAAGGAACTACACTAGAAAATTCTCAATATACTGTTCAAGCACTATACAGCAAAACAGAAAAGTCACAAAGTGAGCAAAAAATTATTGATAGTAATCAAACTAAACAAGATAGGAGGAATAAAACTCATAACTTCAATTTAATTAAACCACGAAACAATCAAAATTATCAATAAAATAAACGAAATTTTCACAACAGACAAGATGATAACAAGATGGAGTTTAAAAGAAAGAAGTTAAGCTGTGCCTTTTGTGGTAATGACCATTTTAACGATAAATGTAGACAATTAAAAACTCTTCAAGATAGAACAATTAAATTGAAAGAAAGTAACCGATGTTTGAATTGTCTTCAAGTGGGGCATATGTATAAGCAATGCGTATACAACAGACCTTGTTGGCATTGTGGTAAATCAGCACGACAAAATAGGGCGTTATGTCCCAAGATATTTAGCGAAGAAGAGTGAATGGGTATCTACAAGCACTATGCACATTGTGAACAGCTATGGTTCTACGATGTTGGTAACAAACACACTTCATTTGAGATTTAATTTAACAAACCAAAAGTTGTAACCAAAAGAGGCGTTTAAAAAGTTATTGCTTCTGTCTATGAACCATGTAGGTATGAATTGCCTGCATTGCTACCAGTAAAATTATTTCTGCAGAAGTTGTGGAAACAAAAGATAAAATGGGATACAAATTTAACCACTGAATTATTGGAAAATGGTCATGCATACAATTGATATTGAAAATCAAGAAAACGCATCTACTAAAGCTTATGCAGCAATGATCTATGTAGTTGGAAATAACGCTAAAAGTTTCGTCATTGGAAAATTACTTCTGGTACCAACCAAAGACCAAGATAACTTGAAAATACCATGACTTGAACTGTTAGGGGTATTAACAGGAAGCCCTTTAATACAATATGTTGTTAAACATATTCAAATTCAATTAAATATTACAAAGCAATTGATGAGACATGTTTCTTCTGAACGAAATCCTGCAGATGTAGCCAATCGACCAGCGACGTCACAAGAAGTTAGACACAAGTGGTTGAATGGTCCAGAATTTTTGGTACGGGGTCCAGCTAGTTGGCCTAAGGACAGAAACACAGTTTCGACATTTCTCGTTGGGGAGGGTCTCACGAGTAATGTAATTTTAGAACAAGATGATATTAAAGACGACCAGAATTCAAATATTAGTAAACCAGAACAAGTGAACATCAAGTGAACATCCAGATCAACTAGATTCCAAAGTGATGAGAATAAAAAGGATACAAAGCGAATAATTTTCTGAAAACTTAAATAGAAAAGAAAAAAATCTAAAAAGGAATTTAAACAGATGTGGATGGGATACTCAGATGTAATAGACGTCTTATAAATACGGATTGGTCTTGTGACAAACGTTATCCCATATTGATCCCAAAAGAGAGTGAATATTTAAATAGTATCATATTGAAACCCACAAAGATAATTACCATGTTGGTACAAACCACACTCTTAGTATTATACGTGAAACGTATTGGATTCCACAAGGAAAGGCTCAAGTTCAACAGAAAACGGAACAAGTAAGAGATGGATTTGCTTGTTCACGTGTTAAGCCGTTCGAGCCATATACCTGTAAGTTGTTGTGGTTACCTTAGACAACGCTTTATTGTGTGGAGAATAAAAATTCGATGGAGGTTTATTCCTGAACTAGCTCCTTGGCTCGGAGGATTCTACGAACGACTAGCCGGATGAGTGAAAAATTGTATGAAAGGGACACTACAAAATACCTTTTAAAAGATAGTCAATTGTCAAACACTGTCAAAGAAATAGAGGCTAGAATAGATACACGACCTTCAACATGTGTTGATAACGAAATAGAACATATTCTTACGCCATCGGATGTCTACAAGCTGACAGATGTATACCATTACATAGAGCACCTTAGTTCAAGGGTGGAGAAATCTCTAGTAATGTTAGATGAATTCAAGGAAATGTTCACAATCCATACTTGACAAGTCTCAGAGAGAGATATAGTCACTTCTATATACCACTCTCTTGTAATCTTACCCGGCGGGGCTGTCGCGATTTCTCGCGATTTGTATGTAGTCTTATAATCTTGCCCGGCGGGAGTGTCGCGATTTCTCGCGATTTGTATATAGTGTACAGGGCAGCAACATTAATAAATTTAAAATGAGCCACAGAGAAAGAGTAAATAATAACCAACCTCTATGTGAGTACTGGCCACAACCGACGGTTCTACGTTTGAGGTTTGAACTTGATATATGAAGAATACGAAGTTACTTTATTACTTCATAGTATTGACATTGTCATTCGAAACATATTGTATATTGAGTAAAAATCATATGATAAATTATAATAGATTATGTCTTATTGCTGTATTATGTGTTATTGCATGTTGATTGCATGCTGATCTGATGAAATCACAAATGGGCGCTGGAGCTATGTATTTAGTGATTCTTACTGTTTGCGAGTAGCTAGTGTTGTAAAGCTAATTATGGGATCCTATTGTTTCTACGTATCTAGAAATTGGTAATGTATTGTATGGTAGTTCTGTATTGTAATAGTAGAGATGTTTTAGAGCTCGGCTGAGGATAAAGACGTTTATCCCCTCAGTCGAGAAAAGAGCGGAGACGTCCGTTAAAAGACCTGGTATCGGTAAATGAAACCCGACAGGTATAGAGTTATTAAGAGACCTGGTATCGGTAACTGAAACCCGACAGGTATTATGTTGATAAGAGACCTGATATCGGTACCTGAAACCCGACAGGTATTATGTTATTGAAAGACCTGACATATTGTAATTGGCAGTTATATAATTCGTAATTCGTACCATAGAAATTGATAGAGCTGCAATACTAGACTGCCGGACAGTGGAATCATATAACCTTTTAACCTACAGGTCGCACTGAAATGATTCTGGAGGAACCATACTGACAAATGCTTGGCATCGAGGTCAAAAGAGCTGTCTACGTCTTGAGATGTAAGTTTGAACATTCTATCTGTACACGCATATTATTCCAATTGCAATACATATCGGCATTAAGTTACCTCGCCGACACACACAAGTTCAAAAATATGTAACATTTTAATGGACTAATAAGCTTTGATGTCAAGTTTGCAGTTTATCACTAAAGACGTATCGAGTTTTATTACACTTTTAAAAGTAAATATTTGCATCGTGTTATTTTCCGTAGTCGCCCCGAGTGGCGTACACTCACGGTATGAAATGGGGTGAAGACATTTTGGATTTTTACCTGTCATTACACAGAAAAATAGCAAATATACACGCCTATGTTTAGTGTGCTTTTGCACAGTGGACATAAGTTTGTCAAAGTCTGTTGTGAGTGTTTTTGTCTTTATTATTGGAGCACATGCTCAAGACTTACTTCTAGAAAAATATTATTGTCGAGTCAAGATACTCCACAATATAAGTTTTTCTATGAAGTCCTGAATATATATATATATATATATATATATACATATATATATATATATTTAGTGGTGCATAGGGCTCGCCACGTATTACGTGTGATCAAAACACTGGGGAAAAGTGGGCGTTTAATATGCCTCTGCCTACCCCTTCGGGGAAACAGGCGTGAGTCTATGTATGTATATTTTTTTATAGACTTACGCCTGTACTACGACTGAGAATTCGTATATTTTTTTATAGACTTACGCCTGTACTGCTACTGAAAATTCGTAAAAACTCAGTAACACTTTCCCGACTCGGGAATCGAACCCGGGACCTCCGAACAGCAGAAATGCATACGCTATCCAACGGACCACGGAGGCAGTCCTGAATTTAAGTTTGAATATATTTGTCATGACAATTGACCTCGTCATTCTCAATTACAACGATCTTTCTGGCACCTTTTCCTATTATAACTTTCACGGTAAGAGCAAGGCGTCGGTATTGCATGACAGGAGTTACGTGACTTGTCGACTCCGAGGGTAATAGATCATTTGGGGAGACATCCACTGTCTACGGGAATGGCATGTGTAGAGTGAAGCGTTCGGCACTGGCATCGGCTTGCCAAAAATCAACTAGAGCAGCGAGCGGTGATGCGTCAAATGGGACGGCATTTTCGTTTATGTCATCACTGAGCATACAGCATGAGTTTACAAACAAAAAAGTATGTAATATGTATGTTTATCCATTGTCTAGTACCCATGGTACAGGCGGCTACACAGTTGCAGTACGATTCTAACATTATTTCCTACGCCATAAGAATGGAACAAAGGTTAATGTGTCCAGCTTGACAAGTAGCCGTGTGTAAAAACTCTGTTTAGCTTTCCAAAGTAAGGTTTACACACGAGGTATTTATATTTATTATTGACATATATAGACCATGTCAGAGACCATCGGGTGGTTTTAAAACTCCTATATTAGAGTTGACACACATACGAAAAAACTAATTATTGACATGGTTATAACTTACAAAAAAATATCTACGCTTCTATGTCTCATCAAAGCGAAGAGTAGTAAATAGCCACCTTATAATGAATGCCGGAAATCTACATCTAATATATAAAAATCTCATGTCAAGGTGTTTGTGGTTGCAGACCTCCGAAACGGTTTGACGGATTTTACGATTTTTTTGTACACCTTTGGTAGGTACGAGAATAGGTTCTAAAATATATTTTATAGCGCTGTGTGATAAGGGTGTGCGTACGCAGATTTTTATTTTATGTAGACATTTTAATTCCATATTTATTTATTTATTAAATTGCCATCAAATTATAACTATACTCACATCAGCAAAAAGTATATTTATATGGCGTTTTCCGGGACACCTTGTATAATAAATAGTATATAATGTATACCCTGTAGCGCTCATAGCGAGACTTAGCTTGTCTTGGACTTTGACTTGACTTGGATGGGTGACCAAGTGTGGCATTTACATCTGAGCGCTACCTTGCTTCGGAGGGCACGTGAAGCCGTCGGTCCCGGTTCTTGTCTTAGGATAAGAGTCGTTAGGCCACGTTGGAGGCCTTCGGGCGGTCTGAAAAACTCCGACACTAGAGTTGGACACACTCATACGAAAAACTAAAATGTATACCATTTGTCAATTCACACAAGGTCTTATGATCCCAAACCAGGCTGATCTTGTCATTTGCCTCCTGGTTTTGATTTATAAGCTTATGTATGTCCTTAACCACGATATCAATCATAATAAGGTATATTTAAAGTAACCTTCCGAGTAAACTTCGAAATCCGGATCCATTATTCAGGTATAATTTGCCTGTTTAGCTATTTAATGAATCTGTAGTTACGTCGTACGCACTAAGAAGCAACGACAACCTAATGGGAAAGCTGACAGAGCTCTAAAAGCTCGTAGTTGAGTAAGTATTAAATAGTTCAATATGTTTGCTCCAGGGTTAAGGCAAAACGTCATGAGGAAGTCTGTGTATCTGAGAGTATTTCATAATGTCAAAGCAGAGTGAGGAAAGGGTGTTCACCATAATATCTTCGAAACACGTGTAAAGTCCTCGAGCTCGTACTTACATGTTAAATCTTGCAACATGTAGGTACTTGGCCCGGTACGGCCAAGGACAGGTTAGAAGACTTGACATATAAGAAGAGACCTGTGACCAGCAATGGGACAGTTCATAAACAGGGCTGGTGTCATATTATTTGTGACGTGGTAGTCGTCACGGTACCCCCACTACTTCTGACTGGCCGCCTCGCATACCTACGGCACATAAATACCGCGGCGCGACAGCGAATCGCCCCTGTTGGACCCTGGACACCGCTGAGATAAGTGCCTTTCTCTCTGCTGCAGCACCGAAGCCTAGTCAGCCTGCCTGCCTACTCTACCCTGAGTCTGAGTCTTAGTCTTATCTACCGGATTATTCTATATAACGCTTGCCAAATAAATGATATTTTGTAACCAACAAATAGTGTATCTAATTTATCTCTCAACACACCAATAAACGTTACATATTCTATACGCATTTGCTCAAGTTAAATCGCCTTATAGAAACGCCTAGTATACCCGGCCGTATGTTTCCGAATGCGCGTTATATCTTAACTTACAACGTCATCACTGCTGTTTAGTTGTGATATATAGTAATAGATCCAGCGAGATGTGAGGCGTACATAAATTAATAATATATTTTCGCGTATGCGCCCCATTGGCTTTTTCGTATTCCTTATTGCTGGAAAAGACAGACGTTTTGTAAAGCATTTTTGTTCGTGATTTTTGTGTCGTACAGCGTTGTATAATACTTAGAGGATGCCTTGTGCAAGTTAATATTATTCTAGAATAAAATAAAATAAATATGACTTAAGTTAAATTCATGGTGAAATGTGAGTGTAATATTACACCTCTGCCTAGGGGATACAGGCGCGAGACTATAAAAAAAACTGTACCTGGTTTTTAAATAAGTTGTACCTAAGCTTAAGTGTAATCGCGTCTTAAGACCTTCCTTAATTTGAGTTTCTTATCGTAGAAGAAAATTTTAAAAAATAGAAAAGCTTTTTCAAATCTAAAGTTTAGTTAAAAGCATAATAAAATACAAGTGACGATGAAATAAACAAGATCAGTCTTTCAAATACTTTTCGTGTGATCTGGGTTAAACAGTTCGTGAGTAACACTTTTGAACAAAAGATCTTCAAAAGTTACTTAACCTCGTCTTATACATTATGTCAAGTAATTCCTCAATGGAATGGAGTAGCGTTACAATTTCATCCTCATTCGAGTGGGCAGATTTGTTTTTGTTTGTTTGTAAGTCTTTTAGAAGAGTAGAGTTTAGAATTTTTGAGCTAAAGATCAAAGAAAAATCAAGGTTTTGGCAGTGCTTGTAAGAAGTAGTTGTACCATTGCAGTTTGATTTTGTGTAGATCACAGAAATGTTTACATCCCGAAATCATAAGATATTTATGCATCGAGTGTTCTTCAATACCTCGTATATACTAATGAAGATTTAGATTTTAAGCTTTGTGTACTATGATTTGAATGATACTTTATGAAAATGTCGTGCCTTCCAACTATAGCAAAAGCTGAAACTTAATAATTATGCTGTATTTCCGCTAAGTAACGAAACTAATATCATCTTGTGTCAAAAATTAAAACGTAAACTTTAATGTGTTATGGAATTATTTCATAAATTTTGTGGTGCAAAGTGTGCCAATCTATCTTTGTCAATATTTACTCAACATAATTAAAATTAAGTATCTAGGCAATTTGTGCAAGCAATATACGTCTTTCTTGTGTCACTTTCTTTTGAAAGTGACATCAAACTATTTTTAGTTTGATGTTATTTTGTGCTGCAATTTTGGTAGTTAAAATTAATCTACTTATATTATCTTTAAAAATTCTTCCACATTACTTCTCGACTCCTTCCAATTTTAAATTATTTCGTGCATTTAAGAGACTATTGTAAAAATAGTATACTATTTATATCCTCGGACAGCACGTTTATGCTAAGCGTCCACAGGTCGGCATCGTACGCATCGGACGCATCGCATTTTACGGATTGTAGTATTCTTTGTATAGAAAGTCACACAAGTGCGTCCACTGATCCGCATCGTACGGATCGTACATCGGCAATGCTGACACGGATGCTCCGACAGGCAACTTTTGCGATTCGTGCCAATGACGTCATATGAAATGACATGTATCCAGACATTATATTTTAATTTTTTAGATTGTTTTACATTTTCTTCCTCTTCTACTGACAAGCAAGCAATAACGACAAATTATTCGTCTTCGCTTTCCTCCATTCTCACAAATTCACTTACGATCACTGGTACTTGTGTCGGCATTCCGATCGCTGCCGATACAGTGGACGCAGTATGAAAACATAATGCGATTGATGCGATGCTTCCGATGCGTACGATACCGATCTGTGGACGCTTAGCATAAGCCATCGATATCGGATTTTATAAAGACCGTTGACAGTCGTTAATAAGTGGTTAACGAAATATTTGAACATATTGTATTTTCTATTCATGGAATATCGCTATCGTTTTGGGTTGCGCAGGTCTAAAACTAATATTCGGTCCAAATCTGGTTAGACTACTAAACTAACCCCACACGCAATGCGAAAGTATTTTGTGTAACTGGGACAACGCTAGGAAGGTGATGATAGTAGTACCTATTTGTAATGTGCTTACTTAATTGAAAAGTGATTTTTATTTATTTTATTTATTTATAGGCTCACGCCTGTATCTCCGAAGGGGTAGGCAGAGGTGTAATCTTACACCCACGTTTCGCCATAAATTTTTAGGTCCCACGTAATAGGGGGTGAGCCTATTGCCGTTACCGGGCACATTACCAGACTCCGTGCTGCTACTGAGAATTTGGAAAAACCCAGTAACACTTTTGCCTGACCCGCGAATCAAACTGGGACCTCCGATCAGCAGTCGCATACGCTATCCACTGGACCTCGGAGGCAGTCAGAAAATGATGAAATATGTTAATCGCTTTTGAAAAGAGCCGCTTTGGTTTTTTACATTCTGTGTCACTCAGAATCATATAAGGATATGTCCAAATCTCTTTGCACATTTATACGACAAAGACAGTTACAGATATGCCTAAACAAAAAAAAAATCACACACATTTTTTAAAAAATTGTGTTACATACACATTTGTTCAAACATTGTAAACCTAACCAAACACTCAACTCATACAAATAGATAAAAATAATACATTGCTACAAAATTTCAGCCCATTATATAATTCAAAGAGGGACTGCTAATTAAAAGACGATTAAAAACATTTTATTTTACTTGTCTATACGTACCTTACCGCCGCGGGCAAGAGTTGTACTAAAATTATGAAACGTTATACTAGGCTCTATAACATCGTGCTATGAGTGACGGGAGCGGAGCAGTAAGCCTTAAATAACGCGGATGTAACCGCGGGCATCCTCTAGTCATATATATGGTTTTAATGACGCCTTTGTGTGAAATATTTATGAAGTAATTATAAGGGCATATTTTCAAGCGACGCGCTTTATTATTCTAGGTCATCGAAGCCACTCGCCATCAGGTAGCCTACTGTTTTATATCTTACTAGCAGAGCCTGTGGATACACCACTTATTCAATGCTACTGCTCGGTTCACGTGGCTTGCATCAGGATGTTATTAATATAATATCACGCTAAAAGATATGAGCATTATTGAGGAAGGTAATAGTCTTTCTAAATAGATACTCTTTATACACATACACGCTGATGACAGGTGGACAGAAAATTTAAAATTATATCGTTTTATTTTTTAAAGTTAAAGCAACTAACTCAACAAAATATTTACGTAATTTCTCAGACGGTTTATCATTCGTATGAGCTACGAAGTCGTTTTGCACTGAACCGTTTGCAATGTAAACTGTAAAATTGAGCGCACCAAGTATTGGCCTAGATGGGAACCGTGTACACAGCTAAGTTTACTCACATATTTAAATATTTGTTAGTGCGGCTTTTAGCTAAACGACCGGTTTGTTGGTTCTGAAAAAACTGTAGTCAAGTTTCCGTTTGAGGTATCAGATTTTATACTCACTATCATTATGAGCATATTGTAGTCCACTGCTGGATCTAAGCTTTTCCAATAACACGCTACTGAGCTAGATAGAATGCCAGCCCTTCGAATTCAGCCGCTGCCAGCTACTTTGCGTGAACCATTCAAAACATCGAGTAATAAAGACCTATTCACACCTTAGGTAGTTACGTTACATAAAGCGATTAAGAACATAAACGGCCCTGTCACGACCTTGCCGCTCTGAGCGGCGGCTTAGCGCGGGGCGGCGAGCGGTAAGATCAGATGTATGAAAACGTTCGAAGCACGCCACGAGCCGCCGCGCACAGCGATAACGCGCGCGTTTTTTTTGGCGCGAATGGCTGCGCGGCGAGCGTCGCGGCAGGCGGTGCGGCGAGCGGCGGGAACAAATGTACTGCGACCGAGCCTGACGCCACGACTCCGAGCGGCACAGATAGCGTTACGCGAGGGACGAACTAGGCAGTTAAACTATTGGTTAAATATTTTGTGGCGGTAATGAATACATTTAAAGTCGAAATTTTAAAACGGTTGCGTGTATGGATAGCAACACATCCGCTGTATAAATACAAAAATGTTAATAAAACGTTGCGAGATGTAATGAAACAATGTTTTACAGATTATAATAGTAGGTTTTAATATAAATCGCAAACATTAAAACATTGTGTAATAGGTAGTACAACCTATTTAGGTACAGACACAGCTACTATGAAAGTTAAAAGGTGGTTTACCTACCTACTTAACGTAATCTACGTTGTGTTGGTACCTATTCAACGCCTCATTAATTGCGAATATGCATTATTCATTTGATATAAAATATTTGTAAGAAATGAAGATCCAATGTCGACAATTTTGTAGGTGTACCGTATAGTTACACAAAGATATTTTGGTTATCGCCATATTTATGGATAACTCCGTCGGCCCAAATACGTCCACATTTGCCGCTGCGTTTACCGCTACAGTGGGGTCGTGGTGTGCACGACGCTCTGCCGCGCCGCCTGCCGCGACGCTCGCCGCTTAGACCGATCTCGTGAACAAGCCCAAAGAAACCAAATATGCTATCTCACACCTGCAAAAAACAGAATTCGCCTCATTACGAAAATCATAATTATGCCCCTTATGACTGCCTCCGTGGTCCAGTGGTTAGCATATGCGACTGCTGATCGAAAGAAAGAAAGAAGAAAGAAAAAAACATTTATTAGACACACCAATAAAAACACAAGAAAGTTTGACAGTAAAGACAAAACCAAAATACAAAAAAGAAAAAAAAACAGACAAAGTGAAAAAAAAAATATATATTGTGCAGTGTGTCCAAAAGGTCACAGCTCAGCCTATGCTACGGATGACCGCAGCGCTGTTTTTCAGGTGAAACCCAAGGGCTGGTCACGGACGATCACCAGAGAAGGTACAGTAAATACTATAAAAGTTAGGCTAGAGAAGTATAGGATTACACTAGTGTACATAGACAGATAATTATATAACAGCAGATAATAATACAGTCAAAATTTTAGCTATAATAAATATAATATATAGAATATACAAACAAGAACAAAAATTACGTGCTGGATTTTTGTTGAGATAAAAACCACTTCTTCAAATTTCTCCTAAAGCTACCTACGCCACCTAGTTTGCGCAGTGGAGGCGGCAAGTTATTCCAGCACTTGGTAGCATTATACCGAAAGCCGCCTCTAAATGCAGTAGTTTTGTGCCTAGGTATATGCAGTGGTTGCCCTAGTTCTCTGCTAGCATATCTTTTATATTCAGCCATCCATTCCAACTTCTCAAACAAATATTCAGGCACTTTATCTTTGACAATCCCAAACATAAGAGTGGCCAAGTGAACACCCCTTCTCCACGTCATTTTCAATATATTGCCTGCATTTAAAAATGGCGTTACATGACCACGTCTCGGGATGTCAAAACAGAACCGCGCACATGCGTTCTGCACTCTTTGAATGAGGCTGGAGGTTTTCGCCAATAATCTGGGCCCGTACACCACGTCAAGGTAATTGAACTTGGAAAGAACAAGCGAGTCAGTTAGTTGCACCCGAAGATCAGTGCTAAGATATTGTCTTAGTCTATACAATAACTTAATACGGTAAAAACAATTGCGAACTACATCTGAGACATGTCGCTCAAACCTCAAAGCATCATCCATAATAAGTCCAAGATTACGTGCTTCTAGCACTCGTTCTATTACAGAGCCATTCATAATAATGTAGGGATTTTTCTGGCTTACTTTATTGATCTGATCCTTAGATCCCAAAATCATATATTTCGTTTTGGAAGCATTGAGAACTAAGGAATTATTAGATGCCCAATTAAAAATGTTATTCAAATCTGCATTAATCCTATCCACAGCTAATTGCGTTTTGTGAGGATTAAAAGATAAATAAATCTGAACATCGTCCGCATATATATGAAAATTACAATATTTTATCGTATGTATTATGTCCGCACTATAAATATTAAATAAAATTGGTCCTAGCACAGAACCTTGAGCTACACCCCTATTTAAGGGTTTAGCATCTGACCGAGAAGTCGATCCATCACTATTGCGTAGCTCTACGAATTGAAAGCGGTTACTCAGATACGAGTTAAACCATCGTACCGTAGAATGATCAAAACCGTAGTATGACAACTTGGACATTGAAAGTGAAATATTTAAGGCATCAAAGGCTCTAGAAAAGTCGAGTAATACCAGTATCGTGGCTTGTCCTAAATCCTGAGCAGCTATGACGTTATCAGTAACGTCAAGCAACGATGTAGTCGTACCCCTTTTTTTTCTAAAGCCAGATTGTTTGACTGGCAAAATGCTGTGCGTTTCTAAATAACTAGCAAGCTGTAAACTAACTACTTTCTCAAGTACTTTTGACAGGCAAGGCAAAATGCTGATCGGCCTCAAGTCCTTAACTGAAGTTATATTATTAGTCTTTGGTAAAGGTCTAACAATAGCCGTCTTCCATAGTGTTGGAAACTTTGCAGTCTGCAACTTTGCAAAATAAAATTAATCATGTCAATAGACAGACCGTCTATACCTGTAGCAGAAAATCTTATACCCTGCAATACTTTAAGAACGTCACTTGAGTCAACTGCCTTGAGAGAAAATGTTTTGTCTCCAAAACGATTGAATTCGTAATAATAGTTGGGATATCGAGTTATACAAATTGCCAGGAATATTTAAGAATTTATTATTATTTATGAGGTTAGACTTAAAGTTTGACGAGTGGAAGATTAATAAAACATGTTAGTTTTGCAGACATGAAAATATATTATGTAATCCGGTTACCATGCTTCTTGACAAGACAGTGAAAAAACTATGACATTCTTGATTAAAGTAAACAACAGTGGCATTCTACATTTAAAATCAAAAATCATAGTATAAAAACACCACGAAGAAAAAGAAACATATCAGCCTAGAAATACAAAGAGGTTTCATATCGCTACTTCAACACCTTCTCTCGATGTGTAGACCTAGCTGTTCTTGTAGGCTGATAAGCCTCGGCCTAGCCAGTGGCTTTGTGAAAAGATCTGCCAGCTGCTTTTCAGTGCTGATCCTATTCACCTTCATTTCTCCAGCAGTCACCAGTTCTCGCACAAAGAAGTGGCGTATTCGAATGCGCTTAGTTCTTCTATGGAACTCAGGATTCTCAGCTAATCTCACAGCCGCTTCGTTATCCACATAGAGAACAGGTGAAACCTCCATCTTCGTCATGCCTTGCATTAGACGAGCTAGCCAAATGCCTTCTTTCGCTGCCTCACTAGCTGCAACAATCTCGGCTTCTGTAGTGGAAATAGCCACACTGGGTTGTCTCTGGCTCAACCATGACACGGCGCCTCCAGCATAAATGCATACAACTCCAGTAGTTGATCTCCCTGTTGTCAGAACTCCACCGTGATCTGCATCACTGTAACATTCCAGAACACCTCTTCTGTAATCCTTCTTATACAGAATTCCCATATCTGGATTGTACTGTAGATATCTTAGCATGCGCTTCAACCGAACACAATCCGTGTGAGTCGGGTTTTCCAAGCTTCTGGATACTACACTGACAGGATATGCTAAGTCAGGCCTTGTGCACACCATCAGATAAGCAAGAGCACCTACTACTTGTCTATAATTCTTCAGAAAGTAGTCATCAACCTTCTCTGTTTCCTGTGGTACAGGGTCCTTTACCATAGGAGTGCTTACTGGTTTGCAGTTTTCCATACCAAATCTCTTCAAGATTTTCTTTACATAAGAAGTCTGGTGTATTTTAATATCACCGCCTTCTCTGACTTCAACCTCCATACCCAAGTAATATGATACAGGTTTATAAGTCATCGCAAACTTCTTTTTCAATTCCTTAATGAATTCATCAATCAGTCCTTCATTTGAACCAGTTATAAGACCGTCGTCGACGTACAGAGCAACTAATAATTTCCCATTAGATCTCTCTCTCTTAAACAGGCAGGGGTCAGCTTCACTGACTTCAAAGCCAATTTCCTTGAAGTAGTTTATGATCGTCGTGTTCCAACATCGTGGAGCCTGTTTTAACCCATACAAGCTTTTCTTAAGCAAGCATACTCGTCCGCTACCATCATCATATCCTTCCGGTTGCCGCATGAATATCTCTTCCTCAGTCAACGAACCATATAAAAAGGCTGTACAGATGTCAAACTGACGTAGTGCCATCCCTTCATTAGCTGCTAGGCTCAGCACCGCTCTAATAGTTGCCATCTTAGCTACAGGGCTAAAGGTCTGATCATAATCTTCCCCTTTCTTCTGTCTAAAACCTTTTACGACAAGACGTGCCTTATATTTATCTACTGAACCATCTGGGTTTAATTTCAGTTTATAGATCCATTTACAAGGTATTGCTTTCCGATTCTTAGGCAATTTCTCAAGAACCCACGTTCCATTTGCTTTTAAGGATCCAATCTCGCAATCCATAGCTTTGCGCCAAAGCTCTTTATCTGGGCAATCTATAGCTTCCTTGTAAGTTCCTGGTTCGTAGTAACAATCATCGCTGGTATTGACATGAGAAACGTAATCATTGAATTTCAATGGTCGCTGCAGGAGTGATCGATCTCTGAGCTGCATACCTTGCCTGCCCAATTCAATAGATTCGTCTTCCAACTCCTCTATACGCGCATCTTCAAATTCTTCTTCATCACCGCTAGTAACAGGACACTCAATAACTTCCGTGTCCTCCGAGAGTTCAACTTCGTTATTTGTCTCAATAGGTCTTCCTCTGTCTTCTTCAGCTGTGACTGGTTTCGGTATCACATTACCATGTCGTTCCTTCCTTACATATATTGGAACTTCTATGTCAGCTGTCTCTGTTACTTGTGAACGTTCAGTATCCTCAGGTTCTTCACTTCCTAAATTAGTCTCCAGTGGTCTCTCATCAAATGTGACATCTCTGGATCTAACTATAGTATCCGACTCTCTGTACCAGAGTCTATAACCGTCATCATTGTCATAGCCAACCAAGTAACACTTCTTTGCTTTCTTCTGCATCTTCTTCCTTTTCTGTTTCGGAATATGCGCGTAGCAAGTCGAACCAATGATCCTCAAATGTTTGATTTGCGGCTTCTTCCCAAACCACAACTCGTACGGAGACTTGTGTTTCACAGAAGTTGGTCCTGTTCTATTCAGAATATACGTCGCTGTATTTACCAACTCTGCCCACAGTTCTTGAGGAAGCTCTTCATGAGCATGCATCATTGCTCTGGCCATTTCAACAATCGTACGGTTTTCTCTTTCACTGCACCCGTTCTGTTCTGGAGTATAGGGCATAACTAACCGTTGATGTATTCCGTACTTCTGTAATTCTTTTTTGACTTCCGCATTATCGAATTCCCCTCCATTGTCACTTAGAAACTCCTTAATCGTGTGTCCAACTGCCTTTGCATCAGCTAACATCATTCGCAACTTTGCAGTGACTTCTGACTTCTGTTTCATACAATAGACATATCGATAGCGAGTGTATTCGTCTTTAAAGAGTACAAAGTATCTAGACTTAGAGCCTGAAGGTGGGAACGGACCACAGACGTTCGAATGTATGCGTTCGCCTGGACTACTTGCTTTTTCTCTAACACCAAACTTCTTCCTATGTGTTTTCCCGAAAATGCATCCTTCGCATAATGTCCCATCATTCTTAGTTTTCACATTCAGTTCTTTCTCTATTACATCCTTCACATGACGTTTATCCTGGTGACCCATAGGTTCGTGGTAAAGCTGCAGTGTATCAACCGTATTAACAACAACGCTTCTATTTGGTTGTATCGCTTTGCAGTTTAGCTTGTATAGTCCACCATATCTCCGTCTATCTCCAGTAACGGTTACTGTTTTATTAACTTTCAATGAGCAGGTAATCATACGTGACTGAAACACGCTTCTCGGATTCATGTCCTGCGCTGCTAGTACCGAAAACAGGTTTGTAGTAATCTGAGGAACATACCAAACATTTCTCAAATAAAACGATACCTCATTCTTGGTTTTCATCAAAATGCTTCCTTTACCCAAGGCATCAACTTGCTTTCCATTAGCTGTTGTCACTGTACATGGTTCCGTAAAGCGTTCAAATTCCTCAAACAGGTCGCCTCGCATTGTAATATGGTGTGTGGCTCCGTTGTCAACATACCAATCATCACGATGTTGAGCGCAATCTGTCGCATTAACCTTTACTGCCAACATACTTGTTGTAGGACCTTTCTCTCAAACCTGTTCTTTCTTAGGACAGTCCTTCTTAAAGTGCCCGACTTCTTTACAAATGTGACACCTGAAAGCCTTTTTGTTCTTCTCTTTACTACCTTCACCATTACCCTTCTTGGTGTTTCTACATTTCTTGGTACCTTTCGCAACTAACACATTCTCTGACGTAGACTCAGACATGTTCTCCTTAGCTAACAATGCCTTCTCGTGAGTACATAACTGACTAGTAAGGTTCTCCACGGTTCTATCCTTCTTAGACATGAGTAACCAGCTCGATTTAAAGTTGAAATAGCTTTCTGGCAGGGTCTCCATAATCTTGCATATCAATAACAATTCTGGTAATTCTTTACCTTCGTCTTTGATAAGCTCCTGATTTAAGCTGTGCCATAAGGTTTTCATCTTTGAAATATGAGCTTTCATATCATTTCCTGAAGTAGATTCCCATTTTTATTGAAAGAATTCCATACATTTCCTGTATAAATGGTCTTCAGATACACCATCGTACAATCTATGTAGTTCATCCCATACTTCCTTAGGATTCGTGAACCTTATTACTTTGTCGAGAGTCTCGTCTAACAAATTGTTCGTAATCAATAAGAGAGCTGTACTTTCCAACTTGTAGTACTCTGCTAAGTTCGTTCGATATGTAGCCATCGCCGCTTCAAAAGCTGTACCTTCCATAGTATCACTCTTTACAGGTTTCTCTGGTTTACTTATCTTTCCCTGAACAATATCCATGAGACCGTCCATGCCACGTAACATCGCCGACATGCGGTACTTCCATGATACCCAATTTTCGCCGTCAAGTTTCGAAATCTGAATTTTCGATAGCTCCATTATTTACAACAATTCTCGTGTAGGGCGCATAACCACTTAAAGTTGATACAATAATTCCCTTCGTGCTGGGCCCATAACCACTTAAAGTTTGACGAGTGGAAGATTAATAAAACATGTTAGTTTTGCAGACATGAAAATATATTATGTAATCCGGTTACCATGCCTTTTGACAAGACAGTGAAAAAACTATGACATTCTTGATTAAAGTAAACAACAGTGGCATTCTACATTTAAAATCAAAAATCATAGTATAAAAACACCACGAAGAAAAAGAAACATATCAGCCTAGAAATACAAAGAGGTTTCATATCGCTACTTCAACAGTTAGAGTCGCTTAAATGCATAGGAATTTCCGTCATTGTATGGGATTTCAGCTGGGTTTTTAAATTTTTCCATAAAGCTTTTGGGTTCTTAATATTAGAATTAATATTAAGATGAAAGTAACATTTCTTTTCATTAAAAATCGCCACATCTACTTGCTTTTTAAGGTCTTTATAAAACTGCTTGTGAACGGGATCCCGAGTAATACGCATCCTTTTTAATGCTCTATCACGTAGTCGCATCATAAATTTCACATTGTCGGTAAGCCAAGGAGCAGGCAGCTCACGAATAACCCTCATGGTCATAGGCGCATGTAGATCAAACACAAAATTTACCACTTTTGTAAAATCCTCAACAATGTCGTCAATATCGCTCAACAACCCCATTCTGTGCCAGTTGATATTGGCTATGTCTTGATCCAGTAGGTCCCTATTAATTTCCTTCAACGGTCGATAGCATATTATTTTGGGTAAAATTTTAGGTTTGCGAAAAATAAACTCAACTGTAATGAAAGCATGACCATTACTTCGCCTACACAGTCCACAGATACGCTGCGCACAGGAGCGTTTGTACACACTACGTCAATGAATGTCTCACTAGTATCTGTAAAATGCGTCGAGTCAGATACTACCTGTTTTAAATCCATACAATGTAAAAATAAATTAAAATAATTATTTTTGCTGTCAGTTATATTGTACAAATTAATGTTAAAATCACCCAATAAAATAATATAGTCATAATCCGAAAATGTAGCAATAGTATCCGTCAAAGCATCTAGAAATAAATTCACGTCAAGCCTAGGTGGTCGATAAGCTGTGCCAATAATTAACTAATTAACTGATCGGAGGTCCCGGTTTCGATTCCCGGGTCGGCCAATAGTGTTACTGGGTTTTTCCGAATTCTCAATAGCAGGACGGAGTCTGGTAATGTGCCCGGCAACGGCAATAAGTTCGACCTAAAAATGTGGGTGTAAAATTACACCTCTGCTTACCCCTTCGGGGATATAGGCGTGAGTCATTAAAAAAAAATTATAATACATTTTATATCTTATGAAAATGCAAAATAACTTAATATATTTTAATATAAAATGGAAATATACATACCTAGCTAACTACCTAATACCTACCTACCTCTGACTAATTACTACTAGTTAGTAATAGTCATAAAATATGTCACCTAGCTTTGTAAAAACATGCGCCAAGAATTTGTTAGCGTTTGCGCATTGGTGAACTGCATCGTATGTTTCCATTTAACGCATTCACACTCGCCGTACATTTGTTCTTCTGTACATTCCCGTGAATATGCCCCGTGCCACACAAAGCTTCTAAAATTGTTCCACTAAAACCTTTCGAACGTTCCTCAACACTTCGCTTAAACGCAGTGTTCGCAAGTTGCCAGAAATATGTGGTGACGTCGAAAGATTTGCCAGATTTGAGACTAGTAGTTATAGGGAAGCTGTAAGGCAGCGATAGCCTAGTGGAGACCAACAGGCTGTCATGTAGAGGGTATCAGGTTCGGATGTACGGAGCGCACCAATGACTTTTATGCATTATGTGCATTTTGTATTGTTACTTTTATTATCGTTTGTCCCATGCCACGTTAAGCCGTGTCGGTCCCGGTTGTCATGAAAATCTGTGACAGTCGTTATAGGCCGTAAGTACCTCTAAATCATCTGGCACTAGTCTAAACCATGGAATATCACTACCCTTTCGGTTGCGAAGGTCAGACAGACAGTCGTTCTGTGAAAAAGCTAAAATTCAGCTAAATCCGGTAAGACTAGTAGGCGGACCTCAGGTTGAAACTGGGATAACGCTACACGATAAAACAAAGGAAGGTGATGAGCTATATCGACGCTATCTTAAGCCAGCAGGCTACATAGATGATTATCTGATAAAGATCTGTTTAGAATTTATTATATACTTTACTACCTGCTGCCCATTAATTACCGCTGCCTGTGAAAAACTTGCAACGCCTTGCAACATACAACTATCGTTAGCGTCAGGATCAAGATCGTGGAACGTGGTGAAACAAAGGTACGTGATATATATCCCGCAATAAAATATACAACTAATAGGCTTGTGTCCTAAAATGTAATTAGCGATTGATTCGTTCCTTTATTAGATATTAAACTGAAATACCTGATTTTTTCTTCAAAAATCGATCAGCAACATTATCAATTAGGGCTTTTTAAAAACTTTTTTGAATTTGACACGAAAGCTCTGTAAACCATCATGGCGCTTGAGTGATATCACAAAGTCCAAAACAAAACAAACCGTGTGTGGAGGATAAAGGTGTGGTGTTCCTCCAACTAGAGGGAGGATCCTCTAACCAGGCTGGGTGATATTGCCTGGTGGACTGTCAGTCCGACGGACGTATTTCAGATGTTATATATATACAACTCGGCGCGCGAACTCTGCATGTGAGATTCAGCACCTTGTTATCCGTCGCATTGTGTCCGATAGATGTCGCCGTGTTGTTGTTGTTGAGACTTCGTCGTCGCTCACTAGATGGCCTCAGTTATTATTATTATTATTATTTATTTATTTATTACAGTTTTACAATACATATATTAATCTAAATTGATCTAATTGTGGGTAGTTGTGGCAACTATAGCAAACAATTTTTAGCTCTCGTTTTTATTTTTTTATATATTGTAATTTTTACTCATTTATACTAGTTTAATGATATAAAATAACTGATTAAACAACTGTACCTGCCAGACAGTGTTATCTCCTTTCAAGATTCACCATACACAATAATATAATGGAAGCTCTACACAACACGATTGAGAACCTGAACAACATGTTCAATCACAGGATGGCGGAGTTTGAGGGCAAGCTGCAAGGCAATGTGAGTCCTCCTTCAAATATTTCTGGCCTAAGTTCTGAATTTGCTGCGCTCCGGGCATTTGTCACAGAGGCCTTGAAGGCCTTGCAACAACAGGTCCAGCTGCTGGCACGTAGCGTGGATAATTTGGAGACCACGGCGTTAGCTAAGAGAAGAAGGAAGATGTTGCACAGACAGTGGTGAACATTGTAAAAACACATCTTAAGCTCGACAATTTCACTTCAAATGACATTCGTCGCTGTCATCGTATGGGAAGATCTGCAGGAACACATAAACACCGCCCAATTCTGGTGAAATTTCAGGATGTGTCTACCCGGGATAAAGTTTGGTTTACAAAAACCAAACTTAAAGGCTCTGGAATTACTGCTTCGGAATTTCTGACCAAAACCCGTCATGACGCCTTTGTTGCTGCTCGGGAAAAGTTTGGAGTCACGAGGTGCTGGACTAAGGAGGGCACGGTTTATGTCCTGGGCGCAAACGGTGAGCGGCAGTGCATCAACTTGTTGATGGAAGTCAAAAGTTTATCCCTTCCTCAAGCCCTGGACCAGACGAAACAAGCTCTCCCAGCTACCAAGAATGAGCCGGCGAAATCTAGACGAGCTGCAGCAGTCAAAAAGTAATCTTTTAATCATTATTTTGTTTACTCTTCATTCGATCCCAGGTGGGTTGTCATATTTTGTTCGAACTAAGTCGTTGCAATAATACGGTACCCACATAACTTGTCACATTTATAAAACACTAGTCTAATGTTGGTATTTGTACTTTGCAGTTTTATTTTTGCTTTTAATTAACATTTCAATCTATAACCAAAACACTTTCCTAGTTACGTTTCGTTCATTATAACTTTGTTTGTTGTGACATCAATGAAGTGTCTATTATGACAGCTAGTGCGTTCCGTTTAGTAGCTACTATACTCTAAGCGTTTAGTTCGCTTCAGCGGGGTATTGTAACACGCCACTGTAGTGTAGAATAATCAATTTGTAAGAGTACTACATTTTGTGTCTTTTTAATAACCATCCTGCCTGGGTTTTTACAACAATTAGTGAACCGCCGATTTAATACCTTGTGTTTTATTGAATTTCTCGTCTTTTTAATTTTTTTTGTTGTGTTTTCTCTATATTGACTTGTAACTGGCAGGTGGACTATATTGAATACAGTTTAATTAGTTGAGTGATTATATTAGCTTATTTATTAAAGACATAACTTATATATTATATATTAATATTTATACATATATTATATTATATTTGTATTAATTATTTTTATTTAGTAAGTATAGTATCTATATGGATTATAACAGTGACACTGATGACTTTTTTTCTGTAAGCAGTGACAACGATAGTTTTGTAAGTGTTCCTTCTTTAGCGGATAACCTGCAATCAATATTTTCTGATGTTCCGAGAAACTTGAATGTTGTTCATGTCAATGCACAGAGTATTCCCGCCCATTTCCCAGATATGCTGGCAAATCTTGACTGTAAGAACATCCACGCTATTCTTGTCTCTGAAACATGGCTTAAACCATGCCGTCCTTCTACTTCTTATTCTTTGCCCGGTTTCCAACTCTTGCTTGCTACGCAATTTTAGTGGTATGGATACTAATCGTCTTCTTGATGATGCAAAGGCAATTGATTGGAAACCTTTATTCGAGGCAGATACAATCGACGACAAGGTTCAAATATTTGAAAAGAACGTTATTGACCTTAACGATGTCCATGCACCTGTTCGAGCTGTAAAATTAAAACACCTGCCATCGCTTTGGCTTACAAATGAAATTAAATTGCTTATTCATAAGAAAGCAGTAGCAAAATCCAAGTATAAGTCAAGGCTATCTGAGGTGAATAAGGAAAAATATTTAAAACTTAGGAATCATTGCAATAAGGTGTGTAGGGATGCACAACGCCAGCACATTCACAAGTCCGTACAAAACGGTGAATCAACAAAAGTATGGAAGTTTCTTAAATCTCTAGGAGCCGGAAAGCAAAGTCAAAATACTACTCCAAATAATATTGATATTAACATGCTTAATCAGCACTTCTCTGCTTCGTCTGAATATGATAAGACAATAAAACTGAACACTTTACGATATCTTTCGTTGCTTCCTACTCCTGATTATACTCCTTTTGTCTTTAGTCAAATTACTGGATGTGATGTTAAGAAGAGCATTTTATCAATAACATCAAACGCAGTTGGTAGTGACGGTATCACCCGTAATATGATCCTTCCTATCCTTGATGAAATCCTACCTATTATTTTCCACATACTTAATTTCTCTGTTTCTTATGGCGCGTTTCCTAAGGCTTGGAAGGATGCCCAAGTGGTCCCTTTACCTAAGAAACCTAATCCTGTTTCCTTTTCCGAATATCGTCCCATTTCCATATTACCCTTCTTGTCCAAAGTACTTGAGCGCCTTATTTATGACCAGCTTAACTCTTTCCTTTCTACTCATAATATCCTTAATCTTTACCAGTCCGGTTTCCGTTCCGGTCACAGTACCACTTCCGCCCTTGTCAATATTACGGATGATATCAGGTCAGGCATGGAGGATGGCAAGCTCACAGTTCTCTGTTTGCTAGACTTCAGTAATGCTTTTAATACTGTTGATTTTGATGTTCTCCTTGCCATTTTACGCTCTCTTAACATATCTCCATCAGTTATTGACTGGTTTCGTAGTTAACTGTTTGGCCGCCAGCAACGAGTCCGTCTGGATGAAACGTTTTCATCTTGGTGCGACAATTCTGCCGGTGTACCACAGGGCGGCGTTCTTTCTCCTTTGCTCTTCTCAATTTTTATTAATTCAATCTCCAATAGCATTTCATCTTCCTACCACCTTTATGCTGATGACATGCAAATATATTCGCAAGCTCAACTTGAAAACTTGTCATCTGCCATCACTATTATTAATAATGATCTGGATCACATATCTAATTGGACGAAGACGCATGGACTGAAGGTTAACCCTAGCAAAACACAGGTTTCAATTATAGGCAGTTCCAGACTTATCTCAAGGGTTGATTGGTCGATGCTTCCGCAGGTGTCCTTTGAAGGTGTACCAATTGCTTTTAGTAAAGTAGTGAAGAACCTAGGCATATATATTGACAGCACATTCTCGTGGACTGTCCAATTACAAAATGTGAGTCGCCGACTCTTTGCTGCTGCGGGTTCACTGCGCAGACTACGTAACTTTCTTCCGATCACCACTAAAATTGCACTTGTTCAATCTATCCTCCTACCAATTCTTGACTATGCCGATGTCAGCTATCTAGATCTCAATGAGGTCCAGCTAGATAAACTTGAGCGACTTCAGAATTTTTGTATAAGATTCATATTTGGTTTACGTAAATATGATCACATCTCTGAATTTCGCAACAAGCTCAAGTGGCTGCCAATCCACCTTCGACGGAATACTCACACCCTTTGTTTTCTTTACAATATCTTATTCAATCCCTCGTTTCCTATGTATGTCAAAAGACGTTTTGAATATCTCCATGAAACACATTCGAAGTGCTTGAGATCAACAGAAAATTTAAAATTAAAAGTCCCTCCACATTCTACAGTTCTTTATGACAAATCCTTTGCAGTTCAAGCTGTACGCTTGTGGAATACGTTGCCACCAGATATTAGACAGGCTAAATCCCTACCAATTTTTAAAAACCTCGTCACTCAACATTACCTGACATTTTGATCATTACTGTTATTGTATGTATAGTGTTAAATAGTTTCTAGTAATGGTTTATTCTATCATAAGTAGTGATCGGATAATCAGATGCATATTTACCTAAAGTTCAGGTGTTGGCTATTATGGAATGCACTTTTGAATCGAAAAATCCCGGGATTACGAAATCGACAAATTTCGTGTTTTTAAATTATTATTATTACTTACACTCGATTTGATTCTATATCAAATCGAGTGTAAGTAATAATAATAATAATAAAATATGTTTATTGCTGTTTTGGTACACAGTTACATAAACTTAACTTAAATCTTCTATAAGATTTTTTAGTTAAGAAGTAAATTTACTTATTTTAACTTTTGTATAAAAAAAAACTCTAAAAATAATAAAATCCTCTTAATTTTCTTCAATTTTCAAAACTTTTATCTCAAACGAATAATAAATAAGAATTACAACGAAAAACCATTCAATCTCTAAATAATTATTAACTTAGATACAACAGCACCCACTGCCTACCATTCCTCTTACAGTCAACATACTCATAAATTGATGGGGAGCTTAAAATTAACTTCAAGTAAATACACATTAATAATGATGTAATCCCGGAGACCAGTTTCTTTTTAAATAAAAACCACATTTTAAAGACGTCGTTTCCTCACCATGTTACAGGGTAGTTTCATATTCCCGAATTTTCAGGAATCCCGGGATATATATAAAAAAAAATATGTTTTAAGGAGCCGCTTCCATAATATCCTAGCCGAAAATGAACTTTAGGTGAATATGCCGATTATCCGATCACTGATCATAAGGTATTAAAGTATGTATTATAATGGATATATATATATGTTTATATATATATATATATTATGCATATTATATAATTATATATATATCATCTTTTATAGTATCTATAATTAATATATTATTAATTGTGTATGTAGTATTAAGTGTAAAGTATTTATGTTAAAGCTATTTACTACGAAGATTATGTATACAAATCCATTATGTAGTACACCATTAGCTACCCGTTTTCGCTTACTTAATTGAATATAGTCCATCAGGTTGTCTGGAAGAAATCGCAACCTGCGATAAGACCGCCCATGTACAACTAGACCTAAGTTATTATATGTATGTGTCTTTTTTTCTGTAATTGTTTTGCCTCTGGTGTACAATAAAGCATTTTCTATCTATCTATCTATCTATTAATAGTGCTCCACAAAACCGCAAAGCCGCCCCTACAATTCTCTTGTTTTTTCTGTTACTAGTAATTTAAGAAATCGTATTTGTAGTGATTCTAATTTATCTATATAATTTTTAAACGTAAGTCCATAAGTATCCAGAGCATAACTGATCACTGATTCGACTAGAGTTAAATATAGGCACCTTTATATATTAATAGGAACCTTGTAACTTAAGTGATAGAACTTACTAGTAGATAGTTGTATGTAGCTACCATCACTACATCACTCCCCTCCAAGACCGGAGGTCGATCTCGAAGGTGATGAGTCAGCTGTCGATGCTTCTGAAGAACGTGCCAGTGCCAGTGAAGAGATGCCGAACTAACCGGCACACAGTTTTGACCCACTGGAACTAGTTCCAGTGGGTCAAAACTGTGTGCCGCTAGTAGGCGCAGTGAGTCGGGTCTAAGTGCGGTGCGCGGTGAGCTATCCCAGTGAGTCGGGATAGTGGCTTCGCAATGGTCCCACGGTGAGTCGGGGAGAGGTTGCGAATGTGCTGCGCAGTGAGTGTCCCACGGTGAGTCGGGGAGATGCTGCGAGGTTGCTACGTAGTGGCTGGCTGCTGCGTTGCCGGTGAGAGATGTCCTCTTCTTACGTAAACCGGGTGCAGGGTGCTGTGCCTAGACGCTGGAGTGGCTGCAGGGAAGACCAGGCATGCAAGCCTGCATGGCCTATGATTGGTCCCTGGCCGAAGATGCTGGCTGGCGGTGACTTGATTACCACCCATCGGGTGAAGTGCGGAGTGAGGCGCGGTGAGGCGAGGATGACGATGTTGTTGTTGTTGAGACTTCGTCGTCGCTCGCTAGATGGCCTCAGTTGTATGTAGCTACCGCTACACGTGAATGAAGTCTGGTCTGATGTACTCACATTTTTATATTGTAATATTCGATTAGACAGGTAAAAAGTTTGACGTTTTAGTTGTATTTATTACTAACACGTCAACAACGTGAATGGCGGACGTACTGTTTGACGTAATGCTCTCTGATTGGTGTTCACTGTCACAAGAATAAATACATTATTTTTAGTTTTAGAATCCTTAAAATAGCATTAATCTTACCTTTTTATAATAAATTTTTCAATTTACCCGTTTTGGCCGATCCCGAGGGAATTTCGGGAAATCCCTTCTTAGTGCACCCCTACGATCCCCAAGGAACATACATGCCAAATTTCAGCTTCCTTCGCCCAATAGTTTCGGCTGTAGCGTGTCTGTCAGTCAGTCAGTAACGCAAGGATTTTATATATTAAGATAATAAACTTTATTGACATCTTAAAATCATAATGAATCTATAGATACTACAATCAAACCGATTTATTCTTAGTGGTCATAAGCCTATTTTAAATAGCGTAAAAGTTTTAATTCATTGTAATACCTCGTTCCAAGACAAGATATTTACAGTTATATTCTGTAGTACAGGTGCTAGTGAAATGCTCTAAGTTTAAGCGGCTTCGTTTTGCATTTCATAAAGAATTTCAAGAAACAGAGCATTCTTTATCACATAATAAAGCAGCTCAACAACAATGCAACTGTAGAAGCCGGATGAATTATAAAATTAAATAAACCTTAAGTAGAATACTCACAGAAGAAATCTTATATTAACACAGGCCATTATTTTAACTCGAGAACAGTGTAAAACTTAAAACATTATCTGTGAATCAAGGCAGTTTTTATTTACAGTTTCCTTGGTAAACCTCAGGGAGCCTTAAGTACCGCCACTTAGTTTCGTTGTGTGTTTTCGGAAACAATTCACCGAAGATAGGTTGTTTGCACGTGTTGGGTATACAAATGTATCTTATATTTCGTAATGATGGAACATTATGTGTGATTTTTTTGATGTTAAGATTTTTTCTTCTGTAGAGCATTTTGGGTAGGCGTTTGAATATTGATGCTGAACCGTTCGAAATGTACATTATATTGTTATTTGGTTAGTTTTTGATTGGGTTGTTATGAAATTCAAAATGTTTGCAGTTTTATTTGTGCCAGCAAATTTTGTTTGTGTGGATTCAGGCTAGTTTCAGAGTCACGTGTTTGACCGGCGCCGGCCACACGCGCGCTTACAATTACACCAGATTATAGTATTTTTGCTCTATAATGATATGCATGACACTTCATCACTGACAATTATAGTGATGTAACCCAAGGAAATTTAAGCGATTATTTATAAATATCGAATTAATTGGCAAACGACATGCAATCGTACGTAGGTACCAATTTTACATCTTTGAAATAAATTTATATTAAACGTGTTTTGGCAAATACATTCACAAATAAAACACAGTAATTTTAAAATATTTTTTGTATTATTCGTCACTGTCACTCGAAATACGTTCACAAATAAAACGCAGTAATTTTAAAATTATTTTTTTTATTATTCGTCACTGTCACTCGAAATAAAACCTCATATTATTATCTGAATCGGAATCTTCTCCGACTGAGATAATTAATTGCTGATCTCAAATTCGGTCGAGCTGGACATAATATGTCCAGCTCGACCGAATTTGGAAAAAAATATTTCAGACTGGGATAAATATTATTTATCCCAGTCTGTAAAAATATTGTCGATTGTGTTATTTCTACGACTGATTAATTTTATCAATGTAGGGATTTCGTATTGCCAGCACATCGGAACTATCTATGTCAGTTATTGAAGCTTTACGCTCACGTTTCTTCGGAGTGGACAGCTTCTTGTCTTCAAAACTAGTTTCTCCAAATTTTATTTTGGTCATTCGAGAAACTGAAGCCTTGCTGATGTCCAGAGCTGCCGCATCTCTGTACACAACACTGTCGATCGGTATTACCGGGCCCCCGTTTGCACGCTCTCGTTCAAAGAAGGGCCTCAAACGAAGCACTAACTCACGGCTTTGAGAGCTTAAAACTATCTTTTTTGTTGTTTTTGGCACTCCTTTCCTTTCTCCTTTCTCTTAGCGTTATCCCAGTTTCAATCTGGGGTCCGCTTACTAGTCTATCCGGATTTGGCTGAATATTAGCTTTTCCACAGAGCGACTGCCTGTCTGACCTCCGCAACCCGAAGGGATAGCGATATTCCATGGTTTAGACTAGTGTCAGTTTATTTAGAAGGTACTGACGCCCTGTAACGACTGTCAAAGATCTTCATGACAACCGGGACCGACGGCTTAACGTGCTCTCCGAGGCACGGGACAAGCGATAAATAACAATTCAATACGCACATAACTCCGAAAAGCCATTGGTGCGCACCGTGGATTCGAACCCAATACCCTCTGCATGGCAGTTTGTTGGTATATCCACTCGGCTATCGCTGCAGATTTTGGCACTGTGCATACCAAATAAAACACAACAAAAAAAAAAAAAAAAACACGCCAAACAGGCAGAATCACAAACCGCATAGAAGGCGCTCGTACTGACGTATTCGATCACCAGATGGCCGCTCCTATTCATCGATTTCATGTCGATTCAATGATGTCATTTTGAGGATTATATTTCATTATATTTAAATAATTTATTGAAAATTAATAATAATTGTAAAAATAGAGAGAGACATACTAGTATCAATTTACTTTGTAATTTTTAATAGATATTTTTTTAAGTAATTGTTTTTTTTGCCAATTTATTTTCATACGTTGAAAGTAGTATGCGTGATATGTAAAATGAGAACTGTCATGCATATCATCATCCAGCGAAAATACTATAGTAGTAAAGTTTCATAGTCACGCAGTTCAAACGCACCCCGTGTGAGACGCGCGCCGTCGGCCGGCGCTGCCGAAGCTCCCTACATTGCAAAGAGAAACGCGAACTCGTTTCACAGTGGTCCGCGCGCCAAACGCGCTGTTTGACCCGTGCTGGCCGACGACAGCGCGTACCGCGCGCGTCTCTCTGAAACCAGCCTTAGTTTATTAATTGAATTATTATTTGTAAATATTTGTTATTTGCAAAAGCAAATACCTACATATAAAATATGAAAGGAGTACAATACAAATTTAAAGCGATGTCATAACCAATGAAATATAACTACGAGAGCATTATTTCTGAATTCATTACAATGTTGCATATTTTTCTAAACATTTTATTTATAAAAAGTAATTACATATTCATTGTGTCGTCCTTTTACTCGTTCTTGCATATTCATATCTTATTGTGATGATCACAGTGATGATGGGCAGTTGGGTGCGGGCGTCTTTATATGGATTTATAAAGAAAACCTTGGGAAAGGACTAAACCCAGCAGTGAACTTAGGCCACTTATTTTGATACTTCGATTTGAGCCTTAATTCACAAATCTATCCTAGTAATCGACAATTCATTTACAAAAACCTGAGGTTAGACAATTCAACAGAAAAGGTGCCTAATTATTTACCTACAAATTATTTACGTCTTTAATTTAAAACTCATGGTTATTTACAAACCTGCCACCATCCAATATTCCAACTTTTGACTACGAACCAAAGATAAACAAAGCAAAGCAATTGAACAAGCGCTTTTAAAACGCCGGCCCTTTTAATACTTAATCGCTTTTGCAACACTCGCAGGAAACTAAGAAATAGACGGTAAAATTAAATCGAAACTGAAGCTATAAATACTTGCCTATTTTATTCACAGGCCAATCGACTTATTACAAAATGAATTGTGAGTTTTGAGCTAACGAATTGCGGAATAAACAGATATTGTGGCTAAACATTTTATGTGTGCAGGTAGATCTTCTGAGTTTCGAGCGTTCTTTGTCTTACAAAGTGGCTTATGTTACAGGAATTATTCAACATAAAAAGTCGGCGTACAAAACAATTAATAATTCGTATATACGACGTATACGAATTATTAATTGTTTCTTGCTCTCTGTATGTATCTCACTTATAACGCTGATCTCGAAACCGATGCGGTTAACCGTATACGGCGTGACGTTGCGTTCGACCGCATAAACTGAGGCACGCCGCATTGCGGCTAGCCGCTAGTGCATTCACGCTCTAAGCGAATAGGTGCATAGCACCTATAAGAGAGACTCACACATACCCTCTATAGGCACAAAGATACGGCGGATGAGCCCCAAAATTGGGTTTCCTCTGTGAAAACACAAAAGATAGGTAGATGGAAAAGTGCAGTGCCTTCGGCTCGAGGCATTAAGACCTTACAGGGAATATAAATACTTAAATTATGATCACGTTATTTCCTGTTTCCTAGATTATTCAGGACTAAGTGTCATACATTACTTATCTATGTAATGGCATATTACTTTAAATTTGCATTATATACCGTGAATCTCAAAGCAATGTTAAACTCTGCAGTTAGAGTAATTATACAGGTGTAATATATATAAAATATAATTAAAATATTCAAAGCACGGGTTCTAAGTAAAATACACGGCGTTTAAGTTTTACTCAAGTGATGTTCAGACTAGTAACTTTTAGTCGTCATATAAACAATACTTTTAATGAATTATTGAATGAAGGATATTTTATTGGTTTACTAATGTTTGCCATAATTTAAAATGCCATAATTTCATATACCATACTAGTATTTGCCATAATTTCATTAGAAATAACGCTTCAGTTGCCATAATCGTGAAATGACATAAAATGACTTACACTAATTCCATTGGTCATAATCGATCAAGTGTCATAATAATTTAAATCCATAAATGCTATAATTTTCGTTTTCAATAATCTAAGAAGAAAATTTATAATAAACTGAAGTTGAACAACTTCAGTTTATTAAACTAGTGTGAAGAATGTGGACTAAGTTGACGGAGCCCTGCTTCGCAGGGGTCCTATTTTTGGATTAAGGGTCAAAAGAGAACCCTAACCTAACCTAACCTATCCGAGTCGGATTGCACTGAATCGGGGTGTTAACGATAATTAATTTCGACCTAATCCCTCCTCCTACCTCGAATATTATGTATAATTTTCATTATTATATCAAATTTTGATTATGTCAAGAGTCGATTATGACATGTGTTACTTATAGAAACTAATTATTATGATATATGTTGTTATAGAAAGTCATTTTATGGCAAATAAAAGTTATCACTATTGAGTTGTTAAGGCAAACGTTATTAGTATAAATGATAATAGGGCAAATAAATATTATGATCGGGGATGATTATGGCAAACAATATTAGTGCAAAAAATTAAAAACAAGAGAATACCTATTTTATTATTAGCAAAATGTAAGGACAAAAAAGCTAACATAATTTGATAAATTTAAAACAAAACTAGGATTACAAAATATGCTGACCGTGGGCCGTCCTGTTCAGTATTTTTGCTGTAATATACTCACACATATATATATATATATATATATATATATATATATATATATATATATATATATATATATATATATATATATATATATATATATATATATATATATATATATCTGTTCAGGCATTTAGCAGCTTTGGCTAAACAAAGGAAACTCACATACAAATTACACACATATTTACATACATTACACACATAACCACATACATAAATTATGTCATGATCACTGAAAAGCACGCATTATAGCCTTTTTTGGATAAAAACCAAAACTTAATGATTAAAGACTAAAAATCATGTCTTTATGTGCCTAAACCTGTAGTGTATTTAATGTATTTTAAAAATATTTATCTACTTTTAGATCACTTGTGAAATGTCAGTAAAACCAACATACCGCGACAGAATCCATAAACTGTACTTTGATTTCAATGTTTAACATCTGTGTAAACCCAAGAAAATTATATTTAGACAAAGGCCTAAAAGACTCACAGTGCTCCTGAGAAGCGAATTAGGAAAGGCTTAAGTCTTTAGTGGACTGCAAAAGGCTGTAAAATAGGTGACAATTAAAAATATTTCTTTACTTTTATTTTAAACCTCCATCTATGGAGCATATTACATATAATATGGGCCCACAAATGGTATGTAGTTTACACACACATAATAATATGTGAAGCCCATAGATGGCACTATCAAGAACTATTGCGTTTACAGAAGGTAAAACAGTTGACGTTGAGAGCTGTCACACTCAGACCACGTCTATTTATTTTGATTGTTATAAAATATATTTTAAGCGCTTGGAAATTTTAATAAAAGATTTTCTTGTCGTTTTTATGGTTTTCCAGATGGGAGAACGTGATCTACTTAAACAAGTTAATTGTGCATTATTGTGTATAACTTTTTTCAAAGTGAAACTGAATTGTAGCAACATATTATATTTATGAGAATGAAATGGTGCTTTTCTAATTTAAAATTGTGTTATTAATTACGATTATAAAGTAAAAGAAAACTTACCAAATCTTTTCCTTTCTTTTTCTTGTAGTTTGTCAAAACCAGGTTTCAGAATTCCACATATTTCTCGCCACGCTGCTAATCTTAAGGATTTGTTCTTATAACTATCTGACACTTTGTCCCACAGGACAGCTTTATCTTCTACAAGCGATATCAATAAGCTGGAATCGACCTCCATCGTGCACGAGCGCTACAGCAAGAATGGTGCTTGCTGGATGATCCGCGGGGTGGTGGGGGGCGAAGGTTCACATTGGTGTTGTCTTGTCACAGTGTAGCCAGCCCTACAGTTTTAAACATAAATGCTGTTGATCTAAATATTTTTGTCTCTAGACGTAGTTTTCAGTTTAAAATACCAAATCTACAGTTTCCTAATCTCAATGAAAGATAATTAATAATAATAAGAAAGTAATAATTCAAACTCACATCACACATTGTGCATTCATCGACATCATCGACAGTAAATGTGTATCCGTACATTATTTTTATAGGTATTATGGGATATAGAAATTTCGGCCGTACATATGTATTATGATACTTGGTCCACGATACCATATATTTATGATAAAATGGACAAAACTTTTAGATTCCGATTTTATTAAATATTTTTTGGACCCAATATAAGTGAACATTAAAGTTTATGTTCATAGCGTATATGCAGAATATTTTTGTAAGTAGAAATAACGGTTTTAATGGAAATTTCAGAAGGTGTCATGTGCCTAGGTAGAGCTTAGTTTAGGTGTTGGTAACTTTATGTCACCGGCCCTAGGCATGGGTCTCATTGCGTTGTCATAACTATCTATATTTAATAACTATCTATAGAGTCAAATCAAGTAACTATCTATATAGTTCTATCGTGTAATTTTAAGAACTATGTACTCGTAGATGGGTCTAATGCATAACTAGGATTAAAACGGCAAGTGGTTTGGTAAGGCCCGTTTTAAAAACCGTTAATAATGCTAAGATTGTTATCGAGACCTATAATGAAATATATTGAGATAGCAAAAACTACGTTAAAAATAGCAAAAAGTTAATCAATATAAAAGAAATAGTGAAAAAGAAAAATTGAAACAAATAAAAAATGTGGCAAAATTAAAGAAATTCAATTATATTGAAAATATAAAGTAAAATTTAAAAAGTAGTCTAATAGTATCATCAAGAGTTGTATCGTTTTTTAAAAGTTCACAGACATTACAAAACGTTAAAATTAAACAAATAAAGCATAACAAGACACCAAAAATACGGCAAAAATACATGTTAAAAAAGTATAAAAATATATTGAAATGAAATTTAAATAATTATAAAGTAAAATTAAACAAAAAGATGTGCTAAAAATAACAAAAAGCTAAATATAATGACACTAAGCACAAAAATAAAAAAGAAATAGAAAACGTAATAACGTTACGTACAGATAAGAAATATACGATGTAACATAAAAAGTGTTAAAAATTACATAAATTCAAAACGTGTATAAAAATGTTAAAAATATATCAAATCGTATAATTATCTATGAAAGAGTTAAGGAAACTCAACAATAAATATATCAAAAAAAACTTACAATAAGAAGTAATAAATTAACCTTAGAATGTTACAAAATGTTAAAATGATAACCGGTCAACCATTCTGCTGTCGAGAAACGCTACGTAAAAACATAGCTACATAAGTCACGTCTGCTCGCGATAGCGGCGACCACGCGCGGCGGTATGCATGACGGTGGTTATACTCGTTATGAAATTTAGATAGTCAAACAATAGACGTGTAACTATCTAACCGTAATATAGCATATGATCGTTGCCATAACGATCGGTATATTATAATGCATACTCTTAGCTCAGCTCTTCGCGTCCGTCTTAATGCCCGGATCCGGTCAATTGACCGGATCGGGCTTAGTGTGAATAGCTTCATACAAATTGTTCTGCCACTGGCTCGTTATTCGCCGGTCCGGGCATTAAGCCGGACCGGCTAGTTAGCCAGTCCGGCGTAGTGTGAACGCTCGTGACGTAATTAAATTTTGAATTGCTTAGGAATAGTTATTCAAAACCTTAGTATCATAAAACAAGGACTATAGCAATGGCCTTAGCAATATAAACTGTTTTAAGCTATTTGCCAAAGATAGTGTTATTATTTTATTCGAAATCTTTTTCTATGAATAATAAGACAGAATATTCATTGAAATAACGTAGTAATATAATATTATCTTCATAGATAAAGTCACTTAATTTCTTTAACACAAAGGACTTAATTTCGGAAATCATGTACTAAATATATTTTTTTATACATAATCATGTAAGTATAACGTATGATTGTAATACTCATCCTAAAAAAATATAATAATATGAATAAACGTGGTGATAATATTGTTTTAACCCTTAACTCGCCGAAAGTTCTATAATATTATAATGCTTCGGCACTTTAAAATCATTTTGTTACGAGTTTATATCTTATTTTTACTTTCAATATCTGTCTTTTTTATAATTATTTTTATAGTAGGTACTTATAGTCGATAACGCGTGCCTAGTTGGTTTTATGACAATAAGGTAAACAATAATACAGATATTTTTCGCTAAATTTACTTAACTTCTAAACACTGCGAACAAATTCATATTCTAAAATAGAGCTTTAAATAAATAGAAACGTTATTATACAGCTAAAAAGAAATATTGTAGCGAACCCAGTATTGCGCTAATTACATACAGCTTCATCTAGATAACGATAAATTACACGTAGCAGAATGAGACGTTACTAAATTTAAGTTAATTAAAACTGAAAATCTTCACTAACACACACTCAAGTGACTTCCCGAAGTATGATTTCGGAAGACACAGACGTGCGACTTTTAGTTGCCGAAGGTGTGATTCAAGGCGACACTTATTTAGAAATCTTTTAACGCAAAAGTATTTTAGGCCTTTGTTTAGCCAAAGCTGCTAAATGCCTGAACAGATATATACATATATATATATATACATATATATATATATATACATATATATATATATATATATATATATATATATATATATATATATATATATATATATATATATATATATATATATCTGTTCAGGCATTTAGCAGCATTGGCTAAACAAAGGAAACTCACATACAAATTACACACATATTTACATACATTACACACATAACCACATACAT